>CM077816.1:103095458-103725101 GCA_039764185.1 Tamarix austromongolica | reverse complement strand
ATATAGTGTGATTTTAGTATAAACATTACTAAACTTAACAGTAAATATTTTTACTATGTTGAAATGCATTAGATAATCATTTTATGGTGTATACATGATCAAAAAAATGTCATAGTATGACATTAAATAAGAAGAAGAAAAAATATAAAAGTATCATGGGAATCAAAATGACATCTTAGCTTAGTGGAAAGTAAATTAGAATGCCTAAATTATCTTATTTAAAGCATATGACCTCCCTCTTATATTCATTATTGTAATACCCCATTTTTTTTAAAATAAACACAATAATAATAATAATAATAATAGTAGGCAGCAACAACAATAGTAATAATAGGTTGTGATGGGATTTGAGTAATATAAGGTTGATATAGATTTATCCGGTAATATTTAATTTATTAACTAATATGTTACTGCCAGTAAATTATATTAACTACCTATTTTTAAGATATAATAATTACTCTTAATTTGGAAATTATAAAGTAACTTGGAGAAAAAGGTAATTAACCCTATAACCCTAACAACTCCCTACAATTATAAATATTTAGCTACTTCCTTAGATGTATTGTACTACGACACAATTAAGGAAGAGTAGAGGTGCGACGTGAATCAAGAAGAAAACAATAGCCTTTGTCCCTCATCCAATATAGTTGATATGTTTCAAGTAATTCTTGATTCTTTCCTCTAATTCATATGCAATAGCACACAAATCATTCTTGTTATCTTTGGTTTACTTCCATTTATTAATTTCGACAATGGATAATTAGAACTCATGTCTTGATGTAACACCCTAATTTTTATTACTGAATTTTTTTTACAGCAGAAGTATATAAGTAAAATATTAGGGGTTATTGTCGTAATTGACATAAGTCTGGGTTGCCAACCATCTTTACATCAATTTCAAGGCTAAAATAAATTATAGTAAAATAAGGACATTAGAAATGGAAGAAATTTTATAATAAAATATGAGTGTGGAGGTTAACTCCAAGTTACAATAAAAAAAATACAAATTAAGAGATACCATTGATCAAAGAGTCAAAAAAGGTATCCAGGTAAATACATCAATCGAATAACATAACTCTTTACCCAAACACCCAGTACAGATAGCAAGTCACTCATCCCCACATAGTGCATCAAAAGTAACATGGTCATCTAGAGGATCTTAAGAGACCTACAGAAAATAATTAGGGTCTCCTGCTCATGAAAATGAGCAATACCCATGAAAAGGATGGTTAGTATACTACGTACTGAGCAATGTAACAATATTATCAAATCAAGGATACAACTAACACATGCATTCACAACTAATGATAAGTACACATTCAAACAAATGAAACATCTTGTAAGATAAATATTGCTCCAAGCATCTTTATTAGATATAACCATTTTCATTCTTTTATATACGTTGAGTTCAGGAACCCCACTATTCTTAAACTAGTGGAACATTCTGAAGCACCCTCTCAAAAGCAACACACCCGAACCACTATTATCATCCGATGGAACGAATCTAAAAACACCACCTTGCTCCTGACTCTCGTACTCTTCCACTCTAAGTCATTAATGTATTATCCATAGGTTATACTGTTATATTTTCATGCATGATGAGCAAGGGCCCCACTATTCTTAATCTGGTAGAGCAGATTGAAACACCTTCTTAGGACATAATATTTTTGAGCCACTATTATCTTCTAGTGGAACGAATAAATATAAAAAAAACATCATCTTCTTAGGGCAAAATGCTCCCAAGTCACTATTATCCTTTAGTCGAATGAATATATAAAAACATCATCTTCCCGGGATAAAATGCTCCCGAGCCACTATTATCAACCGGTGGATTGAAAATAAAAATATTACCTTATCCCTACTTACGTGCTCTTTCACTTTAAATGATTAATATCTTATTCATGATTTATTCACAGGCATTGAACACACTAAGGTAGATAAACACATCACGCAGGTCATTAGGTTGATCTTCAAGGTTAACATCCTTAATTTACTCGAACCTTAATTTCACGTTCCTAGCATCATTCTCTCATAATGATCATTCAATGACCAAATATGGTATATCATTCTCATCGATATCGTATCCAAAATTCAAGGTCTAACTCCCATGTTTTACACATATAATAATAATCTTATTCCAAAGTACTACTCACAAAATTACTAGAACCCTAATGTCACAGGTTAGTCATAATTCTTCCCATGAGACTCATATAATTACCAAATTCAATATACATCCTTATAATGCAAATATTATTAACATATCCAGAATTGTGGATTAACGCTAGGGTTTTACACATGGGATAATAAGATTATCATTTTAGGTTACTATGCCCTAATTAGGCCATTATCTCATTTTGAGGAACCTAAGACAAACAATAATCCCTCCAAACACTTCTTAGGATACCATTATCATATTTTAATCCAACTAACACATTACAATACCAAAATTTCCATATTAATCCATAATGACCAAAATGGCCTTAAGGATAACCGCTCTTTATTTTATAAAATCTTGTACCTTCAACAACCACTATTTTTTTTCCAAATCCTCCATTTGTCATCATACCTCTTAAATGTGCTTATTTCCACTTATCATAGCTTAGTTGGCCTATATTTCATTCCATAAAATATATTTCCCACAAATACGACTTAGCATAACAAAATTATATCCATACCTCTTACCCATTCTTATTTTCTTTCAAATATATAATCCATATTATCACAATATAACATCAACAACATACATTAAATCATATATCAATAATATCACGAAAATACATATATCCATACAAGATATTAACACAAAACCCTAAAACATCGTTAGTATCCTTGCCAATAAGGACACCAGACTCTAAACACGTAAATCCTAGACTTCCTCCTCTGAGATAGTACCTGGTTAGGATTGAAGACTATAACTGAGAGAAAAGTTAAGGTATAGGAGGGTACAAATAGAAATAAATGAGGTCAAAGGGAAACTTGAGTTGTGTGGAAGTATGGTGGAATGTATGGTGGAGTATGGTGAAAATTTGGTGGTGTTTGGATAAGGTTTGAGGGCGAAAATGAGGGTGCACGACCGAAATTGTAAGGTTGCACGAGCGTGTGGCAGGCAGTGCACACCTAAGCCATGAGCTAGGATTGTGCATGGGTAGGTTATGCAAAAGAGGCATGGTCGTGCTCGACCACCAATTTCACATAACAATATCAAACAGATGTGCATGGGCGTGTGGTAGGTTGTGCGCCAGCCGTGTGAGGGCCCACGAGCAAACCATGCCGGTTTGCATAGGCGTGTGATAAGGAAATTCAGTATTGCACAGCTGTGCGTATGCGACGGGCATGAGGAAAAAAGAGGAAAAACGGCGATGGCCATCGATGACAAAGGGGAGTGATGGGGTGGCCTTGGCAGTCAGTCCATCAAATTTAGACGGTGCATCGTGGTTGTGGTGGTGCACTGTAGTGATGGAGGTAGTTTGGACGTGCAAAACAGAGCACAACTGAGGAGGAGGAGGAGGAAGAAGAAGAAGAAGAAGAAGAAGACGAAGAAGAAGAAGAAGAAGAAGAAATAAAGAAAGAAAGAAAGAAAGAAAGAAAAAAATAAAGAAAGAAAGAAAAGAGAAGGAGCTCAGGGCAATGGTTTTTGATAAAGTTTGCGCAATAAATGGTAACAAACAAATGAGAGAGAAGGAGAGTGGAGGTGGTGGTGGTGTGTGTGTGTATATATATATATATGGTGGTGTGTGAACAGAGAGGATGCAGGGGGAGGTAGTCGAGGGTGACAGCAATAGTTATGTGTGTGTGTTGCATGAAAACAAAAAATGGCAGGGGCAGATGTGTGCGTGCAAGGCAGAGTCGGTGGCAAAAACATGAGATGGTGAGGGTGAGGGATGATGGTGGTTGCATTAGAGATGAGAGCAATGGTTGATGGTGCAAGTTGTAAGGAAAATAAATTCAAACATTTCGGCGTAAGGAGGTAGGAGAAAGACAAGCAAAAAAGGAAAAAGGAAAGGAAAAGGATTATGGTTTGTTGTAGATAAATTTGATTAGCTAAAATAAGAAGGATTAGTGATAAAAATTAGCGGAATTAAGATCGGGTTACGAAATATAGTTTATCCAGGTTAAAATTTTAGATTAAGTTAAGATTTTGGGATTAAGAAATTTGGTTAATGATATAATAAGATGTTCTCCATATTAGAATCAAATTAGAGTATTAATGATATGAGATTAATTTAAGTAAAATTTTGGGGTATTATACTTGGCTTCATTGAGGATATGAATGCCATTGTTTAATAGGTTTTGGAATATAGGTGTGCATGGCATGACATAGGTCAAATTAGGAATACTAATTCTTGTCCTTACATGGTTATATGTTGGCATCAATGCCATTCAATATTGGTATCATTACTTGATAGTGATCACAATTTTTCATGCATTCGGTGGCCTTTTTGGCATGCATGTGTAAGTAATATATTTTTTTCCCTTTTTACTGTGGTCAAGTAGTGGATGCTGTTAATTAGTCACAAGATATCTGAAGCTATGTCGTACAACCTTTCTATCGGGCTACTCGTAATCTTTAGCTGTGAGGATTGATGACACTTTGGGTAAAAGGGTATTGATATTGATTTTATGTTAATTTTCTTTTTACAAATCTAAGCTAATATATCTTCTGTAAACTTATCCATTTATAAATTGGTCTTAATACCATGACTATTTTAGTGGAGTGGGTAATTATTAATTTATATAACTTAAGTGGTAATTTTGTATATATGTAAAATTTATGTATTTTATTTAGTTAGTATTAATAGTAGATTAATTTTACTATAGAAGAATTAAGCTAATAAGTTGGTGTTGCATTAAATACTTTTTAGGTAAAATTACTTTCAACCTAGATGTGTATATATATGTGGGTGCATGTGGGTTCATGCATACCTTATTTGCACACTTGTTTGATATTAATGGTTTTATCTAGTTATATGACTTTATCTTGATATCTATAATTTTGTATATTTAAGCCCTATAAATGATATTTTTATTATGAATTTAATGGAAATATGGGTTTCTAATTGATTTAATATAAGTATTATAATTTTATAGGTGTGTTATACAGATATATTTTTAATATGATTAGTTTATATAGATTTGAGGTTGTTAAAGTGTTTTCCTTATTATAAATATATTAAAAGCCTTGTATCTTATATGATTGAATTAAGTTTTTTATTTATTTATTTTAGCGAATAATTGGACCCTAAGATACTTTGACTTTTGTTTATTTGAAGTGTTAATTGGATAATTATTTTATTCTATTCTATTCCGTGAATGGAGTGGTGACTCCAAGCGAGTATATTTCTATTTAATTTGTAAAAGTTATCCATTATGATAAGTAGTAAATGTGGTGGATTTTATGACCTTGTGTGACTACAATTAATTAAAATTCCTTAACTTAAAGTAGAACATAAAATGAGATTTTGGTCCTTCAAGGTTTACCTATTGAAGTTAGAGATCGACAATAAAATTTTCTCTATTTTGTGTATATTTATTTATTTATCAATTGTATAACACCCCCATTTTTGCTACTTAAAAACTTCATTTTGCAGAATCATTAATAACCAAATTAATGGGTGTAAGTGCCACACTTAACATAATTCCAATTCATTCACCTTTCTTATGCTATGTGTTAAGGCTCAAAATAAAATACTACTATAATAAAATAGCATAAATGAAAGAAAATGCATAAATATGAGTTACAGATAATATACCAAGGAGCGTAAGAATCTAAAGGAAAACCGACTACACCAAAATAGGTACTCAAAAGTACAACACCACTTTACCCTAACTCTTTAGGCTCAAAATCCCATTCCAAGAAAGAGACCTATTCCCAAGTACTCAACTTATCCTTGCCTCTTTTGTATGCCTCAAACCACTTGATACCCTTTACATAATAATCTACAAATGTAGTATCAATAAGAATTTCTCATGCTAATTAAATCACAATACCTCACAAGAGGCAGCATACACACATTGCACATAGTCACACAACAATCTAAAAATCATACCCGAGCATAAAGCATGTACCATAACCACATGCAATACTTATGGGATGATGTATATAACATCAAGTCTCAAACTCTACAGTAAAACATACTAGTTCAATTCACATGATCTCAAGGTATAATAAATATATCTGATTAATCAAGCAAATTCCAAATACCAAAGTAGAGCACTACAACAACTACTAAATCCACAATTTCAAATCAACTCAAAATAACAAAGTAGGCCACTAAGGCAACTACTGAATCTGCACATCAAAATTAATTCCAAATACCAAGTTAAGGCAATGAGACAACTACTGAATCAACACACCAAAATAAATTCTAAATACCAGGGTAAGACATTGAGGCAACTATCGACCAAGCCAATAATCTAATAATGATAATTTTATTTATTTATTTATCATAGGGAGATACAATAACCCGGAGACATAAAAGTACATCGGTCATACCTTCACATAAGGCAATATAATACCCTCCCAACCATCCACCCTAGAGGCATAACAACACCCTGATCCTACCGGTGCATAAGGAAACACAGTAATCTCTACACCTAAGACACCTAATCCTTAAGTATTGACACCCCCTATAAGGCGCGTAGGTCATCTATTAAGTAGGCTAGGGCCTTACTAGGGCATAACGACACACTAGTAAACCAAAAAAATTGAGGGCTCCTGCCTAGTATCTAGGGTAACTACCCTTATAGGGTAACCATTTCCAAACTCGAGGTCTTCGACTTTAAGTATTAGTATTTTATGAGGTCATCACAAATAGCACATATTGCACAATTATTCTTATTTCCACAATTATCCATTTTTTATTTATTTCTAATTATCCAAGTGAACCCCAAGGTCAATGATCTAATTTAAGGTCAAAATCAACACTAAGGTCAACCTATTGATATTCTAAGGTCATCATATATCTAGTTATTCACGAAATAAGCATTAGGTAGAGAATGACTAAAATGGCATCACAATCCTAATTTCAACATTATTATCCAAATTTCATACCAAACAATTTTATTATGAGCAATATGTCATGAAAAGACTAAAAGACACTAATTCATAATATTTTAGCACGTGAGTAATCTTTATGATTTAGCGATTGCCTATATTTTCCACTTTTTATGCATTTGGTGAGTTATGCCTACAAACTCTAATCATGCATTTCTAAAGTGACATATATTTCATGCAACACATGCATATAGATCTACAACATAATATAGAATTTAATAGGGAATCTAACATCACAGTGCAAGTAGGGAAATATCTCAAATTATAGAACATGCGATTAACAATTATTGTATTCTAACCCTAATCATGTATTCATGCTTTTATTATATTTATAACAACCCTAGCTACCATGCAATAATAATCATGAAATATTTATCATGGAATTTGAATCATAATATTTTAAGGTTTCAAATTCTAACAAAACCCTAGAAATACATACATACATAAATCATCTAACATATTACTTATGCTTATGACATAACTTAACAATAATCATATGTACTATTTATTTAGCATGTCATAATTTCATATTACATGTCATAATGCTTGAAAAATATAAAATCCTAACATGATTTTAAATCTAAATAATCCTAACTTGCTCGCACATAATTTCTATTATTTCATGAGTGATTGGATTTACCTAAATCCAAACTTACACAAAAGGTACAAAATCCTTCTTCTCCACTATCCTTGAGGATTACCTAATAAATTTACACCAAACAACACATAAATTAGAATTTAATTTAACACAAAAATACCCCAAAATTAATTAAAACCACTCAGGGAAAAATTTAAGCAAATAATCGGGAAAAAAGGCAACAAGTACAACAACATAACTCACAAACTAAGGGAAGAAGGCAACAAGTGGAAGGAGCCAAAGGAGGAGGTGAACTGTAGCACCCTTGGCCAATGCTAGGGGGTGTGATTGGCATGCAGCACTAGTGTAGAGGGTAGGTTGCGGTGGAGAACGGTGCAACAAAGTGGGGAGGATTGGTACAAGTGGCTAAATCCAAGGGGGTGGGTTCGTTGTTTTTGGCCGAAGGTGGGGTGGAGATTTTGGTGAGTTTGTGCGTTAGTTGGGGATGGTTTCGGTGGATTTGTGTGCATATTGGGCAAGGGCTTTGGTGTTAGTGGGTGTAGCAAGGAGGGGAGTTTTGGTGAGAGTGGCCAAAGCTAATGGGAGGAGACTGGTGAAAGTGCAACGAATGATGATAATGATCGATAGGCTCTCGTGCTTAAAGGAGCTCAGGGGAAAAGGATAAGAGATGCAGGCTTGCTTAGGATTAATACATAATACAAAAAAAATGAGGGGAGGAAGGGTTTAAATGGAGGGTGTCATGAAGGGTATAGTAGATAAAAATATGGGGAGGGAAACATAAAGGAGAGGGAGGCATGGTGTAGGAGGTATGGCGTGAAGGGTCTCGTAGAGAAAAACAAGGGGATGGAAACATGGAGGAGAAGGAGGCATGGTGTAGGGGTATGGTTTGAAAGGTCTCATTGATTAGAGGGAGTAGGGGTGTGGTTAGAAGGTAGGGGTAATAATTTATAAGGATTAATCTGGGTAAAAACATGTGGTTATTGGGAGTAGTGTTACCTAATAAAATAGATATCAATTAAGGTCTAAATTAGGTTTCAATTAATAGTCCAAATTCTATCATATTTAGCCTAATTAAATTTATATATAATATACCATAAAAATAATCATATTAATAATATGTTTAATGCATAACACCCTACAATAATTATTACAACTAGTTACACATAATTATCGATTTATAATTAAGGTTTCTAAAAATGAAGTATTACAAGTTGTGCCTAATTAAGGCTCATCATCTACTCTATAGGTTTATTCGAACCCTAATAGGGGGTATGCACACTTAATGATAGAATGATTAGGGTGGTAGGTCTTTAGAATTTTGTTATCCTTTTGGACTGTGTCCACAAGGATGGCTCAATTGTGATTTATATTTCTCCCATGGTTGGCGGTAGGTATTCAGAATTTGATTTGGTAAGTGACCCCCTAGTTGGTTTACCCACTTAAACAATTGAATATTCTAATCATCTAATAAAGATCAATAATCATATGGTTTTCTTTTATGAGGGCTCCTTATGTGATTTGGGTATATATATGTGACTTATATGCTTATATATATATATGCACATACAATATTATTTCTTTATACTTACGTGTTACTTAATTAGTTCCCCTAGTGAACTTCTACAGGCGTGATCATACATGATGATGGATGTGTGCTTGTAGGATAGGTTGAGAGAGAATAGTTTGGTTTTCAAAGTTATATCTTTTGATGGTGTTTCAATTTCAGTAGGTTTTTAATGTAGTAGATTTATTTAATTTACTGATTTGTCATTTACTACTTTCAACATTATTATTTGAATTTATTATGACATTCTATTATAGTAAGAATGTTGTGAAATTTTGTTTTAGTTTCAATTTTAAATTTTATCCTTAGCATCTAGTATAAGAAGAACAATGATGTTTACTTGTACTAGATGTGCCGGTAATATCCTCATTTGCATCCAGCTTCTGCATTGGTTTCTAAGTATTTTATGTTTTGAAAATAAGGGTGTTACAATTATCAAATTTAAATAGATTAAGAATAAATGACAAAGTAAGAAAAACTAATCAATTGCTAACAAAATTAAAATTGTAAAATAACCCTTGTTTGCAAAAGGAAAAAAATATCTTATATAGTCCTCCAGAAAGTACAAGCCATAATTGACTTGTGAACTCATGAAACAAAGAGGTCAATTTAAAAGTCAACTCATAAAATTAAACAGTCAATTTGAAGTCAACTTATGAAATGAACAAATCAATCTGAAAAAATTCATAAAAACTAAAGCTAGACTTCTAAGCTTAGCATTAGCTCATTTATTATATGACCTAAGCTCAATATTTTATTTCAAACTCATTGATTCATCACAAAGGCATTACTAGGCCAACATTAGTTCAAACTTGTTCACACCATTACTATAGTGGAGTTTTCATAGTTTTACCATGGATTTACAAACCAAATACACTTAGATTTCACACCTAGCTTGTATGGATTTAACTAAAAATAGCTTACTTTAGGGCCTAAAAAACCAACCTACAGATATCATGCACTTCTTCAATTTCTTGAAGAAGAAGAAGATAAAGTTATAGTAATTTCAACAAGTAATACAAGCTCAAATGAGGAAGGGATAGGATAGATAGCATGAGACTGTGTATATGTTTTTTTTGTCATTTAAAATATAATATGATTTGAAATAAAAATATATCTAAATTAATAAATATGTTTAGTAGATACATTTTATTTATATCAAAATTAATAATGGTGTTGAGTAAAGTATCTGATTTAAAATGAATTGATGTATAGTGATAGTTTTGGACATTCTTTATTTTAATAAAATGCATTCTTATAATTATTTTTTATTTTTTATATATTAAAATTTAATAAGATATATTAATTAATAAAAATTAAGCATACTAATAATTAAAGTAATGATTCATATTATTAATATTTATTATTTATAAAAATAATGAATTTACAAACCAAATACACTTAGATTTCACACCTAGCTTGTATGGATTTAACTAAAAATAGCTTACTTTAGGGCCCAAAAAACCAACCTACAGATATCATGCACTTCTTCAATTTCTTGAAGAAGAAGAAGATAAAGTTATAGTAATTTCAACAAGCAATACAAGCTTAAATGAGGAAGGGATAGGATAGATAGCATGAGACTGTGTATATGTTTTTTTTTGTCATTTAAAATATAATATGATTTGAAATAAAAATATATCTAAATTAATAAATATGTTTAGTAGATACATTTTATTTATATCAAAATTAATAATGGTGTTGAGTAAAGTATCTGATTTAAAATGAATTGATGTATATTGATAGCTTTGGACATTCTTTATTTTAATAAAATGCATTCTTATTATTATTTTTTATTTTTTATAGATTAAAATTTAATAAGATATATTAATTAATAACAATTAAGCATAATAATAATTAAAGTAATGATTCATATTATTAATATTTATTATTTATAAAAATAATGAATATTAATAACCAATATTAGTAACTCATAATTAATAATATTAATAATTAGTATTAGTAATATTTTTCATAATATAATATATTATTAAGAATTAATATAATTGATATTAATAATTAGTATTAAATAAATTAATATAATTAATATTAACTAAATTAATTAATTTTAATATGTAATTAATAGTACCTAACAATAATTCATATTAATATTAAAAATAAATATTATGAATTAATGTAATTAATAATAATTGATTAATAGTAGCATATAAAAACATGTTTCTAATTATTAATAATGAATATTTTTTATAATAATAATAATAATAGTAATTGGTATTAATGATTAATCATAATTATAATGAATATTAATAAATAATAAATAATATTGGTATCATAAAAATTGATAATAATAATAATAATAAATAATATTAGTAATGAATAATTATTAATAATGTCCACAACATGACATCCCACGCCGCAAGCATCCCAACGAGACGATGCCACACAACCCACACCTATCCTTGAGAGGTTTGTAAAGTATAAACAACTAGTTTGGTTGATGGGATTAAAATGGTGGGAATATAAATTTAGGAAGAGATTTAAATATGTTATTATTTATTTTGAGAAAGTGAAAATTAAAATGGAATTTTGGGATGTCTATTCCCACCAATTTATTCCTTGGGGAGGGGTGGTATTAGAAGGGTGGGAATTGGGGTAGAAGATAAAAATACCAAAATAACATTATATTGTGTATAACATTGTATTAATAATATTAATTATAATAATGATGATGATGATGATTATATTTATAATAACTATAACTGTATTATAATTATCATTATAATTATTATCTCTATTATAATTCTAATTAGTATAATAATTAATTATAATTAAAAATATAATAAAGATAATAATTATAGTAATAATTATAATAATTATAATTACAATAAATATAATCATAATTATAATAATTATTATTATTGTAAATATTATTTGATATAATAATAATAATAATAATAATAATAAGAATTACTATTATCTGATCTGATTGTATCGGAACAGATATAATCTGATCATATCTGATCTGATGTTATATGATCTATTATAAGGAAAATAGAGTTAAATAATAGAAAAATATAATAATAATTGGTTATATATATATATATATATATATATATATAAGAAGAATATTTTTATAAATTTATAACTATATTTTCAATTCCATTCCCGCGTATCAAATATAGGAAACTTTTATTCACAAGTTAATTCCATCAAATATAAAAATGGGACTAAATAAATCAATTTCTACTTCCTAATTATATATATATATATATATATATATATATATATATATATATATATATATATTTTAAATATAAGAAGAATATTTTTATAAATTTATAATTATATTTTAAATTTTATTTCCACATATCAAATATAAAAAACTTTTATTTCAAGTTAATTCCATCAAATATCAAATATAAAAGTAAGACTAAATAAATTAATTTTTACTTACTAATTTTTGTTTTCACTCCGCTCTTTAATTTTTAAATTCTCATTTTCATTTACTATTTACCAAACGGGTCGAAAGGGTACGTGCATTATTGACCAGCGAAACAAGAGGGGCTGATCTTGTTTGTTATGGAAATCAAGTAATCTGGAAGGGAACTTGATGTCAGAGGCTATGGCATTGATATACAACCAAATGAAGATTGAAGAGTCCGGAGTGTTCTGGAATAGCCCGTACAATTTGGATGCAGTTACTTCTGTCTTGCTCTGACTGGTTTCTCACTCTTTTTCAGAAGTACTTGTACCTTCTAGTTGTTGCTCTGCCGCCTTTAATTGGTTCTCGTACCATATCCCTTCTTTTATGAGGCCGCATTTCTCTCTTGCTTTTCGAGGTGGCTTGATATGGTAACCATTGTTTTAAACATTCGATGTTATAATTGATTTATTAGTTTAGTAATCAGATTAATAGTTTAAATTATTAAATTAATAGTATATATTATATTAAAAAATATAAAATATATAGAAAAATTAAATTATATATAATTTTGAGTGACTTTCAATTTATTTTTAAATTGGATCTACCGACCTATTTTTTGACCGATTCTCTAATTTTTACTGATTCTGAAATCATAAAAATCCGCACATAGAATTTAGCCAATGACTTAGTCGGTTTGTCGTTTCACCGGCCAAACCGGCTAGTTCGATCCGATTTTTTTAATACTATGATCCTAACCTCAAATTTATAGCCGCAAGTATACTATTTATTTTTTCTCTCTTATATTTTTATCAATTTACTTCAAATTTAATTCAATACTCTGCATTTATTAACTTTAAATTTACAACACCCAATTATATTTATCAATCATATCATTAATCATTTATATTTTATATTATTTAATTTTTAATTTATATCCATATATACCTAACAATTAATAGTTAGACTAAAAACAAGTTTAGTTAAATATACATTTATAAATTATTTTAAAAATTGATTTTAGATTTTTTTTTACTTAGAAATTTTATTATTGTTAAAAAAAAATATGATCCGAGGAAAGTGTCAAAAAGTCTAGAGATATTTTTATTTAATATACTTGGTATTTTTCAAAAATTATTTTTTATTACCATTATTAATAATGACTATATTTCTTTTAAAAGAATTAATTTATGTTCGAATGGTAAAAATTAAACTAAATATGTATTAAAAAGTAGTTGCTGCATGCGAGACAAAAAGTGTTGCCGGTCAGGTTTACGAGCCCCACGAGTACATATTAAACTCTCGTGTGTGTCTCGCGCGTCTGACCAGTGACATTTTTTATCCCGTGAGTAGATCGATACAATTATTTTTGACACTTCAAAATATTAAAAGGATATTTTAAATTTAAATCTAAATTTTTTTCTCCATAAATCAAACTCTAAATTTAAAAGTTTTAAATTTAAGACAGATTAATTTTTGGAAAAAATAGTTGGTGGTCCATTTGGATCAAAGTAATTAAAGTTAGTCAATATATTTGATATTTAGTCCATTTTTTTTAGTATCCCAATATACATGTACATATAGAGAATATTACCTGTACATTTATATATAATTAGGTGTACATATTAATATAATTATATATACATAATATTTTATAATTAAAACTAAATACTTTAAAATCATTTTAATTTTTATCCTATTAATTTTATCTAAATAAACTACAAACAAATTTTCTCTTAATTTTTTTCCGCCCCCTGCAAATGCTCTGAGGTTCATCACGCCAGTCACCAAATGGGAGCCCTCCACATGAAAATATCCTCAATTTCCGGTCCCCAGCCTGCAACGACGAGAAATGAAATTAGGAGAAACAAACTTATGTTGTGGATGATTGATGCACATGGCATAACATACTTGTTACATCACATTCTCGAAAAAGGAAGGAGGGGGACATGAATGGCAGCATCGTAGATGAATCATTTAGTAACCAAATCTCTTTCATCATTTCATTTCACATCACCAAAGAAAAAAAAAAATGGTAACTTGCCCAATATACCAGTGATAAACTTTATTAGTAAGTTTTCTTCCTGTAACATGCACATCCTTCGCGCATTAAGCATAATACACATGTCTCCATCGTCCCGATTCGGAGCGCATGTTGGCTTATCCTTATCTGGAGCACAATAGAAAGTTGAGATGCCGACCTTCCGAGGATCTATAGATACAGCAAGGAGACATCATTAAAATCACAAACTGAGAAGATGCACCACTGCCAAGCTGACGTGACGGGTAGGAGAACTTGTATAACCAAGGGCAAGCCATATATATATATATCACACACTAGTTGTCTCAATATTAGTTAATGCTTATATATGTGAGTCAGAGAATTGATAGTTAAGAAACTCACAGCCACTCCTATAAAAACAGGAGTAAAGGGCGGTTAAAATATAGCTATATGCATGGATTGTCGTATAAATTTATAAAAATTGCTCAAACTTTATATAAGTTTTATGTAAAAAATTATCTTATAAAGTTAATTACGGAAGGCGGTTGTATATAAATACTGTTATATATACATTAAAAAATTAATGGAGTTCTATGATAAAAATATAGGTCGTTTATATAGAAAAACTGCCTTATAAAATAATTATAAATAATAGTTTTATGAATAATTAATACATATAGTTTTAACTAAAACAAGCATTCCAATGCAAGACTATAGGTGGCGGTTGTTCTATATAACCATCATATATATTAGCAACACACATCGGTTTTATAGAACAATCGCTATCTATTTCATCCTTTTTTTTTATAATTAAAGTGGATCCACAATGCATAGTAGAATCAGATTATCCTACATGGTTTTCATAATGCTTTGAAAATCATGATTGCCATATTATAACCATACTTTCAAATCTAAAATAAGCCACAATTCACAAAATTTTAATCAAAATAATTGTAATATGATAGTTTCATTATCATACAAAACCCCTAATACAAAATTATGATTCATTCATAAATACACTCTAAATACTAAAAAATTGCACAATACTTTATAACCAAAAAGGGAGGGAGCATATATAATCTTACTCAAGTTTATCATAAAAGTTTATAATAAAATCTAACCATTATTTCCTAACTTCATCAATCTTGACTTGATCGTATTTACCCCACTTATTAAGAAGATAAACCTAAAAAAAATTTAAAAAGTATTAAAATCATGTTAGTTAGTATTACAAGTATTTAAAAAATAATAAAATCATGTTAGTATTAAATTATATATGTCGACCCATCTAACTTATAATCATAATTAATATATAAATAAAAAAAGAGTAAATACGTAGTTTCCTTGTCCTATATAATATTTGAAAATAATTTTCTTCATGAATCTTATAGCATAGTATCCATAACTAACTTCATCTTGTTGTTGTGGATATTAGAAAAATAAAATAAAATTATCCTTATACTATGAGTTTCATGCTAAATACTTAAAATCAAATGGCATAACCACTACAAACCTGAATTTTATACTGAGTCATATGAGCCGGTAGTGCCATTATCTTTTTTTTTTATAACCCAAGATGTGTCTTGAATGCACTAATTGATGTAATAGTCATATTTAAATTATATATATGTGATTATAATATATCTTGTCTAGATAAATATTTACCTCTCAATAAGTAGTCTTGGATATGAACGAGGATCTCCATCAATTGAATTGAACCAAAATCTAGTCCTTGAATATGGTTGCAATACCACTGGTACTGAATGCAAGTTAAAGGAAAATGGAACAAAAATGAGGCACCATGGAGCGATATTTATTGTATCAACCATATATGGAACACGACCCATATTATCGTTTTCATTAAATATCGTGTTTGAGCATAAAAACATGTACACATTGGACCTATGTACAACATCATAAAATACTTTTTGGTCAAGAACCTACGACTATGAAAGAATAAATTACATATTTAGTATCATAATAGCATTTCCTGCTAGCTATTAGTGAAAATAAAATTGACCCAAAAATAACCAAAATTACCCCGTATATGCTATTATATGTTAAAATTGTAACATGTCACCATTTAACAAGTGTAGGAGATCCTTTGCCTCAATCCAAAAATCCACATCAACTACTTTCTTATGCAAATCGGATGGAAGTGGAACTTGAATAGAGCCCGATCCATCCAAACATAGTGCCACATTCATAAACATCTTGAATTGAGGTTTTAGGTCTCGATGCTTGATTGCCTTTTTCACTAAGACTTGTTGGGCATTCTCATACCCCATCTTCTTTCCCCCTTTCTTTACAGGGATTTTAGCAATAATGTTCCCCCGCTAAGAAATAAAGAGCGAAAATATAATTATTATAATGTATATACACTATCACTAAAAAGTTAAGTAATCAAAAATTAAAAAAGTTTGAATCACCTCATCCTTGATGATGAAAAGGTTACTTAGTCATCCAATAAATTACCTTGCTAGTAAGTAAAGTGAGGGCATATCCACATCCACTAAATTGGAACTATATGCTACACCACCCAGGCATCGGTCTATAACATACTCAAGTAAGACATTGTGAATTAAGACCCTAACTTTATTTAGTCATAGTGGTTGAGTATGAATGGTAGATTTTGACTCACTAAAGATATTCTAATTGGCCACAACATACCCATTTTTTTTATATCTAGCAAGTCATAAAGATATTGAACTTGTAAGAAAAAATATATTTTATATCCTTTTTTATCTTAGCTTTTGGTCTTTTATCTTAACAATATATGAGGCTACTTATTATTTTGTACTTAAGTGATAATAATCTCATATACTTACTTATGTGAGCTAGAATGATATAAAATTGATGGATTAAGTTATAAGATTATTTATGAACTTTTTTAGTTTTATTTTGTAGGTAAAATTGGAAAATAAAAGCAAAAAAGAGAAAGAAAGAAATAGCATAATGTGCCATCAAATAAAAAGAAAAAAAGGCCCAAAGGCTAGATTGAAAGGAAGAGACAATATACATAAAATACGGGGAAGAGAAGAAATAAGACATAGACGATGCATAAGGCAAGTAGAAGGGAGAGGAATTCAACAATAGGTGAGGCGAGAAAGGAAAGAAGAGAAAGGAGAGACGATGTAGTCAGATGTAAGAGAAAAAAGAGAAATGAAGAGAAGAGATAAGAGAGAGAGTAGTAGGGAGGTAGAAAAGAGAGACAATAGCATAGTTAGGCATAAAAAAAAGGAAAAAAGAAGAAAAGGAAAGAGGGTTAAAAACAGAAAAGAAATGGCAAAAGGAAAGACAGTCAACGGAAGAGAAATTTTTGGATGAAGAATAAACAATTTTTCATCCGATTGAATTGCTAAAAAATTTTATGCGGGAACATCCACCATCCCTTTTATTTTCACTAATAAAACTTTTTGGTGATTTTTTCTTCTCTTTACACAACTTAAGAAGGCTATTTCCTATCTATTCTCATAATAAGGAGCTTAAAATATGGTATTTATACTATATTTATGCTAATGAGAGATGGTTAGATAAGAGTATGTTTAATATAGATTCTGATAGTTTCAAAAGCTTCAATGCATTGACATTTCATCTCTATCATTCATGGTGTCAGTTCTTACACCTTCAACTTCAACAAAACCAGGAATCATCAATTTCATCTTACAAAGAGGGTAATGCAAGTTTGGGTATCAAAGAAACAAGCTCAAGTAGTGTAAAAAATTTCAAAAAAAATTTAATATAATGTTAGTCATTAATTTTTCCTAAATTGGAAGAACACAAAAAATTTCTTATTGTTGCTTAATTAAACACTAAAATGGGAAGCCATGCAATACCATCCTTTTTGACCACCACCTTTTTTTTTGGATAAATTAAAGTGGCTTATAAATGGCTCAAATATGGTTTATCAAGTTATCTTGGAAGGATAAAAAATAAGCCATTTTTTTAATCAATAACAACCACCAACAAAGTTAGGCCAACCCATCTTGTGGGGGGAACGATTTGGCATAGAAATTTGGGCACATCAACAAGTACAAGGAAAAACTTGCTTGGAAAGAGTTTAGCATCAAATTTTGTACATACTGTGCTAATAGTTGTACAAGGAATCATCCCTTGTACTCATTAGCTAGTTAGATTAGGTCTTAACTTGCAAGCAATCTCAAAGTCAGTAGGGATGGAATGGGAAAGGCTATTGTGCACATTTTTTATGGCTCATTTGTAGCCCATTGGTACAAAAATCTATACTACCTCCTGTAGTAGCCATTAGCTGCGTTTTTGGCCAACTTTTTGTGTGACCTTTGGCAAAAAATGTAGGGCATGGGACGTGAAGAAACAAGCACAAATTAGCATCTAACTTCGATAGATAGGCATTGAATCATGTACTTTTTGTACTACTAGAACAACATTCAAAAGGGTTACTTGTACTTTAGCTTTTTAATGATATTTTTAGCTATTTAACTTGTGGAAATTATATAAATCTAATTAAAAGGGTAGGGGAGGGGGTGTGATGGTCAAAATTTCAGCCATTAAATCATCATTAGCTGATTCTTGTTTGGTTAGATTTAAAATAGCTTAGTTTTTCCCCTTAGATAACTTGCTAGTTTATTTTTAACCAAATCATCCTTTTTTTACTTTTGTTAGGTTGAGGTGTAAACAAAATCTTTGTAACATTTCCTATAAATTTTGGAAAATTTTGAAATGAAAGGAGGAACCCTTTGGCTATTATTTTCTCTTTAAAAAAAATGAGAACCACCTTCAAAGTAGAGTGAGTACTTTGGTTGATTATCTTTTTCAAATCTTACTTCTTTTATCTCAAGAGTTAAAACCTTAAGAGGTAGATGTGAGTATATGAATTTTAGGGGTAAATAAATTCATATTTTCCTCATCTTTAGGCTCCTTTCATGTTTTTCAATCTTGGCCGTAATTATCCTAATCCAACATCTTCCTTAAGATGACCCAATTTTCTATTTTATATGCATAAATTTTCATCCATATTTATTTTTGGTTATTTCTTTCTCTATTTTTGATATACATATTTCTTATATGTACTTTTGTGTAATTTATTAATTTATTATAGCCGACTAATTATTTTTTGCTAGGAAATAAATTAAAGCCCTAGACCATGATTTGAGATGTAATAATAATTTTCTTTATTTCAAAAGATCTTCCTTTGTCTCTAATTTAATTTCTATTGTTTATATGTGAGATTCTATCAAGTATAATTTATATAGTGTATGCATTTTTCTAGCTTCTTCATAGTGATAATAGGTAAGATTATATGATTATTAGGTGTCTATATGAACATGTTAAAATTCATGTATATAAATTATATCTAGGTTACATAACAATTAATCTAATAGTTTTATGATTATAACCAAAGTAGTAAAACATTTAGATATGTGTGGGTCAAAGGAGGGGAATACAACTAGATGAGCATGTTTGGATACTTAGACTACCATCCTTCCACTTGTGCTTAATTATTTAAATCTATTTAAATATAGGAGTCATTTGGTGCAACTATACTGCTAGAATTTAATATGACCGCTTTGCAGTATTTTTTTTTGGAGAAGTAATATAAGGCGTATAGACTTGCTTTTGGCTTGAAACTTGGTCGATCTATTTCTTTTGATTAAAATATGACTTAGAAATTATTTTTATATTTCAATCTCGTCTTGTGGTGGGTTTATAATTTCCTAGCACATTTGTTATATTGGTATTCACCCATATATATTTTATTATTTGATTTTATTATTTTCTATTTTTACCCCCATAATCATATGTTTATTATTATTTGTTTTTGTGTGATTTAGAGTCTTTTATTTTATTATTTATGTGCTAGCCAAAATTTAGATGAACCGTCTCAATCTCTGGCCTAGAACAATACCCTCATTTTCTAATTTTACAACTAATAACAAGAGAGTTTAAATTGCATGTCAGCTATAACTACACTAATTTTTGGTGTCATTGCCAGGGATTGGTAACTTTGCCTTTATTTTTTTAGTTTTTTTTGGTGTCTTGTGTGTGTGTTTTAGTCATTATTTCTTAATTTTTTTTATGTGTTTTCTTTATTTCTCGTGTGGCTTACTCGTTTGTGGTAATTTTCTTATTAGGCACTCTTTGGTGAATGCATGTAAGTGGAAATCCATTGAACCTTGAATTAGAGAAATCTATTTGAGCCATTGGAAAGATAAAGATTTCCAGTTATCCTTAATCATCAAGAGACAAAAACGAGATTTTTTTTTCTGCCTCGTCATCAGAAGTAGAAGAAGAAACTTCCAAAATCAGCACATGATCAAAAGGAGAGCCTATCTATTTTTCCCATATGGCGACGAATAGGAGTTTGCAAGAGTTGGCATTTCACAATGTAGTGAAGGAGGTCCCTACATGCATTGGTTATCCTAATCCCACCGATGGTATTGAAAGAGATTTTGAGCTCAAGTTTAGTATACTTTCACCGACTTTCCACTTCCTATAGACTCCTTAGTGAAGACCCTAACAAGTTTCTAAAAGAGTTTTAGTTATTATGTGTTTCCATGTGCCCTAAGGATGTGAATATTCAAATATTAAAGCTTAAGGCATTTCTATTTTTTTGGTGGATGTTGCTAAGGATTGACTCTATAATTTACCTATGGGACATATCTATTCTTGGGATACTTCAGCTAATGCATTTTTGGATAAGTATTTTCCTACTTCATGTGTCATGATGCTAAGGAAGATCATCGAGATCCAATAAGATCTTAATGAGACATTACGTGCTTACTACAATTGGTACATACCTTGCTATCATATTGCCCACAATATGGGATGAAGGAAGAGAATCTGCTACAATACTTTTATGAGGGACTCGCTCCATTTGAGAGGAACATGTTGGATCCAACTACTAGTAGTGCATGATTGGATAAGGATCCTACTTCATTTGAAGATTTATTGAAAAATTGAGCTTCTACAGTGCAACAATACGATTACCGCTCCACCTATGTAAGAGTAAATATGGTAGGTGTAAGTTAATTTGATGATATGCTTAACCAACTCACTACTCTTATTTCATAGATTACCATGGTTACCTAAGTTGTTACTACATGTGGAGTATTTTCAGCAATGAGAATTCCTAGTGATAAATGCCCACAAACCTTTAATAGGTTAAAACAGGCATTAACAACTACCCCAGTGATGCAGCCTTCCGATTGTAACATCTCGTTTGAGATTATAAGTGATGCAAGTGACTATGCAGTGGGAGCGATCCTTGGTCAGAGAAAAGATGGAAAGGTATATGCGATTTGCTATGCCATTTGAACCCTTGATGATGCCCAAGTTAACTACGCTACAATCAAGAAAGAGCTCTTGGTAGTGGTATTTGCATTGGATAAATTTCCATCATACTTAGTAAGATCAAGGATTATCGTCTTCATAGACCATGTAGTCCTTAAGTACTTGTTAACCAAGAAGGATGCAAAGCCATGTTTGATAAGATGGATCCTTTTGCTCTAAGAGTTTGATCTCAAAATTTGGGATAAAAAGGGAACTAAGAATGTAGTGGCTAATAATCTCTCTAGATTAATGTAGGACGTGGAGGGAGGTAAAGAAGATGATTCTCCCTTCTATAATTCATTTTTAGATGATAATATTTTGTCCATCACTAGCTTATTCACCTCATGGTTTTCTGATTTTGTTAATTATAAAGCATGTGGAGTACTGCCGCCGGACTTGTCCTATCAAAAGAAGAAGTTCCTCTCAGATGTCAAGCATTACTACTGGGATGATCCTCATCTTTACAATAAATGTACAGATGAGGTTTTCAGAAGATATCTGCCGGAAGAGGAAGTTGGAAGTGTCATTTTTCATTGTCATTATTCACCATATGGGGTCACACTAGCACTTCCAAGACAACTTCAAAGGTTCTCCAAGATGATTTCTATTGGCCCAACCTTTTCAAAGATGTTCGTCAATATGTTACTTCATGCGATCAATGCCAAAGGACTGGTAACATATCGAGAAGAAATGAAATGCCTCTCAGTAACATCTTTGAGGTTAAGTTATTTGATGTTTAGGGAATTGACTTCATAGGACCCTTCCCATCCTCTTACAACAAGTTTATTCTAGTTACTAAGGATTATGTCTCAAAATAGGCTGAGGCAGTGGCATCTCCCACCAATAATGCCAAGGTTGTGGTCCAACTATTCCAAAGAGTCATATTTCCAAGGTTTGGTATTCCCAGGGCAGTTGTTATTGATGGTAGTTCCCATTTCACCAATCGACTTCTCATCACACGTCTAAACAAATATGGTGTTACTCATAAAATGCTCACACCATACCATCCCCAAACAAGTGGACAAGCAAAAATCATCAATCATGAAATAAAGGAGATCCTTGAGAAAATGGTAACCCGCAGACAAAAATATTGGGCAATGAGGTTGAATGATGCTCTATGGGCCTACAGAACTGCTTACAAGACACCAATTAGAATAACACCTTTCCAGCTGGCATATGGAAAATACTGTCATCTGCCAATTAAAGTTGAGCACAAGGTGTTATGGGTGATAAAATCAATCAATTATGATTTGAAAGCCACCAAAGAAAGGATGAAGCTCTAACTAAACAAGCTTGATGCGATGCAATTGGATGCTTATGATAATGCATGAATATACAAGATGGGAACCAAGAAGTGGCATGATATGCATATTATCCGAAGGGAATTTCAAGAAGGAGATTTTGTGCTTCTTTCCAACTCACATCTCAAGCTTTTTCCAAGAAAGCTTTGTTCTAGATGGTCGGGGACATTCTATGGTCTAAAGGTATATCCGTATGGGGATATAGATATTTAGAGCGAGTCCACTGGCATTTTCAAGGTCAATGGTCAAAGATTGAAGCCTTACATTACTAGTTCTCTGTTAGAAAAAATGAGCACACTCGCTCTCCCAAATCCAACTTTAATTTGAAGAAAGCATGGTCAAGCTAAAAACCTTAAACAAGCTCTCTTTGGGGGTAACCCAAGTTTTTATATGTTTTTCTTTATTTTCCATTCTTTTTTCGTGTTTTCTTTTTGCTTTTGCTTCTTTTTTTTTTGTAGTGTGTCTGCAAGTCATATTATGGTACGAGTTAAGGAGGAGAAAGTTAGGTATGAAGAATCAAGTTTCTGGCAAAACAGGCAAAAAATAAGCCAAACTGGGTGTTGCAAGGCCAGGGCACAACCTGACGCACTATCGTGCAACCCCTGGGAAAAGAAATCTCAGAGCTAGAGTATCGCAAGGCCAAGGCACATCCTGACACACGATTGTGCGACATTCTCCTATAATTCAGTGAGACTAGAAATCACGTGCCTCTGCACCCCAGAATTTTTGCAAGACCAAAAATCTTGCATGGCTAAGCTAACACAACCGTGCCTCTCCATTCAATAAACTACGAGAGCAATTTTGTCGCACAACCATGCGAATGAGCCTATATTCACTACACCATGCATGGCCCTCTTATGCCTCTATTACATCTCCTTCAACGTATCCAAACTCTAAACACGTAAAATCGAAGCGCCACCAACAATTCTACCATCCTCCACCACTAATTCTTTTGCACAACCACTATATCCTACACCACCACACCTATGCACGAACACGACTAACTTGTGCACCACTTTTCCACACAACTTCAACTATGCATTGCCACACTTATGCACAACCACACCCTCAACCATAGCACCACTATCACGTTGATCCGGCCACCACAACACGTTCCACACCTGTGCACGTCCTCTACACCACCAGACCTATGCATAACCCCTAATCTACAATCGTACACCCCTGATCTACACCACAACACCTGTGCACCACTGCACCTAGGGCTGTAAATGAGCTGAGCCAGTTCGGTATTCGGCTCGGCTCGGCTCGTTAAAAGCTCGGTTCGGGCTCGGCTCGTTTATTAAACGAGCCGTGCTCAAACAAGGAAAAGCTCGGCTCGGTTCATTTTTTGGCTTTGGCTCGTGAGCTCGGCTCGGTTCGGCTCGTTCGTTTAGTTAAACGAGCCGAGCCCAAACAACATTTTAGGCTCGTTTAGTTAAATGAGCCGAACCCAAACCTGAGGATATTCGGCTCGGCTCGGCTCGTTTACAGCCCTAACTGCACCCTCTCTACTGCTCAACTATGCACCACAACACATCCATTCCAATGCCTTCAATCGTGCACTATAGTGTCCTCCATACACTACACAACCGCACCACCACAACCATTCAGTTATCCACAACCACACCACTTGTGCACCATAATCACACCAAAACACCCTCCCCAGCACAATCCAAGCACCACCACTGCACACTCTGCACAATTCACCCGTGCACTGCATACTTTGGGATTAATTACTGTAATACCCCAAAAATTTCGAAAACCTATATTTTAATAAATAACTTTTATTTGAAATAAAACTAGCTTTTAAAATTATTTATTTTAATTATTTCATAGAGTTTGGATTATGTAAAATTGGATAAGAGTATTTAATAAAATAAAATTTAATATTTTTCTATTTATCATATTATTTTATTTAAATAAATTTTCAAACTAGTATTTTACTATAATTATCCTTTTTAATCCCATATATTTAATTATATTAAATTAAATTATTAAATAAACTTATTATCAAAAATATTACATCCTATTATTTTATAAATTTAATTATTTTCAATTTTTCCATTTTCCCCAATTTCCTTTTCCTACCTTTTATTTTCTTTCTCCTTTCCCCCATTTCTCTTTTTCTCCCTTCTTCCTGGCTTTGGGCCGCCAGGCTGTTGGCCTGCTTTCCCCCCTCCTTGCGCATAGGGCCAGGCCTGTTCCTTTCCCCAGCCCCTCCTCCTCGCACGCCGTCCAGCAGCCCAACATCCCTCTTTATTTTTCCCTTGGACCGGCCGAGTTGCTCTTCTTTTCCTGCGTCGGTCCAGCCGCCTGCCAGCACCTCTCTTCCCTTCTTCTTCTCCCACGCCCGACCTGCTCCCGTCGCCATGCCAGCCCTGCAACTGCGGCCACCTGCCATCACCACCTACCTCCCTCTCCCTCTCTCTCTTCCCCGTCATTTTCCTTCCCTTTTCGAGCCAAACCGGACCTGGACCATAGCCCCGCATGCCCCTCTCCCTTTCCTTCTTCTTCCCTCTTTTCTTCTGCCAACCGACCAGCCCTGCAACCTGCAGCACCGATCGCCGGCCAGCCCTGCCCCCTTTCTTCTCCCTCTGATTTTTCCTCATCTCCCCAGCCATTCATTCCCTATAAATTCGAACCCACACCCCTTCCCCGAGCCTCTTCTCCCTTTTCTCCTCCTCCCATTCGTTCCCCATTCTTTTTTATCACCGCCGCCCGCCGCCGCTCGAACCACCTACTACCACCCTGCACCACCACGAGACCCACCAAGCCCCTTCGAGCCCTGCACTTCCTCCCTTCTCCTCCTCTTCCTTTTTCTCCCTAGTTTTTCCCCTTACCGCCGAGCCACCTGCAACCGCCGCTTCCGCCGCCGTCCTGCCACCTATGCTGCCACCCAACCCACCGTTCGACACCCTACAACCCCCTCTACAACCGCCATGCCTTAGTTGGCCGAAAAAAACTCTTGCACCCCTTCATTTTCCCTCTCCTTTTCCTTCCTTTAC
This sequence comes from Tamarix austromongolica, assembly GCA_039764185.1. NCBI lineage: Eukaryota > Viridiplantae > Streptophyta > Magnoliopsida > Caryophyllales > Tamaricaceae > Tamarix > Tamarix austromongolica. Next base: position 103,698,887 of record CM077816.1, on the reverse strand, counting down.
AACTCCTCCACCTCAGCCCTTCTCGGCAGCCAACTTCGCCGCCTTGCCGCCGCCGTCTCCACCGCCCTATGCCGCCGTGAAACCACCCTTAGCCTCGACCTACACCCCCTCTTCACTTCTGCACCATTCCCTTGCCTTGAAACCTCCCCCATCCACCTTATTTTCTAGCCTAAAAACCCTAACCCGAAAACAACAAAATTTGCTCCCTTCACCCTCTTTGAGCCCTTTTCCCCCCATGGTTTTGCATGAAACTCACGCTGCTCATGCAGCGTGAGCTCCCCCTTATTTTGGAATTTGTTTGAAATTTTTTTGGGTATATTGATAATTAATTAAAGTGTTTTATTATTAAATAATTTTTTTTATAAAGTCTCATCCTTGTAATTTCTTATTTCTAACATAAATATGATGGATATTATTTTTAGGTGTTGAGTTGCTAATTATGCTTGGTAAGATTTGATATTTTGCGGGATTAAGGTAACCGTTAATCCTCCCTTAAATATATGGAAAAACGTGTGCTAGCACTTTAGGGGTTTAGTATGATTTTATGCATGTTTGGTGCGCTTAGCATGATATGTATATGGTTTCTTATATTTTTTGAGAAAAAGGAAAAACATGATAACTGTAACACCCCCAAAATTCACTACAAATTTCGTTAATTAAAAGGAAGATTAGCGGAAGCAGATAAATAAAACGTGAACTTAGGGAGTATTACCGCCACACTTAGTACCAGACCAGTTCACTCATACCGCTCCAGTACCAAGTGCTAAGGCTAAGAAAATGAAATACAATTCGAAAGACATTCAACATGCATAAATCAGAGTAAATTGCAAGAACTTCAACATATTTAAAACAGAGTAGCGCATCAAATCGTTTTCAGGAATAAAATCCACCGATGGTGGTTAAAGTACCAACATAACATCAAAATCAGGGAATTAAACGAAGAAGGAGGGAAAACCCTAATGATACCGGATAACTCCTTACTCTCTTTCCCGTAGCCCACTTGAGTAGCACCTGAAAAACCTGCAAGGGCACTGCCCATTGAATAGGCAGGGGCCCCATAAAGGGAATCCCTTCAGTACTACGGTACTGAGTAACCCTTTAATACCACACTTAAAGATAAGCCCGCATACGACACATAATGCAAACTACACACATAAATAATATGAGGTGCATGCATAACAATAACATACATAATAATTTATAAGTCACGATCGATACTTTGGGCCTTAAGTCATGTCATAGTGTGAGATCAATACATTCGGGCCTTAAGCCATTATTCCGTCATTAATCCATCAATATCATATTTTATATCCATGTGAGTACGAGAACCCCACTATTATAGCCGGTGGACCGGAAGGTATACACTCAGGGCAGAACGCCTTTGACCACTATTATTGCCGGTGGACCAGAAGATAAACACACAGGGCAGAACGCACCTGACCACTATTATTTGGCGGTAGACCGGTCTGGCCCCGACTCACATGGTGTTCCACTATAAGTGATTAGTATTTTTCCATAATCTTATTCACATACATAACCGATTTTATTGAGCTCGGGACCCCCACTATTATTGCCGGTGGACCGGAATACATATAAACTCATCATCCAGGGCACAACGCTCCTGACCACTATTATAACCGGTGGACCGGGATATATAAAGAATCATCATCCAGGGCACAACGCTCCTGGCCACTATTATAACCGATGGACCGGTACTCAATATCATAATCATCTGGGCCCGGCTCATTAATATTCCACTTTCAATAATAGTATCTTTCCTTTCTTTAATCAGCACATCAATCATATTTATTTGCCTCGAATGGGAGATCGATAACCCGGGACACAAAGGTACACCGGTCATACCGGTGCATACCAGCTACTCAGTACCCTTCAACCACGAACCCAAGGACGCAAAGGTACCCTGGTCGTACTGGTGCATAAAGCTAACTCAGTACCTTACCGACAAGGACACCTAATCCATAAGTATGCATACCCCCTAACTAGGTCCGTAGAGCTAGGAAGAGTAAGATATAGGGCCTGGCTGGGGCACAAAGGCACACCAGCAAATACCAGAATAATCGTGGACTAAACTACGTCCTTAGGGTAGCGACCCCTAAGGAGTCACCATTCCCGATCTCGAGGTCTTTCACTTTAAGTAATAGTGTCTTAATTAGAGTGATCACGAAAAGCACAACAATCAGATACTTATTCACTTTCAATCGTTCTGATATCATTAATTGTTTCTTATTCAGATGATTATCCAGGATATCACAAAGAAACCATTAAGGCCATACTAATTATCAAATACTCTTACTTGGCTAATCAGCATCATTTAATCATATTAATGTTCCACAATCTCAAAGACATATTAGGTACAAATAACTCATTTGCCCTTTACTTATATAATTGTTAAGTATCCGTTCCTTACTTGATAAATTACCACATTACCCTTAAGGTTGCATAATTACCAAATTACCCCTTGTCCACTTTAGATTACCAAATTGTCTCCTACACTTTTTATATCACCATTCACCCCTCATAATTACTACACTTATCATATTTCCCATTTGGTTGGTTATATTACCAAGTCGCCCTTCTCCTTGGTTATAATTCCTAAATTGCCCTTGAGTTGGATAAATTACTAAATTACCCTCCTTCATTATCATGATTACTATTTTGCCCCTTTAGTTGGTTAAATAATTATTACTTTACCCTTTAGTCGGCTAAATTACCAAATTGCCCCTTTAGTTGAACAAATTACCAAATTGCCCTTCTCCTTTATCATAATTACCATTTTACCCCTCTCAATTATTTTAATTGTCATTTACCCTTTTTAATTATCACAAATCCCAAATTACTCTTCTTCATAATTACCAATATTAATTTACCCCTTTATATCCAAAAGTTACCATTTTTATCTTTCCTTACCAAATTACCATTTTACCTTTCTTTTCCAAAATTACCATATTACCCCTTACTTATAAATTACCTTTTCGCCATTCACTTATACAATTGCCATATTACCATTTATTTATCAAATGACTATTTTGCCCCTCTACCTCCAAAATTACCATATTAACCCTTTTACTCACAAAATTACCATAATGCCCTCCTTCATCCAAAATTACTATTTTACCCCTACTTCCAAAATTACCATTTTACCCTTCTTTCTCACAACTTACAATTTTATCCTTTACTTATAAATTATCATTTAGCCATTTAATCATAAAATTACCATATTATTCTTTTATCTCAAAATTATCGAAATACCCTTTTCACTTATAAAATTTCCACTCAACCCCTTTATTCACCATTTTTATGAATTTACTAACACTACATAAAATAATGATATTAATACTTCATTTTTATCATCTAAGTCCACCAACTTGTCATTTTTCAACATAATACTCATTAGCAACTACACACATTGATTTATATACCTCATAAGCATAATTACTAAAATACCCTTAAACAATAACATCATTCATGCATTAACCACATGGTACATCATAAACAAGTATTTAACATTTCTATCCATATTCCAACTCCTTCTTTATTTAACATACCTACATATGGCACAAAAGTTATCATGCTTTTTCTTTTTAACAAACAATATAAGAAACCATAAACATATCATGCTAAGCATACAAAACATGCATAAAATCATACTAAACCCTAAATGTGCTAGCATGCGTTTTTCCATATATTTAAGGGAGGATTAACTGCTACCTTAATCCCGCAAAATATCAAATCTTACCAAGCATAATTAGCAACTCAACACCTAAAAATAGTATCCATCATATTTATGTTATAAATAAGAATCCAAGTATAAAACTTTATAAATTTTAATTAATAAAACACTTAACATAAAATACCATTATACCTTAAAAATTAGCCAAATAATTTTTTTAAAATGAAGGGGAGCTCACGCTGCATGGGCAGCGTGAGTTTCATGCAAAAACCATGGGGGAAAAAGGCTCAAAGAGGGTGAAGGGAGCAAAATACATTATTTTCGGGTTAGGGTATTTAGGCTAGAAAAGAAGGTGGTTGGGGGAGGTTCTAAGGCAAGTGAATGGTGCAGAAGTGAATAGGGGGTGTAGGTGGAGGCTAAGGGTGGTTTCGAGGCAGCTCAAGGCGGCGGAGAGGCGGCGGAGACGGCGGCGGGGAGGCGGCGAAGGTGGATGCCAAGATGGGTCGAGGGAAAGGGGTTGTGAAGGAAGGAAAAGGAGAGGGGAAAATGGAGGGGTGCAAGAGTTGGTTTCGGCCAACTAAGACATGGCGGTTGTAGAGGGGGTTGCAGGGTGTCGAACGGTGGGTTGGGTGGCGGCAGAGGTGGCTGGACGGCGGCGGAAGCGGCGGTTGTAGGTGGCTCGGCGGTAAGGGGAAAAAGCTGGGAAGAAAAAGGAAGAGGAGGAGAAGGGAGGAAGTGTAGGGCTCGAGGGGCGGCGTGGTGGTGCAGGATGGTAGTAGGCGGTGGCAGAAGGCGGCGCAGGGGCTGGGCTTGGTGGTTCAGGCAATGGAGGCTGGTAGTGATAAAAAAACGAGGAAGAAAAGTGGGGAAGAAGGAAGGAGAGAGGAGGGAGCTCGGGGGAAGAGAAAAGGCTCGAAAGTGGGGCAGAAGGGAGCTGGGGTGGTGAAGAAAAGGAAGGGGGGAGAAGAGAGGGGCAGGGGTCGGCGATCGGTGCTGCAGATGGTGGCAGGGCTGGTCGGGTGGCAGGGGAAAAGAGGGAAGAAGAAGGGAAGAACTATGGCACGCGGGGTGTGGTCCAAGGGCTAGTTTGGCTCGAAATGGGAAGGAAAATGACGAGGGAAGAGAGAGAGGGAGAGGGAGCAGGTGGTGGTGGCAGGTGCAGGGTGGCAGTCGGCGCTCGACAATGGCAGAAGAGTCGGGCGTGGGAGGAGGAACTAGGAAGAAAGGAGAAGAAGAAAGGGACGGGGCTGCTGGATCGACGCAGAAAAAGAAGGGAGCCGGCCGGTCCAGGGAGAAGAAAATAAAGGAAGGAGGCAAGCTGGGGAGATGGACGGCGCGCAAGGGAGGAGCAGGGCTGGGGGAGCGGCCTGGCCCAATCGTGCGGGGGAGAGGGTTGGCCTGGCAAGGCAGCCCGAGGGAGGAAGGAAAAAGAAAAAAGAAAAGAAGAAAGAGGAAAAAGGGAAAAAGGGTAAAAAAGGGGATGGAAAAATAGGGAAAATAATTTAATTTAATGTATAAAATCATAAAATATAATATTCTTGGTAAATTATTTAATTTAATAATTTAATTTATTTTAATCTAAAATATTAATTTAAAAAGGATAAAGTGGGTAAAATATTAGTTTGGAAAATTATTTAAATAAAACAATATGATAAATAGCAAAATATTTATTTTTAATTTATTAAATACTCTTATCCAAATTTACATACTCCAAAATCCATAAAATAATTAAAATAAATAATCTAAAGAAAATTTTATTCCAAATAAAAGTAATTTATTAAAATATAGGTTTTCGAAAATTTTGGGGTATTACAATAACTTTTGGGCCATATGTAGGCATGTTAATTAAGGAAAGAGTTTGATTATTGATGGAAATGTTAAATGCTTGTTTATGATGTATCATGTTGCTAATGCATGAATAATGTTATTGTCTAAGGGTATTTTAGTAATTATGCTTATGAGGTATGTGAATCAATGTATGTAGTTGCTAATGAGTATTATGTTGAATAATGACAAGTTGGTGGACTTAGATGATTAAAATGAAGTATTAATATCATTATTTTATGTAGTGTTAGTAAATTCATAAAATGGTGAATAGAGGGGTTGAATGGAAATTTTATAAGTGAAAAGGGTATTTCGGTAATTTTTGAGATAAAAGAATAATATGGTAATTTTATGATTAAATGGCCAAATGATAATTTTATAAGTGAGTGGTAAGAATGGTAATTTTGGAAGTAGGGGTAAAATAGTAATTTTGGATGAAGGAGGGCATTATGGTAATTTTTCAAGTAAATGGGCATTATGGTAAATTTTGGAAGTAGAGGGGCAAAATAGTAGTTTCATAAGTAAATGGCAATATGGTAATGGTGGTAAGTGAGTGGCAAAATGGTAATTTATAAGTAAGGGGGTAATATGGTAATTTTGGAAAGGAAGGGAAAAATGGTAATTTTGTAAGGAAAGATAAAAATGGTAACCTTGGATGTAAAAGGGTAAAATAGTAATTTGCAAAGAAAAAGGAGTGTTATGGTAATTTTACAAGTAAAAGGGTATGGCAGTAATTTTTATAAATAGAAGGATATTATGGTAATTTGAAAGTAAGGGGTAGAAGAGTAATTTTGTAAATAAAAGGATATTATGGTAAACCCGGTAGTAAGGGGTAACTTGGTAATAATGATAACGACAAAGGATAAATTAATAATTAAAGTATGATAAAAAAAAGGGGTAATTGGACAACTATGATAATAGAGAAGGGTAATTTGGTAAATTAACCAATTAAAGGGCATTTGTGTAATTTTAATAATGGAGAAGGGTAATATAGTAATTATAAATATGGAGAAGGGTAAATTAATAATTATGATTATGAAGAAGGGTAATTTGGGATTTATGATAATTAAAAAGGGTAAATGGCAATTAAAATAATTGAGAGGGGTAAAATGGTAATTATGATAAAGGAGAAGGACAATTTGGTAATTTATCCAACTAAAGGGACAATTTGGTGATTTAGCCAATTATGGGATAAAGTGATAATTATTTAACCAACTAAAGGGGTAAAATAGTAATCATGATAATGAAGGAGGGTAATTTAGTAATTTATCCAACTCGAGGGCAATTTTATAATTATAACAAAGGAGAATGGCGATTTGGTAATATAACAAACCAAATGGGAAATATGATAAGTGTAGTAATTATGAGGGGTGAATGGTGATCTAAAAAGTGTAGGAGACAATTTGGTAATCTAAAGTGGACAAGGGGTAATTTGGTAATTATGCAACCTTAAGGGTAATATGGTAATTTATCAAGTAAGGAATGGATACTTAGCAATTATATAAGTAAGGGGTTAAGGAGTAATTTGTACCTAACATATTGTTATGATTGTGGAGCATTATGATATGATTCAAATAATGTTGATTAGCCAAGTAAGAGTATTTGATAATTAGTATGGCCTTAATTGTTTCTCTGTGATATCCTGGATAATCATCTGAATGAGAAACGATTAATGATATCGGAACGATTGAAAGTGAATAAGTATCTGATTATCGTGCTTTTCGTGATCACTTTAATTAAGACACTATTACTTAAAGTGGAAGACCTCGAGATCGGGAATGGTGACTCCTTAGGGGTCGCTACCCTAAGGACGTGGTTTAGTCCACGATTATTCTGGTATTTGCTGGTGTGCCTTTGTGCCCCAGCCAGGCCCTATATCTTACTCTTTCTAGCTCTACGGACCTAGTTAGGGGGTATGCATACTTATGGATTAGGTGTCCTTGTCGGTAAGGTACTGAGTTAGCCTTATGCACCAGTACGACCAGGGTACCTTTGCGTCCTTGGGTTCGTGGTTGAAGGGTACTGAGTAGCTGGTATGCACCGGTATGACCGGTGTACCTTTGTGTCCCGGGTTATCGATCTCCCATTCGAGGCAAATAAATATGATTGATGTGCTGATTAAAGAAAGGAAAGATACTATTATTGAAAGTGGAATATTAATGAGCCGGGCCCAGATGATTATGATATTGAGTACCGGTCCATCGGTTATAATAGTGGCCAGGAGCGTTGTGCCCTGGATGATGATTCTTTATATATCCCGGTCCACCGGTTATAATAGTGGTCAGGAGCGTTGTGCCCTGGATGATGAGTTTATATGTATTCCGGTCCACCGGCAATAATAGTGGGGGTCCCGAGCTCAATAAAATCGGTTATGTATGTGAATAAGATTATGGAAAAATACTAATCACTTATAGTAGAACACCATGTGAGTCGGGGCCAGACCGGTCCACCGGCAATAATAGTGGTCAGAGGCGTTCTACCCTGTGTGTTTACTTCCGGTCCACCGGCTATAATAGTGGGGTTCTCGTATTCACATGGATATAAAATATGAGATTGATGGAATGATGACGGAATAATGGCTTAAGGCCCAAATGTATTGATCTTACACTATGACATGGCTTAAGGTCCAAAGTATCGATCGTGATTTATGAATTATTATGCATGTTATTGTTATGTGTGCACCTCTCATTATTAATGTGTGTAGCTTGCATTATGTGTCGTATGCGGGCCTGTCTTTAAGTGTGGTATTAAAGGGTTACTCAGAACCGTAGTACTGAAGGGATTCCCTTTATGGGGCCCCTGCCTATTCAATGGGCAGTGCCCTTGCAGGTATTTTCAGGTGCTACTCAAGTGGGCTACGGGAAAGAGAGTAAGGAGTTATCCGGTATCGTTAGGGTTTTCTCTTTCTCTTTAAATTCCTGCTTTTAATGTTATGTGTTACTGTAACCACCATTGGTGGATTTTATTCTTGTAAATGATTTGATGCGCTACTCTGATTTATGTACGTTGAACTTCTTTCAATTGTATTTTATTTTTTCTTAGCCTTAGCACTTGGTACTGGAACGGTACGAGTGAACCGGTCTGGTACTAAGTGTGGCGGTAATACTCCCAAAGTTCACGTTTTATTTATCTCCTTTCGCTAATTTCCTTTTTAATTAACGAAAATTTTCAGTAGTGAATTTTGAGGGTGTTACAATTACCATTTGATTCCCATTTCCCTCTAATTACTTAGCTTAATTATATTTTTTGTATCCTAATTACATATTTAGAACTTACATTACCTATTTTTATTGCATAACTCTTGGAACTTGGTATATTAGTTTTAGATTTGTAGGTTTTGCTCACAAATGGCATTGAAAAAGCATACTAAGACAACTACAACGAGAGCCGAAGGAGAATCCTTGCGACAATCGCAATGATAATCTTGAGGATAAGGTAGGTCATCAAATACTTAGTCATCTAATCCCTATGGCATTATATTTGCCTTCTCTATTCACCAAGAGCATTACGATGCCATAGCTTCTCGAAACATAAAATCCATTCGATATATTGATTAAACATATCTCAAGAAGTTAGGGATTTGAGACAACATTAAGTATTTGATTACTAGAGGCGATCTCTCCCATTTATTTTCTCATTTCGATCATACGAGCAAGTGACTTACCCTTGAGTTCTTTAGCTCGTTCACTTTTAAGAAAATTGGGGAATTTGTGTCCTTTAGATTCTATAATGAGTCTCATGCTATGTTATTGACACAATTCTTTGAATTACTTCATTTTCCTAATGTAGGGATGAGAATTTGCCCCGAGGATCACCAATTTTGGGATCCTCATGCATTTTGAGCCCAAATATCTTTTCCATTGGACATCACCCTAAGGCCTCTTTAATCTAGAAACCTACGCTAAGGTATGTCCAATGGCCGTTAACGACACTTTTTGGATGGGGGTGAAAGCCAAGGGAATGTAAGAAATCTAGAGTTATGGGCTCTCTATTCTATGCTCTAGGATGCTACCCTCCGTGGAGGGTATTATCTGGCGAATAGTCTCAGTAGTGTTAACACTAACATTACTGGTGATATCGTTATCGGTGGAATTGCAACGTACATCGCTTGACAACTTGGATACGACATCGAGCGTATCCTAATTAACCTCCCAAAGATATATCTAGGGATACTGACTTGAATAAACATGAATATCATTGTGTAAGATGGGCTGTAGTATCGACTTTACTACAATCATAAGGAGTGGTATTCGTTGCCCAATAGAACTTTTACCACTCTAATTGGTTATGGAGACACAAACTAGTTACCTTCTCCAACCCCACCCGCCCTGGTCAACATGTTCCCCCTTAAGAAAAGCAGCCCAATGCCACCGATGAAGCACCTGCTTCACTATTTCTTCCTCTTCTCCCATCCCAGTCCTTTGGCACAGATCCGAGTCCTTCTTCTTCTTATGGAACATCTTATGATGCCCAGTTTTAGCGTATTGCTGCACGCTTTGATATGATAGAGGCTCAAATTACAAGTCTCAGGGATTCTGTCGCTTATTTAGACCAAATGAACTCTATGATTCAACAAATGTATCAATGGCATTTCACGCATGGTTTCGCACCCCCACATCCCCCGTAGTGAGTGTACTTCTTTTCCTTTTTCCTTTTTACCCACACATTAAGAACAATATATTGTCTAAGCATGGGGGGATTATTCATGGCTTGTCAATTGCCATTTCTGAGTTATTACCTAGCCCTTGTCCAAAAACTAAGGATCGGTAACTCTTTAATGCATTTAAATGTAGGAAGGCCAGGGATAAGCAAGGGAAGGTAACACAAAAGAGTTGGTAGATTTTTATGTTCAGAAAATGACTAGCAATGCACCCCCATTCTTCTTCTTTTTTGTCTTCCTCTCCTTTTCATTTTTCATGATAAAAAGAATTAGAAAGAAGAAAATTTAATAAGAGAAAGAGAGAGGGGGGAAAAGAAGAAGAAGAAAAATAAAAATAAAAGGGTTGACATTGAGATGTGGGCAATTTAATTATATGAATTGATGGCGAAGGTCTTGGTTGGTTTACTTTGGGGTATGTTGACATATTGTTAATCTCAGATTATGAGAAATCTTTTTCTTGTTATCGCTCTATTTGTTTTTGGGCCTTTAGCTACAATCCTATACTTATCCTACTTTTTACCCTAGCCCCATTACCCCTTTAATAATACCTTATGATTTTTGTGTTCCATAACATCTTTGAGTGGCGGAGAATGAGAGTATATGCAAGCCTATGGTCATCACAATCAGTAGAGAAAATTTTGAGAGAAACCTATACACATGAGCATAGAGATCTTAAAGTGAGGAACTCTACTTCTCTATTAATCCTTGTCTAGTAAAGATGAGCATCTACATGATCCTAAACCTTCTTAGAGTGTCATAAAAATACTGATTTAAGAGTCAGGATTGACGAGTGTTCACAAAATTATGTTCATTTTCTTATTATTAATGCTCACAATATGGTTTAATCTAGCATTTTTTGTCTTTCCCATGTAGTATTTTCGATCATCTGAGGCTTTGATCCCATTCCCTTCTAGCTTTCTTTTCATTTTTTTTGTTTGGAGTTTTTCTTGAGGACAAGCAAATAGTAAGCATGGGGGAGTTGATAAACTGAATTTTTTTCATATTTTTATCCTCGTTTCCATTCATTTATGTAGTCTTCTTAGCATCTTGTTTGTGTTACTTCTTTCTTGATAATGGTTTTTAGGAAATTTTGTGTAAATGCAAAGATCAAAGGAAATGATGCATGGATCCAAGAAAATAATCAAATATGGAAGGCATTGAATGAAGATAATCAACCTCACACATTTTTGGAGAAGTTAAGAGGGTCAAAGAGTTGAAAAGAGTAAGAAAAAATGGGTGTTGCACGGTCGTGGAGCCAATGATTATCTAGCACATCACACATTTTTCTCCCGCAATTCTCCATTCCTTTTATGCGTCAAAACAAACTGAGTATAAAAGGAAGGAGGGATGACAGTATTGAGGTGAAGAAGGCTTAATTCTCTACATTATTCTCAAGCAAAAATAATTCATTGTAATTTACTTTTGATTCTTATGCAATTTGTGTTCTTCAATCAAATTTTGTGAAGGGTATATCTCAACTTTACAGCTCATTAGTTTTATATTCAATCTACAGTTTGGTCTTTTCATTATTTATTATTTATGCAATATATATGTCAATTATATTTATTTTCTACATGTCATTCATGTCATGAGTGAGTAATTCTCTTTTTCATGATTGAAGTAGTCTCTATTTGGTATGAATATAATGAGTTAAATTATATGTCGCATGTATGGTTCATATAGGCTATTTCGTATGTTAAAAATTATTGATATAAGTTGGGTTTAATAAAATCTGATTATATATATATATAGACATTGAATATAACTGAAAGGTTGAAATCAATGTCGGAAAATTAATATACGAACAATAATTCAATCGATCATGAGGGTAGACAATTGATTCTTAGGGACTATTTAATTGATGGTGTTTAATGGATTTATTCTAATTTATTAGTCACGAAAGTAGTCAATGGATTAGATTAGGTATGTTCCTAGGCCTTGAAAGAGGGTAGAGAATTACAATCGACCGATTGCTCACAGTAATCTTAAACTATACTATGACAAATTAATAATTCATCTTTGAATACCTAAAACAAGACCGAAGTTTGATCTTAGGTTTTACATCTATAGTTTAAGAATATGCAATTTATTAGTCATTTTATTATTTACCACCATTACTTTATAAGGATCTAGATAACTAAAATAATAAAAATTGGTAATTAATTTTGAAGTCCCTATGGATAGGACATTGACATGCTACAACTGGAGCAAGCAAAAATTAACCTGACCTGATAAAGTCCAAAAAGTTTAGTAACCCGACCCGATCCTATACTGACCCAATAACAATTAACCCGACCTGGACCTGACCAAACCCAATCTCAACCCATGACCCATCATAGACCCGACCTGCTATCGAGCCTACCCGACATTGACCCAACCAGACATCAAAATTTATTATAATAATAATAATAAATTACACATATTTTATTATTTATTTTAAGCTTTTAAAAATATAGTGTTTTATAAATTATATTTATTTTTCATACTTTTACCTTAGACATCCTTATTTATTAATGATATGCTAATAAATTTTTCCACACAAAAATACAACATTAAGAAGTCATAATAATAAGTTAACAAACAAGTAATCAAATAAATGATAAATATCTTGGTTAGATTGAATCATGCAATATTTTTTATTGTTAAATTTTATTAATATCTTTATTATTTACTAGTGAAAATAAAGTGGATCTAATATTCTTATTTATTTATCTGAACTAGTAATCTTACGATTGTCTTTAATATTTACAATGTAATAAATGATAATTATACATTTTATAGTCATATTATGATAACCTTTATTTTATAAAATTATCTTTTTTTAAGTAATTAAATAAATGATAAATATCTTTGTTACATTGAATCATGCAATATTTTATTATTATTAAAATTTATAAATATCTTTATTATTTATTTGTAAAAATAAAGCGCATCTAATATTCTTATTTCATTTATGTATACTATTAATCTTATGATTGTCTCTAATATTTACAATGTAATAAATAATAATTATACATTGTATAATCATATTATGATCACCTTTATTTTATAAAATTATCTTTTTTTAAGTAATTAAATAAATAATAATAAATGATAAATATCTTTATTAGATTGAATCATGCAATGTTCTTTATTGCTAAAATTTGTAAATATTTTTATTATTTACTTGTAAAAATAAAATGAATCTAATATTCTTATTTCATTTATGTGTGCTAGTAATCTTATGATTGTCTCTAACATTTACAATATAATAAATGATATTTACCTGGACCCAAATTTGATCAACTCATCAAAAATCGACTCAACCCAACCCAACCCATCAAGTTAACTCGTAACTACTCAAATCTAACTCATCAAATTGTACGAAATGACTCGACCCGATAATGTTAACTCGAAATAACTATGACCTAACATGACCAGCCCGTCAAATTGCACAAAATGACTTGAACGGGCCAAGCCCACCTAGTCATGTTAATTAAAAAATGACCCGAAGCCAACTCGACCTTACCAATCAAGTCAACCCGAAATGACCCGAACCTTAAACCGAACCCGACCTGACTTGACAAATTAATCTGAAATGACCTAGAACTACAATGATCCGACCCAAAACCGACCCGACCCAAACAAATAATGACCCAAAACCACCCAAGCCTAAAATGATCCGACCTGACCCATAACCAACCCGCAAAAGAAAAATGACCCGAAATGACCATACCCGAGAACTGTCCGACCACTATGACCCGACCTGACCCGACCCCGACCCGATTGTCACCTCTAGCTACAACGCAACCGTGCGCTTGCGAATTAGTAACCGTCAAGATAGTCAAAAAATACTTTTGTAAAGCAAATTTGTGATAAATGGGAAAATAGTTTTTGTGACACGTTGTTGGTAAATCTGCTACCAACATACATTTCAACGGTTGATTTGTGGTGAGTTAATATATATATATTGCATGTGTGGATGATTTGTGATGCATTTGTCATGAAAATAATTTTTCTATGGCAAATTAACTACGTATGTATTATATTTTATAGTAGCTATTGAGCTACAAAAGCATTTTTAATTTAATATAGCTATTAAATTTTCTATTTCCACATTCATTTCTATCTATGTCACGATATCACATGACATAAAAAAAAATCACCACTTATTTGATTTATCCAAATTTAAACAAATACTAGACGAGGACGATAAAGTTTATCATGTTCTAATTATTTTGTCACACTTACTTTTGTAATGAATGCTTTAAATGTGTTTGGTTCTTGCAACCTTAGAATTTCAACACATTGTCTAATTATTCAATGGGTTTCTTTTTCCTACCAACAAAAATACAAATCTTGCCAAAATATTTAGTTAATTTAATAATATAACCTTCTTACTTAATCATTTATCCAAAAATCCGAACACCTTTGCCAAAAAAAAATGTGATCCCTTAACCATCATATTAAAATAATAATAATTATTATTATTTTACTATTTTGTAGATTTTTCATTACCATTTTAATGTATTTTTGTTGCCATGTACGCACAATGAAGTAATAATACATCAACGATTGGTTAACTAGTTTAGTAATTGTTAGTAAACTGATGATTAAATCAAGTTAACAAACACACCGATTCATTAATTTATGTTAGATACATTGCATGAAACTACAATCACTTGCACACTTAATTAGGATAAACAAACACTTCCTCTCTTTGAAGATGTCTACGATGAAAAAAAAAAAATCATGCATACAAAGTTTATAGGAAAAGAAATAGTAAAAAAATAATAAGAATAATAATTTATGCTTAATTTAGTGTCTGTTTGGTATGATCTAAAGTAATTATAATTTGACTGAAATAGTAATAATGTTTGTCCAACATACCTTATTTATGTCTAAAAATTGTGAATAAATTGACAACTTCTGTCATCGTGTATTTAATAATTAGTTATAGACATTTATATTTAAGAAGGATAATAATACAGGATAGTTTAAACATTTAATGAAAAAATAGCAAGACCGGATGAAAAAGTAATAATATATAACAAATAATATAGATAATAAGATATAAAATCAATGGTCTGAAATCTGTATACAATAATAATATAGATAGTTAACTGCATACCAAATACACCCTCAATATGATACTCATCTGGAAATACGTAATCGGAGCTTGTCGGTTGGGTCAAGGATAAAGTTGTCGGTTTAAAATTTTATTTTATTTTTACTTCAACTTTAATGCGAGTTATTTTTTGAAGTACGGAAATATTTTGAGGCGAATACACCGATATACATATATGAAAATAAAATTCGTTCCCGATAAAAAGGGCACGAGTTTTGTGTAGTATTCCATTCATACATTTGGTGCGCTGTCTCAAAGGGTAAGCCGCACGCAGAGATCGAGTTGACAAACTTGAAAAGTGGAAGAAAAACGATTATTCCGATTTCCAGGTAAGAAACCAAAGAGCCGGATTGAATAACAATAGATATAGTAATTAAACAAGATTCTGGAAGAGCGATAAATATATTTGATGGACGCTATGCGCACAGCCGCACACGGTAGAACTGGCTTACGGTGCAAGTTTTCTTCCAATTCTTCATTCGCCAGCACCATCCAATCCATCCGCCACGAAGGCGCCGATTTATGGATTTTAAAAAATAAAATAAAAAAAGGGAAGGAAAAATGGAAAAATGCCGGTGAGTGCGAGTCCTTCCTTCGCCTCCCCAGGGTACCGACAGCACCGAATCATCGATCGGGGCATATGGTCCCGGTCCGTGTGTTTCATTCTAATCCGCTGAACCCAGATCACGAGTCCGTAAGCAGGACGTCATGCTAACGCTCCCAAATGGGAACAAATGGGAATCCCACAAAATTGCTGTTAGTTTCGGACTATAAGTAAATGGCAGCACGACAATTAAAAAAAAAGAAAAACAATTTTAAATTGTTAAAAAGTGAAATAGAGGTGAAGACAGATAGTCAGATATTGAGAGAGAAAAAGTAGAAAGAAAAAAAAAAAAAAAAAAGGAAGAAGGGGAAGTGCGGCAGATGGGAAGGAAAGACGGAGTTTCCGCGTAGACAGATGAGGTCAGAGGACTTATGAGTTGAGGCTGAATAAAGACAGAAAGTTTTTATTTTATTAAACTAATTTATTTAATGTTAATATATTATTTTCATTTAAAATAGCTAACTTTCAAATACAATTAATTCATATGATGTGTATATATATATATATAGTTGTTGTTTTTTTTTTTTTTTTTTGAGCCAGCCCACGCTTGATGTTATATTGTCGATGGACATAAACAGTTATATTCGTGAATCTATAGTAAACGTCTACGAAGCTGTGTGTGTGACAATACTTTTTATGCCGTCCCGAGGGACCAAGAAAGATTAAGATCCGTCACGTACATTTATATTTAAATATTTCAATTTCATCTCTTTATGTCTCCCCTAAGCTGTCCGAATAATGGTGATAGGTAGCTGGTAAATAAAATAAAAAAAATAATATCTAAAATATTTTATATTTATCTATTAGAAATACAAAAAAAAATAGAAATAAAAATAAACAGCCTTCTATTATTAAGAAGTTCATATTTAAAAAATTTAAATACTTATATAAAAAAAATTAAAGATTAAAATAATCTTCTAGATGACTATACAAAAATATATTCTAAATTTAAAAAGAACGCTTTTTGTTAGCTTAATTACTTTTTTTTTGTATTAAAAAATTTATTATTATATACTTTAATAATAAATTTTAGTTATTAATATATGTTAATAAAAAGAATAAAAATATAATATCATAAAATTCTGTTATAAGACGATTATAATTATTATATTTTATAATATAATATATTATGCTTTAAAAAAATTAATAGTTAAACTTTATTTTTCAAATACGATAATATTTTTAATACGATATTAATATTTGTATTTCGATTTCCATTTCTATATACGAAACACACGAAATTCTTATTCTTAAATTATTTCCACAATACCAACCATAAAAAGCAAATAAAATAAATAAAAATATCCTCGATTCCCTAACTTTCCTTCCCCTTCCGCATCTCTCTTCCTCGACTTTGGAGACACAAGCCAGCCGTCATGAAAAGGCAAAAAGAAAAGGAAGGAAAAAAAGAAAGAAAGAAGGAAGAAGAAACAGCTGCGGCCAAAACAAATACTAAAAGTTTACTACCACTGTTTATTAATTATCGTTGAATTTTACAGTGATGTCAATTCATGCACGCACACGCTTTCCCTTATTTCACACCTTAAATTCACCGCATATATATGTATATATTTAAAATTCTAATTAATCGTCTTCCCCTGCCCTCCCAGCTGGTCCCTTTCATTCGATCTCCCCTCTCCTCTCCTCTCCTCTCCTGCAGATTAATTCTTCAATTTCCCCTACTTCTTTATTCCAATAAAATTCAATTCTTACCAATTTCCATCGACAAAAGAGAGAATAATAATAATAATAACAACAACAGCAACAATAACTTGGTAGACAAATTATACCAACACCTCAAACTAGTTAGTGATTAAATGGAAGGCGGATCTCATCTGCTGCATCAACATCAGCAGCAGCCGGTTCATCATGTGCAGCAGCAGATGAGCAGCGGGGCAGGCGGCGGCGCCGGTGTGGATACGGCGGGAGGAGGCGTCGATAATCGATTTCCGCAATGGAGTACTCAAGAAACAAAAGTGTTTTTAATGATTCGAGGTGAGTTGGATCGGACTTTTATGGAGACGAAAAGGAATAAGCTTCTGTGGGATATCACATCTGCCCGGATGAGAGAGAAAGGGTTTAATCGGAGCTCCGAGCAGTGTAAATGCAAGTGGAAGAACTTAGTCACCCGATACAAGGTACGTATCTGTACGGTGCTATGTATATGTAGAATGAAGATACCTAGCTAGCTATTGATTGATTGGTTGGTTAACAGATCATAAATCAAATTAATTAATATGCCAAATAAATAAATAAAAATTCCCACTCCCCTTCCATTTCTTTCGTTTTTTTATTTTTTTATTTAACCACTCCAAACAAATAACCTTTTTTATGTTTTTGAAAATTTTCATTCCTCACCTGGTAGTGGTAGATAGGAGAATCTCTTTTCCTGAAGATTTTTTTTTTCTTTCTTTCTAACTCCGTGTCTGAAATTATATACTACTTGCAAGAGTGGTAGCTAGCTAGCACTTGGTAAGGGAGCTGGGGATTTATTGTCTCGTACTTCGTTAATTTCTTAAATAAATTGTTTTTCTTCTTCTTCTTCTTCTTCTTCTTCTTCTTCTTCTTCTTTTCTTTCAGCTACCTGATTAATTAATACGCATACATACATACAAACGTACATAAATATATTCGCACAAACACACACATATGTATATAGGGTTGTGAAACAATGGAGCCAGAGGCGATGAGACAACACTTCCCATTCTACAACGAGATGCAGGCGATTTTCGCAGATCGTATGCAAAGAATGCTGTGGACAGAATCAGGAGGAGCAAACAAGAACAAAAATACATCAGGAGGATCAGGATTCCATCCCTTATCTTCCGAAGAAGACGACGACGACGATCAAGAAAGCGATCTCCCATACTACGCAGGAACACCGACAACGACGACGACGACACCAACAGCGGGAGCAGGAGCAGCACCAACGGCTTCGGGGATTAGTAGGAAGTTCAAGAAGCAAAAGAGCAAGACCAATGTAGCCAACGTGGGTACTACTAGTGCCGGTGCTGCTACTGGTACCACCGGTGCGGGTGGTGGTAATAGTAGTAGTAATTTTAATGCACTCAAGGAGTTGTTGGAGGATTTTATGAAGCAGCAGATACAGATGGAGATGCAATGGAGGGAGATGTACGAGGCAAGGGAAGAAGATAGGAGATTGAGAGAGATGGAATGGAGACAAAGGATGGAGACATTAGAGAATGAGAGGTTAATGATGGAAAGGAGGTGGATGGAAAGAGAAGAACAAAGAAGGGTTAGAGATGAAGCTAGGGCTGATAAGAGAGATGCTCTCATTACTGCGCTCTTAAACAAGCTTAGAAGAGACGAGTCATCATGAATTAATGAAGATAGATATCTATCTATCAATCAATCTATCTATCTATATATATATATATAGATTTATCCCATGATTAATTAGTTTGATTCACATTTTAAAAAAAAATTAGGGATCACTTATCTATATATATATATGCATGGATCGAAGAGAGTGGTATGTGCGCAAAAGGGATGCATGGATCGACCATCTTCATGGACATCATCAATCAGCCACTACTTAATAAGCTTCAATTTCGCAAGCTCTTTTTCGCATGAGTTTTTTTCATTGTTGAGACAGCTAGTAAGCTAGCTAGCTTCAATGATGCATATGAAATCGAAGAAAGAGAGAGAGAGAGAGAGGTTTGTCTATGGAACTCTCACATTATAATCAATATCCGCCTAGTTAGAATATTTATGCAAATTTCTTTCTTTATTTTGTTTATCTTCCTTATTTCTGTTGCTTAATTAGATTAATATTAACAAGTATTTTGTATATATATCTAGCTATATATATATATGATATGTGCTAGATATTGAATCAATGCAAATGGATTTTTGGCTTAGCTACCTAGCCTAGAATTATTACTTGCTACTTTTTTCCCTTGTTCAGGCATTGCATCGGTTCCATGCATGGTTTTAATCGTGCGCCTAGTTTCCGGAGCTTTGTCTCGATCGACTATTATGGAATCTCTTCTCTTCTTCTTCTTCTTCTTCTTCTTCTTCTTCTTCTTCTTCTTCTTCTTCTTCTTCCTCCCCCGCCCCCTCCCCTTCCCCGGCCCCCTCTAATTGCTGAATATCTCTTCTCTAATTTTACTCCTTTTCCCCTCTTTAATACCTCTCGCAAATCCTTCACTCTTTAATCCTATTAATGATGCATATACATGTGATATTCTTGAATGGATTTAAGCTCATTTAAATTTGGGCAAGTATTACTAATTTATCTATTTTAATGTGAATTTGTTAAATGTATGGATCGATGATGCACGACTGGTCAGTACTATGTTTGTATCGTTTAATTTCATCTAACTTCTGTGTACTATTTACAAGAAGACTTCAGGCCTGCTGGCCGGCAGGCTGGCTACTTGCATTTATTCAAGGGTGTATGTATGAACATGCAAATGCGTGTTTGGAGAAAATGATGGTGTGTGTAGCCGTTCAAGAGGCAGCATCATGAGCTAGGTTGCTAAGATTTTCACATGACTCATATTTTATATGTGACCCAATAATTCCTCTTTATCTTATTATCTATATTATTCTTGTTTTTCCATTCAACCTCCTTAGTAGATTATTGATTTTTCTCATTGTAGTATTACCCTATGTTTGGGAGCATTTAGCTTCTAAACCTTAGTTTACACGCGCGCGCCCATACATAATATAGTAATACAACAATTTGTCATAAAAAAATAGTAAAAAATAATAACTTTCTCAAGTAAAACTTTATTCTTATGTATAAATTATTTCCTATCTAATAGCTTATATTTATGAACATAATAATTTTATGTGCCAGCTCATAGGTATAAGAGTGGCTCGAATCTCCCTCCCTCAAGTATTATAATATTTTTATAGTATTATTACTTATATAGTAATTTGTATTCATCTTTATTAACTCTCTATATATTTAAAAATAAAAAATTATGTGTCAAACAAGATAGAATGGGATGTAATTAATCTATGTACTAGCATTAGATATTTTGGGACAATCAATTTCTTTTCTTATTTTATTTTATTTTTTGTAGGAATGAATCATGAGTTTGGTATATTTTATGGCAGGAAAATCTTACCTATTTCCTTATTCATACATATATAGAATCTAATGTGAGTATATGCCTACTTTAAAAAAAAATAACAAAAATAAAAATATTAGCATAATTCAAAAAAAAATTAGTAAATGTACATGAGTGAGGTTGGATTCTTCTTCTTTTATTTATTTATGTATTTATTCATTATTACATGTATTTGTAAATACTTTGTTATCTTTGTGTTAGATTTTTTCATTAGTTTCTATAGTTTTTTTAGTGTTAGATTTATAAAGACCCTATGAGGGGATAAAATTTAAAATTCACAAGACCTCGAAATCCAAGTGGACCGTGTTTTTTTTATATTAGTTTTGTAATATGTTAAGACTTAGTGCTATATTATTTGTAATTGATTGGGTCAAATATCATCTTTTATTTTCTTCCATAATTAATTCTTATCCTATATTATAGCTATTACCCTATATCTTGGTACTTATACACACATCACTCAATTAATGGAATGCCGATCAATAGTATTCTAGCCAATATTACTCGCCCTTTAGTTATAGGCGAGGGACAATCTTTAGCTAGGGTTATTGGATGAAGTTTGGTCTAGTGGTAAAAACTAGCTCCTTGATACCAAAGCTCCAAGGTTCGAATCGCCTCCTATATCTTTTGATATCGTAACACCTATATAGTACCACCATCTATATAGTGATTTTTACTTATTTTTACGGGTCCCTATAAATCTAAAAAAATATATGTTTGCCTGGGATTTTTTTTAATTTACTTTTGTATGTGCATGGGTATACATATGTATATGCCCTAGCTATCTAGTTGCAGCTTTATCTTAATTTGTGTCTTCTGTTCAACTAAGATATTTTGGATTCAAAAGTTTTTCCTTAAAGTCTTCTTCACATAACTTTATATGAGGACTGTTTTCTTTTACTAGTATTATCTACCAATACAAATTCAAAAAGAATTCCTTGATGTCTTGACCATTTGAATGCTTACAATCACACATTTCATAATATAGGTGGTCAATTTTTCTTTCTAACACTTGTTAATTTCAAAACATGACATATGACAAAAAATTATGCACATTAAATACGAAATTTTCTACGATACTATTTTACATGATGGTATATATTTACATATATCTAGTCATTTATTAATTAATGACTAAGTTGCCAAAAAATATATATATATTTACATGATGGTATATTTCTAGTTCTAGGCATTTTGTTTCTCCAAATTTTTTTATTTATTAATCGGCGTGTCCGAACAAGATGTAATATTTCTTAAATATGAATAGTATAGATAACAAATAAACATTCCTTTTTCTCATTCACCATTTCTTCCTCCCAAAAGGTGTTTTTTTTCTTCTTCTTCTTCTTATTTTTAATCACCCTACGAAGAATCTTAGCTAGTCAAACCATTTCTTTGTTCGAAGGGAAAGTGTTTGATTATTTATTTAATAGCTTTAATAGCCTTTTTTTTTTGTGGCTGTCGATTAAGAAAGGCATGAAACTCTCAAAAGCAAGCGCATTTTGTGCACTTCCATCCATCTTATAACTTTACCACCAAAAAGATCAGTCTAGAAATATATATTATGTCCGATCGAGTACGTGCGTTGGATAACACATAGGATGTTAATTAAAAATATCTTGTACGAGTTCCCCCAGTCCTTGATCGGGCTTAATTAGTGATCCTTGGCGTGTCAGATTGTTTCATGCAGTTGCGATCGACTCGCATTCTTAAATAAGCAGCTGTTAGGTTTAAGACCTCTTCTCTTTATTTCATTCTTAAATTTAGGAGGAGCGATCGTGAGCGAATACGGGAGTACAATTTATTACGTAGATTCAACTATACGAGTGTAATTGATTTACATACAGGACATCCAAGTTTTACTGCTACCCGTTAGATAGATTATGAACTTAGTTGCCGCAACCCATTTTTATGGTTTAAAAAAAAAATAATAATAGTAATAATAATAAAATAAAATAAAAAGACTTTGCCCCCAAATCTTTGAAACTGGCATATCCAAACTTTCATACGATGTGACATGACCTGTGTTATCTCCGGTCATACAAGGACAAAACTACCCTAACCGTGCCCTTCGATCACCTAAAAGCCACCCTCTACCGACGGGGTGTTCATTGAAAGGCGAGCCAAGTCGATGGAGATCGAGTCATTCGTTTGGGGTTGAACTCCCGTCCCTAATAGTTATAGTACTATTGTGTTGGCGTATCTGAATATTCAGAGCATAGCCTAATTAAAAAGTAACACTCTATGATACCATTTATAGGATAATGACTTCGATGAACGCAGTAATTAAAAGAATAAATAAATTTAAATCGAAATTAAATATTGTGTCGTGAAATAAATTTACTGTTCTGAAGTAAATTTCAATCAGATTTTGACGCAAATTCCTTCACAGTCGTTTCACCTCCAAGGTTAACACAACTCCTTCGATCGCGTGTACTCTGGATTGAAAGAAAGTAACTCGCAAAAATACAATGCCTAAATTTATAAAAGTTTGGAAAGAGTTTTGGGAGTTTAGGTCTTCGGTGTTGCTTCGGTTTCTTATGCCGAAAAGATTAAATTTTTATTATATTCCAAAAAACAAAAGAAAAGTTATTATTAATATAGAAACCGAACCAGTAGAAGAGTAGAACGCCTCCCACTCTTCACACCACTAAAGAATCGGGAGAATAGGTAAAACCAGCATAAAACAAGCAACCGACGAAGACCAAATCAATTGGATAAAAAACCGTTTAAAATTTTTGATAAAAAAAATATCGGGTCTGACCATATCAAAGACCACACCCACACCCAGTGGCGGAGCCAGGGCTTCCGCATGGTGTCCCGGGACACCACGGAGCCCTGGCTAGAATATAGAATTTTTACTTGATTTTTAGGTATAATATATATAGAAGGTTTGTAGGACACCATACAAAAAATTAAAATGGCTGAGCGGTTGTGGACTTGTGGTTCCCGTGTATAATTTTCCGGACGTCACAGGTTCAAGTCCTGTGGTCCGTCTGTTTTGAATTTTTTTTGCGACATCAAAACGACGTCGTTTTGATTTTTTTTCCCCCCAAACCCTTACCCTCTCCAGCGCACCAGGCAGTAGCTTCGAGCCTTCCATTCGACGTTCGAGTTTCGACCCTCTCAAGCTCCCTCTCTCGAGTCTCGCACGCCGACAACAAACAGCACACTAGGCAGTAGCTTCTTCTTCTTCTTCCAAGTTCCAGCGGGCAGCGGCTGCCTCTCTGACCTCTGTCTCTGTGACTGTGTGTGTGACAGTGTGAGTGTGTGGCTTGGTCTGACCGAAAGTCCGACGGCCCCTCTTTTCTCCGTTGCTACTTGCTCCGTTGCTCTGTGCTCGCATTTCTTCTGTCGATCTAGACTTCTAGTATAAATTGTATAATACATTATGTATATTGATTCTTGATCTTGGCATGTTGATGTTGTAGACTTGCAGTTGCTTCTGTTCTGCGGCTTGAGGCTTGACTGCTTCTGCAAACTTGCCTGCCTAAGCCTAACGCAAGGCAGGAGGTAGCCAAGAGCCAGCCAGTCTAGTCCAGACTCCACAGGCCACAGCCCACCGGGCCACCGAGCCACCGGCCACCACACACACTCGACAACTACAACAAGTCTACAAGGTAATTACTAATTAGGTAAGATTTTGTTTTGTTAAATTATTTATGTAATTAGGTAAAATTTAAATTAATTTTTAGTTTGTTAAATTATTTATAAATTTATGAAATTAGAATGCAATATTAATTGATTATATTTATTGTATTAATTGATTATATTTTTTAGTTTATAGAAATTCTAATGTATCTTGTTAATGTAGAAAATAGAAATTGGCTTATTAATTAGGTAGAAATCAAAACTAGTTTGTACATATTATATTTTTTAGTTTATAGAAATTTTAATTTATCTTGTTAATGTAGAAAATAGAAATTGGTTTATTAATTAGGTAGAAATCAAAATTAGTTTGTAGAAATCAAATTTTTTAGATTTATAGATTGAAGTGTTTAATTTATTAGTTAGTTTTTGAATTAGTTTGTTCTAAAATTATATTATCAATTAAGTTTTAGTGAATTCCTTAGTTAATTCATTAAATTGTTTAATGTCTTAATTTAGGATGCAACGATACTTTTCAATCCAACCTAAGCATAGCTGCCACGAATCTAATTCTGTTAATCAAGTTGTATTACCAACTTCTGAAAACCAAGCACTCCCATCTTCAAGCCAACCACAAGAATCAAGATTCGCTAATCAATGTAAAGTTGATTTGGAAACTTTAGAAGTAGATCTCGGGTCAAGAAAAAAGATTTCAGATTTTCATCCCAATATTCATACTCATCCCAATATTGATAATGTTAATGTTCTTGCTTGTTTGAAATATTTAGTGTCAGACGGTTTTGATCTTGGAAGTAAATACGTTTAACGTGTCCGAGTCTTGCGAAGAGCTTTATTTTGGTGATATTCACGTGAATTGCCGAGATTAATGATTTTATTTCTGTTTAGTGGCTCGTTGATTATGAAATACCTTGGGGATAACCTATAATTATTGAAACTTGCCTTTGACGAGTATCTCAGTGTACTTTGGTTGCAGTTGGTGTTATACAAAGGACACCATGAAATTGAAAGTCTGGCTCCGTCACTGCCCACACCCACTCCCAGCCCAGACCGGACGGGTGGGCGGCAGCGTGCACGTGTGTGTGGTATATAGTCTAACCCACTACCCACACAAAACTATTCAAACTCAATACTCAAATAAACCAAAAGGTAGGAGGATATAATAACATAATAATTTTACTATTTATTAACGTGGGACAAGAAAAAAGGGCAACAGCATAATTGAACAAAGCTAAATAATTTGTCATTGCACCAACACCATTCAAGTTATTTATTTTTTATTTTTATTAATTTATTCTAAATTGAATTACCCACGTACTTTCTGTACGTCGACTACTGGCGTATATTTTTACCTTATTTTATTTCTCTCTCCCATTAAGGTATCTCAAATTTCTGAGGAGACATCATTTTGAGGCACTTTACATCCTCCCATATCATATCAACCTCAAAATTGAGGTCCCCCAAATTGAAGTCGAAGATCTATGTGCCTCAAAACAACGGATGCAGAGAGACAGAGAGATCCAGGCATGTTTTGTAACTTTTCCGTTTGCTGTCGCTGGAAAGAGTAACCAAGAGAAGGTTGCTTTTTGCAGGGAAACCGGAGAAAAGGCCAAAAAAAATAAAATATCACAATTGGGAGCCCCCTTTTCTTTTAATTTTACCCCAATTACTTTCGACGGATCGATCGACATGGATAATAATAATAATAATAATAATAATAATAATAATAATAATAATAATAATAATATCGTGAATCTATGTGATTATTCAGGCTTTAATATTAAATTCACTTTGTGTAGTCACACTCTGATCCCAATAACTCCACCTTTAAACATTAATTACCCCCTTATTATATCACCCCCGCATTATTTGGAAGAATTTTAAAATAATTAAGATTGTTAATATAATTCAACTAACATTAACTATATCTTCACATAGTTTTATTAATATTATGCTACTTCATCTACATAGAAAAAAAATCATTTTAACATTCTGTATAAATTTTTTTTATAGAAATTAATAAAAATAATCTTAAAATTTTACTCATAGTATTTAATGAAAATCAATAAAATATTGAATACATAGACTATTGAAAGAAGAAAAAAGTGAGGGTATAAATATAAAATAATTTTTGACTTTTCTAACTAAAATCACTTCGTTTTTTATATAAAAGTTTGGTAGTAAATTAAATAACTTATTTTTTTTATATGATGGGAATAATATTATTTTTCTATAAATGTTCCTCATATAAATCCATTGTACCTTATTGGTCGATTTGGTTTGGGGTGGGTAGGGTTTAACGGAGGGAAATTAATCGATTCATCTCATATGGAGGTAATTTTTTTTAACCTCAACCAGGTAAATCAGAATTAAAATTTCACATTTATTTATTTTTGTTAACGTCTAATTTTGAGAGTAACGGAGGTAAATGTTAAAAGATACGTATATTTTATACATTCTTCTCAATTCAACTATAATTTTTAAAATATTCATCCAAATTCACCCAAATTAAATTAATATTATCAAAATAATATTTTAAAACATTCTTTCAGATTCACCTCAAATTTTGTTTGTCTAAGTTAATTTTTAATATCTAATCTTATATCGTTTTATTCCAATCCAAACCAGCTATATATATATATATATATATATTTCCTTCTTATTACTTTTTTTTCCCTTGTCGAGGTTCCATGATGCAAAAATCCATAATAGTATATGACAGAACACAGACAAAATAACAATGTTCAATACAGTAAAAGTAAAAGTTTTATAAACATTCTGAAACAATTTAAAGTCGAATAACTTGTAGCTAACACAACAGCGCATGCTTTGATTTATTTGGTCAATTAGTAAATAAGATGGAGAATGATGCTGGTAGCTTTTTTCAAATATATGTTGGTCTTCACCTGACAGATTCTTTCAAGCCGACTGACCTAATCTTTTGAACAATCAAGGAACGATTCTTCTATTCTTTGACCGGGTTAAAAGTTGATGTATAGTATTATTAACTAGTTTCCTATTAAATTCGGTCTTTTGACTACTTTTAAGATTGTTTAATTATACTTTTTCTTTGTTCTAACTGGTTCAAACTTCCCCATAAATCATGCTCCTTTGACCGGTTGAAGCCAACATGAGTACGAGTCTAATGTTGTGGTTGAACAACCCGTCTCGGTACCCACTACCGTACCTTGTTCCGCCTCTGTATTGTTGCTTATTTTCTTCTGAGTTGGTAAAAGAAAGAAATACGTACGATAAATTTGTTCAAGTCTCAAGGGCAAGTGTTTCCCCCGATTATGACGGTTCTAAAATGCACAGATAATAAGTTGAGTAATTTGACTAATTCATCGTAGTGTGTTGTGATATCATTTAATATATTACTGATTTAATTTTCGCTTAGAGCTTCTTTGGTACGTAGGTAATAGCAATGTTTCATCCTCTCATTTATTTTATATTTTTTATATCAAATATTTATGAACAATTTAAATATTTTTAATAAAATATCCATTTAAGATTATATTAATATCTAAAAAAGGATATTCACCAAATTTTCTTCTTATTCTTTTTCTTCTTCAAATAGACTAAATAATATATACAAAACACGATAGTATTTTTTTCACACCCCTATTAATCATATATCAAGCGAACGCTTATTATTATTATTATTATTATTATCATTTTTAAGATGTTTGATCTTTGGGTATATTTTCTGTGGAAAAGCCTTAATTTTTATTTTCACGTGCATGGATCCCCGAAATTCAGAACAGACCTTGGGATCCCTTTACAAGCTACATGCACGGGACTTGAACGTTACAATATATGAAGTTGATAAGAAAAAAACCCCTTATTTGGTTTAGTACCCAACTTATATGCCAATAATGTATTAGGTTAAATAAAAAGAAGAGATCCATATCATCTGATTTAAGAATTAGTAAAATTTTAAATTTCAAATAGTTATATATATATATATATATATATATCATCATGTATGTATATATAAAATATCCAATAAGAATCAAATTTTTCGTGAGAAAAATATAAATGGTTGAGATAAAAAATATTGCTACCGTTGAGAAAACAACCTTCAATAAATGGCGAAAACTATCCTCAATGGGTAGAGGGTACTATATTGATGTAATTAGCTCACAAAATTATAACATTTGAGTGCTAGAAAAAAAAATGTGAGATTTTTGTAAATATTGTGCATATATGTTTTAGGTTAAGAAACTACGTTTAGTAAGTGACAAAAACTATTATTAATGGGTGAATGAAACTAATGTAAATAACTTAGAAAACTAAAGGGGTTATTAGTTTTCACCATATATGTCCCCTAATTATATATTGGAATGAGAACTTATAAAAAACTATGAGCAGGCTTGATTCCCCAAACATTCTCCACTTTTAGACAATACAATACAATCTTCCATCATAAGTAAGTGCTTGTTTGGTCCCCCCATTCTCTATAGTATTACTACCTTCGTATCAAAAATAAAATCATTTTATCAATCTGCACACTTTTTAAAAAAAACTAATAAAAAGTAGTCTTAAAATTACACTTATACCCTTCATTGAAAAATAACAAAACATTTAATGTATATATATTATGAAAGAAATGAGGGTAAAATTGAAAAGTAGGTTTTGACTTTTATTAAATGAATTTCTTTTTTATACAAAAACTTATTAATTGAATGAATTTCTTTTTGATATGGAATGAGTACTTTATATAGACATAAAGCTATTAGTTTTGCATATTATGTTCAGAACTTTATAATCTATATTATCTACTGTATTATTATTCTATGAGTTAGGCCCACCATTTTTACTAAATATCTAAGCAATTCTAAACCATTACTATTATATCCTTATTAATTAGCCAACCACCACCAACTAATCTTAATTATACCTAAATAATTAAAAATAATAATTTAAAATAATGCTAATCATTATTATAATTAATTAATTAAAGTAAAAAATATTAATTATAATCCAAATTAGAAAATTAATAAGGATAGCATATATAATAAACATAAATTGATAATTAATAAAAATTATAAATAATTAAACAATATAAATAATTTTAATTTTAATGATATATAATTTTTTTTGTAGGATTTCTATTAACCATCAGTGCAAACATTAATATTAATTACAATTATATATAAATAATTAACAAGAATATTCTTTTTAATAGTTATTAATTATGATTAATAAAAATATTATTAGTATTAATTATAATTTAATAGTAAAAACAATTAAGAAAAAATAATTTATTAATATTAACAAAATATTATTTATAACTAAAAATATCAAATTCAAAAGAGCAATATTAATTATAATTATTAATTAATGATTAAAATTATTAGTATTATTCACAATTACAAATAATTATGTGGATTATAATTACAAATATATAATTAATAAGAATAATATTAGTTATAACTATTAATTATAATGAATAAAACAATTATTAGACATATTTATTGTTACACCCCCAAAATTTACAATTGAAATTTTTTGTTTATATAGAAAATCATACACTAAAATAGGGGGTACTACCACCGTGATCGGCAGAAGACTGACCCCCGACCAATCTCATACCAACCACAAGGCTGGAATATTTAAAGGCATTAATTTGTGTAGTAGGTAAAACCACAATAGTTCCAATATTTCATAGATAAAAGAGAGTGCACAAATGTCATTGTTGATACAGAACTAAAAGTGAGTACAATAACACCCCTATAGGGAAATAAAATAGTGAATACAATGATATGAAAGATAGGTAAAGGCAAGTCAGGACAACACCCTCTCGGACCTCAGGACAAGTACAATAGGCCATCACTCAGTCCTGCCCATAGCATCGTAGGCATTAAAGTCGTCACGAGTATCATCTCCTACCTGCACAAACTTAGGAAGGACCGCTGCTCGTGGGAATGAGCAACACCCATGAAAGGGGTGATCAGTATGCTACGTACTGATTAAGGTAAAAATATGGCTAAGACCATGCAAGTGCAAACAGACAAATGATGCATACAGTACTTCATTCAGGTTCACATCATTATTAAGACATAAGCCATTATTTTCATTTTTCCCGGATTATATCCACGTGAGTACGGGGGTTCCACTATTATAGCAGGTGGACCGAAAATGATTCTCCAAGGCAAAACGCTCATGACCATTATTATATCCGGTGGATCATAAGCTACCCCAACTTAGCCCCAACTCATGTGGTGTTCCACTGTAAATAGTTTGTGCCTTTTCTATGACTTATTACCATACCAAGTTTGGTTTATCGAGTTTGGAACCCCCACTATTATAGTCGGTGTAGCGGAAATGATACTTTAGGATAAAATGCTCCTAGCCACTATTATAATCGGTGGACCGAAATACATTCCAAGACAAGAATGCTTCTGGCCACTATTATAGCCGGTGGACCGACAAACACTCTGACCTAGGTCCGACTCAATAATCTTTTACTTTAAGTAATTAGTGTTGTACTCGTGTCTTAATCTACATGAAACCCCAACTAGACATGCATGCCCTCCAAGGACTCCCGAGTCACATCCCATACCCCTGGATGACCCAATCCCATATCTTAGGACCTCCACACCAAGACCTTAAGGCCTTTGATGCCACTTTCCCCCACTCACCATGAATCCAATCCCCTATACGTGTGTGTTCAAGTCCATTTACCCAACTCTCCACTATATCTCACCATCACCCATTAGAGTTTCCCCTTGGAAAACCCTAACCTAGCTTATGTGGCCCTAACCTCTCCCCGTCATACCTGGCCCATACTCCCCTTTTATTCCAACCCATCACACCACTCTACCAAACCCAAACATCATAACCCTACTTACCATCCTTCACATGTGATAGTGAAACCCTAGTCGGCCACCCCAAAACCCTAGTACCTCTCCTTTCCTTATGCCATCCCCTCTATCCACACACAATCCACTCTTCTTTCCATTTAACCTATCCCTCTCCATTGGACACCCTCCTAGTCTCGATCCTTACTCCTCCCACTCACCATCAACCCCTCCACACACATTCCCCATTTAGGGTTTCCCCACAAACCCTAGATAAACCTTTCATGCACACTTCTAACAACCCACGTACTATTTTTCACCCATGGACTCCAACTACTCCAAAACACTCTTCCCTCACCATGCTTAACCCTTAAATCACATTTTTCCACATAATATTAACCCCATGCAAAGCCTAACCACCCTATACAAGCCTTGCACTTCCCATGCAAGATTTACTCCAACCCTTCATTTTATTTCTATTATCTTTTTATTTGGTCACCCATAATCCATAAGGTACTTAGGCTTTTCTCACGTCTCCCTAATCACAACAACATCTTTATTTCTTTTAGCTCCCCACAACTCTTTCATACCCCTAAGGCCTCCTAGCATGCATGTCATATTAGGGCAGCAATACATTAGGCATATCATAAAATACAAGTCATATCACATATATCATAACACATACATTGCTTACCTTAGCTCCATGCACGGCAAGTTGCACTATAGGTATTTAGTCCATACTCACATATGATACAAGCACATAACCAAAACACACATGAACACATAAACATACAATTTGGCTTAACCACATCCTTACCTAGATGAGCACAGGGCTTGGAGAACGAATCTTACGCCTCCTTAAGGGAAGGGTTTGGTTCACCTGTAGGACTGGAACACTAATGTTAACCCCCATTTTACTTCGTTTTCTTTTATTATCCCATAACTAATTATTAGTAAATGACTAATAATAGTAATGGTAATAATAATAGTCTTAAAAATAATAAGATTAGTATTAGTAATGATACTATCAATAATAATAATATTAAAAACAACAACAATAAGATTTATAGTAATAATGATGATAATAATAATGATGATGATGATAATACTAATGCCGATAATAAGACTAATAATAACAATTATACAAAATAAATTACACTTAAATACAAATAAGGGTTAGGGCACAACTAAGGGTGAAGGTGGCAGCTAGGGTGGCGGCGACGATGGAGGTGGTAGGGTTCTTGGACCAGGAGGGTTGTAGTGGTGGTGGTGGCGGCGTGCCAAATCAGAGGCGTAGGCGGCGGTAGTGGCCGAGGGTGGAGGAGAGAATATGAGGAGGAAGGAGACGGAGAAAAAGGGAAGTAAGGGTATGAGAGGTAGGGGAAGGATTGTTGGGCAAAGAGGGAGGTAGTGGAGTGGTGGTTGTCGTAGAGGAGGCAATGCAGGGCATCAACAGGGTGCAAAGGGCAACTCCAGTTACCCATTTTGCAAGAGTAGGGAGGGCAGTGTTGGGAGATTTAGAGGAGGGGAGTGGTCTTGTTTAGTAGAGGGTAGTGCAAGGAAGAGGGTGATTAGAAGTTTGGACAGTGGCGAGGTACGATGGCGGCTGGGTCCGCATCTAAAGGGGCGGAGGAGGAGGGTTTCAGAAATTTCTGAGCAGAGGGAAAAGAAGGTTGACCGGGGGGTTACAGAGGAAGGGTGGAGAAGAGGACAAGAGGGATAAGGACAAGGGAGTAGGGGTAGGCGACAACCGGCACAAAGCTGCAGGGTGTAGTCCTATAGGTGGCAGGGGAAGAAAAGGGAAGGGAGAGGGTGCATGTGAGCAGGGGAGGTAAGGGTGGAAAAGGAAATGAAAGGGACAGGGGAGAGGGAGAGGGAAGAGTGGCTGGTGCAGGTGCAAGGGTTGTAGGCACGCATGGTCAACAACAAGCGGGCGAGGAAGAAAAAGAAGAAAAAGAAAGGAGGAAGGGGGTTGGTCGGCCGGGTGGGTGAGGAATAAAAAAAAGGCGGACCGACTCGTGCGAGGAGGAGGGGTGCTACTGGGTTGGCCCAACCGAGGAAAAAAGGAAGGAAGGAAAATAAAAAAGGGGTTGATGGGTTGGACTAAGCGAAGGGAGGGGTGGGGGAAGTGGGTTGGGGCGGCCTAGAGGGGAAGAAGGGAGGAAAAGGAAAAGGAAGGAAAAAGAGAAGGAAAAAGGTAAAAAAGGGGGAAGAAAGAAAAAAAAAAGGAAATATAGATAAACTAATTTTTTTAGGAGTAGAGTATTTAAATAAATTAGATGATTAAATTATTTTACTTAAAATTCAATATATTAGTTTAGGAGAGTAATTTTAGTAAAACGTGGGTTTGAGAATTTATTTAAATAAAGAAGTATGATAAAATAATAAAATATTTATTTTAAAATTTTAAATTATCACATCCATTTTTATAAACCTAAAGTCACAAAATTATTAATTTAACAGGAAAAACATGTTTAACTATCCCAAATGAGGATTAATTATTAAATTCTAGATTCTAAAATTGTGGAGTATTATAGTTATAATTAAATAATCAATTTTTAATAAAAATAATAGTGATGAGAATTAAAATAAAAATAAATGTTTCTTATAAATATAAAATAATAACTATTATAAAAATATTAACCAAATTATAACTAATTAATTAATACAAAATAATAATAGTTATAAATTTGAATAGCAGATTAAAAAGAATATTGTTAATTATAACTATAAATTAATTATTATTGATAATATTAGTAATCATAATTATAAATAATTAACCAATAAAAGTAATATATTTACAAATATAAATAAATGTTAATTAAAATTACAAATGAATAATTAATAAAAATAGTGTTATTTAAGACTACCAATTATAACTACTAAAAATATTTTTTGAGTTCATTATAATTAACTATAGTTAAGTAATTAATAATAAGTTTTACTTATGTAGTTAATTAATAATTAACAAAAATATTATAAGTCATAATTTCAAATAAATATTTAGCACAAGTAATGATAAATATAATTTCAATATATTTATTTAATGAGAATTATTTGCATTATTAAATTAATTATTATTATTCTGCATAGGATTACTATAAATTATTATTATTAATTATTAATATTATCATTGCATAATTAATAATATTATTGATTTATATTATGATTGTTAATTATTATTATTTAATGTCTTGAAAGTAATTGTTATGATTATTAATCGTTTATATTATTACTTATTATTAATATTTGTAGTTATATTATTTAGTTAATTATTATTAATATTAATCATAAAATTAAGAACTTATATGTTTTTCTTATTATTAATATGAACAGTCTTCTCATCATTGTTTTTAAAATATTAAATTAAAATTACTAATTATTATTATTATTATACAGACTAATGTAATATGATATTATCTAATCTAACTTTCTTGTTAAGGCTGAAAACCCCGTGTAATTCTAAGTACGACGGCGAGAGTTGATATTAAACTTGAAAATACTGGGCGAACGAGGACAATACCATAGTACTACGTTATGGCCGCAGGGCCGTGTGAACGACAGGTTGGGAAGGAAACGACGTGGAGCAAAAGTGTACCGTTTGGTACCATCTCTGATTCTTTGCCTGACAATCTCTCTCTACTTGGACGAGAGCGGAGCAAATTGACTTTGTCGGCAGCTGAAAATTGACTTGCCGACTTCTACCAGTTTCTGCTAATAGTCGGTGCTATAAAGCTTTATTTTATTTTAAAAATTCTGATTTTTAATTGAAGATACAGTCTATCAAAAGCTGGAATAGCTCAGTTGGTTAGAGCGTGTGGCTGTTAACCACAAGGTCGGAGGTTCAAGCCCTCCTTCTAGCGAAGCGTGTTTTTATTTATTTTTCAGCTGGAACCGGCCCAATAAATCTCTGGAATTTAGTAGTTTTACAACCTAAGCCCAAAAACATTCCTCAGGGTAAAAAGAAAAAAAGAGAGAGAGAGGGAAAAAAGATAAAGAAAAAGGGATTTACAGTGAGTTATGGTATACAAACTTGAATCAATTTTTTCAGTGCATAAAAAATACTACTACAATAACAAGTACCAAAGTGGAATAATTAGGTCTTGAAAATCACTGATTTCATAAATCACAGTTGACCATCATTCTTGATCAAATTCTCAATAAACGATGATGCATTTAATTGACCCATATCATAGGTCAAACTAAGCGAAGTTCATCAACAAGTTGACATAACAAAACGTCTAAAGCGTCTTCAGAAAAACGTAGAGATAATTCTAGTACTAGTCGATCAATCTTAACCACTTTCTTTTCTACCCAAATTACATCTCTTATATACTCTTCAGCCAACATAGAAACTTGCTCCATGTTTACTTCTACATGCCTGCACTCCTTCCACCTTTCCCTCTTTGTTTCACTGCTGCTGTCTCCTCCTTTTTCTTCTTCACCACTGCCGACTAAATGATGGTAATTGTCGGGGCGTTGCTGCAATGTAATCTCCTGAGGTTTCTCTTCGTACGACAACTTGATTCCTTGTTGGGGTATTCTTCGTCTTCTTCTTCCACTCCTTCTTCTTGAGTTTGCAGTGATTTCAGCCGTCGGTTCTTTCTTTCCTGCAAGATCAGAATTCATGAGGTTCGGTGCATAAGGTTTAGGAAATTATGACAGCTGAGTGCGTTATAATTAATTGTATTTCACGACAGATAGATTTCGCATGCGCGCTTAGAAGACTGAATGAATAAAGAGGTGACTGCCTTTTGACGGGGAATCGAATTTGGATGAGCATCGAAGGTGATCAAGTAGAGAAACATGGGTATGCTCGTGCATGATATGATTGCTGCTGCTACGTTGGTTCCCGCCATCTTTATAGCAACCTTTGAGCTGATTCTTTTTCATCCTGGAACTAGTACCATGATTTGAACCAAAATCATCAGCAGGCAAATCCTTATTATATAAAACGTTGTCGTCAGTGTCACTCCTCTTACTAGTCTTCTGTCCTCGAGATTTCTTCTTCGAAGCAGCAGCAGCAGCATCACTAGCAACATTAATTCTGCCATTTCCGTGTTCGCCAGATTCTTTACGAGGAGAGACATGGAGTTGTATTCCTCCGTCTGACTTTCTATTACTATTAACCTTTGGACAATAATCACCAAACGCCGTTTTTCTCTCATCCTTACCACTATTACTACTATTTTTTATCCTATCTTTTCTTGCAGCCGTGTGAATATTACTACTGGTATTTTTCTCTACTTTCTTCTTCTTCTTCTTCTTCTCCGTAATGCTATTGGGCAGTAGTACGCTATTGCCTTGGTCCGTCTGATCAATTTTGCCGGCTTTTAGAACCTCTGTATACGACTTGAGAGGAAAGTGGATGTTACTATTTCCACTCCCATTTGATTCAGCTGCAGCAGCATATGGGTCATCATCCATACTATCACTCTGCTTCATTGTTTGCAAAGTGGATGCTGTTGCCAGTATCCCACCTTCGTCAGAGGAAACATCCGAGCTCTTGACTCGACGGTGTTGAAATCTTGGTCGTTGCTGCTGTAACTCGTGCGTTGTTTGATCGAAATCCGGCCATAAATATAAGGCATTCAACGACTTGCTTCGAAGTGCGGTGGTCGATGCCATTGCATTATGTTGCTGGCTGTGAGCCCAGTGTTGAGGCAGCCATTCTAAGCCCATCAATCTTGCTACAATTCCCGGTACTGTACCATTAGCTTCACCTTCAGCATGATCAACCGGAACTTGATGTTGCGAGGGCTCGTGATTGTTCAGATCTTTTACAGACGGATTATTGCACTGAGGTGATCTCTTATTGTTATTCCGAACGTGGCTCTTCTGGTGTGGATTGGAGGTTGTTGCAGGAGCACCATTGTTACCGACAGTTTTGATGATCTTGTGTGTTTTCGGTTCGTTTCCGTAGGGCGAAGGCAGTGGCGGCGGTGGCGGATATGGATGTGTAGGTAAATTACCTGTGCATACAAATCTTTGGACTATGTTAGCGAAGCAGCTCGAAGTGGAATCCTCCGATCTGCTCATGCTACGGTTTTTAATTAATTAATTTTTTTTTAACTTTTTCCTTGGACAAAGAAAGTAGAGTGGGAGGAAAATTGAAGAGAGAGTGAAAGATAAGCCTATATGAGTGACAACATGGAAAACACCATTTCTGTATTATATGAAGATGTCATAGAAGCAAACAGTGCCCCAACCAACTTCTTATCAGCAGTTCTACTACTGGGTTTCTGGTCTGAGCGAAGACGGAAGACAGTTTTTTTGTTATTTGGGCATTACACGGTGGGACTCAATTAGTTGGGGGAAGGGTGCTGGCCTGGGTGGGAATTGGATAGCATGTTTTAGTCGTTGGGTTCACATTACAAACAAGTCCATACGCGGTGCCGTTGACAGATAGTATACGTACGAGGAAGGAAAATGACCTGTCTGTGAGTAGAGGTGCTAAGTGCTAAGTAATCAAATTATTAATCATAACAAGGAGCATTGAACTAATAAATTAAACCTTATTTAACTCAAGGTAACAGGGCTGCTAATGACGATTAGTTTAGCAGCAGCATTAGTAGCCAGTTTAGAAGGCTTGGTGTCTGGCTAAATCATCTGAGGTGTGCCATGTGCATGCGTCAGAGGTGGGTGAATGTGTGTGCGTGTGCGCGTGTGTGTGTGAAGGGAAGACTAAAATGGACAGGGGTCTGGACTCTGAACCGTTTCTGACCGCCGAATTTGTGGACTTTCTTCCCATCATGGGATGTGTACCGCATCCGAAGTAATTTCTCAGAGCCCCTTCATTTTACTCGCTGGCGTTCAGAAATGGTCGGTGGCGCGGGCTCAGCAGGCCGTGGATCTATATGAAAATTGCCGAGCGGTATTGACGTGACATGCACTACTACAAACTGGGGTCTGACCCTAATATAATATTGACGTGTAATGTAATGTACCGCCCGCATTGTAATTAGACCTGTGCAATTTTGTAGTACGACTGTAGGGATAGAGAATCGGCATGCCCACTGCTTGTGCCTCATTGAACAGGTCGGCAGTTAATGCCATGGGAGTTGCGCGTTTAGATCTACAAGGTCTGCCAAATGAAAAATAAATGGTCCGAAACTGGGGCACGTAGAACTTCTCCTCCGGAAGAGGGCCAGCTGGTCGATGATGTGGAGTGTGTTTCGGAACTGGGAGCATTAATTTGTATCGCTCTCAGAAATCTCGATGGCACTCGTGATAGAAATTAATTATAGGATCGCATATTAATTCATTAAGATTAATCAATATAATTAAATCGAAAGCAAATCTAAATCCATAATAATAAAAGATTTATCTGGTACCGTTGAATCTGATGTCAAACCCTAACGGTCGGTTTTGTAGTCTTCTAGATCACGTACGTACCTGCTACTTGCCAATGACTGATGGGAACCAATTGGAACGAAGTACGTGTGACCTAGGGACCATAACCACATATATATAGATAACAAACCTGTTATCTATCGGGTCATCCTAGTTCGGTCCATCAACGATCTAGGACTCTCACAGTCTCTACACATATGAGTCCACATTCAATCAGATACATTAGGCCCAGCTTAATTAAACCTAATTCGATCACGTTTATTTAGGCTTAACCGATACAACAACGTTCAATTTGTATCGTTCACATGAAAGCCCAACGTTGGATAATAATCCAACAACTCGTTTTCATCGTCAGCGCCTCACCGATTCCATTCTGTGAAGATGACAACAGGGAATTGTAGGTGTGTTTAAACGATACAAAAGAGGTGAACCTGCTTGCCCCCTTAAAAGGAAATTTAAGTCCTTCAGCTGTAAGAGGTTCGGTTCTGCGCGCAAATTTCATTTCACCATATTTCAATGCTATAATGATTCCACCCTTTATCTTGCACCCCTAAAAATATACTCCATCCGTTTTTTAAATGAAGTTTTTTTACTTAAATTTTTTATTTTAAAATAAAAGTTTGTTTATAAAAATTATTGCATACTTTTATTTTTATCTCTATTTTTTTCTTCTATATATTAATTATAATATATATTTATTATCATATTATAAGTTTATCTATTATTTTCTAAAATAATATGTAAATTGTTAATTTTTTTTTAAAAACAAATAGAGTATATCTAATTGCAAATAACCAGGAAATATCCTTAAAGCTTTATTTTTCCAAATATATTTATGTAGAAAACACTGTAATATTATAAGTGATATACCATTACCTTAAGCACAACCTTTTTATTTTTATACTTTTAAAGGAATGATAAAAATCTAATATTACAAGGTTAATTTGAGCCAATTATGCAGTAGCTAACATCTCCAACAAATCAAAAAAGAGGTGAACTCTAATATAAGGAGGGGAGTGCAAGCCAAAGGGATGTTTGTGGCCAAGATGAGTCATTCCATCTACCACTATATTGGTTTCTCTGTAAGAATGAACCACCTGACATGAAATAAATTGAGACATAAGAGACCCACGCGCTTCCACAATCGGCGATATCGGATAACATCTCCACAAATGCATCAGGAGAAGATCAACAACTAGAATAGAATCACAACATATATATCATCACATGACTATATTATCGATTCACTACTTTTTGAAAGCCTTAAAAAATTCCCCATTACTTAGTTGTAAAAATTGAATCCATACTCACATTAGTAGCAATTCCAAAAAGCCATTGTCCTATGTAATCATGGGCAACTCCACTTGCGGATATTCTACATAGGTTAGATAATGCACTTTCGTCAACATTAATTTTAATAACATCCATTAGTGGGGGATCCCAACTCAGTTCCTGACTTTTCTTCTAACTATTTTGCGAATGCATGTTGTCAATCAA
Source organism: Tamarix austromongolica (assembly GCA_039764185.1). Classification (NCBI taxonomy): domain Eukaryota; kingdom Viridiplantae; phylum Streptophyta; class Magnoliopsida; order Caryophyllales; family Tamaricaceae; genus Tamarix; species Tamarix austromongolica. The sequence continues at coordinate 103,658,640 of CM077816.1, read as the reverse complement.
TTGCCACGCATCAAAATTGTCTTTCACTAAGTGTCGTATCTATCTAACTACCTAGCTATGACGAGCTTCATTCCCATAAAAGATTATTCTATTACGCCGATACCATAGACACCAGCAGGTTGTGATAAACCAGTTCGACCAAGGTGGCTCATTAGTCTTCTCATAGTGAGTTTTTTCACGTTTCACTAGAACTAGTCATGAAAATTCACAACTATGAAAGCTAACACTCCTCGTTAGGAACCAACTCAAGCCAAATGGCTTAGTTATAAGGGCAATCACGTAGTTCATACAACATGTCCTTATTAAGATGGTGATAGGACTCATAAGACACATCATCAAAAATTTCTTAGCAAACTCTATTGACATTGGTGATCAACTTATCATAGATGGTAAGCCAAGAGAGACACTTCATTCGGTGCCTTAACTTCAACTTCCAAATACAATTCTAAACTGGAGAAGAAGGCATGTAATCCATTTTAGCCATGGCATATGTTGTCTTCCTACAAAAGTTACACTCAAATATGAGACCTTAGCTAGTTAACTATTCTTTTGTGCCGAACAAATTTAAGAAAATGGATAAAATTTCATTGAGATTATAAGCAGGTAAAAAATTAGAGAAGGTACTCCATTTCCAAGTGCCATCCTCGTTGACATAGTCACGTACTCTCTCATCAACTTCTTCACTCGATACTTGTTGTGTTACCAAGTTTAAAAGGGGGGATAAACCCATCCACCAATCAGTCTAGAAGGGAGTCTAGAGTCTAAATTTGATTATCCACTCACCCCCTTTTTGAAAGTGGGCATGAATTTAATAATATTTTCCACGAGTGTGAGGTTGAATGAGTTTCTTAGCTACCAAATAAGTGGCACCTAGATAGATATTTTTCACATAAAACTTTAACCCAAAGGAGATCCTTATTTTGCAAAAGATCTAACTAAGTTTCAGAATCAATACTTGATTGGTGAATTCCATGCAATGGAGGCCAATACCTCTTTATTCCATGCTTTGAGTCACCAAGTTCTGGTAAGCAAGGTGCATCTTTCTATGGTTACATATTCTCCAAATGAAGCTCTGGTTGATGTGGTTAATGTCCTCAGTAACCCCATTCAGTAGTTTACTGGCTTGCATTTGATACAAAGGCATAGTACTAGTTATAGATTGAATAGTGTTACCTTTCCAATAAGAGAAAACATCTCAAGACACTAACTAAACAATCCCTTCTGGACTTTGGTAATAAGTTCTACAAATAAAACATGAGATCTTCTCCTATCCCGGAGATGCACCTCGAGATACTTGCTAAACCTATCAACCGGCTTCGTGATGGACAACTATGTAATCTCCTTGATCATGAGATTAGGAATAGTAACTGAGAAATGAATAGAAGACTTGTGAATTCTCATTTTCTACTCTACTGCTATTCTAAATTTATGGAGGCAGTTCATAATAACTTACATTTGAGATTTACTAGTTGGTGCAAATAATAAGAGGTCATCCGTGAAAAATTAAGTGGGAAATTTTTGTACGTCCTATCTTGATTAGGATAGGTTTCCAATGTCCTGAAGTAACTTCCTCTTGTATGACGTGAGCTAATGTTATACCCCCTAGTTTTCCAATGCCAAGTAAATTTTGGTATGGAAAAACCTAAATCCGAAAGAGAGCGCCTTATGAGGAATTCATTAAAAATATTGCATTGGACTAATTTTTTGTTCCTAAGTAGCCAAATACCACCAACAAAGCTTCGGTTCTCAACCTAAACGTTACCATCAAACTTAATTTTTTGATGATATTATCAGCTCTATCTCTACTAATCTTACTTTCTGCCAAAACCACAAGATTAGGTTTGTACTGATTAACTAAAGATAAGAAATAACAACAAAAAGTGTCATTACCAGCTCCATTCTTATTCTAGAAAAGAAAATTAAAAATTGTGGGAGCTAAAATGTATAAAAAAAAATAATTATATTATATGCGTGGGATCATGAGGATCCTAAACCAAAGTACCATCCAAAGAATCCTTTGACTTATTATTCTTTCCACGAGCCACCAAAGGTTTAGCTAGAACTTATTGAGTTGTCTTCTCATGTGTGAACTTTACATGCAGCGAGGTTAACACCTTACTTGAGGGATTCTTTTCTACAATATTTTTATTAGTAATTGTGAGCTTGTGACTCGTGTTTGGTGTGTATAATAGCTTGGATTGGTGTGTGAAGTCAGATGAATTTGGAGTAGAATTGTGAGTTGTGCTGGAAAGATGTGAATATTTGACCTTAATGCAACTGAAATTTGGAAAATTGTTGAACGTTAAAGTTGTATATCTTTCTGTTATCCAATGCATTAAGAATTAGCTTGATTGGAGGTCAAACAAATAATTTGTGGTGGAAATACTGAAGACTATTAAAGCTCAAAAAGAAACATCGGGGGCATGTTTAGTATAAATACCATGCGATTAAAACCCTAATTAGCATAACATCATCCTCTCCTCTCCTCTTGAGTTATCTTGTAATTCCTTGGTGAATTGATTGATTTAGGTGAGGATTTCTTTGATTCTCTTTGTAATCACAATTACTTCACATCAATAAGGTCATATGTTTTCCCAATCCGTGTTCTTGAGTGTTCTTCTTTTCTCAATTTTGTGTATTCTAATCGATTCTAATTATATCTTTTAAAAAAAAATAGAATCAATCCCCAATAGTAACATTAGTAAGTGGCTTCCATTTGATTGTCTTACTCTAAACTAGGGTCTTGCTTGTACTTGGGGCAGTAACAAAGTTCCCATAGCATAAGGGAATATATTTAGTATACACCGACTTCTTTAACATTGAGTCATTGGATGTAAATTAGGAGAAGCTTGTTTAGTATCATTAATGTCATTGGAAAAATTATATTCAAATTTCCTTTCTTTATTATTGTCATTATTATTCTTTTTCTTCTCCTTAATTTTACAGTTTCGTTAAGGTAAAAATCCTCCTCAATGTCATTCAAAATTGAAAATTCAATAACTAGGGCCTAGCTACCAAGTTTTTTTTTTGTTTTTTATCCACGGTTCTAGTTCTTTAAATTTTCCATATCCTCATGGCTAGAACGTGCTTGTCGGTAAGAAATCTGATGCCAACGACCTCTTCCGATCACCATCATATAAGGTTTAAAAAGTTGAGATATGTCCTTGTTTGAAGCTTGATTTGTCAAGGCCACCTTTGCTTCTATAACACTTGATTGATTTTTTGGTCACCTTCTTACTATGATGACGGATAAAGTTAAGGGTAAGTATCAAAAGTATAACCAACACTTCCACAATAGAAGCATATCATGGATATCTCTTTGTATTCAATGTGAAATAGCAAAGTACCAAGGCAAAACTTAGGGAGCACAACATGCATAAAATCTATCTCAATAGCAATTAGAGCAAAGTAGACCTTAGACATTTGAGTAGCATGAGTGTATACCCTAACAAAATTCCTAATATAGTATCCAATTTACTTGAGAAAATCTACATTACTAAAATATTATCTTATAATTTTTAGTACCCTAATCCATGCCAGCTTTGAAGTGATGGAAGTAGTGGATACCTTGAAGTTAGGGTTCTACCGTCAAACAGTCAAGTAATGACCATACATCATTTAGGGTCCATTGGATAATATGAAGTCATAATCATACTCTTTGGTTTTGTAATTTAACCACACAAAAAACCGTTACCTAGGTTGATCAACTAATAAATTCCTTCTAAATTCCACATATCCTTGAGCTTGTGACTTAGGGTATCACACCTACTTTTCCTGCTTATAGGCTTGATAATTCAGCACCACACAGACGTCTACGTTTTTTTTCTCAAATTTTATAAGCCCAAATTGTGGGTAGGCTACATCTTGCAAAATTAGATCATCAATGTAATCCTCCTCTTCCATTTTTTTCCATTAGTCTTCATCTTCTTCACTATAAACTACCTTGGTGACTTGACCATAAATGATTTTGTTGTATGAAAAATTATTTCTCCAAGGATTTCCATATACTCAATATTGGCTCATGCTAATCCCATCATTAGGCTACTTCCCTAGATCCACACTCGAAACCATCATTTTGGAGGCCTTGTCCATTGAAGCTTTTGGGAAAGAAATTTGATCCAACATCGCGGATTTGTGTTTCTTATGGCATAAGACGGGATTAGAGGAAATAAGCAGTGGTTGAAATGGTGGAGTTTGTAAAAAATAGGGTTCAAATGGGTCACCTCGGGATACGTATGGAGTGTTTTCATTTGACTTTTATTAAGATGGCTATGCCTGACACTTCATTATTATAATGTCCATTAATAGACCATTCCTCCCCACCATATATATCAAGATAGCGGTTAAAATAAGACAACCTGCATAAGGTTGCTCGAGTAGATGCTTCATCTAGTGCATGCCTATCAAGCAAATCCTTAGTTTTTCCATAGATTCTAATTAAATCTACCTTCCCACTCTACCCAACCACGTCCAATGGTAGCAGCCTATCCAAATTTTAAACCTTGCTAGTTGTCAGATAGGCATGGTGTGACCCTAGATGAATATATATGATAGCTAAAAACAATTGAAAGAACAAAAATTCTTAACTGGGAATTCATAAAAGAATAGATAGATAGATAGATAGATAGATAGAGAGAGAGAGAGAGAGAGAGAGATTGAATACACCCATATTTGTTGCCTAACTATTTAGTGCTACCTTGGGAGAGATCCTTTTAATTCCGTACCTTTTTCCTGAGCACTAAAAATTAACCCTCTCATTGAAAATAAACCATGTGTGTGTTATTGATATTGCTTAACCATATATATGTTGGCTAGTGTAAATGAATTAAGCATCTACAAGCTAATAGTTTGGTTTTCTATGGGTAAGTGATTTCAAATAACTACAAAACAAATTAAGGAAATTGGAACTTTTACATAGTTCCAATATAGGTGTTCGCCTATATTAATGACACCCATATGTACCATAGCCATCATTTTGTCAATTTCTCCACTCTAATCTTATCTAAGGGAGATGAGGAAAAGTTTAAGTAACTAAAATTATTTGACATAATTATTCATCCACATTCTAACTCTAGACTACAATGGTCAAGAGGAGTATGTGAAGTAACTTCATGTTGTTGATATCAAAATTTTTAATCAACCACCTTAGTTTGTTACGTTAGAAAAAGGTATAAGTGTACACAAAAAAGTATGAAGCTAAAGAGTTTCTCCTCGAAAATGCATATGTTGAAATGATGGAAATACTCCGCTAAAAAAAGCTAAAGAGCTTGAGAGAAAGTATGAGAAGAATAAATAAAGTTGTGGATTTTATTAGTCATAAAACATAAGTGGGACTTGCAATGAGTTAGGGGAGTTTATATATAAATACTTGTCGAACCAATTGTTATAATAGTTGCTAAAAGACTTGGAAACACTCTTAATAGATTTTCTAACATTTGTTATAGAACAAACATCGGTAAGTAGAAATATAGTTATAGGTCAAACCCCCTTCTCAACTTGGAAAGGGTAAAGAAGAGCACTACCAACTTGCCGAGAATGAAGTGATGGATGCTACTAGGTAAACTCTAGGTAATAATATGCCTGCAAGTAGTTCTTGGGTTCCATTGTTTGTGACACTCAAGAGGGCATCTTGGAGTTGCTCACTAACAAAGTGGTACTTTAATGTATTGTGTTTTGTATGCTCATAAAACACATGATTCCTATAAATATTGATAGCATCTTGGTTGTCAAAGTTTAGAGATATGGGATTCATGCCATCAATAGAGAGAAAATAGTAAGCAATTGATTAAGCCAACAAAGCCCTATAGTAACATGCTACACGAACCTATACTTATATTATTCAAAAGATAAGGCAACATTTTTATACATCTTAGGCTTCTAGGAGATAGGAATGTAGCCAAACATGATGTAGAAACCAGTAAAACTACGCCAGATGCAAGGATATGTAGCCCAATCTGAATCATAATAGGCTTGAAGAGCAGAAGAAGGATTTACATTTATGAACAAACCAACACTAGGATCATGAACTAGGTATTTTAGAGTGTGTAGGGTAGCCTAAAAATGTGGAAGTTTGGGGGAGTTATAAATTGGATGAGATACCATGTAACAAATAAGAGATTAGGATGATTATGTATGAGGTAGTTGAGTTTGCCAATCGGACTTTGATATTTTTCTAGGTCATCTATCAATGGGTCATTGTCAAGACTCACTTTCAGACCATTGGAAAGAGGGAAGAGAGTAGGCCATGCATTCTACCAATCAAAATCCTTAAGTAAGTAAGCGATAAACTTGCATTGGGTGAGAATAACTCCATGGGGCTCCTATAACACTTCAATACCCAAAAAATAATGAAGAGCATTCAAATTCTTAATCTTGAACTCTAACATCTAAAAATGATTTCAAGGCATGAACTTCACTCATTTCATCCTCCATAACCAAAATATCATCATCATATACTACAAGAAATACAAAGGAAGTGTTAGTTTTCTTATAGAATAAAGAATAGCCATTCTTTGAATTACAATACCATTGAGAATGAAGAGAAATAGAGAGGTGATGATACGATTTCTTCAAATATTTCTTGAGGCCATAAAGTGACTTGTGAATTTTACAAACTAAATAAGAAAATGGAGTAGATAATTCAGGATGGGCTCGCATAGAAATCACCCTGCAAGAGTCATTATTGACATCTAACTGAAACATGAGCACCGTGTTTTTATGTGAAGCCATGTATGACCAATCTATCTTTGCAATGTTCTATTGACCCATCGACATGATGTTTAACCTTGAACACCTAATCACAATTGATAGGCTTCTTACCCAATTACTTTAGAGCAAAGGTACCAAATCCCATATGCGATTGGTCTCAAATATAGCAAATTCCTTTTGGATGGAATCACATAAAACATGATGGGAGGCGGCGTCCTCATATGAGTTTGGTTCATGCACATGATCGATTGATGCAAGAAGGGATTGGTTTATGGGTAAGAGCATTGAGACAATTGGAATGAGTGAGAGTTGAGCAGAGAGTATTGTCTTAATAATAGTATATGGGCAAAGGAAAGTGGGAAGGTCACCATGGTCATTACTACATACATAATTTTTAAACTAAGGAGGATAATTGTGTGTTTTGGAATATTGACATAAGGGTTGTGAAGGTGTTAAAAAATTACTAATAGAAGATGATGGAGAGTTATGTAAAGATGATGAAAGAGATGGTAGGGTAGGTAAGAGAGTTTGATGTAATTGAGAAGAAGGAGGTATATCTGATACTAGTAAAGTTAGAAGATATGATGATGGTGGATTGGAATTTTAGTATGGAAATATATATGCTCATGGAAAACAACACCTTTGGATACGTAGACTTGATGGTTGAGCAAGACAACCACCTTCTATGTTTTCCTTCCAAAAGGATAGCCAAGAAACACAAAAGTTAGTTATAACACCCTCATTTTTAATATTGAAAATTTATTTTAACGAATTAATTGCAAAAGCTAAAATAATAATAATAATAATAATAATAATAACAACAACAAAAATAAATCATAGGGTGTTGCTGCTATACTTGGTACAAGTCTGGTCTCCTTTATCATTCTCATACCAAGTGCTAAGGTTAAAATCATTAATTTACTTATATTAATAAGAAAATTATAAGAATCATATTAGAAAGAACAAGTAGTTGATCAATTAATATAAATAAAACAAACATGAATGATTGCAAAACTCAATGAGAGAAAAATATGGGAGGACATAAGAGTCCAAGAATAACTGAATCAAAGATAACAAAAGAGACACTATATAGTCCTAACTCTTAACCAAACCTATTAGCCTTAGACTAGTCTTGCAAACTGATATGCAAAGACTAATGCCCATTAAATAGACAAAGTTACTCAAAAATGAAACCCTTCAGCATAAGAGTCAGTAGAAGAGTACCAACTAACTCATTATACAAGATAAGGCTCCTCTAGTCATGCTAGTGACATCATTGAATCCCAATCACATCGACCCAAGACCGAGTCACACACTCTCAATATTGCCCCAAATACACCTTTAATAGTTGTACCAATAAGCTCATATAATGTCTTGAACCACTTGCCAACAATCACCACCACGAGTCCTTTAGCAACCTTTAATGTGCCATTCTCAATTATACATTGATAAACTTTTCTATATAAGTAACACAACTAAATCAAGATCTTGGTCATCTCTGGAATATGACAAACATCAAAAAGTATTCTAGCCACACTATCATGCACCCTTACCCTCATAGTCTCAATCCCAACAACTCAGCACAAAGCACCATTCCCTAAGATAACAATTCTACATCAAATAGTGTTATATGTCTGGAACCATCTTTTGTTGGGACCAACATGATAGGAGCGCCTAGAATCTAAAATGCACCTATCAATCAATCTGGTCTACCTATTAGTAGTAGTTAATATATCACCATCACCATCACCATTAGCCATGACAGCCTCACCTTAATTAGATACTCCACAAATAGTATCTGTTGGTTTTCTATTAGGGTATAATTTTCTAATATGACCTTTCATGCCAATACCATGGTTGACAACAACCTTGAACTTGTCTCTTCTTGATTTGGACTTTTTTTTGTCACTAGATCCCTTTGCTACAAGTCCCTGATCATGTGAGTCACTTGGACATCCTCCAGTGAATTAATTCTCAATCAATTCACGCTATAACAATGCATTCATGACACCTACAATAACTAATACATCCTTCCCATACAATATAGTCCCAAAAAACTGCTTAGAAGCAACAAGCGAAGAACACAACAACATAATAGCTAGATCATCATAATCCAATTTAACATCTATATTATGCAAATCCATAGCTATAGAGTCAAATTCATTAAGATGAGATTTTAAAATTGAACCTCACCTAACTTCAAATCATGAAGTCGACTCTTCAATAATAGAAGGTTTGCCATAAATCTCATCATATATAATAATTTCAGCTTCAACAACAAGGTGGAAACAATTATCTCTTTAACTACTTCTTGTAAAATCTCATTTGACAAACACAATTGTATGGTGGATAGGGCCTTGAAATCAATATTCTCAAACTCCTTATCAAACATCATTTATGAATTCTCCACTTTTTTGGATAATATATTCTCCAATACATTTTGAATAAAGATTACCTTCATTTTCTCAATTTATAAATTGATAAATCGATCAAGTTTCTCAATTTAAAATCTTATACATGTCATCTAAAAATAGATCGATCACACCTAATCTTTGATACCAGTTGTAGAAAAAAAAAATACTAAACATGAATGTCCAGGACCTGATCTAACAAACAATTAGAAAATTCCAAGGTCTAATTGAGGTAATTATAAAAACACAATAATAATTGAGGAAACAATGATGATATTTATTGCCTACAACACTAATGATTAGAAGGAGAATCAAATAATCCTCACAATATCACTTAATATAATATTCTCTCACAAACACAAGAGAATACAAGATGATAGGGTTTGGATAGGGTTTGACAACGTACTACTCTTGCTAGGGTTTTATTCACATCTATGTATAGAAGTATGTAACAGACACAAGTGAACGGTAAAAAATAGGAAAAACACTATAATAACCCATCCCAAAATCATTTAAATTGTATTTAGAATTATGTTGATATAGAATAAATGAGCTTTTGTTTTTTAAATGGACTTGAAATTCTAATAAAAATGTGAATTTTAGACGCATCAATCTACTGGTTTAAGAACTAATGTCTGATCGACTGTTGCACCGGAGAAATCAATATTTTTGTTCTCGATAAACTAGCTGACTGGTTTGTCCAAACCAATCGACTAGCTAGATAGCAATTTCAAATCCATTTCTAATTTTGATTTGAATTTCTATAATAATTATAAAAACTTCTTATTTGAGTTAAATTATGCTAATAAGCATGTTTTAGTACTCTAGGATTATTTTCACATTATTTAGATCATTTCATAATTTTAACTAGCAAATTTTTCTGAAAAAGGCACTTTTGAGGCAAGTTTCACCTTTTTCTTCTCCCTCACTTCTCCCTCTCTCTTCTAGCAAATGGGGCTGTGAGATTCACTTGTGCACCATCCCCTGAATTTCCAACCCACTATTGTTCCCATTTCTGATTGCACTCAACCCCCACCATCCCATCAAATTAGTCCTCACTTCTTGGCTTGTCCACACTCAATCTCACAAGTCTCATCCCTCTTTCTCCTGAGAATATTGACCAACCTCACCTCTATACTTCTCATTTATGATCCATTCTCATTACTCACTTGTGTTCTTGCTCTCTTCTCTCTTCTCCTTGTAGAAAATTTTCTAAGTGTTGAGCATCCTTCCATTTTTCCCTTTTTCTTTCCTCTATTGAGAAAAACAGAGGTTCTCTCTAATTTTCTCCTTTGATTTTGCAAGGATTGTGTTCCTTTCCCTTCTTATAATTTTGGTTTTATTTCTCTCTTGCTTTCATTGAATAAGGAATAATTAAGGTTGAGAAAAGTTTAAGATTCCAACTCTTCCTTTGATACCCTATTTTTTAGGCAAAGGTAGTATTCCTTGTCTTTCTTCTTCTTCTTCTTATGATTTTTCTTGGTTTTTAATAAATTTTTAAAGAATATTTTTATGGGTTTTTTCTTTGATTCTCTTAGGAATCAAAGGTTTGCTAGATAAGCCATCTAGTAGGAGTTTTGTATTATAAGAATTACTTATAGGTAAGGCGTTCTTATCTTTAACATAATTATGTTTATGTGGTATATTGGGGGTTCCATGTGTTAGTGCTTATATGTGTATAATCTAATTGTTTTCCATATTACGAGATTCTTCCCAAGTTAGTATTGTTGGAATTCTATGATTTCAAGCATAAGATGGGCTGTTTGAGCATGATTTGTCTAAGTATTTACATTACCATGTATGATGTTTCCATGTGATTCTATGTGTGCACCATGTATTTTTATGTGTGATTTGACATAGAAGCATGCTAGGATTAATATGTCAAGTGTGGTAAAATTTGGTGTGTTTCATAAGTCTGGATAGTGTTTACCTAGATCAGTCGATTAGTTCCTCGAACCCATCGATTGGTTTTGCCAGCAATTGAATGGTTTGTCGTTTTAGATTGGTTGGTCAAGAGATCAGTCAATAGGTTTGGTAAACTAGTTGACTGGTTTCGATGAACAGTCGATCGACTGGCCAAACCCATCGACTGGTGTCCCTACAGACCAAAATGGTTTGGTCTCTACTTAGACCCATCGACCGGTAAGACCAAACCAGTCAACTAGTTGGACCAAACCAGTCAACTAGTTGCTATGACTATTTGATCGGTTGGTTAAACCCATTAATTGGTTTCTCTACAGGCCAAAATAGGTTGATCTCTACTTATATCTATCGATTGGTTGGGCCAAACTAGTCGATTGGTTATTTGGTATTGTTTTAGTCTAGGTCCAGTACAACTAGACCAGTCGATAGGTCTGAAGGGTTGTTGACTAGTCCGGTTGGAAGCCACCGGGTTTGTTATAAATTATTGTGTTTCTCTTGGGACTTTTATGTTGGTATTTCCATGCCAAAATTTTAATTATGATTGATCCAATTTAATTTGAATCACCATGATGGTATTTGAGACTTGCTTTTGGTTAAATTTAGTGTCATCTCTAAACACCCAATTATTGGCTTTTATGTCTTGTGTTGAGTTTGGTGTCTTCTTTAAACACCCAAATGGTGGCTTTAATGCTTTGTGATGTATTTGGTGTTATCACTTGGAAAAATCCAATTTGGTTAAATAATGGGAATTAATTATGTTTGGTGTTATCACTTGAAAATACCCAATTTGGTTATGTGTGGACTTTATTGTGATTTTTGATATCACTTATACATAAATTAATGGTTTAACATTTCATTCAAGCCTTTTTCTCTAGCTCTTGAGGTAGCTACCTCGAGTTAGTGGGCGATTTGCCCTTAGTTATATTTTTTACTCAGTACCTATTTCCTTCTTTACTAGGTTGCGATCGATAGGGGGTATACGTATATCTTTGGGGTATAGGATTATATTGTGGTTGGCTATCATGGCATTGGTGTTCAGTATGGGTAGGTGAGGTATCCCAGTACAAGCCACCTGGCACTTCGTATTATCGATTGCTTTGGCGGGTGTGGTATCCCAACTTTTTAGCCCTCAAGGCGAAGATATTCAAGGTGTGGTGGGTGAGGTATCCTAGTATAAGCTCCCTTGGTGTACTTCGACCACATGTGGTAAGTGAGGTATCCCGATTTGTGGTAGGTGTACTTGATGTGTTATGGGTGTGGTATCCTTGAAGAAAGCCCCTTTGATGTATCTTGACCTTACATGATGGATGTGGCATCCCATTATGAATATTTGTGGTGTCATGACTTTTGTTTATAGTAGAGAATTGGGTGTGGTCAAATGAACTATCTTACTAACCATAACTTGTGTGGCCACAAAAAAAAGAATTCTAATGTGGTTTTATTTTATGAATTGTATGTACTACTGTATTTCTATATTTTCATTATTTCCATGCAAGCACGCTATGTTATATATGAGTTGTCTGTTATGATATCATCATGCTGTTATATGACTTTAATGTACTACATGAGCCTTCTATATTTTAGGTAGCATGTTTTATCAGTACGTCACCGTACCGATACTGCACTTGTGTGGTCACAGTGATAAATAAACTTCTGGTCTAGGGAGTAGATGATGATTTGTAGGGTTACAACTCTAAGTTAGAGTATGCTGAGGGTGATGACGTGGGCCATTAGCAGGCCATTACTTGGAGTTGAAGGTTTATGATTGTACCTAAGAGTTAGGCTAACAAGTTATTAGTATTTTTCCTATTGCGTTGGAATATTTTTGTATATTTTGGTTATTTAAACTCTTGGATCGATTCCTATATTTGATTTTGAAAAATTATCAGGTTCATTCTATCTATAATACCGTTTTAGTCTCTATTATTTTGCATTGTCACATTAATACTATGAGCATGTATTCTTTTGTTTCTTGTCCCTTTTTTCCTTGTATAAGGCATGGTTTAGGTGACGATCACACCTATGTTATGGTTGATGTGGTGGTAACATTCTCTAGTTTTGTATTTCAAATGCTTCCACATTGTCCTAAAGATGAAATTTTCTGGTTCAAAAACTAGAGGTGTTACAAACATGATATGTGTTCATAAACATGGATCCCTCGTGCTTTTTCCAAAACTCTTGACTTTTACCAAAATAATATAAACCAAGTATATCAAGGAAACATGAGTCGTGTTCATAAACATGGTCCCCTGTGTTTTTTCACTTGATCTCATTTTGGCTCCAAACATATGTATGCATCAATCCATACTAGACTATATACATAAATTTAAGTCATGATCCCACAATATTTGTATAAAAAGATGTTGGAGTGGGCATCGAATTGTCCTAACTCTTAACCCCAAACCCTAGCTATCAAGCTAAACTCACAGGTGATCTTTCAAAGTTACTATTGCCTATTGAGTAAGAAGGGGATCATGAAACGGAGCCTATCAGTATAAAAATATTGAGTAAACCCACTACACAATACTAATAATGCAAAAGTCACATGGACCACATAGAGGCTAACGAGAGTGAAACATGACATAAACATCTCAAATCATACATACGATAATATGACATAAATATATTGAATCATACATGTGATAACAAATAGGATAATATGTTATAACTTACACATTATCAAGGCATATTCTCATCATGTCATTATATTTAAACATTTTCCATAACTATCACCTTGTACCTTATAAGTTTTGAATGACCATACTGATAAATTCCAAAACATCACAATTAAATAAAACAACATTAATACATCTAAAACACTTCGATCATACTTGAGCACAAGTGCGATACAATACCCTCCCACCCTTCCATTATAAAAAATCCATATAAGCATAGGTACGTACAAAGACAAATACCGGACCACTAGTAGGTAGGGCTGTTCACGGTTCAAATATCCGATATTTCGGATATTTGATTGTCGGATATTTGAAATTTCGGATATCTAAAAATGATATTTGATATTTGATTTGAAACTTCGGATATCCGGAAGATCGGATATTTGAATTTTCGGATCGGATATCATCGGATATCAAATATATCCGATATTATTCGAATACAATTTCAAATATAAAAAAAATTACCAAATGAAAAATATATTTTATATTATCCGATTTGTTGAGCGAATGCTGAGCAAATATCCGATTCGCTTAGCAAATATCCGACTTACTCAACAAATATCCAATGTTAAAACTAAAATAAGAAAGGAGTTGATGGAGTATATCGATATGCAGAGTATTTTTAATTTTATTTTTATAAATATCTAAAAATGGATTATATTAAAAATATAATTTTAATTAAATTAAATTTTGCCTCAAATAATAAATAAAGTAAGTAAAAATTATACACAGACATATCTAAATTTATTTATATACAATTATATATAAAATAAAAAATTATAAAAAATATATAAATATTTTTTCTTCGGATCGGATATTATTTGTATTTGTCGGATAGGATATTTGATTTGTTTGACTTTTCGTTGACCGGATCGGATATTTGATTTGAAAAAAAAAATCGGATCGGATATTTGTTTTTTCGGATCGGATCGCTTCGGATATCAGATCGGATAAGCAGATATCGGATAACATGAACAACCCTACTAGTAGGGCACAAGGAAAACTACCAACCACACCAATCTATTTCAATTCCAATAACAACAATGATTACTGCTAATTTATTTACTTGAGGGTAGATAATATTAATGTAGAAATATTAAAGTATTTCAGTCATACTGGCATATAAAGACACTATAATATCTTATCGATTATCCTAATGATACAAATGTATAAATACAAAATACAATGCATGAGTGAATATAACTTAAGGAGGGATCAAGGTTCATATCAATAACTAATTTGTACACACACATATATAAAGAGTTATCTGACCTCTACCTTCTCGTCCTCTATCTGTTAGCGGAACTAATCCTCCTTATGTCGAAAGCCCAGGACTTCATCGCCCTCGCAAAAAGCTGAATAGATTCATTAATAAAAAATATTTATATAAAAAAGTATTTAAAATGAGCTTCGAATGGGGATGTAGCTCAGATGGTAGAGCGCTCGCTTAGCATGCGAGAGGTACGGGGATCGATACCCCGCATCTCCATTTTTCCCATTGGATTTTTGGTCCAAAATCCCGCCGCTCACAGAATGGGCAGCCTGAGACTGCGTGCTAGTTTTGGCTTGTGCCTACCTTCCGAGAGTCTGAATTCTGATAAAGTCCTGAATCGTTATCGTCATCAAAAGTCAAGTGAGGCGCGCTCTCTCTCCCTTTCCCTCTCCCTCTCTTTGATTATTCCGCATTCTACTTGATATAAATCAAGCACTCTTTGATTATCCTATAATCGATGACTCTTTGACGCCTTCCACCCTCCTTTGTCTCTCGGCCAGCCGATCTCTACTTCCGTTTGACGCCCTTGGCATCTCGACGATCATTTCTCCTCTTTTTTCTCTATCACCATGACGATTCAGAAGGCTGATTCAATAGGTGCGCCTTTCACTGATTAATAATTATAGTTCTGAAGCTTAATGGGTCCTGAATGTGTCTGATTCCTGGAGCTCCTTGTTTCTTGTAATAATTATTATGTTTGCCCGCGCGCGGATGTGTGTGGATTTTAATAGAATTGAATAGTTGATTGATTACAGTTTCAGTTGTTGCTATGGTATATTTATTTTCATCCCTGTTCAGCGCTGAGCTTTAGGTGAGAGAATCGAGTTTTAGCTGGAAACCGGTGTGTTTCTTGATGAAGATTCTGTTGGGAACGATGGAAAATCAACTTTTTTTCATATTATTGTCCCACATTGGTAGTAGACAATGTTTTGGAGGAGTTTATATTTCTCCTCTCTCAGCACTTGATTTTAATTGAGTATTTGGGTTGGTTCATTTATATTATACATGGACACACTGCCGCGCTGATATGAACTAATTGGTTTAATGGCACCTCTTCGAGGGAGTTTGGCCTCCAGGACTTACGGAAATTATTAGGGGGAAGGGACCAGACTTAAGGAGGGGAATTTGGATCAGAGGGAGCTACCTTTTCCTTCATTCTCTGTCCGAATTTATATTGTTTTAGAATTACAGGCCTTTCTCTAATGCCTGCGGAATATTTTTGTCCGGAAATAGAATGGTTCTAGAATAATGACCGCTCATACTAAGGGCAGCTCATACTATAATAAGGACAATTAAACTATTCTATCCTTATCAAATAACAACGGATTCCTAGCCAGATTATCGTGTGCAAGCAGGAGCTCATGGAGCCTCATAGTCACGCATCCAAGCTAGGATTTTGGGCTTCCTCTTGGGTTGAGCTTCCATAGTCAGGCCTACAGTTGTATTATTGCTCTCCCCATGGACACCATCCTTGTCCTCAAGGTTGAGCTAAGGGAAGGTAGTGTGAAAAGGCCCCCAATCTTCCCAAGTTGCCTCGTTAGGTGATGAGCAAGACCATTGCTCTAAAACTTGCTTGATTGGCTTGCTGGTAGTGGTGCTAGTGCGTTGGTCTAGGATAGCAATTGGGACGGCAACTCGATCAATGCTTTCTGGTGGTGATGTTGGGGTTGCTTCGCCAGGGTTTGGGCAAAACTTGAGGATGGAGATGTGGAAGACGGTGAATGCGGGAATTAGGTGGTAATGTGAGGTGGTAAGTGACCTTTCCGATTTCGTCCACGATTTGGTAGGGTCCAAAGAACTTCTTGGCAAGCTTGTGGTTTTGCCGGTGAGCAAGGGATGTTTGTCGGTAGGGTTGAAGCTTGACGTAGACCCAATCGCCGACAAAAAATTCCTTATCTCTTTTGCCTTGATTAGCATGGGTACGTATTCGATCTTGTGTGCGCAGTAGGTTTTTCTTCAAGAGGGTTAGTAGTGAATTATAGCCCAATTGGGCTTGATCAAGGGAGTCTATGGGTGTGTTGTGGTTAGAGTAGCCCATACGGGGTGGTGGAGGCCGCCCATAAACAACCTGGAATGGCGAGAACCCTGTGGATCTATGGGTACTGGTATTATACTAGTATTCTGCCTAGGGCAGTACTGCAACCCATTGGCATGGATAGTCATCGGTGAATGCCCGAAGGTACATCTCTAAGCAGAGTTTCACTACCTCGGTTTGGCCATCCGTCTAAGGGTGGTAAGCAGTGCTCTATCGCAGCTCAGTCTCTTGGAGCCTGAGCAACTCGTTCCAGAATAGACTAACAAACAAGGGGTCTCGATGAGAAACAATTAACCGGGGAAAGCCATGGAGCCGGACGTATGCATGGACAAAGAATTCAGCTAAATTCAAGGTGGTCATTCCATCTAGCAAAGCAAAAAGATGGCCATACTTGGATAAGCGATCTATAATTACCCAGATAGTGGTCTTGCTCGATGACAAAGGCATGGCTGTAATGAAGTCCATCGAGATGTCTTCCCAAATCTGAGTCGGAATTGGAAGTGGCTGGAGGAGACCCTTCATGCCTTTGTTTTCCGGTTTGATCTGCTGGCACGTAATGCAATTTCGCACAAATTTCTTGACATCCTGATGCTTTCCGAGCCAATAGAAATTTGCAGACAATCGGGAGTGTGTCTTCTATTCACCCGAGTGCCCCCTGACTAGGGACCAATGAAACACACGCAGAAGTCGGAGGAGCAAGTTTGGCTCCTTGGGAACATAGGTTCTTCCCTTGTAATATAGTAATCCTTGTCGGACCGCGTAATCAGAATTAGAGTAGAACGCCCGGCTGATAGCAGTGTGGTGCTCGTCGTTTCCTAGGGTGGAGTGTAGATCATCCACGAAGGTACTGATGCAAGTGGTAATTGCTAGCAATTGACCTTAGGCTTCACTTGACCATTGGGAGAGGGCGTCAGGTCCCGAATTCTCAGCACCAACCTTATGCTTGATGGTGAATTCGAACCCAAGAAGCTTGGTGAGCCATCGTTGTTGCTCTGGGGTTTGTATAGTATGGGTGAGGAGCTGCTCTAAGTTTTGATGGTTAGTGATGATGGTGAAGGATCGCCCTAAGAGGTAGGGCCACTAGCGGTGAACAATGAACATCAAAACATACATCTCACGGCTATAGGCAAAGGCGGTTTGGAGCCGTGGGGGCAGCTTTTTGCTAAAGAAGGAGATGGGGTGTCAGCGTTGGGGGGAGTATGGCACCTACGGCTGTGCTGGAGGCGTCTGTTTCAACAGAGAAGGGATGGTCAAAATTCGGCAGAGCCAGCACTGGAACTTCTGTCATGGCTTTTTTGAGTTGGTCAAAAGCGTGTGCCGTTGATTTATTCCAATAGAAGCTGTTCTTTTTGAGGCGGTTAGTTAAGGGGCCGGCGATTTGGGCATACCCTTTAACAAATCAACGGTAGTAACCCGTTAGCCCCAAGAAGCCTCATACTGCAGATACGTTGGTGGGCTTGGGCCAATTTAAGACAACAGAAACCTTCCCCGAGTCCACGCTCACCCCTTTTTCCGAAACCAAGTGGCCTAGATATTTTAGTTGGGCCTAACCGAAGCTGCATTTGGATAGCCTTGCATATAGCTGATTTTTTCCAGCAGTTGAAGCACAATTTCCAAGTGCTCCGAGTGTTCTTCAAGGGACTGGCTATAGACGAGTATATTGTCAAAAAAAAACAAGGATGAATTTTCGGAGGTATGGTTTAAATATGAAGTTCATGGTGGCCTGGAAGGTGAAAGGTGCATTAGAAAGGCCAAAGGGCATTACAAGGAATTCATATTGCCCCTTATGAATTTGGAAGGCAGTCTTGGGTATATCATGGGGTGGATGTGAATCTGGAAATACCCACTCCTCAAATCGATTTTGGAGAAAATCACAGCCCTATATAACTCATCAAGCAACTCATCAATCGTGGGTATAGGGAAATAATCCTTGACCGTTATGGCGTTGAGATCCTGATAGTCAATGCAGAAGCTTCAAGTTCCATCTTTTTTGCGAACCAAGAGCACCGGTGATGAGAATGGGCTAGAAGAGGGTTGAATAACTTTGATCCCCAAGCATCTCTTGTATTAGCCGCTCAATTTCATTTTTTTGGAAGTGAGGATACCGGTATGGCTTGACATTTACTGGGCTGGAATTTGTGAGGAGGTTAATTTTGTGGTTGAGTGGTCGGTCTGGGGGTAGGCCTTTGATGGTGGAGAAAACGGTCGGGTATCGACACAATAATTCTTGTAAGCGAGGGTGCAGACTCTTGTTAAGGGTATTGGGTTGGTCAAGTGACTGGGCTTCCAAGCGGAAGTACTGAGCGATCGAAGTGGTTCGCTGCATTCTTTTGATCTGCTGGAAGGAAGTGGGCTGGGCCTTAGTGGGTTGTGTACCCAACAGTTTCACGGCCTGACCTCCATATGAGAACTCCATCACTAGATTTTTGTGATCCGTCACAACTGGGCCCAACTTCTCGAACCATTGAACCCCTAGTATTGCATAAGCTCCAGAGAAGTCCAGGATGTGGAAGTCATCAACGAACTCTACCCTTTGGATGAGTACTGGCAGGCCAGTGCATTTCCCTTTGCTCCTCAGTTGGTCTCCATTCCCAATAGCTACTGGAAAGCTAAAGGAACGGTTAATAAGCAAATGGAGGAACCGCGCTAGTTTGGGCTAGAGGTAATTATGGGTACTCACGGTATCGACTAGCACCATCATAGGGTGTTTGTTGATGGTGGCCTGGAGTCTGAATGTTTGGGGCTTTGTGGTCCTGATCAGTGCATGAAGTGAGATTTCTGGCCCTACTTTTGGTGTGGCATCGGCCGTGTCCTCGGTAGGAACGGTCGGGACTTACACCTGTGCCCGGGTTTATATTTTTCATCACAGTTGTAGCACAGTCCTTGATTTCGCCGCTCCTGTAGCTCAACCGGGGAGAGACAGTGAATGGGGAGAGTGTTTTTGAGGTTGTTTGGCAGTGGAAGAGGTAAGAGTGGGGGTCGATGATCTTGTCGAGGGTTGAGTTCTGGCGGGGGTGTTCTCCAGGTTGTTCCCCTTTGGATAGATCGTGAATCATGAAATTTCTCTTCAACCAATCTAGCGAGGGAGATTGTAGCTGGTAGGTCTGGAGGCTTGTAAATGACCATTTCACTGCAGATCGCCAGTTTCAACCCGGAGACAAAGCAGTCCAAAATTACCTCTAGAGTTAAGTTAGTAACTCTATTGCTGATTGACTCAAACTCCGTCTGGTAAGAATCGACCAACCCTGTTTGGGGGAGCTTGAATAGGCTACCTCTGTGATTGACATAACCTGTGGGCCTGAACCGCTTTTCAATGTCTTGCGTCAATGTCTCCCAAGACACAAGTTGTTTGTTACGATGCATCCATTGGTACCAGGTGAGTGCTCTCCCACTCATGTAGAAGCTAGCAATGTCTAGTTGTTGCTCGTCTGGAACGATATAAAAGGAGAAGTACTTCTTTCCCTAAAATATCTAGTCCAGGGGATCAGAACCATCAAACATGGATAAATCACAGCGAGAGGGACGAAAATTTTGGGTTTGTTAGGGATTTGGTGGGGCGATATTAATGGGTGGTATTTGTATAGAAGTTGGCAGGTTGGGTCGGGGTATGTTTTGTGGAGGTGGTGGTCCCCGGGAGGAGCTAGTTGGAGAGGGTGTGAGGCTGGTGAGCCGAGCGGTGATTTTGGTCAAGGTGGTGTTGAGACGGTCTTGCTGGTAAGTGATGGTTGGGTTCAGAGTGGCAATAGTTGCCTGCTGGGACTGATCAAGGGCGGTGATGGCGGCTTGTTGCTCTGCTAGAGACCGGTGAATATCTAGGATGGACTGTTGTTGGGCAGCTTGCCCTTCACGAAGGATTTGTATTTTAGTCTCCATATCCCTATAGCGGGTTTGAGTTCTGTGTTCTTCAGTGCCCATGGTGTATTCTCTCAACGAGAGCACCAAATGATATGAACTAATTGGTTTAATAGCACCTCTTCAAGGAGGTTGGCCTCCAGGACTTACGGAAATTATTAGGGGGAAGGGACCAGACTTAAGGAGGGGAATTTGGATCAAAGGGAGCTGCCTTTTCCTTCATTCTCTATCTGAATTTATGTTGTTCTGGAATTACAGGCCTTTCCCAAATGCCAACGGAATATTTTTGTCTGGAAATAGAATGGCTCTAGAATAATGACAGCTCATACTATAATAATGATAATTAAACTATTCTATCCTTATCAAATAACAACGGATTCCTAGCTAGATTATTGTGTGCAAGTAGGAGCTCATGGAGCGTCATAGTCACGCATCCAAGCTGGGGTTTTGGGCTTCCTCTTGGGCCACCGAGCTTCCATAGTTAGGCCTGCAGTTGTATCACGTGCCAGGCCTATTTGTTTTGCTAAATTTTTCTATTCTGGCTCAACCAATTCTTCCTCTACTTCCGAACGTTTTTAAACGTGCGGATATGGGGCCCGATCCTCCAGATCGGGGGAGGTTATCTTAATTGGTTTTGTTTATTTAATAAACAACTCTCCTTTCGTTTACACATTAAAAAAAGTTATAATTGTGGGCAAAGTATCTGTGTCTTTCAGGCTTCCGTTCTTGAGTGCACAAGTGCGGAGCCGGTTATGTAAACCTTGGGGTGATTTGGAACACTCAATTAGCACCTCGGTTGGGCTGTATTTCGCTTTAGGGCAATGAGATTCTTTCATGGCACAACCATACCGATAAGTTGAATTCTCTTCTCTAATTTTGTTTTTTTATAATAAGTTTAGAAAATTTCCAACAGATTCTACAGAATGTGGATTACGATATGACAGTAAAATTATTAGTGTTAGTATCAGTGCATAGAGATTGAATGATTTAGAGCGTTTTTTCATCAATATTTTACCATTTTGATGGTAGTGGAGATTTACTCTGCTAATATACAAGAGGGAGCGAAGAAGATTCTGAATTGGGGTTGACCCTTGTAGATGTAGATGACATTTGTCTCAGGGGCAGTCAGACGAACTCTCTTATCTTTGCTGCACCGTTTATTTACTTACAATTTATTGTAATCTTTTGTCATTATACCAGGGAGAAACTCCACTCTGCAACAATTTTGGGCTGTTGAAGTTGTCAGTTTCAGTATAATCCTGTGACCTCATGGTTTGTTGATTGTGGTAGTTTTTGGATGGAGAAAAGTGAAAGATTTCAGAGAGATGTCTTTTGGTTTGAAGCAATTGTTACTTTCCTGTAATTGATGACATAGGCATAAATAGAGGGGAATTGCGATGCCTAAAGTTATGTTTTTCTGACTAGCTCAGTAATCGGTATACATAGTTTCTTCTTTCCTATCTGCTTGGGGACCACTTCCAGTTCATACTCTTTGGTAAATGTCGTATCTCTATGAGAAAGTTGATGCAGAAATGGATTTTTCCCTGATGTTGGTCGCTTTTTGCTTGTTAGATTATCCCATTATTTAAGGACAATTATCATTTGTTTTTGTACACCATTCCTGGCTCAGCTGTTGGCAATGGCTTATACTGTTTATGGACTTCTTTTTGCATCTACTTGGTTGGCTTATCAACTTACATGTCATCTTTTCGACAGATGGCCTACAGAAGGATGCCCCAAGTTCTTACTTCAACCTGCCAGCACTTGATGTTTCAAAAGCATTTCCCCAGGCAACACCAGCATCTGTCTTTCCACCTTGCGGTGAGATTCTCAGATTTTATGCCTTTGAAGCTCGGCTCAGCAACATCATCCCTCATTCTTCCATTGCCGGCTGTAGATCTTCCATGTTCATGTTTTGTTTCATAGGCTGTGCTTGCTAGCTCATAGCTTGCGCATGTATCCTTCTTTTGTGGGATTGCTCAAACTTGGTCACTAAAAAACAAAATAAATAAATAAATAATCAGTTTCTTCTGTGCTTGAGTTGATTTTTCTTCCATCTTCTACATATTGAGCGAGTTTTTTTGTTTTGGTTGTGGCGTGTTTGCATAAAATGGCAGCATCTGATTATTATCAATTTGATGATCTGCTGACGCATGAGGAGCAGACTGTTCGACAGAAAGTCAGGAAATGTATGGAAAAGGATGTAGCACCAATTATGGCAGAGGTCTTATTTTCGTTTTTATCCAATTCATTTTTTATTTTGTCAAATGATACAAAAGACTTTCAGCAGACACCATTGTCTACATCCTAGATCCTGAGCTATACATATATTGTTATTGAGTCTGTTAGCATACTAACAGGAGGAAGACTTAAACATTTTCCTTTGCAGTATTGGGAGAAAGCCAAATTTCCATTTCATGTCATTCCCAAGCTTGGTGCATTGCATATTGCAGGCGGCACTATTAAGGTTTTATTATTATTACTTCTGTTATGTTTAATGCATGTTGTATGTCTGAGATGTTGACACGGTTCTGACGATCAGGGCTATGGGTGCCCAGGCCTGTCCATTACTGGAAGTGCTGTTGCCACTGCAGAAGTTGCGAGGGTTGATGCAAGCTGTTCTACTTTTATTTTGGTCCACTCTTCTCTAGGAATGCTCACAATTGGTGGGTTTGATATCATAATGGGTTTATGCGCAACACATCCACACACACATTTTCTCTTTTTATTGTCCAACCTGATCTTCTTATCAATGTTATCTGTACCTAATTTATTATTGATAACATTGATTCACTTTGGAACTGTCGAATATAGCACTTTGTGGTTCGGAGGAACAAAAACAAAAATATCTGCCTTCTTTGGCCCAGCTGACCACTGTTGCCTGTTGGGTAAGCTATTTTTTTGCTGTTATGCTTGGGTAACTCTTAAGTGGGTTTTGGTTTCTGTTGCTGCCGTATTGAATAATTGAATTGGTCCTTCTGTCTCCATGGTTTAGGCATTAACGGAGCCCGACTATGGGAGTGATGCAAGTGGCTTGAAAACAACTGCTACAAAGGTGCTACCTTGTCTGATGCAATTGTTAAGTGATTGATGCAAGGTAGAGTGTTTCCAATGTTTTGGACATATGACTATGATTTCAGGTTGCTGGAGGGTGGATACTTGATGGTCAAAAGCGTTGGATAGGCAATAGTACGTTTGCAGATCTACTTGTTATTTTTGCTAGGAACACATCAACAAATCAAATCAATGGGTGAGTAAGAGGTGCTTTAACTATTGCTAAATTCAAATTCTGCAACTAGCTGGGTCTGAATGAATCTTTTACTTTCAATTAAAGTGCTGCACTTCAAGAATGCACATGATAGGGAAGGCATTGGAGATGTGGATATTTCTTACTCTACTTAGCTATTTGATGCAGTTATCTGTTAAGTTTATAAATTGAGGATAAGAAAATGTAAGCTGGAACCCTCATGATATAGATGAAATGTTTACCGTTTGAAATAATAATGTTCTCTGAAAAAATTATCCTTTTGCCTGTTGTTTCTATTACATGACATAGACTCAAAAGTATGAGAAAAATATTTCTCTGAGCAATTAGTTTGGGTCATGTGGATCATTCCATGTCCTTATTTGACCCAGAACATAACTGTAGGTTATTGTTTGGTTTAGTTTGTGGAAGAAGAATAGCAGCTTGTGAACCATAATTTAGTTTATTGTGTGGTTCAGGTTATGGAAGAAGATTAGTAGCTTATGAGCCATAATTTAGGTTATTGCAAGCAATAAAATCATGGTCGCGGTCGCGGTTGCGATTGCGGTTGTGGTATCAGAACGTCGTGAATGATATTTTATATGTCGCGGTTGTTGCGGCGTGATTTTTAATTTTTTTGTCACAATAAATATTAGCAAATACCATTAAATATCAGCAAAAGTCGGTAAATATTGGTTGATAACCGATATATCGTCGATAAATACGTGAAATTCTAAATCCATCGCGTATCGGTTGACCCAAAATCCGATAAATATCGGCTGATATTGCGTATCGGGACCGATATTTAATTGTATGGGTTATTGTGTGGGTCAGGTTATGAAAGAAGAATAGTAGCTTATGATTTGTCTGCCTTTTCCTTTTTTCTTTGCATCGCTGTTAAGGTCAGTTGTGTGTTACTTCTGCTAAAACTATAGAATAAAGATATAGATATCCTGAATTGAAGAAGCCTTGTGATTAGTATGGTCTAATATTTCTAGATGGTACTTTGTTTTCTTCAGCACTTATTTCTTCTTGTTATGAAAGTCCCACGGCCATATGCAGGTTTTATAGTTATTGCTAAGTGGAAATATTTTTACACCTTTGCACTCTGTTGCATATTGTTATGCCTATCCTGCTTGTGAGAGGAATATTCATTGGCAAAATGCTAATAATAGTCTAGTTCCTTGTCAATGAACTTACTCTTAAATATTATTAGTGCTATCAACTTGCCATATACAACATGGTAACTGACGATGCAATGCTTTCTTGGGTAGTTGTGCTGATGTGGATATTGGAACTCTTCAATATCGAGTACAATATACCTATTTATCTTCATCTTGCCACTCGATGTATTTTTTCTCAATCATTCATGTCCTTGGTTTTCTTCGTGCCCCTTAGGTTCTTTGTCCTTACTCTCCTATCAATGTGTTCAGATATATTGTAAAGAAGGATGCTCCTGGGCTCACTGTTACAAAGATTGAAAATAAGATTGGTCTGCGAATTGTTCAAAATGGCGATATTGTCCTAAAGAAAGTATTTGTCCCCGATGAGGACAAACTACCTGGGGTTAATTCGTTCCAAGATACAAATAAGGTATTTTTTTTCATTTTTTTTACAGCACATGAAACTACTTTGATGGGCCTGTTTGACAATTGGCAGATAGCGGGACAGTTACCTAACAGCAATATCTGGAATTAGCTGATTTGACTGGTTAATAGCATTAGCTATTTGTATAGCTGATAGTGGTAGTTATTAGTGGATTGAAGGTATCAAATAACTTCAAAAAACCTAATTTTGAGTAAGCTAACCTTGAGTATTCCCATTTTGACCTTTTTTAAAA
Source organism: Tamarix austromongolica (assembly GCA_039764185.1). Classification (NCBI taxonomy): domain Eukaryota; kingdom Viridiplantae; phylum Streptophyta; class Magnoliopsida; order Caryophyllales; family Tamaricaceae; genus Tamarix; species Tamarix austromongolica. Next base: position 103,632,679 of record CM077816.1, on the reverse strand, counting down.
GGAGCTGTTTCATTACAAATTGGTAATCCAAAAAGCTGTTTACCAAACATTCAAATTAGAGGTTTGATATAGTTAAATCACTAATATACCTCCAAAATGCAAAAAGCTGTTCGAAATATTATTTACCAAACAGGGCTTAAATATTTTGTAATCCTGCTTGTATCACAAATATTTTTCTGGCATTATTATTATTATTATTATTATTGTAACACCACTGGTAATTGTGTTACCTGGTTTATCAGTTATAGACTTGTAAAAATACAATTGTGAATGGTCCATCCTTTATTGTTAGCTCTCACTTGGGTGCCAAACATTCCATCCTTTATTGTTGGTGTTTATCTTGAAAGATTCCATCCTTGTTTTATTTTCATGAATTCTGTAAGTTCTAATCTCTTTGTGCCTACTTGTTTTATTTAATGCGAGAATTTTGTGAAGAGCTGTGTGTGTGTGTGTCTGCCAGTATGTCTCAGTGTGAGAGAGAGAGAGAGGGAGAGACAGAGAGATATGCCTTATTTAAATCATTCATGTATTCTATTAGCTGCTTGAACTTCTTGTGCCTGTTTGTTTCATTTGTTGCCTTCCTGGAAACAGGTGCTTGCAGTTTCTCGTGTCATGGTAGCTTGGCAGCCTATTGGTATTTCCATGGGGATTTATGATATGTGTCACAGGTGAGAATAACATGATGTCTGCATAAGATGGGAATACTTTATCTAGCGTGAACCATGATCTTCTAAGGGATTTCTTGAAGGTACTTGAAAGAGAGGAAGCAATTTGGTGTGCCATTGGCTGCTTTCCAATTAAACCAGCAGAAACTTGTTCAGATGCTGGGCAATGTGCAAGCTATGTTTCTTGTTGGTCTGCGTCTTTGTAACTTGTATGAGAAAGGAAAAATGACTCCTGGTCATGCTAGCTTGGGAAAGGTATGATTTAGCTGTGAGTTGAAAATGATGTTTGCCGATCCAACCCATTCCTGTTGGATGACAAATTTTATGTATTTACCTTAGTCGTGGATTACCCTGAGAGCAAGAGAGACAGCTGCTTTGGGTCGTGAGTTGCTGGGTGGAAACGGAATCCTGTCTGATTTCCTGGTTGCAAAGGTCCGATGCTTTCTTTCATTATCTCTTTCTTGCATATATCTTGGTTTGCTCTGTCCGCCTCTTATCTTTGTTACCAGAAGAAGAGAATCCTGCTAATTCTTTTGATGATTTCTTCTTACAAATCTATAATCCTGATTTATTTTCAACTGATCCGACTACATAGATTGATGAGATAACTTGCCGTATAGAAAAAGTTGTTTCATCGTTCATGATTTTGCAGATGTTTTTCTTTTCCGTCTTATACTGTCTGTATTCTGCTGAGTTAATCGTCTTGGGATTGCTTTTTGTATTGATGGTCGAACGTTTGTTCGTGAACTTTCAGGCGTTTTGTGATCTGGAGCCAATTTACACATACGAAGGAACTTACGACATCAACACACTGGTGACAGGAAGGGAAGTCACTGGTATTGCCAGCTTCAAACCCGCCATGTTGAACAAACACAGTCGCCTGTAATAATAAGTCTTAGGACTTGCTAAAGAATGTTCCTCCTGTAATGGGTTTTCATGCATCGTCGATTATCACTAATAGTTGGATGTGATGAATAGTACCGGACCGAGGTTGTAGAACGTCTTCAGTGACAGGCTGTTAATAAATTTGTATTTCTTACCTCAGATTGCATTTGTGGTCCTGGTGTGATCTTACCTGGTCTTTTGCTAGGGTAAATCTCTCTTCTCTGAAGCTGAGGAACAATATTTCTGACCTGTGATTCCCTGACACCAGAACTATATATATAGGGATGTTTTATGGGTTATGCAAACCATGGCTTAAATAATCGAACTTATGAAAATAAGTTAATGGACTAAATAGGCCGGGTTAATATTTTGTAAGGATTTACATAGGTTAATCCATAATGGATTATAAATTAAGATGTGTCGGTATATGTTTGTCTATATGTTGCTATGGGTTATCATAGGTTGGATACTATTACCATAATTATACTAAAATTATTACCACTAAATTATCATCTCAATCGGACTTCAAACAAATTCTTCTTATCTTGCCCTTACTGAACTATGTCCAAACTTGTCATTCTCTGACCGAACTTCCTCCAAACTAGCTAGCATTGACCCAACTCTTCCCTGACCCCTTTGTCCCGACTGAGTTTGTCCTATTTCTACTCTTCATGGCCCACCCTGCCAAGTTTGACTCCTACTACCTAACCTTACTCAAGCCTACTTGCCCTGATTGAGCTTACCCTATCTAGAATCTTCAAGGCACACCCCATCCAGCTTGACTTTCCTCAGCTCACTAAGTTCCTACCTGGTATATGATTGTCTTACCTTGAATCCTACCACCCAACTCGACTTCTCCCGACTCCGCCTACCTCAACAGAGCCTATCCTGTCTCAACTCCTCAAGGCATACCTTGCCTAGCCCGACTCTTTTCGGCTAACCCAAATCACACCCTACACAAGCCTACCCCACCTCGGCTCCTATCATTTGGCTCGATCCCTCAAGTCAACTCATCCTAACTTAATTCCACCTAGGCCCGCCCACCTCTACCCAACTTAGAAAAGGCTTGTTTGCCCAACCCCGCCTACCTCAACTCCACCTGACCCAAACAACAAGAATGGTGAACTAAAGGAAAACTTTTAACTCGGGGAGTAAATCTCACACACGAGAGAATAATTGAAAGCAACATTTTCTAAATTGAATATGAAAATCCTATCTCAATAAAGAGCATATACATGCCAACAAACCCTAGCCTAACAATGGTATAAACTGGGTGGGTCGAATCATTTGGCATGCAACCTAATGGCTCACAACAACAAATAACGATAATATACTCAACCATTCCAGATACAACTTCTAGATTTATGTTGCTAGACACAATTTCCTAGCCCATCTACAAACAATTTAAAGACCGCTTATGGATAAATTTTTAGGTGAGTCCGACTCACCATAAACCCACACTCATATGGATATGTAAAGTGTATTTATTGTTTTCTTTATATGCAAGAGGGTTCATGGTGAGTTGGACTCAACTAATAATTTCTCCTAATTAGGTTGACCCATTGCCTATAATTTTTGGCTCATTGTAGTGAAATAGATGGGTTATAATGGACTCCAGCATCTACCTATCTAGCCAGGACAACCATCTATGCCTAGTCTTCATCTAATTTGCTAACTATTCATGTGATGCATCATTCGGGAATTTTTATAGTAATGTGAACAACAAAAGCAATTAACAGCAACTTGTCACACACTCAAAGGTTTTGGCCCTGGCGCCCCTAGCGAGGCTAACAACAAACACATAATTCTACTGAGCACCATGCTGAATATGCGCAACATCCCACAATAATAGCACTTAGATATGTATAGAAGGAACACTGAGTCATACCTGAGATATAATATCAACATTAGCAATCATCAGACAATAAGGGGACATCCATATACGCATGAAACATTCGTAAGATGCTTGGGGCAAGTCATGAACCGTGACATTCTCCCCCACCCAAAATTACAAATGCTCTCGATTGCACCTCAAAGGCGTCTCAACATCTCTTCCCTATGCCTTAGGTATTGTCCCCTTGACAGACCTTCAATGTTCACCCAATGTTAAGAGAGCACCAACCAAACATCATATGTTGCCCTGCAAGGTTCAAATACCAACCAACATCTCGCATCCACATAGCTTGTGATATATTCAACCATCCTTGCAGCGACTTATACAAGCATGGTCATCTCATCACGTGGCTCCCAACAACTCATTTCAATGGTCTGGATCCCACACCAAACCACGTCCGCCAACACTCCATGTCAATGAACCCACGTAGCACACACGACCACTTGCAGCGACTTCACCCTTTCAAAGCTGGTTATCCCAAGTGTGCCTCAAAAAACACGGTGAAATTCTTGTTGACTAGCACATGCAACGAGATGCTCTGATACCACTTGTTATGCACTTAAAGTTTTTGGCCCTAGTGCCCTTGGAAAGGACAACATCAAACACACAATATTGCTAAGAACCATGTTAAATATGCGCAATATCCCACAATAATAACATTTAGAGATGTATAGAAGGAATACCGAGTCATACTTGAGATATAATATCAACATTAGTAACCATCAGACACCAAGGGAACACCTATATTCGTATGACACATTCGCAAGATGTTTGGGGCAAGTCACAAACTATGACAAACGGCTACAATCAGCTACAATATAATCAACATAAATAAAGGAAATATTTAAATAATAATTGAACACATCCAGAAATGCATCATATGCATATAGTAACTGCTAGCTTGTTACTTGAGTAGTGGTACTTAATAAACATTGATTGGCATATCATAATCTATGAATTCCTAATGTTTCTATGTAACTAAGTTGTAGAAGCGATAAACGTTATATATTATGGAAGTTTGAGTATCTCCACTACCTTAGACGCTGTACTTATCCTCAACAAGTTAGCCTTATTGATCAGAACCTCCATTGTGGAACTTAGAATATCCAATGCCTCGGTTGTTGACTATAACACCCCCAAAATTCACAATTGAAATTTTTTGTTGTATTAAAGGGTTTCACAGAAGCAAGTAAAGCGAAACTTGTGAATTTCGGGGATATTATCGCTGGTCAGTCTCGTACTAACCACAAGGCTAAAGAAGAATTAACAACCATCACAATTCAAACCCAAAGCAAGGCTTCATAAAAGCATTAAAACATTCATAAGACATAAATCAGAGTATATGAAAAATAGTTTACAATCCAGAGTACATAATTAAAATTCATCAAAAGGAATAAATGCTACGGTACGATAAAAATTAAGTCCCAGTAATCCAGTACAAAATAGAAGAACATAGGAAGTAAATCCGGCCACATTACTCTCAATCCCATACCAATTCCATGCTTAACACTCAACCTCGCCCGATGCCTCATAGGCATCAAAGGTATCGAAAATAGCATCACCTACCTGCACCAAACTCAGAAGGGTCTTCTTCTCGTGGGAATGAGCATCACCAATGAAACGGGTAATCAATACGCTACGTATTGAATAAGGTAACCATGCAAATAAGGCCAACACACAGAGGCACATAACACAAACATGATCATATAAACATCATACCATCATTACAGATAGATAAAGGCCAAGCTATAGTCCATATCAACTGATTCTTTAAATCTTTGATCAATACTCATTTCACACCATGATTTTTATCATTCCATACGAGTGCGGGAGCCCCACTATTATAGTCGGTGGACTGAAAACATACAGGGCATAAAGCTCCTGACCACTATTATTGACGGTGAATCGGTTTCTAGGGCAAAGTGCTCCTGGTCACTATTATTCACCGGTGGACCGGTCTGGCGCCGACTCTCATGGTGTTCCACTATAAGTACTTAGTGCATTTCCCATGTCTCATCACAATTATGTTCGGTTTGTTGAGTACATAATCTCCCACCATTATAGACGGTGGACCGAAAACATGCCGGACAGAATGCTCCTAGCCACTATTATTCGCCGGTGGATCGGTCTCCAAGAAACCCCGGATCCTAGCCACTATTATTCGCTTGTGGAAGGGTCTAGGCCCAGCTCAACGATCTTCCTCTTTAAATAGTTAGTATTTTATTCGCGTCTTATTTGACAAGTTTTCACCCCTAGACATGCATGACCAACTCCATCTACACTTATCATCCCAAGAGAGCCCATCCCATATCTTGAGACTTTTGCACATCCTAACATGCCCTAACATCCTTTCCTTATTCCACGTACTCACACTAGAGGCCCAACTCCTAAGTGTGTGGGTCAAGGCCCACTACTTTACACCTCCAAGTCCACTCACTGCCTTACCCTAGGATTTTCTCTAAAACCCTAAATTGGGCCTATGTGGACCATCCTTCTCTGCCTCACACACTAAGGCCGTTTAACACCCCACACATCACATCTTTTAGATTCAACCCTCATCATTTTACTTTACTCTCCTAAATACACGTGTGACCATGAAAACCCTAGGTGGCCACCCCAAACCCTAGCAACCTTCTTTCCACATATCACCCCTCCATTTCTCACCTTCCACTCTTGCTTTCCCATGATACCTATACTCACCCTACACATGACATTCCTCCACCCTCATCTCATACTTCACTCACCCTCAACTATTTTGACTTTTACCACCATCTTAAATTAGGGTTTTCCTCCCAAATCCTAGCTAGATCCCCTGTGCACCCTTATACTAACCCACATACTATTTTTCACCAAAAGCCTCCAATCACCCAAACAACTCTTCCTTTACCTTACTTACATCCCAAGATAAATTTTTACACGTAAAGATTGTCCCCATGCAGACTCGATCCACCACATGCAAACCTTCGAAGTTTTCATGCAGAACCCTAGAATTCCCATGCAAACCCTAGAATCTCCCATGCAAAGTTCACCCATTATTTTATTTTATTCATAGTCCCCTTTTATTTTTCATTTCATGGATCATGAGATATTTAGGTCAATCCCATATCCCTTGGTCAACTCACTTCCCCATTTTTATTTTTTATCCTTTCACCCCATATCATTACATTAAATATCCTAGCATGCATGTCCTAAAGGGCCACATCACATGATATCATAATCACAACATATACGCATTATACAAATGTCATAAGAAAACGCATGAGCATACCTCAACTCCAAGCCGCATTACACATAAAATAGTTATAATGATAATCATAAGATACACAACATATCATGGTACATGGCATACAAGGCACATAACACACATAGGGCCTTAGCTACATCCTTACCTAACACGACACCGGTCTTGGAGCACGCTCTTACGCTTCCTTAGGGTTTTGACTAGATTCCTCTATAAGAGGAAAAAACTAAGAATTAATTTTCCTCCTACCAAAAATAATATTATTTCCTACTTTATTCTAATATTAGGGTTACTATTATTAAAAGAAACTTTACAAGTAAAAATAGGGTTTTTATTCTCAAGTTAGCCTACTAGGGTATTACTAGTCAAAATAGGTTCATGTTAAATATTTATAGCCATATTTATATATTTAAAGCTAATAGCTTTATTTCTTCTAATAATAGTACTAATACTAGTTGTAGAAAAAATAACGATATTAATAATAATGATAATACTAATACTCATAGTAATAGAAACACTAGCATTATTAAGTTAAGACTAATAATAGAATTAGTAATAAAAATAATAATATAATAATAGTAATATTAACAAAAATAATAATATAATAATAGTAATATTAACAAAAATAATAATATTGCTAAGGATAATACTAATAATAATAATATTTGAAATAATGATACTTATATGGGTAAGGTTTTGAATTCTTTTACAAAAGTAATAATAGTAATATACTAAGGCTAGCACTAATAATAATAATAATAATAATAATAATAATAATAATAATAATAATAATAAAAGTAATAATGATATTAATGGTGATAGAAATAAGGATAATCATAATATTTATTAAAATAGGGTTCGACTTCTTTAAATAATAATGGGATAAATATCTCGAGGCTACATTTTGTAATAATAATGGTATAAATAATAGTCATGATATAATAATAATAATAACTATAGTAACAATAATAATAATAATAATAATAATAATAAAAGTGTTAAGAATAATACTAATAATAGTAATAGTCAAATAGTAATTAATAGTAATAAAAGTGTTAATATGCCAAAGTTAGCATTAAGAATTATTATTATTATTATTATTATTATTATTATTATTATTATTATTATTATTATTATTATTATAATGATAATAAAAATAAATATAATCGAAATAATAATAATAAAAGGGTTCCAACCCTTCACAATAATAATAGAATTAATATTCCGAGGCTGTAAATAATAATAAATATGATAAATAATAATAATAATGATAACATAATAATAATAACAATAATAATAATAATAGTATTAATAATAATATAAATACAAATAAAAAGGAAATTTTTTTCATAATTATGGTTTAAGGATTGAGAGAGGTTAGGGTACCACCTAGGGTTGGTAGTGACCGACGGCACCTACGGCGGCGCACAACGGCAGTAGGGAAAGAGGGAAAAGGGGGGGGGGGAAGTTGGGTGTTTAGGGTAGAAGAGGGGTATTTGAGATGGTGAAGGATGCCTAGGTTGAGAGGGCTAGAGTGGTGGTGATGGCGTTGTAATACCCCAAAATTTTCGAAAACTTATATTTTAATAAATTACTTTTATTTGGAATAAAATTGCTTTAAGATTATTTATTTTAATTATTGTATGGATTTTAGAGTATGTAAATTTGGATAAGAGTATTTAACAAATTAAAAATAAATATTTTGCTATGTATCATATTATTTTATTTGAATAATTTTCCAAATTAATATTTTACCAACTTTATCCTTTTTAAACCAATATATTAGATTATAAAGAATGAAATTATTAAATTAAATAATTTATCAAGAATATTACATGTTATGATTTTATAAATTAATTTATTTCATTTTTCCCCATTTTACATTCCCCTTTTCCCTTTTTTTTTCCTTTTCTTCCCTTCTTTTTCCTTTTTCCCCCTCCCTTGGGCCGCCCGGCCAGCCCAGCCCTCCCTGCGCATTGGGCCTTCGGCCCGCTTCTGCCCTCCTTTCCCTCTCCAGTGCCTGACGCACGTCCAGCCCGTCCCTCCTTCTTTTTCCCCTGGACCGGCCGACTCATCTTTTTTTTCTTTCTTTCCCTACGCCGGTCCAGCCGCCCGCCCAGTCTCCTTCTTCCCTTCTTCTTCTCCCACGCCTCGACTTGCTCCCGTCCTCTATGCACGCCCGACCACTACCGCCGCCTGCCACCACGCCTGCCCCTGCTACTCTCTCTCTCTTCACCGTCATTTTCTTCCCTTTTCGAGCCAAACCGGCTCTTGGACCACACCCCGCGTGCCCCTGTTTCTTTCCTTCTTCTTCCCTGTCTTCCCCTACCAACCGACAGCCCTGCCACCACACTGCAGCACCGATCGGCCGCCTGCTCCCCCTGCCTCACCCTCTTCTTTTTCTTACCCTCACCAGCCCTTCATTCCCACATTTTTCGAGCCTATCATCCCCTTCCCGAACTCCCTCCTCTCTCTTTTCTCCTCCTCCCATTCGCTCCCCATTTTTTTTATATTTCCGCCGCCCTCCGCCGCTCGAACCACCAAGCCCAGCCCCTGCGCCGCCTACTGCCACCACCTACTACCACCCTACACCACCACGAGACCCCCCAAGCCCCTTCGAGCCCTGCACTTCCTCCCTTCTCCTCCTCTTCCTTTTTCTCCCCAGTTTTTCCCCTTACCACCGAGCCGCCTGCAACCGCCGCTTCCGCCGCCTTCCGGCCACCTCTGCCGCCACCCAACCCACTGTTCGACACCCTGCAACCCCCTCTACAACCTCCATGCCTTAGTTGGCCGAAAACAACTCTTGCACCCTCCATTTTTCCCTCTCCTTTTCCTTCCTTCACAACCCCTTCCCCTCGACCCTTCTCAGCAGCCAACTACGCCGCCTTGCCGCCGCCCTATGCCGCCTTGAAACCACCCTTAGCCTCCAACTACACCCCCTCTTCACTTCTGCACCATTCACTTGCCTTAGAACCTCCCCTAACTACCTTCTTTTCTAGCCCAAAGACCCCAACCCGAAAATGGCTTATTTTTCTCCCTTCACCCTCTTTGAGCCCTTTTCTCCCCATGATTATGCATGAAACTCACGCTGCTCATGCAGCGTGAGCTCCCCCTTGTTTTGGATTTAATTTGGAAATTTTTTGAGGTATATCCATATTTAATTAAAGTGTATTATTATTAAATAAATTTGTTTTATAAATTTTTATCCTTTTTAACTTCTTATTTCTAACAATAATGATGGATATTATTTTTAGGTGTTGAGTTGCTAATTATGCTTGGTAAGATTTGATATTTTGCGGGATTAAGGTAACCGTTAATCCTCCCTTAAATATATGAAAAAACGTATGCTAGCACATTAAGGGTTTAGTATGATTTTATGCATGTTTTTTATGCTTAGCATGATATGTATATGGTTTCTTATATTTTTTGATAAAAAGGAAAAGCATGATAAATTTTGTGCCATATGTAGGTATGTTAATTAAGGAAGGAGTTTGATTATGGATGGAAATGTTAAATACTTGTTTATGATGTATCATGTTGCTAATGCATGAATGATGTTATTGTTTAAGGGTATTTTAGTAATTATGCTTATGAAGTATGTAAATCAATGTATGTAGTTGCTAATGAGTATAATGTTGAAAAATGACAAGTTGGTGGACTTAGATGATAAAAAAACGAAGTATTAATATCATTATTTTATGTAGTGTTAGTAAGTTCATAAAAATGGTGAATAAAGGGGTTGAATGGAAATTTTATAAGTGAAAAGGGTATTTCGGTAATTTTATAAGAAAAAGGGTATTTTGGTAATTTAAAAATAAAGGGGTTAAATAATAATTTATAAGTAAAGGATAAAAGTGTAAGTTGTGAGAAAGAAGGGTAAAATGGTAATTTTGGAAGTAGGGGTAAAATAGTAATTTTGGATGAAGGAGGGCATTATGGTAATTTTTCAAGTAAAAGGGCGTTATGGTAATTTTGGAGGTAGAGGGGCAAAATCGTAATTTCATAAGTAAAGGGTAATATGGTAAATTTTATAAGTGAATGGTGAAGTGGTAATTTATAAGTAAAGGGGTAATATGGTAATTTGGAAAAGAAGGGCAAAATGGTAATTATGTAAGGAAAGATAAAGATGGTGATCTTGGATGTGAAAGGGTAAAATAGTAATTTGTAAAGTAAAAGATGTATGGTGGTAATTTTCATAAAATAAAAGGATATTATGGTAAAATTGGATGTAAGGGGTAACTTGGTAATTATGATAATGACAAAAGATAATTTAGCAATTAAATTATGATTGTAGAAGGGCAATTGGATAAGTATGATGCTATAGAAGGGTAATTTGGTAAATTAACTAATTAAAGGGCATTATGATAATTTTAAATATGGAGAAGGGTAAAATTGGTAATTATAATTATGAAGAAGGGTAAATTAATTATGAGGAAGGTTAATTTGGAATTTATGATAATTGAAAAGGGTAAATGGCAATTAAAATAATTGAGAGAGGTAAACTGGTAATTATGATAAAGGAGAAGGGAAATTTGGTAATTTATCCAACTGAAGGGGCAATTTGGTAATTTAGCCGATTAAAGGGTAAAGTGATAATTATTTAACCAACTAAAGGGGAAAAATAGTAATCATGATAATGAAGGAGGGTAATTTAGTAATTTATCCAACTCAAGGGCAATTTAGTAATTATAACAAAGGAGAAGGGCGATTTGGTAATATAACCAACCAAAAGGGAAATATGATAAGTGTAGTAATTATGAGGGGTGAATGGTGATCTAAAAAGTGTAGGAGACAATTTGGTAATATAAAGTGGACAAGGGGTAATTTGGTAATTATGCAACCTTAAGGGTAATGTGGTAATTTATCAAGTAAGAAATGGATACTTAACAATTATATAAGTAAAGGGCAAATGAGTAGTTTGTACCTAACACGTCTTTGAGATTGTGGAACATTAATATGATTAAATAATGCTGATTAGCCAAGTAAGAGTATTTGATAATTAGTATGGCCTTAATGGTTTCTCTTTGATATCCTAGATAATCATCTGAATAAGAAACGATTAATGATATCAGAACGATTGAAAGTGAATAAGTATCGGATTATCGTGCTTTTCGTGATCACCTTAATTAAGACACTATTACTTAAAGTGAAAGACCTCGAGATCGGGAACGGTGACTCCTTAGGGGTCGCTACCCTAAGGATGTGGTTTAGTCCACGATTATTCTGGTATTTGCTGGTGTACCTTTGTGCCCCAGCCAGGCCCTATATCTTACTCTTTCTAGCTCTACGGACCTAGTTAGGGGATATGCATACTTATGGATTAGGTGTCCTTGTCGGTAGGGTACTGAGTTAGCTGTATGCACCAGTACGACCAGGGTACCTTTGTGTCCTTGGGTTCGTGGTTGAATGGTACTGAGTAGCTGATATGCACCGGTACGACCGGTGTACCTTTGTGTCCCGGGTTATTGATCTCCCATTCAAGGCAAATAAATATGGTTGATGTGCTAATTAAAGAAAAGGAAAGATACTATTATTGAAAGTGGAATATTAATGAGCCGGGCCCAGATGATTATGATATTGAGTACCGATCCACCGGTTATAATAGTGGTCCAGGAACGTGTTGCCCTGGTATGTGATTATGTGTACTGGTCCACCGGTTATAATAGTGGCCAGGAGCGTTGTGCCCTGAATGATGATTTTATATATATTCCGGTCCACCGGCTAAAATAGTGGGGGTCCCGAGCTCAATAAAATCAGTTATGTATGTGAATAAGGTTATGGAAAAGTACTAATCACTTATAGTGGAATACCATGTGAGTCGGGGCCAGACCGGTCCACCGGCAAATAATAGTGGTCAGGTGCGTTCTGCCCTGTGTGTTTACCTTCCGGTCCATCGGCAATAATAGTGGTCAGAGGCGTTCTGCCCTGTGTGTTGACTTCCGGTCCACCGACTATAATAGTGGGGTTCTCGCACTCACATGGATATAAAATATGATATTGATTGAATGATGATGGAATAATGGCTTAAGGCCCGAATGTATTGATCTTACACTATGACATAGCTTAAGGCCCAAAGTAGCGATCGTGATTTATGAATTATTATGCGTGTTATTGTTATGTGTGCACCTCTCATTATTTATGTGTGTAGCTTGCATTATGTGCCGTATGCGGGCCTGTCTTTAAGTGTGGTATTAAAGGGTTACTCAGTACCGTAGTACTGAAGGGATTTCCTTTATGGGGCCCTTGCCTATTCAATGGGCAGTGCCCTTGCAGGTATTTTCAGGTGCTACTCAAGTGGACTACAGGAAAGAGAGTAAGGAGTTATCCGGTATCGTTAGGATTTTCTCTTTCTCTTTAAATTCCTGGTTTTAATGTTATGTGTTACTGTAACCACCGTTGGTGGATTTTATTCTTGTAAACGATTAGATGCGCTACTCTGATTTGTGTGTGTTGAATTTCTTTCAAGTTGTATTTCATTTTCTTAGCCTTAACACTTGGTACTGGAACGGTATGAGTGAACCGGTCTGGTACTAAGTGTGGCGGTAATACTCCCAAATTTCACGTTTTATTTATCTGCTTCTGCAATTATCTTTTAATAAAACGAAATTTTTCAGTAGTGAATTTTGGGGGTGTTACAGGCGTAGCTAAAGGCGGTGGTAATGTGGTGGCCGAGAGTGATGGAGAGGGAGGAAGGGAGGAGGAGTGGGAGGTAGGAAAAGGTATGGGAGGGTCTACTGGTGATTTTGGAGGGTGGAGGGAGTGGTGGTTGCTGCGGGAGTGGTGGCGGACGACGGCGCAAAGGGCGGCGGTGGCTGGATTAAGGTTGATCGAATGGCCAACTTTGCATAGCCAAGGCGGCTTGTGCAGGGAGGATTAAGAGTGGGGAGGGGTGTGGCTCGGTGGAGGGCAATGTAGTGAGTAATTTGGGTGGTGCGGTAGTGTTGGACGATGGTTGCACAACATGTGGCTAAACTGGTGGTGGTGACAAGAGGTGTGGATTTCTAGGTTGAGAGAAAAAAAGAGTTGAATGGGGTTGGTTGATGGGTATTTATAGGCTAAGGATGAGGGGGAATAACTGAGGAGGAAGAGGGAAGGTCGGCGGCACGCGTGCAGGTCGCCAACCGACGACACATAGCCGATGTAGCCGTGTAGGCCTGCATTTTTTGTAGGGGCTAGCAACTTGGGAAGGAAAAAAGGAAGGGGGAGAGAGGCACACATGAGGAGAGAGAGAGAGGGAGAGATTGGGTGGAGGAGAGAGAGGGAATGATGGGGAAGAGGGTAGGGGCGGCAGGCCGGCGTGCTGCGGCACAGAGGCTGCTTGCCTGCGCTGGAAAATGGAGATGTTGGTATCGAGGAGAGAGAGGGTCGGGGGAGAAGGTGAAAGGAAGAAGAAAAGGGTAGTCGGTCGGTCTAGGAAGAAAAGCAAAAAAAAAGAAAGGAGTCGGACCCGGCCGACGACTGGTGAGGGAGATAAGAGGGAGCGGCGGGTCTGGGCCACGAGGGAGAAAGTGGAGGTCTGGGCTGCAGGGTGGGCTGGCCCAAATCGGGGATAGAAGAGGAAAGAAAGAAAAAGAGAAAGGAGAGGAAGGAAAGAAAAGAAAAGAGAGGGGAAAAAGAAAAAAAAGTAGGTTGGGGTATTTAAAATATTTTGGTATTTTTGAATATTTAAAAATAATAATATTTTAATAAAATAATAATTAAATTATCTTTTTAGATTAATTTGGGATTTTGAGAGGTTTTTCCTAAATTCTATTTTAATTAGCAAAACATCCTAATTTTTTCCAATTACATTATTTATTAATTTCATCTTAATTTTGCCTTAATTAATTCCTATTATTTTAATAAAATAATTTATTTAATTAATTTTTCTAATAAATCCTTAATTTGCCAAAAATTTTCTAAATTAGGGTTTTGAGGTATTTCACCGACAATCCATCCATTTTGGCGTTTAGCTCTAACCTAACTCTTCTTATTACACCCAATATAGATGGAGTTGCTACGATTTCTTGGAATATTGCATACTATTTTTCTAATGCTCTCTCTTCAATCTTTGTTCCATCTTACAACCTGCATATATTACAACACACGTCTAGGAACTGACGGGTGATTATGATTGATTAGTATCAACAACTTTTTTATTGGGGATGATATGAAAGGATATAATGTGATGGATTTTTTATATTAGGAAATAATAAACATGAGGAAGAATGGGGAAGAGAGAATAGAAATTTACGGGTGGACAAGGAAAGACACATCCACCATAAGATAACTTTGTTGGTAGTTTCAATTATAGTAGTCTCTTAATCATAAGAAAATAACAATAAATGAAAATAGTAGTCTCGATCCCGACCATTTTTTCCCCTTCTGATAGCAGCTAAATACTTTTGTCTTTGCATACCCATCAAAAACCAAGCAAAGTGCACAAGTTCTTTAGCGAGATAAAAAAAAGTTAATTATGACCAAAGATAAGAAGGGTAATGCTAGTAATGCTTTGCAAATTAGCCCCAACTATAACTTCAAAAGGAAATTATTTTCCTATTTGACAATATCATAGTAAATCGTTGAGGATACGAGTATATAACCGTTTGGAGCTAGTTAAAAAAAGAATTTATGTTAATATAATTACATTTATTTAAAAGATATCGTTAAGTTGTATATATATATATATATGTATATGTATATGTATGTATGTATGTATGTATGTATGTATGTATGTATGTATGAATGAATATCTAATAAGAACTAGCTCTCTTAGTAAGAATTGAGAACTAGTATCTCAAGTCGAAGAAACTATTTATAATTGGTGGTAGAAACTATTGCTAGTAAGTAGAAAAAGCTATAGTATTTGACTATTAGAAAAAATAAGACGGTGACATTTTTGTAATTTTTGTGTATTTATATTTCATCTTTAGAAACTAACTACCATAGATGATGAAACTACTTTCAGTAGGTGGAAAAAACTATTATAAGTCTCTCAAAAAATTATAGCATTTTAGTGATAGAAAAAAAATAGTGGAATTTTTATAAATATTAGGTATTTATGTTTCATATTAGGAAACTACCCATAATAGGTGGTGGAAACTACTTCCAGTGGGTAGAATAAACTACTGTAAGTCTCTCAAGAAACTATAGTTTTTTAGTATAAGAAAAAATGAGGTGGCATTTTCATAAATATTGATATTCATGTTTCAAATTAGGAAACTACCTATACTAGGTGGTGGAAACTACTCGCAGTAGGTGATAGAAACTACTTTAGGTATCTTAGAAAACTAATGTGGTTCTCAGTTCTCACAGTAAAATATGGTTCTCATTAGATATGCCTCTTGCACCATCAACCACCACAATCTTCGCCACTGCAACCCCTATCACTGGATTCTCTCCCCTGCATGCACCATCACCGCTCATCACCATCTTTCACCACCACCCCTCCATTTTCGTGTGTCGCTAACACCACCACTAGCCTCCTCCTCCTTTCTCCTCTCCTCACCACCACCATCCCAACATAACCACTGTATCCTCCATCGATGTCGCTCCTTTTCCACCTTCTTCTCTTTTTCTTCTTCTTCTCCCTTCTCCCCCATTGTACCTTGCCTTTTATCCTCCTCCCCTGCTACTAGAACCCCCGCTGCACCTCCCCTAGCACCAAATTCCCCTCTGTAGCACTCTTGTAGGCAACAATAGAAACTACTATTGCTTTCTCCTTTACTTTAACACCTCTCACTGCAGCCAACCACCGCCCTCTTTGACCCTCTTTGCCATTGCCTTTCCTTTCCTCCTTCCTGCATTACCCTAGCCGAGCCCTCTTCCACACTAGGCCACACACTGCTATACTTCGAAGCCTCCTCCTCCACCCTTTCCTACAACACCAAACAGCCGCTACACCACCTCCCTTCGCAACTCCATTGTCCCTTTCGATGCCATCACCACCCTTAGTCGTCTAAATCACCAGTCATCACCACCATATCCACCACCCATGCTTCACCCTTCCTCCTCAACCAACCCAACACCATCTCCACCTTTCCCAGCTCAACCCCCTTCTTCATGCATGAGCTCACGTTGCATGTGCATCGTGAGGAAGTTTTTCCTCTAATAATTTTTGTTACGTATCTTAAATGTAAGGGTATTTTAGTAATTTTCGAAAAAAAAATATTTTATTATTATAATTACTATTTTATTTGTTAAATATTAATTTGATAAATTTAGCATTATTTTTAAGTATGAAGTTTGATTAGCAAAATCTTGTAGTATTTAGTAAGATACCTCTATTTTACATTTATGTTAGAATTCAATTAACTTTTATACTTTCCTAAAATATTTGACTTCACATGATAGTATATTAAGGTTTTTTACGAAATATGTTAAGCATGATTTGTTAAATTATCATTATGTGTAATATATTATATCTTGAAAATTGGTAAAAATAGCATGATAACATATGTAAATATTTTTGGTACAAAAGTATGGAAAAATAATCTTCATGATAATGTATGACATGTACATGGAAAATGATAGGATGAGTATGCTTAGATATGTTTATGGAATAATAATTATGGATGTGTGCCCTAGGGTTAACTTGGTCATTTTTAGTGTGTTATAATATTTATCCCGATAGAGTGATAGGTATGTCTAATGCATATTATCTATTGTAGAGCATGAGATTATGTATTTCAGAATGTCTTAGATACACATGCTAGCGTTTTTATATGCAAAATCTTAAATAAGGGCAACATAGATATTTATCTCATATGCTAATTTAATTGCATGATAAATTAATTTAATTATTATATGTTAGTCTTTCCATGATAATTTAATAAATAAAATGGATTTAGTAATTAAAAATGATGATAATGTGGTAATTTTAGTCTTAGTGGTATTTTGGTCATGTTGGCCTGATGCGCTTAAATATGAATAATTGAGCCTAAAATGGTCTTAATATATTATTAATGTTAACCTTGCTATTGATCTTGATTGTGATTGTCTCGGATGTTTAGAAATGAATAAAGATGGTTAAGTATGGAAACTAGATTTATGTGCTTGATTATAATTTCGTGGTCACCTTAATAAAATATTAATACTTAAAGTGAAATACCTCAATATCGAAAATGGTGGCTTTTTACCCTAAAGATGAAGTTTAGCCCATAGTTGATTATGGATTTTTGCTTGTGTGCCTTAGTGCCCCAATCAGATCTTATATCTTACTCTATTTTGTTATGATGACTGATAGGGATATGCATACTTATATATTAGGTGTTTTTATCGGTAGGGTACGATATTACCTTCGTGTATCGGTGTGATCAGGGTACCTTTATGTCCTTAGGTTGATAGTTGGTAGGATACTATGCTACCTTGGTGTGCTAGTATGACTGAAGTATCTTAGTATCTCTAGATTGATTGATCTCCCCTCGAGTAAATAAAAATAAAAATGATTGATGGATTATCGGATTAGTTAGTAGCAGCCTTTGTGCTTACCTATGGTTCAGGAGCAACTTTTGTGTCTACCTATGTTTTAGTAGCTGTCTTTGTACTTACCTTTGATGCGATGAGTTGTTATTGATCTGTATGTGAGCCTACCTATGTTATGAGATTTATCGATAATGATAACGAAGCATGTGATATATTGCTATTGTCTTAGTTTTGGGTTGATGTTATTTCTAATGATACTTTAAAGAGCATCTCTTGGATGTTCCATTAGTAAATTTCAATTAATTCTAGACAAACAAGTATGAATAATATATGGAATTAGTGGTATGTGGTTATATAAATGATTATCATATTTCAATTAACACGTGCATAATTTAATGTTTTATACCATGTATTATTGTGATGCCTTGCATGTGTTTTATGTTATCTATTATTATTATTTTGGTTTAGTATAAAAGATTGCTCAATACCGTTGTAATAAAGAATTACTTTTGTGGGTCCCTGTGTATTCAATGGGTAGTGGTCTTTGCAGGTCAGCTTTCAAGTTCAGTCAAAAGATGGTAGTCCGATTTGAGAGCCTAGGGTTATCCAGTGTCTTTTGTATATTTGATTTTAGTTGTATTTGGGACACTTATGTCCTCCTATATTTCTCTCTTTTGAGTTTTATAATCACTAATGCCGCTTTTAATTAGCACAATACTTATATGTTTTCTCATCTATTCTATTTCTTGTAATCATGTTACTAATTTAAGCAGGGTAGTAATTTTATTCATAGCAATTGGTATGAGCATAATAGAGGAAACCGAACTTGTACCAAGTGTAGCAGCAACACCCTTCGTTTTCATTGTTTAGATTCCATGATTAACTCTTTCAAATGAAATTTTCTTGTCCTAAAAACCGGGGTGTTACAAAAGTACACTCAAAGAGACCAGACCAAGGAACAAAAACCATCCTAAATGTAATGCATTGAGCAACATGTGACTTCTCCTGATCGGGTTCCTGGTAGAGCACACAAGGCTCTTTGAATCATCTTCCTCATACTCTCCTATATTTCTTTCAGCCATCATCAAATCTTCTAGAAGTTGATCTTGACCAATTACCCATTCTTGTACAAATTTCTTAAACGCTTGTGAGTTAACACATGCTATACTTCCCATGGCAACCAATCAAATGCTCTAATTTATTATTAGCAAGTAACTACCTTGATCTCACCTATTGTTATTGATCTACTTTAGAAAAGGAAAAGAAGAAGAAAAAAAATTAAGAAATAAGAAGAAGATAAGAGGATTTGAACTCTTAAGGGAAAAAGGAAATCTAGGAGAAAAGGTAAGTATAAATATAATAGTTCTATATAAGTAAGTTTTTGTTCCTTTTTATTACTATTTTTGTCTTATTGTTATTGTTAAGGGTGTTCAAATGAGTTGTCATGGTTTATTCCAATCCATATTATCTTAACTCATGTAAACCATGCAATTCATGGTATAACCTATGGTAGGTTGAAGTAAATGATTAATAATTTTCAACCCAAACCAACCCATTGTAACTCACATTTTAGATATATTGAACATGGATTACCGTGGGTTAATAAACAAACAAACTTATGACTACCTCTACTTAGAGGTGGCAATTAGGTTGGTCAGGTTCAGGTTTGAGTTAGGTTGTAGCAGGTCGGGTTGTTCTCCTCTTTGGTTGTTTAGGGTCGATTGTTAGTTGGGTCAAGTCAGGTCAGATTTTAAGTTATTTTATTGGTCGAATTGGTTTCAGGTTCGGATCATTTCAAGTTATTTTATTAGTCAAATCAGTTTTGGGTTTAGATTATTATAGATCCCAATCATATAGATTTATTTTGTTGGGTCGGGTCATATTTGAGTCATTTTATGGGTCGGGTAGGATTAGGTTTGGGCCTAGTTAGCTTGCAATTGGGTGATTTTGGAAGTAGACACAGTGAGGTTGAGTCATGATGGGAATAAGTAATGTTGGATTTTAATGGGGGGTCGAGTGGAGTCTAGTAAAGGTGGGAGTTAGCTTAGACCAAGCCAAGGTCAAACAAAGCCTGGGTGAAGCCAAGTGGAGTCACTTTAGGATAGGATGAGGTTGGGTGGAGTCGGTTGGGTCAAGGGAGGTATAAAAACATCTAGGGTCTGGTTAAACTGAGGTTGTCGTGGTGGTGATTTTTGTATAGTAAAGGTAATATTTACTAACTCACGGCAACCCATGGGCTATCCTATACTAACCCATTTTAATTTGTAACTCATTGTGGGTTAATAAATGTGCACTTTTATAAAATAGTAATGCAACACATCTAACTCATAAATCTATTTTCATAGGTTGGGTTATATAAGTCATGGCTAACCCAATCCATCGAACACCCTTAGTTATTGTGTGTCTTTGGGTAGAATTTATGTTGCACGGTCTAGCACCATGCAACCTATTGCTACAGTCTGTTTATTTATTTATTTGTAATTAATTTATTTTAACATTGGCTTATTAAAAAAATCCATAATGTTTCTAAAATTTACGTTATAAATAGATATCTATATTAATATATTTTTTATTTAAAAAATTAGAAAAGAATTCAATATATTAGTGATGAAATATTATTTTTAAGTAAAACAAAGGTGAAAATTTATCTCATTGGTAAAAAATCATTACATTAGTAATGAAATATTAGTTATAAGTAGAAGAATAGGGAAATATCAATTCACTAGTAAAAAAATTAGCACATTAGTAGTAAAATATCAATACATTAGTGGTAAAAAAATTAGTGCATTAGTGGTGAAAAATCAATACGTTAGTGGTAAAAAAATTAGTGCATTAGTGGTGAAAAATCAATACGTTAGTGGTAAAAAAATTAATATATTAGTGGTGAAAGGTTACTATATTTGTAGCGAAGATCATTTTTATGTCAAATAATGATAAAAGATTAGCTCATTGGTGAAAAATCAACTGAGTGATGGTGAAAGATTAGTTTAATCGTAGTGGAAGATACTTAAATATATGATGATGATGGTGATGATGATGATGATATATAATTGTGGTAAAATTTTAGTACATTAATGATGAAAGATCAACTTACGGATGAAAATCAATACATTAGTGGTGAAATGTTAGTATATTAGTAGTAAAAGATATTTTTTAAGTCAAATAATGGTAAAAGATCAACTTACTAGTGAAAAGTTAGTTCAATGATTGTGAAAGATTAGTTTAATAGTGGTGAAATATACTTAAATATATGATAAAATATATATAGTGAAAGATCAATTTGTTGGTAAAAAATTAGTACATTAGTGGTGAAAGCTAAATTTTTAAGTATAATGATGGTGAAAGATCAACTATCTAATGAAAAATTAGTTTACTGATAGCAAAAAATCAATTTAATAATGGTGAAAGATACTTAAATGTATGATGATGATGATGATGATGATGATGATGATATATATATATATATATATATATATATATATATGGATAGTAGCTGTAGTGGAAGTTCAATACATTAATGGTGAAAGATCATTTCGCCAATGAAAAATCAGTAGATTAGGGGGTGAAATGTTAGTATATTAGTGATAAAAGATTGTTTTTAAGTAGAATAATAGTAAAAGATCAAATTGCTAGTAAAAAATTAGTTCACTAGTGATGAAAGATTAGTACATTAGTGGTGAACGATTAATATATTAGTGGTAAAAGATTAATTTTTAAGTAGAATAGTAATAGTGGTGAACAATCAATTTTTTTGGTGGAAAATCACTATATCGGTGATGAAATATCATTTTTAAGTAGAATAATGGTAAAAGAGTAGCTCATTGATAAAAAATCAATTTAGTGACGCTAAAATATAAGTTTAATCGTGGTGAAAGTTACTTAAATGTATATTTATGTGTGTGTGTGCGTGTGTAATTTTTTAAATTAAGAGAATATTAATATGGTTATTAATTTATAGTGAAAAGTTTCACAAACATTATGATATACATATTATTTTTCTAATAACCCTAATGATAGATATTTTATTTTATTTTTAACGCTGACATCATACTGCTGTTAATATGTTGCACCAATTTTCTAAGTGGAATGATCGTATAGTATAGGCATTGGAAAGGAAGAGGTTTTCATACCACTTCACAACTCACGGCTAATTATTAGGAGGCAGATCAACAACAGTACAACTATCAACGTTGTCATATGTTTTTCCCAAATCATAAATTATACCCAAGAATAATTCATGTAATACTAACTATTTAACCTTTATACTTCTTATATCTTATTTACAATAATCTTATAAAATATTATGATGTATGAGATCTACGGAGTTGTGATGGATTAGTGTATATTTGGGATAGTAATAGATGTTTGTTGATAACTGTTCTCAGTTATTTTATTTTATTTAAATTTTTTATTGAAAATAATATAAATTGAAAAAAATTTGAGTTTAAAATGGTCGCTCAAACATATACTTAATTATAGGTACAACTTTATTCTAAATTTTAAAAAGAAGAAGAGTAAATTTATATAAGTCCTAAGTGGCGGGGAATAAAGGTTTCCAATAGTGCAAAGATATTGTTTATTATTTATTGCTTCCTTTTTCTATCTTTTTTTCCCTTTTTTTTGTGAGTAACCTTGATTAAATAAAAGTTTGTTGCTTTAGTTTAATTTTAAGTTACTTTTACTTTTTCTTTATTACCATAGAAGGTTCAATTAATATAAATAAAAATTAAGCCAAAATTATATGATAAAATATTTATTACTTTAGTCTAATTTTAACCGATAATGTAGTAAATTATGTACCATCGATAAGATAATATTTCTAAATTTTTTGTCTTCTTAAACTTAAAAAATTGTTCCCAATTGTATGTTCTCTTTCAAATATGAGCTTTGGGTACTTTTAAATTCCTATAAATACTTACAAAAGTCTCATATAACTTTGGTTTAGAGTAAATAATTTACCGATAGTACTTTAAAAATAAGTATAATACCATTTGTACACTGTCTAATAGGAGGTGTACATGGAGCAAACACACATTCTTGAGTTTAGTTTTCATATTTACATATATTTTTACAAAATGTAATAATTATATTTTTAATTTTAAATTGAAATTAAAATACTAGATTGTTGTCCAATAAATGTTTGAAAATAACTTAAAAACTTAGAAAACCTCTAAAGTGATATGTTGTGGATCGTTTTTTTATACTTTAACTTAAACTAATAGACTTTTTTGAACTTATTTTATTTGAATTTAGTTTATTTAATATACACTAACATATTATATATAGTTTGTCAGAAAATAATTATAATGTGGCCATCTTATAAAATATATTGGTGTATACTTTAATAACTATACATGAGTGTTTAGGGGTCTTTTTCTTTTGGGTTTAATATAGGACTCCTAAAATGAATTAGATGACCCTGGCCACTAGGTTCAGACATCATCACTGATTCATTGTAGGGTTGTGGCTCCGACGTCTATTTACTCGGATAAAGACGTTGAAGATAAAATATAAAGCCAAAGCATATGTAGAGGTAGGAAAACAATTGAAACAGAAAACTGTAGAACGATACTTATTAATTTTGTTGTGCCGTGAAACCAATTTACTGCCCTGAAGTGAATATCGACCGGACTTCGGTGCAGATCCCTTTATGGTTGGTCCACCCCAAGGGTTTACACAACGTCCTTAATCTCGTGCACTCGAGATTTGAGGATTGGAATTGTAGAACTTTGCCCAGAAAATATTCGAAGTCAAATTGCTTGGTAGATCGAACAATTCTTCTCTTTGGATTTTCGGTATTTCATATATGTGTAAAAACAAATGAAGAAATCGGTTAAAAAAAGGACGAAAAATCTAGAAGAGTGAAACGTCTCAACCCTTCACATGCATTGAGACAACGTTCCAAAACAACTACTAGAAAAATTAGAAACCGTCGAAGATCAAATTTTGAAAAAGAACCGTTCAATTTTTTTTTTTCAAAAAGAAAGTTGGGCCTTGTCTGGATCTATGACTCACCCACACCCACGCCCAGACAAGATGGGCGGGCGGCGGCGCGCGCGCGCGCGTGTGTGTGATATAGTCTAGTCCATTGGCCCACTCAAAACAGCTCAAGCTTTTAATTCAAACATGCCAAATAGTGAGGGAGTATAAAAACTAGTTAAAACAAATATTCCTTACCAATGTGGGATACCAAAACTCAGCAAATAGCAGCTTAAGTTCTGCCATTGCCCAACAATCCCCCACCAATGGCGAACGATAGGAAAAATATGAAAAATTGGGCAAATAAGGAATAACACTTAAGTATCAATATCACAAGGATTGAATTGATACGTAGTGAAGTGAGGCAACAACCGTATCTAGGGAGTGAACAAATTTTGAACTACCTAGATTTCGATTGAGACCCCCACAACACATGTCTTACCTTAAATTCTGCAAATTCTGTAATAATAACACATGCGCTTTTAATGTCCATGCGTGCACCTTGGGTACTCATGAGTGCTATAGAAAGACAACCTTAGTCTTTCTTAGAAGGCAACCCACCTTCACACTCACCTAGGTGAATCCATCAAGTGTGTCTCACAAGCACCACCAAACCTGATTTTTAGATTCATTAAGAGCACAAGCATGCTCATCCTTATAAAATTCCATGCGGTGAGTTCATCAAATCCAACTCACAAGGATCACCTAAAAGATAGGGCTATGAACTCATTAAGAGTTTGAGCTCAACATGTTCGATATTTACTACCACATGTCATAGGGATGGGATTGTAGTACAATAGAGTAGTCATACGAGTGGTAACACCATACTTTCCTCAACTCAAAGTCTTAAGCCCTATCCCCCTCGACGATTCGAGGATAACTCTTCTCGTTAGACCCTTTGTAAGAGGGTCTGCCAGATTTCTCTCTGATCTGACAAACTTTAAAGAGATCACACCACTACTCAACAGTTGTCTCACCGAACTGTGCCTAACATGGATGTGTCTCCTCTTACCATTATATACACTATTCTTAGCAACACATATGGCTACCTGTGAATCACAATGTAAGGAAACCGGTACACTAGGTTTCCTCCACAAGGGCACATCAGCCAACAAATCCCTCAACCACTCTGCCTCTTGACCAGCTAATTCAAGGGCAATAAACTCTGACTCCATGGTGGAGAGAGCTATACAAGTTTGTTTAGCAAACTTCCACGACACAACTCCTCCTCCTAAGGTAAACACATAGCCACTGGTGGAATTTATTTCATCATTATCATAAATCTAGTTAGCATTTGTATATCTCTCTAACACAGCAGGAAATTTACAAAAATACAAACCCCAATCCTTAGTACCCTTAAGATATCTAAGCAAACGACGAAGAGCAGTCCAGTGTTCATTACTTGGGCTATGAGTATACCTACTCAATATACTCACAGCATAGGCAATATTAGGTCTGGTGCAGTTTATGAGGAACATCACACTACCTATAATTTTAGCATATTAAGCTTGAGAAACACTATCACCTAGGTTCTTTTTCAAATGTATGGTAGGATCATAGGGAGTTTTCACAGGCATTTCATCTCGACAATCAAAATTTTCTAATATCTTATCAACATAATGGGACTGACTCAAGGAAAAACCATTTTCGGTTTAGCTCATTTTAATACCAAGAATTACATCATCTTCTCCTAGATCTTTCATTTGAAAATGGGAAGATAAAAATAATTTTTTCTCATCGACCATAGACAAGCTTGTGCCAAGAATTAACATGTCATCCACGTACAAGCAGATTATCACATATTCATGTCCAATCACTTTAGAATAAACACATGAGTCAGATGCATTCACAACATAACCATTACTGAGGTCCAGTCAAAATTTTCATGCCATTGCTTAGGAGCTTGTTTAAGGCCATACAATGACTTCATAGCCCTCGGGCTGCTCCACATAGATCTCCTCTTTCAAGTCACCATTTAGAAAATTTGTTTTCACATCCATTTGATGCACTACAAGTCCATGAATAGCAACCAAGGCAACCAAAGAACGAATTGTGGCTATCTTAGTCACAGGAGAATAAGTATCAAAAAAATCAACGTATTTCTTTTGCTTATAGCCTACAGCTACCAATCTAGCCTTAAACTTATCTATGGTCCCATCAGTTCTCAATTTCTTTTTAAAGACTCATTTGCATCTAATTGGCTTGCAACCTTTAGGTAAATAAACCAAATCCCATGTGTGATTAGACTTTATGGATTCTAACTCATTTTTAATTGCTTCTTTCTAGAAATTAGCATCCATAGAAGTTACCGCTTCCTTATAGGATTTAGGATCCTCCTCAATCAGATAAGCAGATACAAAATCCACATTTATCATGTTAATATTGTCATTTTCAACCAGGAAAGCAGTAATAAAATTAGGTCCAAAGCTAGTTTCAATCCTTCTTCTCTTACTTCTCCTAGGTTCATTCACATTATCATTTTCAACGCTAGAGAAAGATGGTACTGATAAGGGCAATGAAGAAGCATTAGAAGAACTAGCAAAATCACATGCATTCTTTTTCATGGGAAACATATTCTCAAAAAATTCTGCATTTCTAGATTCACAAATAGAGTTATCATTCAAACACAAAAATCTATATGCAACACTATTTTGAGCATAACCAATAAATGCACAATCAAAAGTCTTTGTTCCTATGCTAGTTCTCCTAAAGTACGATAAGCCAGCCTTAGCTAGACACCCCCACACTTTTAAAATTTTTAAGTTAGGTTCAAAACCTTTCCATAATTCAAAGGGAGTTTTATCTAGTTTCTTATGAGGGACTCTGTTTAACACATAACAAGCAGATAAGACAGCTTCCCCCCCATATATGGTCAGACATCCCCGAACACAAAAGCATGGCATTCATCATTTCTTTCAATGTTCTATTCTTTCTTTCAGCTACACCATTTTGTTTAGGAGAATAAGGGGCACTAGTTTCATGTATGATACCGTGACTATCACAAAAGTCCTTTAGAAAACTAGTTCCATATTCACCACCCCTATCAAATCTAAGCCTCTTTATTTTACGGTCCAATCGGTTTTTCACTTCTGCCTTATATTTTAAGAACATACCTTCGGTCTCATCTTTAGACCTAAGGAGGAAAATTTTAGTATATCTCGAATAATCATCAATAAATGTCACATAATATAATTTTCCTCATCTACTCTCGGTGTTCTTAAAATCAACCAAGTCTATATGAATCAATTCAAGCAATTTAGTTGATCTCACTATGACCGGTTAAAAAGGCTTTTTAGCATACTTGGCTTCCACACAAACATGACACTTCTCATAATCATTAGTGTCTAAAACATTAATTAAATTTATTCGTTTTAGTTTATCAATGGAAGACACACTCACATACCCTAGCCTACCATGTCATAAAGATAGAGACTCAGCATTATAAGCAGAAGCAGAACTAATTTTATTAATAGGAGTGGAAACAACATTCAAAACAAACAGTCCATCAAATAAGTACCCCTTGCCCACAAAGTTCCCATTTTTGGTCAACACGACCTTATCAGTCTCAAAAACTAGTTTCAGTCCAGCCCTATTAAGTAAGCTACCTGAAACTAAGTTCCTATGGAGGGAGGGGACATATAAGACATCACCTAGCAGCAGAGATTTTCCAGAGGTAAGTTTCAGAAGAACCTTTCCTTTACCCAAAACTACAGTAGTGGCTGAGTTGCCCATGAAGACGTGCTCTCCATCAGCGGCATCCTCGAAGTGGTGAAAGAGATCTCTGTTGGTGCACAAATGCTTAGAAGCCCCAGTATCCATAATCCAATTTGTCTTGTTGTCAACCAGGTTCGCTTCTACAACCACAGCAGCAATAACTTCTTCTGTTTCAGCAACATTAGTCTGTGGTGTTGGAGGGGCACTACCTTTCTAATTCTAAGATTGTAGGTTGTTTCTCTTGAAACATTGATATGCCTTATGACCCGTCTTGCCACAAACATAGCAAGCCACCATCTTCTTCTGAATCCTAGTGTCACCCTTCTTAAAATTGGGTTGACTTTTCTATTGACCCTTCTTCTGATACTTCTTTCCTTTCCCCTTGAATTTATCATATCTTGTAGCAGACTCAATAACGTTTGCACTCGCAGAGCCAGAAGCATAAGGCACACGTTTTTCCTTCAAGCGATTCACTTCCTCTATCTTCATGTGATTGGTCAGCTCTTGCAAGGTTGGATCCCTCTTCTTATGCTTCAGATGGTTCCTAAAATCAATCCAAAATTGTGGAAATTTCTCTATTAGCATGTTGTCCTGGAATGTCTCATGGATCTTCATTCC
Source organism: Tamarix austromongolica (assembly GCA_039764185.1). Classification (NCBI taxonomy): domain Eukaryota; kingdom Viridiplantae; phylum Streptophyta; class Magnoliopsida; order Caryophyllales; family Tamaricaceae; genus Tamarix; species Tamarix austromongolica. The sequence continues at coordinate 103,604,280 of CM077816.1, read as the reverse complement.
TTCTCCCAGGACCTCAGCAACCAAGAGCTCGAAATCATGGACCTGATCCATCACCGCCTTACCATCGTCCATCAGAAACCTCATCATATTCCCAATAGCATACTTCTTTCTCCCAGCTTCATTAGAACCATATTTACTCTTCAGAGTTTCCCAAATATCCTTCGAAGACTCAACACTAAAGAACATATCAAATAACTTATTGTTCATATGTTGCAAAAGATGACCTCTAACGGTCTTGTTGTCCAGTTCATAATTTTCTTTAGCAGCTTCATCACTTTTCCTAGTGGCAACTGAAGCGGGAGTGGTGGTCGGAGTAGCAAGTGTAGTGTCAACATTTTTCTCAGTGGGCGGATCATTTATTAACACATAGTCTACCTCAAGAGCCTGAAATAGAATAAGCATTCTCTGGGACCATCTACGGTAATTAGTACTGTCCAGTAACTCAACCTTCGACATATCTGGAATAGCTCTCGGGATACCAGTAGCAGCCATAATAAAATCACGGAATACCAATTCTTTATACTAATTGAAATACAACAGTAACATAAACGACCCCAAATACCAAAAAAAACTACAGCACTGAATTCCTTATTACAGCAATATGTAATATGATATAATCCAGCGTTTGAGGAATCCAACAACCAATACCAAATAGAAAAACCAATACGAGAGCAGCAGAACAAAATATAACCGAACAGAATATGCTTCTTATACGTATATTCACTTCAGATTGAAGATAAAATATAAAGCCGAAGCATATGCAGAGGTAGGAAAACAATTGAAACAGAAAACCGCAGAACAATACTTATTAATTTTGTTGTGCCTAAAACCGATTCACTGCCCTGAAGTGAATATCAACCGGACTTCGATGCAGATCCCTTCTCGGTCGGTCCACCCCCAAGGGTTTACACAACATCCTTAATCTCGTGTACTTGAGATGTAAGGATTGGAATTGCAGAACTTTGCCCAGAAAATATTCGAAGTCAAATTGCTTGGTAGATCGAACAATTCTTCTCTCTGGATTTTCGGTATTTCATATATGTGTAAAAACAAATGAAGAAATTGGTTAAAAAAGGAAGAAAAATCTGGAAGAGTGAAACGTCTCAACCCTTCACATGCATAGAAGCAACGTTCCAAAAAAAACAACCAGAAAAAATAGAAACCGCCGAAGATCAAATTTTGAAAAAAGAAAGTTGGGCCTTGTCTGAATCTATGACTCACTCACACCCACACCCAGACCGAACGGTCTGGGTGTGTGGTGGCGTGCGTGCGTGTGTGATATAGTCTAGTCCATCAGCCCACTCAAAACGGCCTAAGCTTTAAATTCAAACATGTCAAAGAGTGAGGGAGTATAAAAACTAGTTAAAACAAATATTCCTTACCAATGTGGGATACCAAAACTCAGCAAATAGCAGCTTAAGTTCTGCCATTGCCCAACAGACGTAACTTCCACGACCACGGAAAGATATATAGAATGGCATACTACTACTCCGACGAAGCAAAATCAAGGTCCATTCTGTACTCAGATTCAATGCATCATTTCCTGACCCCTCTCTATCTTCAAAGCGTGCATGCAACAAGTGGAGAAAATGCTGGGAAAGGGAGAGATCGTGCAATTTAGAAAGAAAAAAAAAATTAAAGGCCAACGCAGGCATAATACACCGGATGGCAACATGAAATTCAAAATTATATACATATATGGTTACTTGGATTGAGTGTGTTGTGTGTACGTGCGTGATTGAGTGAGGGAATTTACTGCTTGATATGTTGCTTTTTTATTTTATTTTTTAAAATATCGAAGAAAGAGGTATAAAATAAAATGGTGGGGTGTGGATTCATAACACAATTAAATTGGTATTATAAATCAATAGTTTAGATTAATTAGACTATCATGACATATTAAATATGTAAAAAATAAAAAAAAATATTTAAATTTAATTGATTTTTAACTATTTTAACTAGTTCAATCAATTAATTTATTAACTACTTCATCGATTTTAATGAGTCTGATAAATTCTTGGTCGTTTTTGACCGATTCTAAACTTATTAAGACTTGTACATAAAATCTGACCGATGACCTAATTAATTCATCAGTTCACTAACCAATCCAATTTAATTTTTAACACTATATTTCCTACATGGCAGAACTAAAAGGAAAAAGGAGAAAAAAATCCAAATCGATTCAATTTATGTTTTTGTAGGTTCTTGACTTCCATAATACCTTTTAAGTTTTCCTCTACTAAGGAAGCCTAGTTTAGGTACTACCTAGTTAGTTTTATATTAGCTAATAAATTATAATTTAGGTCATTTATTTTATTATATTATTTTTAAATTAGTATAATTTTATTATATAAAACTTATTTAAAATTTATTTTTATTTTATAAGTATGTTCCATCATTTTTATCAAAATATTTAAAATATATATGTTATTTATCCTTATTATAAAAATATCACTTATCAATTAAACTCTACCAATCTTATCAATGTGTCTAAAATTATTATTTTACATAATTCATTTAATTTTATGTAAGTTATGAAATGCTATTATTGCTTAAGCCACATTCATTACAAATACTTTGTATTAACTATATATTTTATCATATTATTACTTTAGATTATATTTACATCATGTATTATTTTACCTAAAAGGATAGGCTTATATTCTTTATCATGTTATCACTTTACCCATGAATTGGAACAGCACGCCAAGGCAGAATTTCGTCTTTGATGGTCCATATAATCTAAATGATGGAGGGTGATTTTCTCATTTTGATGAGGAGAAAGTTGGGAGGGGGGTTCAGCTCATATGGATAGGGGTGTGCATAAATTCAAATAAGTCCGAAATTCTAAATTGAATCAGACTAATAAAATAGGATTAGTATTGGACTATTTTAAAAAATAATTAAGGTTGCAAATTATATCTGTCTAAATAAATAGATATTCGGATTGGTCCGAGTTTGGTCCAAGTTTTTTATTCTGGTTTAATTTTACTCCATTTTATAAGTTTTATCCACAAACAGGATTAAAACAAGGTTTAAATCATGTCAAAAAAGGATTAGTTTTAAAACCGGGTTGAAATAGGGTTGAAACTAGGTCAAAACCTTATTGAACATGATCATTTTTAAAAGTGGATCAAAATAGTATCAATCCATAATTGTCCCAGTTTTTATATTCTAGATCCGTGTGTGAATTATTTTAAAATCGATCTGAATTTTGGGTTGTAGTTTAGTAAAAATCGGATCTTTGGACTGATCTAGATTTGACTCGGTGCATACCTCTACCAATGGTGTCGACTAAGACCACTTTATAATCCACATCCTATGTATAACAAAGATAACATTGCAAATAATTATCCGATTAATTTATTTATTATCATTTTTGTTTTTTGAATAAAATTTTTTATACATATTTGGCACAAGAATCCTTGTATTAATAATATATATTAAAATTTAAAATAAAATATATAATATATATTGATGTTTGAAAAAATATATATATATTACAAGTATGATAAAAAGATATTTAATTATTTTTTTCTTTCTAAAAAGAAACTCATCTATTGAAACAAATGAAAACCTAAAGTGCTTAAGATAGATGATAGCAATGGGCTAAGGGATCGCCTAGCAAAATAGGTTGTTTAGATATTTTCTTCAATCTGATTAAGTTGAAATCGATATTACCCAATAGTGTATATCATGTAACATATTATATGTAGGGTTGTAAATTAATTGAAAAAATTTAAATTTGAACTCGACTCATTTAAACAAAAAAATAAGTGGAACCAAAATTACTAACCTAGGCTATAAATAAGTCAAGTCAAAAAAATCCGAGCTTAGATTCGACTCATTTAACTAAACGAAAGAGTAAAACTTAACTTTTAACTAGTATAATTAGATCTACTCGAGAGCCGACTCAACTTATTTACAACTTCAATTAGTTTAGAATTGTACAACATGTGCTACATTACTCTTTTTTCTTCTTCTATCGAACTTATTTTAAGTTTGATTTATTAAAAAAATAAAAATATACATACCATAATGTTTCTAAAATTTTGCTTTATAAATAGAGATTCGTGTTAATATGATGAAAGATAAGTTTTAAGTAAAATAGTGATAAAAATTATCTTGTCAGGAAAATATCAGTATAGTGGTAGAAGAAGATCAGTTTTGAGTAGAACAATAGTAAAAGATCAACTTTTTGGTAAAAAAAAATCAATACATTAGTGATGAAAAATTATATTAGTGATGATTGAAATATTAATTTATATATGGTGAAATATTTGTTCAATTTTAGTAAAAAATCAGTTCAACTATAGTGATAGATTAACATATCTATGATAAAAGATATAGGCTTGAGAATTGATATATTCTCAAATCAATGTTGAAGAATTTTAAGATAGTTGTTGGTAAAAATGAAAAAATTATGTTCACAACAGCAAAAATCTAGATATATGATGAAAGATATGGTGTGCAATGGTAAAATTCATTTTTCGTAAAAGAATGTTAACATATTTGAATGATATTCTATAAATGCTTGTAAAAGATCAATAGCAATGATGGAAAACATGTATAACGACAATAAAAAAAAATATATATATATAAATACATGACAAAATATATTTATAGTAAAAGATATACATAATATTTACATTAATATAGAAAAAATTTCAAAAAAAATATAATAGTAAAATATATATAACAGTAAAAGATACTTAAATATGTAATAGAAATATATATATATATAGTAGTAAAAAATTAAGTAGAACGAGAATGATGAAAAAATGTACAATATATATATATATGATAAAATTATTTTTTTAATTAAAATTTATATCAATATGTACATTTATTAAAAAAAATCTTATTAACATCATAATATAATTTTTTTTACATAATCCTATTAAAAAATGTTTACTTTTGCAAAAACAATTGTTGGCATCAGATTACATGATGCGACATTATATAACGGATCACAACATACAAGTATTGACCCGGCCCAGGGAATATTATTATGATTAAAGTTACATGATTTATATTTTTTTTAACAAATATTTAATGATATATAAATTTAACAATATTCGATGATCAAAAAAACATTATAAAATAATTTAATCGTAAAATTAAACCTGTTCCTATCACCTAGAAAGTAATCACGATTCAGCGAGATTGCAGAATGCAATTGAGGGTTTGGCTACGATTCACGTATACAGGCATTACAATGAAGTCGCATGTACTTGTTACTACGTAAATAACACAACGGCAATAAGCTACCAATACCATGCGGTAGTCGCTAGATGCATAATTAAAATATATATATATATACACACAGCCAGGAAGAGAGGGGGCAACCAAAAAAAATAAAAAGGTACTCGCCGCAGGGAGAAGTAATTGGATACGCAGCTTGCCTCCCACACCCTAAAATGTGAAACACGTAAACGACATATTATTTCTGAGATGTAGGCAGGTTCGTCAAGGACCCGCCCTGTAGAGCCAGCCAAAGTCGTTGCAGCAACACAATTATTAATCTGTTAGAAAATTCGACAGATGCAGTCAGGTACGAGTAACAGCCTCTCTGAGTGCAGTGCTGGTTTAGAGAAGACCACATAACCGGGGCCTCGAGCAGAACTGTCTTCCGTTGGCTTTCACCAAAGCCATCACGCCGGCAGTCACTCCAGCCCAGAGTACAGATTGAACACACTGCTGCGCATTTCTTCCCACTGGAGGCCAAAATATTAAAAACCAGAAACTGGGTGTAGAGTTTCAATGTATAATCTATTCGAAAGTGGAATATGGTACACAATTTGACTCTTAATAGGTAAGTAATGAATACATGGAAATGGTAAACAAAAAGAAATTGTGGTCAATACCTTGGTTCAGTGACAAGGATGTCATAGTAATTCCTCCAATCAACAAGGCAGAAGCCACCGGCAGATACTGGAGCAATCAACCAAATAAATCAATGACAAACAATGAGCGAGATATCATAATGAATATGAAACCTAGCCATCTTTCCTTCTACTTTAGTATAAGCTTCTGCCACATGAAAAATTTGAAGATGAGAGCTCGCAGGGAGCCAATTAGTAGAACCGATTTTGCGGTCTCTTACAAGTTGATTGAGGCATCAAATTAAAACAAGGTATATTGCACCATATGCCCCTATATTTTGTTGAAATTACTCCAAATATTCTTACGCCTTTTTGTTAAGGCATTAAATGCTAATGTTTGTAAATACAAGACATATAACTATAACAAATAAATGGGCAAAGGTATATGGTGTAATTTCACAAAAACAAGAGAGTATATGGTACAATATCTCTTAAAACAATAAAATGAAAAACCGGAAGAAAAGGGAGGTATGAAGTGAAATTACAGGACTCACCGAAAAAGGCTCGAAACTATTAAGCTGAAATGGCGAGGGATTGTTTCTGCTAACTGAATAGCGGCCGCTTATAAGATCAATTGCATCCTGAAGTAAAAAAACACAAAAAAAGGGGTTCAAAACATATTAAGTTATTGAGCCCTCTGCACTCTCTCTATCGAAATAAATTGATGTCTCTGTGTGAGAAGGAAAGAGAGAACTTCACCTGTCTGACTCCATCGTGAAAATTATTCAAATAATATCGCGACAGAGCACTCATTCCATCTGAAATGATTCCGCCCAAAGTCTGTTTTCCATATCTGCACAAATCATGCAACATACTTAGGAGACCCATCAATATTTGTGATTGTGATACTTCAGACATATGAAACAAATACCTTACTAGATCCCGCTTGAGAGCATGTGTGCCAGCATATTCAAAGCTTATTTCATCGCCATGATCAACCCATACTATCAACAGAAACATGAATTTCAGATCAAAACAAGTAATATGCACCATATCCCCCTTGAAGGCAATACAGAGGATAGCATTGAGAAGAGTTGCTCACATATTTTGAACTTGTCATATTCTTCATCAAGCATTGAAATGCATTCTGAAGAAGAGAATGCTCCAATCCTCTGAAGTAGCAAATTTATACATTTCCGAGCTAGATAACTCTGAGACCAAAGCAAATGTTGAAACTTATTAAAGAAACCACATTAATTAAGCTGGAACCACGAACACCAGAAGCCAGATAGCATCTATACATGAATGGTAAAGCCAAGATTTGGCAATTGCCAGGGATGGTTTCTTCAGACCTGGGTGACATTTGTTCGGTCAAGGCAATCAATGCAGTTGGATCTTATGACTCCAATTTGTTCTTCAAGTACCCTCTCTTCCGTGTCTAGTAGGAAGTATCTGCTCAGCGGGAAAAGAAATGATTAAAACTCATCTCAAGTAAAAGAAAAGCAGGATTAACTAATATTCCTGTAATATTTTATTTTTTTTCCTTGGGGGAGGAGGGAGGGCTCTGAAATGGAACGAAGAGCTGTCTTCAGTACCCATGCTTTTGAAAGTCCTCCGAAATGTCATCATACAGTATATGCAGGTTATCAAAATTTGAGTTTCCGCAAACACGGTGGAAGTCGAAAGAAACATATCTGTAGTGCATTAAGAATAATAATCAATCGGACAACCATGCCAACTGAAAAAGGTATTCAGTACATGGCAGAATAATCTAATATACATCACATGCTCAAACGTAAATGAGAAAGTCACCTCACATTTTGCAGCTCCTCCATTGCAGCAGCATATGCCCTGCTCAATTGACCTTCATCGCCATGCTGAAATAGTAAGGCGTAAAAGATATAACTTTCACCCATATTGGAGAAATATGGTGAAGAAACCCATGAACTCAGTGGTTACAGGAACCAGAAACTATTAGCCAAAGCAAGAGGTTCTTGTTTTCCCTTTGTAATTCATTGTTAACCCGGAACTGCAAAGTGATCAGTTGGATAACGATATGATATATAATGGCAGGATTTTATACAACAACTTTCAACTAACGAATGATTATAGCATGACATGGAATATAATGTCATAAAGCATAATCACGGGTCTGAGTAGGTCAGTAAATAAAAGGATCATAACTAACTACAAAAACAGCTTAATTATGGCAAAATTATTTTTGGTGCTTTTACTGTTAGATAGTATATCCATGTCAGCAGTCAGTCTAGTAGTTGTCCTAGCTACTAAGCTGTTGCAATTAGCTCATCTGTTACTAAATAATTCAGCTAATATGCTGATTACTGTGCCCAATGGATCAATGACAATAATACAATTGTAGTCTTCTCCAATTCTCTCTTCTTCTCTCTGATTTGTCTCCATTATCACCATTAAAATTTACTATGATAAAAAAAACAGACAGAAAGAGAAAGAAAGAATTAGAACAAACAAGGAGTATAAGAAGTTGCTTACTTTATCAGTTAAGTCAAGTGCCAAAATATGCCCGTATCTTTGAGAGAGATCATGGAAATGCCGATACAAAACTTTCGACTGAAGTAAGAGAGGATTGAATATCACTTAACAGACCACTGGGCAACAGAGAGGAATGAATAAAAATGTACATACCGTTTCCTCGTGTTGGAGTATATTTAACCGTGGTTTATAACTCAAATCGACAATTTGCTCCCACAAAAGTGGAATTGAGCCTCGAACCTGAAAATGCGTGTTAATAAAGCATAGTCAATGAAACCAATGATATCAGAGATGGATCGAAGGACTGTCTAAAGGCTCAAGGCTTTAGTACGGCCATAAATATACTTTTGCTAGGCTTAAGAAATCCACTCAAAGGTTATGATAGGCTCCTGGCCAGATATACCATTTTGAGAAAAAGAAAGAAATAGTATAAATTGCCCAAGAAGTCATTTTTGACAAAGGGAGTAATCAGGTGGGAAATACTAGATTGATGACCTTTATGCCTGTTGTTAATTATAGTAGTCTGATAGAATTTGTTATCCTTTATGATATGTAAGAGAATTCTGTTACGAAACATGATGACTCATTAGTTTGAGTCATCATAATTCAGTGAGCACTTCATTTTCTGTTATATAAGAGGAAAGAGGATCGTGAAGGGCATCAGAAAAATAGGAGAGTGGAGAGGGAGGAACAAGATAGTCAAATTCCTGGCTGTATATCTCAGTTCAACGTCAACACATATCACAGATTACCTCACTATTCTCCAGTTTCTCTGTGATTTTTCTAGATTGACAGGTTTAACCAATCAGATTACAATTTCCTTCTGCATCAATCCTTTTCCCTATACAGTGAAATTACAAAAAAGGGGCATTCAAGGTTATATGCTCCAAAGATGGTATAGATGATAATGGTAGAAGCTAGGTGGTTCTCATTTAAGAAAGGGACAAAAAATCATTCTTATTAAATGAAGGAGATCATCATTTGGCCTCCTTTATCCCATCACCTAATGGCAGAGAATCTGCAGACCAGTGCCATGACATAATTAGTTATTGTGTCACAACTTAGCACCACTCTAACTGTCATCATGAATCAAACCATCAATGCATTTTTTTCATTTTCTCCTCTTTACAGTGAACAATGTAGAAGGTATGTTCTAAATGATCACTCAATATAGAAGATTATGCATTGCTGTACCAGCACTCTCACAAAAACTCCAGCACAAATAGGATTTAGGTACTCGATCTTGAAAAAAAATGAGATAACATCATCAGATGATGCACATCAAAATACAAAAGAAAAAAAAACAAAAAACAAAAATACCTGTAAAAATGAGGACCTAAAGCCTTTATATTCCAGCAACTGCTCAGTCTCAATAAAATTAGCAGCATCTCCCTCAAGGTTAGCTCCTCTCCTCCACATTCTGGTCCCTGTAGTTTATTGAAATCATTCTACATGTTCTGGCAGATACTCATTGAATGCAGGAACTATTGGTGACCTCTATATGAATATACCTAGCCGCCTTGTGCATCTTCTTGAAAGAAGTGTAATAGTAGCAGGTAGATCTTTAAGTTTCAGCTCAATAGTCTGGAAGCTTAAGTAGAGTTAAGCAAAATATATCTGAATATAAACTTGGATCCACAGATAATTCATATTGACAAAAGCACAGAGATGAAGCATATACAAATTCCATAGAGGAGCAATATCGAATGTGATAAATCATATAACTACAGAATGAAAAGGGACATGAAGATATTTTCTTGTGGTAGAGAAATGATAAGTCAATGTAGCTGCATCAGGAAAATCATTGCTTATGAGGAGCAAGACTCCATCTATGTCAGAAATCAAAAAACTATATAAAAATGATAGGATATTTCCTTGCAGCAGAGGCACAATGAATCCATGTAGCTGCATCATGAAAACCATATACAATCTTAGGGACATGAAAGTCAGCCTTTTGGTAAGAGATTAAAGTGTTTGCAATGGTAGAAATCCAACCTTGCTCTCAATAAGATCCTCTAAGAGGTTTCTATTCCATACAAATCGAGGATCAGCCTGAACCACACAGTTCGCATGCACAATCAGAGAAAGAAATCGATGGGGTACTTGGACTCCCAAGAATAGAAGAATAAAATTGGGACAGAACAGATAGTGTATTGAAGAAAAATTCCCAAAAGGACACCAGGCAAAACATTTTGCAAAATGAAGAAACTTGAATTTGAAGATAAACTGTCCAATACAGGATTTGCAAAAGAATCAACTTGTTCAAAATCTATTAAGCACGGCTCGAGCTTGATTACTTCACAAATTCAAGATCCAATTAGAGCTTATAAGCTCACAAATTTTTTATTTTTATTTATTTATTTATTTTATCATTATAGTGACCTATCGGATTATTAATAGTATTCTTTTTACAGGCTGCATAATAAAATAACTATATTTGTTTGATTGGTATTACTAAAATTAAAAGTAACAAACTTCTTTGATCAAGCTCAAGCTATTTGAATAGTAAATAGTGCTGACTTCAAGCCAAACCTTCAAGTTTGAATTCAGCTCGTGCTAAAATTGAAGCCAATAATATTATAATCAAGGAAAGCCAAACACCTCAAGTATTCAGCTCATGTGTGTCTCTAATGCAAAATATTGGTTTTCATCAGGAGACCAGGATAACCTCTAGTTATATTTGAAAAAAAAAAATCAATTATAAAAAGACTTGAAACATTAATATAAACTGCAGCCAAAACTTCTTCTAGCTCACTTCTTGCTCACTAAACCAAGCAATCTTCAAATAACCGAAGCCTTCATTTTTTTGAACATAATGTCATGTAGTATGATATATGCTGTAACGTGGGGCATTTTACATGGTGCTGTGCTGACCATGCTTATATGTGCATGATACTTGAGCTTTAGTATTGAGATTTCATCTATTTACCCAAAAACAAAGAGGGCAAAAAAAAAATACTACTACTGAAAACCAATAACAAGCAAAGGCAAGGCTTTCATGTACATATGTAAATAAAATATGCTACAGAACTATGATGTCAAATTTTGCGAGCACATCAAGAGTACAAACCTGTTTCCAAATTGGTTTTCTCATTCTATCTTCTGCTAGGTTGAATCGTCTCTGGAAGCTACAAACATCATCAGACGCAATGGAAATTTCAAATTAGATTAATCTAAGGCAACAAGAGACATTTACACCATCACTAAATATTGATAAATTATGAAAGGAAGGAGGGCATACTTCAGTGTTATATCTGTCTCATACGAATAATACAATCCAGGAGTTGATTCAACCACTCTCAACAAATTCCTGAAGTATGCCTCATCTTTCTTCTGCACAAATGCAATTATATAATACACCAGCCAGGAAAGAAAAAAAAAACTAAAATTAAATTGATTGATATGTCACCTTGAATTTATCAACTAAAATGGCAAAATAATGCAAAGCCTCACCTCCTAAGCACTTAATTGTTTTATAGCTCAATTACACGGCAGGAATTTCATAGATTAAATTGATTGATATGTCACCTTGAGTTTAACAACTAAAATGGCAAAATAATACAAAGCCTCACCTCCTGAGCACTTAATTGTTTTATAGCTCGATTACATGGCAGGAATTTCATAGATTGTACTCTGAACATGGGAAAACCAAGATATGTTCCCACTTCCTTACATGACGTGATGACAAGCATGTAAACTCCTGTATCAACAATTCAACATAGAGAAATTTTGAATGGATGGTTTCTCAAATAACTCATTGTGTCTGCGAGAAAAACCTCAAGCCACATTACAGACAGGTTTAAACATACCTGCCACCAATCTTATCATTCCAACTACTCCATATATAGTAGAGGTTTTGTCAGGATTCCCCGGTTGATCACCACCTGTAATATATAAGAACCATCATTCTCATTTGTGCCAATAATGCAGTCATCAATAAGTAAAAGGAAAATTCTACTTTCTGATGTGCATCCTTTATGAGTAAATTCTCACCCCAAGATGCAATGAAATCCTATTTTGAAACTAAAATATACTTTTATCCTCAATAGACACACGAGAATAGACAGCTAAAAAGTAAATGGCTTAAGTAGGGAGATCATTCTATTCATGTGTGTGGCAAACCAAATAATATCATACTTAATTAACTTTTGATCATTCTGAAGCCTCTCCAATATATTCATCGAAATACTCATCTCCTTGATTTTGGCTACTAAGGTAACACCTAAAATACATGAAGAGAGGGCGACTTAGCCTAGAGATTCAACATTACAAGGATTGAAAAAAAAAATCCCTGTTCACATGCAGCATTCTCCTCCATCTGAGTCACATATACTACTTCCTCTGATTCCAACGTCCAAGTTGATATCATATAATCCATTCTAATAAGATAGTGGCATGTATCATTCTTGTTCCTATACCACTTTGCATTGGCGGTATACATTTTTCTTCTTGTAAATATTACCCTTCATCCCACAAAAAATCTTATAACCTGCTTGTAATTCATATCAACCGATATGCGTGTAGAAAATACCCTAGTACTATAGTGAGAAACATTTGCAAGTGAAGTGATGAACAAGACCAAGGAAGGAACAATTTCCACATGAGTTTTGAGCAGACTCCAACTTACTCCACTCCAAAACATCAAAACTCACCTCTTCGGAGAAAATATGTCAAATTGCAATTCCTCAGAAAATACAGTAAAGTTTAACACAGAAGCATACACAACAAACATTTTAACAGAATAATCGCTGGAACAGTTCAGTAGGACATATTAGTAATTCACTTCTTTTCACTTTAAACCCTAAGACACAGAAGTCCGAATTATACAAGTAGTTGAAACCATAGTTTTAAAAATCAAATCACTAGTATCATAATTGATTCACTGATTTAGTGGTCAAACCATGTATTTAGATTAGTTGGAACCGTGGTAAATATTAAATCAAAAAATATAAAAAATAAAGGACATGAATCTCACCAGCTCCAGGGCAATTTTTGGCCAGTGTTTGGACTGATTCTTGGCGGTTTTGTTTGGCTCTATCATTTTAGGACCAGTATATATATGGAATCTAGCCTGACTGATTTGCCAGTCATACTAGCCGGTCTGATCCACTTTTTAAGACTAAGGGGCATAGTTTATCCATTACGATCTACATTAGTCAAAACTACCCGAAAACTAGTAGCTTTTCAAAACTAGGTTATATAATAGTAAAAAATTACTTAACAAGCAAAGTTTTGTCTGAAAAAAGCTAATTATATTAATTTAAAAGCTAGCTTACAAGCTATTTTTTTTATTTTTTATTTGGTTTTGCCAAGCACATAGGTTCTGGAGGTGAATTCCTATCGAGGGTCATAATAGTGGTACGAGAGATTGCTCTCACAACACCCAGCGCGGGTAGCGACGCCATGGTAGCGTTTGCCCGGGACTAGGAAAGGATAGTGCAGAGCTAGCCGGCGAGGGGCAGTAGAAGTATTGTGGCATGTTACACTACACATTGATCCAATATGGGCGGTACCCAAATTGGAGATTATTAACACAAAACTATCATAAAAGGAAGATAAACGAATGATGATAGACGATGAATACTGACCAGTCAGAGGTTCAATGTTCCCATCAGTTCGATCGATAATGAAGCCATGGTCAGGTGACTCAACGGCTCTGATTACATACTTGTCTCGAAATTCGAGCAAACGCAATTGATCGAAAAGCTTGAAATTAGTAGCCGCAGTAGTGCTCGTATCAGTGGAAGGAGAGGAAGGGGAGGATTCTACTTCAATCTCCATAACTTTGTCGTCCTCCGAGTTTCATACAATCTAGCAAATACAGAAAATATCTGTAAGCTTAAAGTTGATTGGTGTATGGAGATATACTACTACGAAAGTGTCGATGAGAGGTTAATTGTCGCAGAACAAATAATTCATCGGGTATTAATGGCTAACTGATTGATTGAGATACGCAAGCAAGGATGGGAGGGGGGAATGGTCAGAAGTCAGAACAGCCGGTCGCATCAAATCGTTTGCTAGATTTCACTATTCGCAACAATAATCGAAAATGTTATTCTTGTCATCCATGATTTCACATGGTTAATTAACTAATTATCGTGGGTGAATATTCATCTTCTTAACTATAATATACATTTAATAAATATATTCATACTTATTTTTCATTTCAGATCTTTTGATACTTATAGTTTCCTTTGTATATCAAAGAATATGTATAAATAGTTAATAAATAAATATTAAGTTCAACTTATAAATTACTATTACTTTTATTAATTTAAAAATTTACAAACACTACAAGATTAAATAAAATCTTGCCACATTATTGATAATACATATTGCAGTATACATACTAAATTTAACAAAATTGAGTTTAGACTCCAAAGAAATAAAGTTATCAATATATTTTATTAAGTTATGTGAAAAAGTACTATCGTAAAATAAATTATAACTAAATTGTATATACAATTTTGATGTTGGTTCGTTTTCAAAGATAACACAATCACTCCCTCTCTTTTACACTTAAAACAAGAGATTTGAAATATGGACAATAATGTCCAAATATCAATTTAAAAGCATAAAAGAAAGGAAATTTCACCCAAAAAATCAAAGAAAGGCCATCAATTAAATAGTAAAAATATAGGAGAAAACGACTGAATGCATGTTGTTTACCGAGTAAAAAAGAGGATAAAAAATAGCAAAAGAATATTGGGCCCCGCTAAATTCATGATCTACAACTGGATCAGACAGGTAAGTGTTGGCGTGCGTGAGCGGTAACTATATAATTCAACCCATAACCCATGAAACACAACTCAAACCATGTACTAAAGGAGGGGAAATACAAACACTTCTAAAAACAAATCTCCCACCAATGTGGGACAAATGAAATGAGCAAAGTTTGACTTTTTCCATTATTTCCAACAACCCCCCACCAATAATAAAATAATACAAAAAACAACAAAAAGATTTGTGTGAAAAAGATTTAGCACTTAAGTATCAATATCATAATAATTGAATTGATATGTAGTGAAGTGATGCAACAATCATATCTAAGAAATGAAAGAATTTTGAACTTCTTTGACTTCGATTGAGATCCCCACAATACATGTATTATCTTAGAATATGTTTGTTCCACGATAATAAAATAAGCGTTATTGATGATCAAGCACACACATTTGATACTCATGAGTGTTCTATAAAGACAGCCATAATTTTTCATAGAAGGCGGCCTACCTTCACACTCACCTAGATAAATCCATCAAGTGCGGCTCACAAACACTACTATATAAGGTTATGGAATCATTAAGACCACATAAATGCTCAACTTTATATGCATCAAATGGTGAGTTCATCAATTATGTCTCAATAGGATCATCCAAAATTATGATTATAAAATCATTAAGAGACTAGCTCAACCTCCAATCAAAGCATTACCATGCGCCATAGAGAGGGAAATATAGTACAACAAAGTAATCATGTGGCTTTATTTTATCACGAGTGGTATCCACCATACTTTCCTCAACTCAAAAGATTAATCCACATCCACCTCATCAATTCAAGGATAACTCTCCTTGTAAGACACTTCATAATAAGATATGTCATACTTCACTTTGATCTAACAAACTCTAAAGAGATCACACAATTTCTCAACAATTGTCGCACAAAATTGTGTCTCACATGAATGTATCTCCTCTTACTATTATACATATTGTTCTTGGCAACACACATAGCTACATGTGAATCACAATGCAAGGAAACTGATATACAAGGTTTCCTCCACAAAGCCACATCTGTTAATAAATTTCTAAACCACTCTACCTCTTAACTATTAAATTTAAGGGAAATAAACTTTGACTCCATAATAGATCAAGCAATATAAGTCTACTTAGTGAACTTCCATGGCACAACTCCTCTTCATAGGAAAAACACATAACCACCAGTGGAACTGACCTTGTCAAGCGATGAGTTCATCAAGTGGTGAACCTCATCAAGAGTACAAAAAAAATAAATATCATTCATTAGTACCCTTAAGGTATCTAAGTAAATTGAAAAGTGTAGTCCAATAACTACCTAGGTTGTGAGTATACCTACTTAGTCTACTTACAACATAGGTTATGTCAGATTTAGTATAGTTCATGAAGAACATTGAACTACCTTTGATTATAGCATATTCTTCGTATGAAATACTAAAACCTTGAATCTTTCTCAAGTGCATGCCTGGGTCATAGGGGATTCTTATAGGCATTCCATCAAAGCAATAAAAAAATTTCAAGATTTTTTTCAATATAATGTAAATGACACTAGAAAAATTCATTATCAGATTTTCTCATTTTTACACTAAGAATCACATCAACTTCTTCTAAATCTTTCATATCAAAACGAGAACACAAAAAGGATTTGGTCTCATTGATCACAATCACATTAGTGTCCAGAATTAACATGTTATCGACATATAGACATATAATCACATATTCTTATCAAAACATGTTGGAGTAAACACAAGAATCATATGCATTCACTACATAACCATTTCTTGCTTACTTCTGGTCCAATTTTCCATACTATTGTTTAGGAGCTTATTTAAGGTCATATAACAAATTTCTCAATCTATACACTTTGTTCTCTTGACCCTCAACCACACAACTGTTAGGCTGCTCCACATAATTTTCTTCTTTAAGTTCACATTTAAAATTGTAATTTAACATCCATTTGATGAACTACAGGTCAATGAATAGAATCTAAAGCAACCAAAGAATGAATAGTGGCAATATTAGTCATAATAGAATAAATAAATAAATAAATAAGTTAATATATTTCTTTTTTTGTATTCTACAACCACCAAATAAGCCTTAAAACTTATCAATGATCCCATAAGTTCTCAAGCCAAGTCCCAATTATAATTAGACATAATTGAATCTAATTCATGTTTAATTGTCTCTTTTCATAAACTAGCATCAATAGATGTTACAACTTCCTTATAGGATTTAGGATCGTCCTCAATCAAAGAAGCAAACACAAATTCCAAATTTATTTAATCAAGATTGATGTTCTTAATTAGTAAAGTGGTAATAAAAGCAGGCCCAAAGCTAGTTCATATCTTTTGGCTTTTTACTTCTTCTAGGTTTATGCATATTCTCATTCACAACACAATAGGATGAATGCATAGACCAAGGCACAGAAGAAACATTAGAGGAGATAAAAATATCACTTGCATTCTTTTCTCATAGGAAACACATTCTCAAAAATTATGCATTTCTAGATTCACGAATAGAGTTATCACTTAAACATAATAATATATATGCAACACTATTTTAAGCAGAACAAATAAATGCACAATCGAAAGCTTTTGTTCCCACATTAGTCCTCCTAAAATAAAGCAAGCCAACCTTATCTAGACACCCCTATACTTTTAGAAATTCAAGGTAGACTTAAAACATTTCCACAATTTATAGGGTATTTTTATCAAACTTCTTATAAGGGACTCTATTTAAAACATAATATGCAAATAGTACAGCTTTCCCCACATTTGGTCAAATATACTAGAACTTAATAGCATAGTGTTTATTATTTCTTTCAAAGTTATTTTTATATTTCACCAACAGCATTTTATTAAGGTGTATAAAGGCATTGGTCTCATGTATAATACCATAACTATCACAAAAGTTCTTTAGGAAGCTAGTTCCGTATTTACCGCTTCTGTTTGACCGAGGCCTCTTAATCTTATGATCTAACTTATTTTCAACTTCCACTTCATATTTTAAGAACATTCTTTATGTCATATCTTTAGTTCTAAGGAGGTAAACTTTGGTATAACTAGAATAATTATCTATGAAGGACACATAATACTTTTTTTCTTCCCTAATCACTGTATTTTTAAAATTAACTAAGTCTGTATGAATCAACTCCAATAACTCAGATGATCTTGTTGTGATAGGTTTAAACAAGTTTGTAGTACACGTGGCTTCGACCCAAATAGAACACTTATCATAATCATTAGTATCCAACACGTTAATTAAATTCATATGTTTTAATTTATCTATGGAAGCCACATTTAGATCCCCTAAGCTACTATACCATAGAGTAATAGACTCTATAATATAAGTAGAAGTAGAAGCACTTTCATCAATTAAAATGGTGTTCAAAACAAAGAGACTATCAGCTAAGTATCTCTCCCCCACAAATACCCCATTATTGGTGAACACAAATTTATCAGCATCAAACACTAATTCTAGTCCAATCTTATTAAGGAAACTACTTGAAACTAGGTTCATATGTAGAGAAGGTACCCATAGAACATCATTCAAAGATAGTTTTTCCAAAAGTGAGTTTCAGAAAAACCTTTCATTTGTCTAAGAATCTATAGTAGGTGAGTTATCCATGAATACATGCTCCCCATCAACAACATCCTCAAATTGGTGGAAGAGACTTCTACAGGCACACAAATGCACGAGTGTCCATAACCAAGTTCATCTTATTGTCAACCAGATTTGCTTCAACCACTAATGCAATCATAACCTCTTCGATCTCCAAAGCATTGGCATGTGGCATTAGAGGAGCGATGCCCTTCTGAGTCTGATTCTGGTTTTTCTGACCCACTAATAGGCCTTATGACTTGTTTTCCCATAGACATAGCAAGCCACCTTTTTCAAGATGGATTGACACCTTTTCTAGCCTTTTGTAACACCCCCAAATTTTGTAACTTAAAAATTACATTTTAAAGAGTTAATAGAGAAAGCCAAAACACAAAACGTAGGGGTCTCACACCGCATCCAACATAAAAGAGGCACTCCCTATGCCCAGTCTATGTCGGGTACAAGGCAAAAGTAACCTTAGACCTAGGAATCATGTGTGGGAATCACTTAATTCCACCGTGATATATGATGCGAAATAGAGAGAAGGAAATAAATAATGAAAATAGAGGACTAAGAGTCCAAAGAGAGATAGATATATCCAGATAACCATACCTAGAGATATCTAGATAACCATACCCTTTACTAATTTGTTTAGTGCTCACCCAAGTCAAGCATAACAAGCTAATAATCATTAATCACCTGCAAAATAGGGCAGATCTACTTGTGGGAATGAGCAGCACCCATAAAAAAGATGATCAGTACACTATGTACTGAGTAAGGTAACAATAAAGTCGAAATCAGGAAAACACATAATTACATACATTCATAGCGGAAAGTAGTATATATGCGAGATACAAGAATCAACACAAGATAATTACTGGTTCAGATTTTTGTTATTAGATGTGTGGTGATCCATTCTTTTTATGTACGTTGAGTTCAGGGACCCCATTATTCTTAATCCAATGGGACAGACTAAAACGCCTCTTAGGACAAAACGCTCCTGGCCACTATTATTAAGTTGATGGAACAGACTCTACAACTCCCAGGGCAAAATGCTCCTAGCCACTATTCTTAAACCGATGAAACGGTATGAATCACCTCCCAGGACATAACAAGCCTAGTCACTATTATTAAGCCGATAGAACAGATTCCTACACCTCGGTCTTGATTCACGTAATCTTTCATAAGTAATTAGTGTATTAATCATTGGTTACTTATCTCAGACTCATATTATCTTTCACGTTGAGATTAGGCCCCACTATTCTTAAACCGGTGGAACGGTCTGATGCACCTCCTACTACAAAATGTGTCTGGCCACTATTATTAAGCCGGTGGAACGGACTCATAAAACACCTCGGCCCGGCTCACGTGATCTTTCACTTTGAATGATTAGTGTCATATTCATTATTGGTTTATGAGTAAGAAACATAATTAATGCAAGTGAGACATCAATATACATATAACAAGACTGCTCTCAAAGATTAAGATATTTATTTTTCCTAAAAATCCTAAATTCACAATTTAAGCATAACTTCTTCCATATTGATTATTTATCCACCAAATTTAGTATATGTTCCTCAAATAATAGTATCATTAACATACCCAAAATTCGAGATCTAACTTTCAAGTCTTATACATGCGATAATAGCCCTATCTTAAAAGTTAATATTTATAAGGCTTCCAAAACCCTAATTTCACAAGTAAGTCATAACTTTTCCTAGAAGACTCATATAATTACCAAATTTAATATACAACCCCAAAATACCAATATTAACAATATATCCGAAATTCATGGCCTAACTCTAACGTTTTACACTTATGATAATAACATTATCGTTTTAAGGCTATTATTTCTAAATTAGGCTATTTTCTCATCTGAAGAACCAAGGACATTTCTAATCATGCCCAAACACTTTACATGGCATTAGTAGCATATTATAATTCATCTAACTCATTAAAATATCAAAATTTTCCTATTAGCACATGTTTACCAAAATGCCTTTAAAGATAACCGATAGCCCTTATTTTACAAAAATCTTATATCCTCAATGTCATTATTTCCAAATCCTCATTTTATCAACATACATCTTAAATATAGGTATTTCCCGCTTATAATACTTCATTAGGCCCATATAACTCTTCCACAAATTTTTCTCTTCCACAAAATATGACTTAACATAGAAATCAACATATCTTCACATCTTTCATTATGTGCACTCTCTTTCTACCATATCATCCACATTATCATATCATAATATCAACAACATGCATTTAATAAGATAATAACAATAGTATGATAGTAAACAATATCATACAAAAAATTAACACAAAACCTTAAACATCGATTGGTTATAAACAAAGGCTCCAGTTTCTAAGCATGCTTATCCTAATCCGCTTCTTCCGGAACTTTCGAAGTATCACCTAAGAATAATTAAAAAAGCATAATTATAATTAATTCTAGGGTTAAGGTAATGGAAAGGAAAATAATGGGGGAAACTATACCAAGGTTCGAAGGGGGGTCTCGGCTAAAAATTTATGTAATAAGGGGGATTGGTTGGGGGTTTATCGAGCAAGGAGGGCTAGCAACGACACAACCTTCCGTTGCTAAGGGGTTGCAATAGTAAGGAAGGCCGAAAGGAGAGGGTGGGATCAGTGGAGTTGGTCGAAGGGAGGGGTTGACCAATAGTGGGAATTGTTGAAGGATAGTAGGGTGTTTTGATGGAGTTTGTCGAAGCTTAGGGGAGGGATCGAATGGTTTTGCTACAGCTGGAGGGTAGGAACGGAGGATATTGCTACAACTAGGGGGTAGGTTGTGGTGAAAGTTGTTGCAGCAAGGAAGAGAATAAAAGAAAGAAAATGACGTGGTAGTTGTTGTCGTAGGTAATGGGTGGTGGAATATAAGCTTTGGCTGATGGTAGGGGTAGGTTATGGTGAGTTTTGCTGTAGTTGGGGGGTTGGAATGGTGAGTTTTGCTACAACTAAGGGTGAGGGAATAGGAGGTGTTGCTGCTGGTGGTGGATGTGGTGCATTAAGGGCTACCAAAGGTGGGTTTTTGGGGGTGTTTTTAGGCTATTTTGGCAACGGTGAGGAGGGGAAAAGGAGGAGGGTGTTTGGGGTTGATTTTTGACAGAAAATTGAAGGAATAAGGAGGTAATTTTAGGGAATTACATAAGATATATGTGTATATATATTTACATACACGCAGAGAGGGAGAGGAGGGAGGTTGTGATTGGGCAAAAAGTCAAACCCAACCCACAATCGCAACAGCTAGGAATTGATGGGGGTAGGGATAGGCTTGTTAGAGGGAGACATGCACGCAAAGGGGAAGGAAGAAGGAGAAGAAAGGAGAGTTGAGGTTCGGCAGGGAAAAAAATAAAATAAGGGAAGGAGAAGAAAAAGGGGAAAGGAGAAAAAGGGAAAGAAAAAGTGTGGGTTTAGATTTAGGTTAAATAATTATCCGGGATTAGATTTAAGTTAGGAAAAATATTAATAACCCAAAATAAAAATTAGAATTATGCTAAGATTTAGAATTAGGAAGTCAGGGTAAGATAGAAAAATAAATTCCCGATGTTAGAATTAGGTTTCGATATTAATTACTTAGGATTAGGTTTAGCTAAAAATTTAGGGTATTACACCTTTCTTCTAGGGCATCTTCCCTTTTTCCTTAGTCTTGTCTTGGAAAACACCACCCTCAACCTTATTGGCAGCAACGAATTAAGAAGAATAAGAGATTCAATTGTCCTTCATATGTTTTGTCTCTTTAGTCCTCATGTGACTGATTAGCTATGGCAGGGTTATGTCCCTTTTTTTGTGCTTCAAATGGTTTCTGAAGTCAATCTAGGATGGTGGAAAATTTTCTATCAACATGTTTGCTTGAAACATCTCAAATATTTATATGCCTTTAGCTAAGACTTCAGCAACCAAACTTTCATAATCATGAAATTGATCCATTATCCATTTGCCGTCAACCATCTAAAACTTCATTAGGTTTCCAACATCATACTTCTTTTTCCAAATTTCATCATAGCCATATTTATTCTTTAGATTATCCCAAATCTTCTTCAAAGAATCAACTCCAAATAAACAATTTTATTTTCATATGTGACAATAAATGACCCTAAATAGTCTTGTCGTCTCTTTCATATATGTCTTTTACAGCATCATTAGTTCTCTTAACTATAAGTAGAGCGAGATTAATATCAATAGTGGCCAAAATTGTGTGTGTCCTTTTGAGTAGGTGGATATGTCAGCAACATATGATCGAGCTCAAGAACCTCGAACATAATTAATAGTATTTGAGATAATCTATGGTAATTGGTATTGTCTAATGGCTTAATCTTAGACATGTTAGGAATAATTCTTGGAATAATAGCAACCATATCAAATCTTAGAGCAATGACACCAAAAAGAAACCAAGTAGTAAACCAAACAAAATTAGGCAATACACTTGGGCTAAGAATTTTTACCCCCAGAACCGAGCACTTAGAACAACAAAAACCACACCTAATATATCCAACTTCAATATAGCAGTGCTCATGATCAACAAAATTTAGCAGCAACACCATACGAGCATGAGGATAAAAATTAACCAAGCCAAACAAACCATTGGAATAATATACCGCAATACATGCTAGAAATCCAAACAAATCAACCTCAAAACAAGAAAATCAACAATAAAGATGAACACAATTCCAACAACCAACAAATATCTATTTGAGCAATAATCGATGTCTAATAATAAAATTAAAGCCGGTAATGATGAACAAAACAACAAAGTCAATTATGAATAATAGATCCTAACACCAAAATACAAATCAATAAGAACATAAACAAAATTTGAGATTTGGCAAGAATTAGATTCGAAATCCTACACTAGAACCGATTCACAACACCCAAAAACTTTAAACTCAAGAATGTCGAACAGTAGCGAAGCAAATAAATTTTGAAAACACTGATTTGGACTCAATAGAACCAAACAAACAAAGCCCAAACATAGTTACGTATACTACAACCTAATTCGCTTCATATTAATAACAATTATTGTAGTATACACATTAAATTTAGCAAAACATAGTCGAGAATCAAAATAAATAAACTTATCGATTCATTTAATTGCATCATGGAAGACCACTACCTTGAAGCAAATTATGGAAGGACCTACAGTGTAATCTTGGTGTCAATTCTCCTCTAAGTTTAACACAACACCTCCAATTTTTTATACACTTAAGAATAAGAGATTTGAAATATGCAGAGTAATGCTCACCTATTGATTTAGAATCACAAAAGAAAGCTGAGGAAATTCATTCCAAAGACTAAAGGAAGGCCATCAATTAAATAGTGAAAACGTAATAGAAAAACAATTGAACGTTTGATTATTGTAGGCCATTACTCGCACAATGTGCAAGTGAACGTTTGTAAATGTTCAAAAAACTGGAGGAAATCTCAGAATAATTGTTTCTCGAGAAACGAAGAGGATAAAAAATCAACAAAAGAATATTAGGCTTGACTAGATTCATGATCCACACCCATGCTCAACCCACCTCAAATGGGTGGGTGGCGGTGTGCAAGCATATGGTATATATATATAACCCACAACCCAAGAAACACAACTCAAACCATGTACTAAAGGAGTGAAAATATAAACACTTCTAAAAACAACTACCCCATCATTGTGTGACGAAGGAAATGAGAAAAAAACTAGTTTTTACCATTGTTTCTAACAATTATTAGCATGAAGACTAACAAAATTTTACAAAGTCTTTAACCCAAGAGTCTTTAACAGTATAACCCATAAAAACAAGTGAGAATAGAGTATTTAGTATCCTTGAGCTATCAAGTCAAAGATATCTAAAATGAAAGGTAAATGTACTAGCACATCTTAAGACAAGAGGCCTTAAACATACTATTACAGCAAATAATAATACAATGGAACAAGAAAAGGTAAAGGAAACACTATTTATTCGCCACCATTTTTATGAAAGTATGATAACTGAATACTTAGTAGAAGAAAACCTCAAAGAGTCATGGGATAATTTAGTGGAAACGTAATATCATTAGAACATGGTCATCCTCTTAAAGACTTAGTATGACTGGATCCATTGAATATTTTGGGATTATAAAAGCATAAATGACTATAACTCTATTATATATCAAATATCATTCCAACTAAATATGTGTGGCTAGGTAGTCACAAATGAGCAAATTTTAGAGAAAACACTCCACTTTTCATATATCAAATGTCTTATTGCAAGAATAAAATAGATTAAGAAATTTCAAGAAGTATTCAGAATTGATATAAGTATTACTTGTGGTTGAACAAAACAATGAGTTGTTGGTAAAAAATCACAACTTAAGACCTAATGGTTCCACAACATTAGATGAATTCAATGCTACACACAATAGAGAATGATGGCATTAGCATAAGTGAGGACGAGGTAACTATCATGGCCAAGGTCATGGTGGGGACCACTTTAACTATTATAGTTATGAAGGTGTGGGTTTCAAATAAAATACAAAATTGAAACCATAGATGTAAGGACACTAGAAGAAATTCACCCCAAGGTTAAAATTATATGTTATGAATATAACACAATTGGATATTGGGCTCACAATTATAGAATTGCTAAACACTTGGTAGATTTGTACCAAAGTCTCACTTTAGAAATTGCTGACTACGTGATACAAATCAAAAAAGATGATGAGTTTGCTATCATAGGGAATGCTTCCACTTAATAGAATGCTATCTCTACTATCTTTCTATTTCTCTTATAATATCTTATATTGTGTTCTTCATTAGCATATTATTTTATGATTTATATTTAACCATCACTTATGTTATCTTATAATTTTTGTTATCAATGAATATAAAGTTTGTTTTATTGATACCCTAACAATTATTTCTATTTTGAAATTGAAGATATAGGCACACCTAAAACCCAATATAATGGCAAAGAAAAATGTACAGCAGACTGTGCCACTACATTATGTGGACTATTTATTTGAAACCCCGCTAAAGTATATAGTTTAAGATGAAAAGTTAATCACTATAAACCATAGGAACATATAGCTTTCGGGTTGCACATGTCCCAACATACCATCTTGTGGAATAAAGTTTTTTTTTTACATCTATAATGTGTTGATGATAATGCATATGCCATATCTAGTGCTACAATGCTCATAATAGACTCTAGAAGAGCATGTGTGTTGCTCCCTAAGGAGGGATTAATAGTTAGTGACATATTTTATTTGATAAAATCCCAAAGAAACTTATTGATTTTTAAAGACATGCATCAAAATGGTTATCATAGGGAAATCATAAATGAAAATAGGAAAGAGTATTTGTACACTACAATGCATGAACCTAGCAAGAAATATACTCTTGAGAAAATATCAACATGTTCCTAGGATTATATTAGATTTATATAAGTCCAATTGAAATAAGTATGGTATCTAAATAAAATTTAGAAGATAAGAAAATTTTCACCTTACAATATGACTATTGGGGCCACCAAGACATAAGAATGATGTGCATAACTATTGAAACTTCAATCGGGCAATCATTAAAGAATATTAAGGATATAAATTATTAGGGTTCATCATGTGTTGCTTGTTTATTTAGCAAATTGATTAGGAGTTATTCCATGAATAAGATTGGTACTAAGTCTCCAAATTTTTTAGAATGAATACAGGGAGACATATGTGGATCGTTTGTCCCTCTATTAATTGATCCATCAATACATTCATCACATGCAAGTTTATTGTCTAGTCAAATGTGGCATTCACTAGAATCTTAGCTTAAATCATTCGATTAAGAATTCAGTTCTTAAATTATACAATAAATAAGATAACACTTGACAATGCCAATGAGTTTACATACTAAGTAGTTAATGGTTAGTGTGTGCCAAATGATATTGATGTGGAGCATCATGTGGGTCATGTTCATGCATAAAATGATATTACTAAATCATCGATTAAACAATTATAATTGATTGCTCAAACATTACTAATGGGCTCCATATTACCCCCATCGGCTTAGAGATATGCTATATTACATGTGGTAGCTTTGATTAGGTTGAAACCGGCTATTTATCATAAATACTCTCCATTACAATTAGTATATGGGAAATAACTTAATGTATCACATTTAATGAAATTTGGTTGTGTTGTGTATGTTCTTATCACCCACAACAAAGAATGAAAATGGGCTCATAAAGAAGGCTAGTAATTTATATTGGTTTTGAATCCCCATTGATTATTAAATATCTTGAACACATGATTGGTGATATATTTATAGAAAGGTTTACTAATTGTTATTTTAATGAAATAATATTTATAGCCTTAGGGGGAGATGAGAGAAAAGTGGACCCACATACAAAGGAATTTACGTGGAATGGGACAAATTTATCTTATCTTGATCCACGATTGAACTTTTGCGAACAAGAAGTGCTTAAGATTATACATTCACAAGTTGTAGCTAATCAATAACCTAATACATTTACTGACATCAAGAAAATGATAAAGTTGCACGTTCTAGTAATGTATGTTCCTACAAAGATTTCAGTTCTTACTAAAATTTCAAATAAGACTCATGCAAATGAAACTACAACATGCTAAAAATATTTTTAACCACTCGGTTCAAAAGACTTGAGACTAGGAAGGATGAGAAAGTACGATGACATGGAAATTGATACCATGACTATTCATCTCATTAAATAAAAATATAATGATACATCAAAAGAAGAGGAAAACATCCCAGAAGAGGTGTATGGTGATGAAAATACCAATAATTATAAATCAATAAATTATGTTTCCATTAGAGAATGGTTTGATAGAAGTGACACCACCATGGATGAAGTATTTATATACTCATTTGCATGTGAAATGATGTTAAATGAAAATGATCTTGAGCCAAGGATAACAAATAAATGTCAAAAAGATAAGATTGATAAAAATGGAAAAAGGCAATTCAAGCATAACAAAAATTTCCTAAAAAGCATGATGTATTTGGACATGTGGTCCTTACATCAAAAGACACAAAGCCTATAAGCTGTAAATGGGTGTTGTAGGCAAATAAAATGATAAAAAGGAAAGTGTAAGACACAAGGTAGGACTTGTAGTCCAATAATTTGGTTTAGTCTAGAGGAGAATGGTGGAAGATGAAAGTAGGTTCATGATGTTAAAGACAAAGGGGTAGAGGAAATAGGATGGGCTAGGACTAGGGTGAAATCGCTAGAGTGTTTATAAGGATAGTGACAACAACCACGACAAACATCACCAATGTAGATTAAAATATCGTGGTTGTAGATTGATATAAGTGGATTTGAGTTGATTAAAAAACCCTACGAGTATCATTATATCCATGATTTTTTCCACATGAGAGAGTCATAGGGTGTGATTCTTAATAATTTTTCCACCTTTTGAGATCTCGCATGACTCACTTGAATTTAACCTAAAAATAGATCTTTTATCCTATGAACTAACAACATTTTCCACTCTTATGACTCTTCGTAGGCTTAATGAGTTTACTCAACTACTTTCAAGATATGTGCAAGAATGGCGGCACCACAATGTCTCAAAGCATCTCTTCACCCTATCAAGACCACAATAGTTGTCGCCATCACACATCTGCATGCCGACAACAGAAGAAAGTACAATTTTCTTGAAGTTGACTACATTCACTAGGGGACCACTGCAAGGCACTGCCACCTGACAATAAGGCACAACCACCTAATGCCTAGGTGCAATCGACCATCGCAGCACCAAGGGACATTTGTTCTATCTGCATGGATGCACATTATGAATACCCCAGGATCAAAGCATTAAAGGAGGATGGATTGAGAAAGAAAAATTAGGGAATTCATAGAGAGAGAGAGAAATAACAATGACAATGGAAGAGTAGTAGAGAGGAAAAGAAGGAGAAGAATCCCAGTTGTAACACCCCCAAAATTCACTATTGAAAAATTTTGTTTAATTAAAAGAAAATTAGCGGAAGCAAATTAATAAACCGTGAACTTTGGGAGTATTACCGCCACACTTAGTACCAGACCGGCTCACTCATACCGTTCTGGTACCAAGTGCTAAGGCTAAAGGAGTGAAATCAAAATTTCCAAGAAACTTAAGCATAAATTAACGAGAGTAGCGCGGTAAATGATTTATCAGAGTAAAATCCACCAGTGGTGGTTACAAAACAACAATATAGTGAATTTATGAATTTTAAAGAGGCAAATTAAAAACTTAACAAGTCCGGAAAGTTCCTTATGCTCATTCCCGAGACCCACTTGAAAACATCGAACATGACCTGCAAGGGGCACTGCCCATTGAATAGGCAGGGGCCCCATGAAGGGAACCCTTCAGTACTACGGTATTGAGTAACCCTTTAAAAACACGCTTAAAGACAGGCACGCAATGTCACACATGATATACTAGAATAATCGTACATAACGACATATGTAAATATAACAATCAGATCCATACATTCACGTATTCAACATGTCAATCAAATATTAATGGTGTATACATGACATTCATCTTTGTCCATTCACATACTTAGCAAGTTAACCGAATATCAATAGGCCATAATGAATAATCGATACTTTAGGGCCTTAAGGCCATTAGTCCATCATTAATCAATCATCTTAGATTTTAAATGTCCATGTGAGTGCGGGAACCCCACTATTATAGCCGGTGGACCGGAAGTATATATAGGGCAAAACGCTCCTAGCCACTATTATTCGCCGGTGGGTCGGTCTCCAGGGCAGAACGCTCCTGGCCACTATTATTCGCCGGTGGACCGGTCTGGCCCCGACTCACAAGGTGTTCCACTATAAGTGATTAGTATCTTCCCCATATCTTATCGATTTTATATTTGGTTTGCTGAGCACGGAATCCCCCACTATTATAGCCGGTGGACCGGAAATATATACAGGACAAAACGCTCCTGGCCACTATTATTCGCCGGTGGTTCGGTCTCCAGGGCACCCCGGCTCCTGGCCACTATTATTCGCCGGTGGACCGGTCTGGGTCCGGCTCAGCATCTTCCTCTTTAAGTGATTAGTGTCTTAAACGTATCTTATTCGGAAGTGTTTCACCCTTGACATGCATGGCTAACTATATCCACACTTATCCTCCCAGGAGGGCCCGTCCCATATCTTGAGACTTCTGCACCTCCTAACTCGGTTTTCTCCAAAACCCTAACTCGGGCCTATGTGGCCCCTCCTTCTCTGTCGTACACATCCCGACTATTTCGACACCCTACACGTCATGAGCCTTAGATCCAATCCTCACTTCCTACCCCACTCATCCTCTTTTACTTTTATTATTTTCTTTTTCTTTTTCCACCTTCTCACATTAGGGTTCCTTCCTAAACCCTAGTTTGGTCTCCTACGCTCCCTTATACCGTCCCACGTACTATTTTCGCCCAAAGCTCCCAGACACCCAAATGACACTTCTGTTACCTTCCTCACATCCCGAGGTAACTTTCCATACGAAAAGTCTGCCCCCATGCGGACTCTAACCATCCCATGCAAACCCTAGTTTCTTCCGTACCTACATTAGCCAACTTACTTCCCTTTGGTTATCTTTCTCTCTCATTACTCTTTTTCATGCCTCCATACCCGATTACCATAATAATTATCCTAACATGCATGTCCCTAAGGGCCACATCACATCACATCATAACACATAGCATATCCATATTAGCACATACAAAAAGGGCACATGAACACACCTTAGTTCCAAGCCATACCACACGTGAGACAATTGAATAATAACATATTGATCTCGACATAAAAATTATACAAGGCATCCAAGACATGTAGGACATATAGCACACATTCGACCTTAGCTACACCCTTACTCGATTTAGGTTACCGAGCTATCTTTCACATAAATTAGGCCTTTAGACGCCCTTTATAATCGTTATACTTAATATATTTCCCATCTAGTTTGTTAGATTATCAATTTACCCATTTCCTTTATTATAATTAACAAATTACCCATTAGTTGGTCGAATTACCAATTTATCCCCGTTCATTATCCTAATTACCAAATTACCCCTCTAGTTGGTTAAATTACCAAATTACCCCTCACATTTGTCATATTTACGATTTTACCCTTCTCCATTATTAAGTCATCAAATTACCCTTTAATTATTTAAATTATTATTTTTACCCTTCTCAATTATTATAGTTACCAATTTACTCCTTTCCAATTTCCACTTTTACCCCTTTGATTTACAAATTACCATTTTACCCCTTCACCTTCAAACTTACCATTTTACCCGCTTAACTTCCAAAAATTACCATATCGCCCTTTTACTTATTAAAACTTCCATTTATCCTTAATTATGAAATTACTATCTTACCTCTTTTAATTCTCAAATTACCATTCTGTCCGTTATCACAAAATTACTATTTTACCCTCTAATTATAAAATTACAATTTTACCCTTTTATTACAAAATTACCAAATTATCCTTTTTATTACAATTTACCAAATTACCCTTTCGTTACAAATTTACCAAATTGCCCTTTTATGATAAAATTTCCATTTGGCCCATTTATTACAAAATTACAACTTTAACCTTTTAATATAAAACTACCATTTTGCCCTCTTCTTACAAAATTACCATTTTACCATTTAATCATAATTACTATTTTACCCTTTATTCATAAAATTACTATTTTGCCCCTTTAATTACAAAATTACCAAATTACCATTTTATTTCAAAATTACCAAATTGCCCTTTTAATTCAAATTTACCAATTTATCCTTTCACTTACAAATTTACCATCTATCCCTTATTACTCCACTTGTATTAAATTATTATTATTACTACATAAAATATTAACTTTAATCCCTCATCTTTGATTCTTATAATTAATGTAACATTATTAGCATCCATATATATATTCTAGACCATAACTGTGTACAAGATACATTAATAAAATTCACTAAGGCTCACAAAATACTAATCATGCAATAAAGATCACAATACCCTAATAAAACATGGATAATACTTAACATTTTCATTAATAACCAACTTCTACCTTAAACAATTTCTCCAAACATGGCACATAATCTATCATACTTCCTTTTCATCAACCAACTCAAGAAAACATATATAGTATACTAAACAACATATATTAAACATAATACACATAAAAAATGCCTAATGTGCTAACATACGTTAATCCATATATTTAAGCGGGATTTAATGGTTACCTCGATTCCACGAAAAACAAACCATACCGGTATCCCGGTTTAAGGTTCAAGATTTGATTTATCAAAACCAATACCTAAAATAATTCAAGACTCATTATGTTAGAAAAAAAATAAAACCAAATCATAAGGCTTATAACACTTAATTACTCAAATAATTAAACTAAAATATTTTTATACCTTAAAATATTAAGTAAGCAAACCAAAGAGGGCAGCAGCTCATACTGCCCATGCAGCATGAGCTGTATGCAGAGAAGAATAAAAAGGAGGGGCTCGAAGGTGGTGGAAGAAGGGAAAATAGGTACTCTTGGGTTGGTTGTTTGGGGCTAGAAAAGGAGGGGTTTCGGGGAGGATTTAGAGCAAGGCAATGGAACAGAGGTGGAGAGGGGGTGTAGGTGGTTGTCGGGGATGGGTTGAAGGTGGCTAAGGGCGACGGAGGCGGCGGCCGAAGTGGGGGTCGAGGTGAAAAACTGGCGAGGAAGAAAAATGGGGAGAGAAAAAGAAGGCATTCGGGTGATGGTTTCGACCAAAGGAGGACCGGGGATGGTAGAGGGGGTTGCAGAGAGCAATAGGGTGGCTCAATTGGCGGCGGAAGCGGCGGGAAGGCGGCGGGACGAGGCGTAGCAGGGCGGTTGCCGAGAAGGGGGTGAACGGGAGAGAAAAGAAGAGAGGAGGAAGGATGGGGCTGCGGGGTGGCTCAACGGGGACTGTGATGGATCGAGGGTGAGGCAGAGGGTGGCAGGAGGTGGTACAGGTGGTGGTTGAGGTGGCGGGAGCGGCGGAGAGGGGCGGATAAACAAAAACAGGGGGAGATGAGGGAGGAGAAGAAAGGGAGTAAGGAGAGGCTTGGGAGCATGGGGGGAGGCTCGAAAAAAATGCAGAAAGGGCAGGGAAGGAGGATTAAATAGAAGAGGAAGAGAAGGGGAGGGATAGGGTGGCTCGAGGGGTGTCGGCAGAGTGGTAGGGGAATGGGGGTTGCAGGGAGAGGGAGAAAAAGAGGGGCGGCAGGGAGAGGGAGAAGAGAGGGAGACAAGGGTGGTGGGACTGGTATGGCAGAAAACGACGAGAATGAGAGGGAGGGAGACAGGGGAGGTCAACGGGGGAGGGGAGCAGCAGGCGAGATGGCGGCGAAAATCTCGCTGGTAATGGAGAACGAAGACGAAAGGAAGAAGAAAGGGAGTCGGGCTGGTGCTGGGCGCGAGCGAGACAGGTGGACCGGCCGAAGAAATAAGGAGTCGGCCCGGTCGGGAGAGAAAGAAGAGAAGGGAGGAGGGCGACCGGCTAGCACGGGAGAAGAAGAAAAAAAAGAGCTGGGCCAGGCCCAAGCGCCGAGGAGGGGGATAGGGCAGGCCGGCTGGCCGGCGGCCCAAGGAAGGAAAAAGAAAAAGAAAGAAAAAGGGAGGAGAAGGAAAAAGGGAAAAAGGGAAAGGAAAAAAAAATAAAATTGTTTTAATTAAAATAATTTAATTTATAAATAATAAGGTAAAATATTTGTGGGTAATAAATTTATTTAACAATTTAATTAAATTACAATGATTTAAAAGGGATAATTTTAGTAAAATAATAATTTGGAAAATCATTTAAATAATAAGAGTATGATAAAATAACAAAATATTTATTTTAATTTATTAAAATATTTATACCAAATTTCATACACTCAAAAATCCATAAAATAATTAATTTAAAAATATTTAAAAGCTAATTTATCCAAAATAAAATTTATTTATTAAAATATAGGGTTTTAAAAATCCGGGGGATTATACCAGTAGAGCTCCATTGAGAGAGGAAAAAGAATAAGGAGTGATTAGGATAGATAAAGGTTGAATTATGGACCCTAACCTCTTCCCTTCTTTCTTTTCTTTACTTTATGTTGGCTGGAAGAAGTTTAGTGTTGGCTAGCTTCTTAGTGAAAGGAAAACTTTGCAAACCTTTGTTGTTGTAATCTTGACATTTCTAGTCATGTTGAGTTAAATGATATTTCATTTTGTTAAGCTACACTTGTTGAGGTGTTGAATGTTGGCCACATTAGGCACTTGTCTGAATTCTACATCAACTGGATAGTATGCAAAACTTACGATAACAGATGGTGATAGAGTTGGCACTGAAAGGTGAAAAGACCTTGTCATTAATCCTTTAACCCTCACTGTGTGACATTGCCAAGGCCCATGCACCATGATGGAGACGGTTTGAGAGTATGTTTCACCACTGAGTGAAGCCCAGTCAGTCTAGGAGCATCAATATCCATCGAGCCCGATATGCTATGAATTGTTATAGGGCACACACATCTAGCGTTAACAACTCTCCTCTCACGACTCTACCTCTTAATTTCCTTGATGTCTATCTTGCAATGAATTTGGTAACTCTTTGTGCATTCAATTATTTCTTATATTTTCAACATCACCCTATCAACATTTAGTTACATCAGTAGATTTAGAAGATACTCGACTTTGGCTAGCACATTTCATTCCTCTTTGTCCCATTGACATCCTCTCATCACTTTACTACTTGAGTCGACCGCGTATACTTGAATGACTATGTTGTGCTTCATTTTTACGCTTACCCTACTGATTACTATTGAGTTAAACACACACAAGCACACAACTCGCACCATAGATAAACAAAATATTGCCTTTTATTTAATAAATTTTCAGTTCCAAATTTCCCTCCTTAATAAAAATTTATGGTAAAAAGACTTACAATAACAAGACGCAAATGTAGCCCTTATGTTTTTATTTTTTGCTAAAAAAATTAGAGGGAGATTTTCCCGCTAGAGAAAATAGTTTCAACTTTGACCTCTATAACCATGCCATGTCACCTTTGTATCCTTTTCTCATTTTTATTTTAATTTAATAATTACTCATTATAGAGGGAAATTTTATTGTGCATACCTATAAATAACAATGACAATGTCGGCGCTATACACCTACAACAACAATAATTTCCCTCCTTAACAATTTTGTCACCATTTCATTATCAGTTGTGATATGTCTCTAGTGTATTATTATCTACAACAACAACTATCATTAATGGTGTTGTCACTATTGTAGACTCTTTTTCCTATAGTGAGATTTGAGAACAAGAGGGATAAAAGAGTAAGACAACATAGCAAAAGATATCATAATTATTCCTATCATTCAAGAAAAAGATAATAATACCTTAAAAGATGAGAACAATACCTCAGAAGATGTGTGCAGTGGTGGAAATACCAATAATTATGAAATATCAATACATTATGTTTCCATTGGAAAATAGTTTGATAGAAATAATACTATAGTGGATGAAGTATTTGCATAATCAATTATAAGTGAAATGATGTTAAATAAAAATGATCTTGAGCTAAGGATAATAAATGAATGTCGATAAAGACAAGATTAGCTAAAATGGAAAGAGGCAATCCAAGTATAACTAAAAACATAAGGTTTTTGGGCTGTTGGTTCTTAAACCAAAAGATCCAAAGCTTTTAGATTGCAAATGAATGTTTGTGCACAAACAAAATGAGAAAAATGAAATTGTAAGATACAAAGCAAGACTTAAAGCCCAAGTTTTTTCTCAAAATCCTAAAAAATATTATGATGAGAGACATTTCCTAGTTATTGATGCAACAACATTGAGATTCTTAATTAGTTTGGTTGTCTTTTAAAAACTAGAAATATGTTGTATAAACCACTTGATACAATCATCTATATGAAAAAATCTAAAGGACTTAAAATGTATGAATCTCATAGTTTGAAGCCTCAAGAAATGGTTTTCATAAAATTAATAAAAACATTGTATCAATTAAAACAATACGGATGCATGTGGTATAATTGCCTCAGTAAATATCTTCTTAAAATAAGATTTAAAAATGATGCAATTAACTTATGTGTTTTCATTTGACAATCATAGTTTAGATTTGCAATTATTGCAATTTATATCGATGATCTCAATATCATTGAAACACATGAAAAACTCAAAAATATTGCTAGATATTTGATGAAAGATTTTGAGATGAAAGATCTTGAAAAAAATAAAGTTTTGCCTCAATTCACAATTTGAGTACTTAAATGATCAACCAACATACACTGAGAATATTCTAAAGAGATTTCATGTGGACAGAGCATACCCACCTAACTCTCCAATTATGGTTCACTTACTAAATGTAAAGGATGATAAATGAAGACAATGAATAAATTATTACCCCAGAAGTATCATATTTGAGAACAACACACCCAAAATTATCTTTTCCATTAACTTATTATCAAGACAAAGTTCAAGACTAACAAGGAGAT
The DNA here is from genome assembly GCA_039764185.1 of Tamarix austromongolica. NCBI lineage: Eukaryota > Viridiplantae > Streptophyta > Magnoliopsida > Caryophyllales > Tamaricaceae > Tamarix > Tamarix austromongolica. Next base: position 103,568,110 of record CM077816.1, on the reverse strand, counting down.
GGTGAAAGGGAGTGAAATTTTGGTACCTCAGAGGTACACATGATCTCGGATTATTCTACCAAAGACATGCATATGCTACTCCCATCGAATATACAAATGCAAGATACTTATCAAATTCATATCAGAAAAAAAAAATCATGTTTCAGTAATGGGTTCACATTTGGAAATGTTACAATATCGTGGTGATTAAGAAATCAAAATGTGGTTGTCAAAATATTAAATCATGTAAAGCTAATTGTTCTTTGAAATACCCCAGTTCATTAACCTTAATTACATTGTGTAATTAGTCTCAGAATTCACTTCTAAAAACTCTATTATCAAATTTCATTTAATTTATATTAAATTCAAACTTTTCACCATTCATTTTATAAATTTATGGAAAATCATATTTTCTGTAATTCTTTTGATTTTATCATTTTTTTGCAAATTTTGACTTGCTCAAAACTCGTAGGACGTCCCAAAATTTTTTTGAGATCATACATTTCATCCATTCACTCAAAAATTATTTTGTTTTGCTTGAATCACTAAATTGTAGAATTTTTTTTACTTAATTAACCAATTTTAGTTGTTTTCTCCTCTTTGTCTGTTGAGTATCAAACCAACTTTGAAACCAAGTATTTTTATATAATTGGTTTTCTAAAATTATTTCTTATCTATCCGGATCAATTTGAACCCTTTATTATTCATTTCGTGTGTTTATGGAAAAATTCATTTCCGTGACTTTATTCAATTTTTTTTTTGTTTTTGCTCGTTTTCATTATCCATCTATTAAGCATGAAAACAACTCTAATATCCAAATATTTTTATATATTTGGATTTCTAAAATTATTTTCACATTTTCATAAAGTGTCATAATTTTTGGAATTCATTTGCTAATTTTTCTTATAAATTCTCATTATTGGATTTTCATATAGTTTAATCATCTAAAATTAAATGTGGTTAATCCCCTAACTATTATTTGAATCTAAACTATCCATATAACTAAACCAAATCTAATTTGTGGGATTAGTTACTTTCATTCAACCAAAAGTTTGGTTTAAAGTACAATACTCAAGTGTTTATGTCATAAAATACTTACACACTCAACCATAATTAATCTATAGCTTATACACCTATCATCCTTGCTTTCATTTAAGTATTATTATGGTTAATTAACCCCTACCCCCCCCCCCACGCACCCCCTCATTTTATTCACATTCCACTCAACCTCATTTATGCCAAATAAAATCGTATTTTTTGGTTAGCATGAACAACTAATTTTTATGAAAAATTCACCACCTTGTTCTCCTTTATTACTTGAAAATTTCCTCTCTTTTTTGTTTCATTTTATCCCATGCATTGCACACTTTAACTTCCAACCATTTTCCACCTTAAAATTACACCCAATCTCCTTTCTTTTCCACATATTTCTCCCTTCGCAATCAACTTTACTCTTATTTTCACCATGCATCAAAGCTAATTTATTATTATTATTATTTTGCAATTTCCCCCAACTCCCACTACCACATCTTGGTTCGATTTCCTTATTTTATAATTTCCTCTACATTTTATACCATTTCCCCTTCATTTTCTCTTACCTTTAGGCATTGTTTGGAAGACACTTAGTTGACCCCCTACTCATTTTCAACACCAAAGTTGTTGAATTTTTACTACAAATCGTGTAATATCTTCATCTTTTTTCCACTTTCCTTTTGCCTTCCCTCAATTAATTATCCTTATCTTAGCTTAAAAACACTTGATCTAAGTGTAGAAAGCTAAGGTTTGGAGGAAGTGGTTTTGATTCTTGATTTATTTGTGCTCAACTTATTATTCTTTCAAGTCAAGTTTAATCCTTCTTTCTCAGTTTTCCGTCATTTTTCTCATACTATTGATTGTCATTCTAAGATTCTTCCTTTTTTTTTCTATTTTATGTTGATATTATATGCCTCTGATTTTTATATTTTAAATATTTTGAAGCTAATCCAAGCGGTGTTTAAGGTTGCCTTGGAGAAAGACATATTTGTGTGTTTTGCTTTAGCATTAGATTAAGGTAAATTCAACTTATTCTTTGGATGGTAGAATAGAGTGTGAGAGAATTTTAGGATTTTTAGGCTTAGTATCATGTTAGGTTTACTTTCTTATGAAAATTGTGACTTTTAGGTTAATATGTGCAAGTGCATGAGTATTTTATGAGTTCACAATTTTTTTTTGAAACCATGTTTATATATTATTAACATGTATATAATTAGTTGTAACCAAATATGTAGATTTGTACATGTGATAATGGGTGCAAGCATGCTATTTTTATGCATTTAATTTTGTGTAGGTCTCGGTGTGGTCATAATTGTCTAACTGAAACCTTACTTTGCCATGCTATTTTTCGAGCATGTTTATTATTTAATGTGTTATTCATGCCAAAATGATATGTAGGGGCAAAATAATCTTTTGCCGATTCCTAAAATTTCCAAAATTATTATTTTATGTCAAAGTGTTTGTTTTAATGTTATTTAGCCTTTCAAAAATTTCATTTAATTACAAAAAGGTTTGGCATTAAAATGGAAATAATTGGAATAATTAGTGTATAGTGACATTTTGGTCACAAGTAGTTAAAATGTGCATAAGCGTTGAATAGTTTGTCATAAATTGGCTTTAATAGACTTTATTTGAACTTAGTGTTGACATTTGACATATTTCTTGATAGTTGATTTTATGTTGACTTTTTAGAATAATTGAATATAAATGTTGAATCGGTTTAAATTTAATTGAATTGATTTGGTGTTTGGGCTACAAATTAATGCCTAACCCTAGGCCTTCTATAACATTGAATTATTATTTTTCCTTGTGTTATTTTTAGATTGAATGGATAATTTGGTTGTTTAATGTTGGGTGGACCTTGTGTCCATTATTGATAATAAGTTAATTTTAAATAAAATACTATCTACTTAAAGAATAAGACAACTTGAGTTGGAAAAATCCTGTGCATTGAACTTAGGCCCTCAAATGCATAGTTGGACCTTGATTTAAATGGTTCATTTGTTATCTATATATATTCCATGCACCCAATAGAGGGCATCACTAGTTACATAGTTACCCTTCCTTTATACCAAATTGCCATTTTACCATTTTACTTTATATAATTACCAAAATACCCTTCTTTGATACCAAATTACCAAAATACATTTCTCCTTTATTAAATTACCCTTTTATTCCTTTACCTTACATAATTAACATTTTACTCATTTACTTACAAAATTACCATTTTACCCATTTATTTACAAAATTACCATTTTACCCTTTCCATTATATTTAATTCACCAAAATACTTTTTTACACCCAAAAATTACCAAGTTATCCCCTTTTGATGTAGAATTACTAAAATGTCCTCCTTCCCTTTCCATTTACCATTTTATCCCCTTTACTCTTACTCATTTCCTTTTCCTTTTCCATTTTATACCACTTTTACCAAAATGCCCTCACTACATAAAATATTAATATTAATGCTCCATACCCATCATCCAACTCCACCAACTACTATTATTTATCATAATACTCATTAGCACCTACCACACCCACTCACTTAGGCCACAACTTTAGCATAAGCAAATTTACCAAAATGTCCCTAAGGCTCATATTGACATTATTTATGCAACAAATGGCTACATTAGCATATCATATCATACATATATACTTAGTATTATTATTAACAACAAAACTCCTTCCTTAAGCATTATTTCTACACATGACACATAAATTAACATGCTTTTCTTTTTAAACCAACATATGTAACTAAATACATTATACGTAACAACATATATCAAGCACATAAACATATTAAAACCCTAATGTGCTAGCATATATATATCCATACATTTTAGTAGGGTTTAACAGTTACCTTATTTTCTACAAAAATCAAACATTACCGGTACCCCGATTAAATATTCAAGCTTTGATTAGTAAAAATCAATCCCTAAAAATAATATAAAAAATTAGCATAATAGAAGTAGAAAATCAAAGGAATAATTTTTATCAAAAGTTTAATTAAATATATACTAATATTAACCCTCATTATACCTCAAAATTTAGCCAAAATCATAGAAGGAGAGCAGCAAACTCACACTGATGAGCAACATGAGTTGCATACAGAATGGAAGGGGAGAAGGGATCGAAGGGGGGGAAGTAGAGAGAAAAGGGGGGTTGGTTTGGATGGGACTTTGGGAGTTAGATGGAGAGCATGTGGAGGGGAGTTAGGGTGGAGGCTGGGTGCAGGGATGAAGTGGGAGTGTAGGTGGTGGTCGAGGGTGGATGATCGGTGGCCTAAGGTGGCGGAGGCGGCGAATGCAAGCTGGGAAAAGTGGGTCAAAGGTTGGGCAGAGGAGAAGAATGAAGGGAAAAGAAGGAGGGAAAAAAGGGGCTACTTGGGAATTTTCTGCCAAAGGGAGGATGTTGGGTGGTAGATGAGGTGTTGGGGAGTAGATTGGTGGCTTTAGAGGCGGTGGAAGAGGCGGATAGGCGGCGGACGGTGGTGGTGCAGGGTAGAGGCCGAGAAGGGGGAAAGAAAAAGAAGAAGAAGAAGGAGGGTAGTTGTAGGTGGCGTGTGGGGGTGACTTGGTGGTGTAGGGAGGTAGTGGGGGGAGCGAGCTAGCTGGGCGAGGAAGAAAGAAGGGGGAGCGGGCCGGCCCGCGCATGAGGGAGAGAGGAGAAGAAGGAAAACTAGACTAGCCCAGTCGGAGGGGGAAGGAAGGAAAGAAAAGAAAGGAGGGAGGTGGGCTAGGCGTTGTGCGAGAGAAGGAAGGAGGAAGGGAAGGATTGGGTCGGCCAACGACCTAGCATAGGGAAGGGGATCGCAGGCCTGGCGGCCTGAAGGAGAGAAAGAAGGAAAGGAAAAAGAAGGAAAAGAAGAGAAAGGAAAAAGAAAAATGGGGAGGAATAAAATAAAATAATTTTTTGAAATAATAAAATTTAATAATTTAATTTATTATAATTTAATATATTGGTTTAAAAAATGATAATTTTAGTAAAATAATGGTTTGGAAAAGTATTTAAATAAAATAAGTATGATAAAATAACAAAATACTTATTTTGATTTAATAAATATTCATATCCATTTTTATATGCTAAAAAATCCACAAAATAATTAATTTAAATAAATTTAAAAGTTAATTTATCCCAAATAAATGCTATTTATTAAATTATAGGTTTTAAAATTTTGGAATATTACATTTATACAAAAGAATTAAAGAATAAACCTTATGTTCTTGGGTCTTTAGGCATCTTGATATGATATTCTCTTGTACTTTGAAACTTAATTACTCTCTTAAAACTTGCACTTAAGAGACGGATTAAATAAGCGTCTTTTGAAAACTTGATAACTCTTTTAAGCTATGTAGTTGAAGGATAATTTGAACGAGTGTGGTTTGCCATCCATAAGAGTGTTGTTGTACACACACACTTAATTAAACCAAGTAAACCATCAAACATGTTTGTTACCATCAAAGTACTTATTAAAATATTGATTGACATAGAAGATCAACAAGTGATTAAAAATAATATAGTAAATAAAGTATAGGTTGATAATGTAAATTGATCTGCCAAACTTAATCACATAGACATGGTTGTCTAATGCGTTGTGGGGTTTTCTCTAAAATAAAATTTAGGCCCCTAACAAAGTATACATAAACATGAGCATGTTTATCAAAATATATAATATATTGCATAAAACAATCATAGTGCATTTTTTTACAAATAAAGCACGAAAAATTTATCATAATTCCAAAAAAAAATAGAAAATAATTTCAACCTATTTTAATTTTTAAAAGAAAGCCTAATCAATCAACATGTCTGTAATAATTGTATAACAAGATCTATATATCAAAAATATTTAGATTTCTATGTATATAAATATTAGTCAGTGTAATACTTCTAGTGAACTAGTCCAAGTAAAATACATCAATAGGTAATACACAACATATCAAATTATCAAATAAGTTAACAACGAGAACATATTATATTATATCAAATGATATTTAAAAACTACAGTTGTAAAAAATAACTATAAAATAATTAATAAAAATTAGATAGTATGAATAAGGTGTGTGGTAAAGTCTATGGAGGTTGATGTAAGTGTAGCCTCAAATATAAAATATCTAACTACTTAATTAAATTAGTTATTATATTAAACCAAAATAACGGAAACAAGGAAATTAAATCCAACCGCCAAACTAGTTTACTATGTCACAAAATAAAATAATAAATTGAAATTTTGAACGTAATAAAAAAAGGGTAAATAAAGGCCTAAAGGGAGATCGCGCTCCAAAATCAATTAGCTACATCTATTTTTTGTTCCACTACCAAGATTAATGTTATATATTCATTCTTAGTAGCCCTCTAGAATTTGGGGTCCCCGGCACACGTCCATCAACGGCCCTACTTATAGGTATATATATATTCATATAATTCAACATAGCCCTATTGTCGTATTTTTAATATGATATGTGTGGGAAAGGAAAAATAATAATTTCCACACATAAAGTGTTTTATATGTATTTTCTAGAAAAATAGAGATACATAAAAGAAATGAAAAAAAGTTTGCGGCACCATAAAAGGCTTAGCTAAGCATAAGCCGGGAATAGCCAAGTAAATCACAAGAATAATTTATGGAATCAAATGATCTCTCTGTATTTTACCTTCTTTTTGTGTTGAGCCACTACGGACAAATCGAGCTGCTTATACTCCACAAGATTTGCCATTTTTCCTAAGTCCAGTTGTATTCGAAGTGAATCCTTCCAATAGTATATGTATGATATCATAACTTCTGACATAAATATTAATAAACTTTAACACTCAGGCCTTCTAGAAAAATACCCACGATAACATTTTATCTTAGGTGATCAAAGCTTAGCTAAACTGGACGCGCGAAGAAGGCCATTACTTACCTATGCCCGAGACGGAAGCTGCTGATCTTTCTTGGTAGTTCAATCTCAGTTCAAGTATCTGGTTAAATCCCGATGGTCAGGCATTGACTCTAATCAGATTCAACGTGTGAAAACTTCAGGAGCTCCAATTCTGTCATGTATGAGGCATGCTCAGACTACGCAGAATTGTTAAACAAAAAAATTGTTCCACATCCCTAGGATGAAATAATTCCAAAGCATTAAGAACTAATTTGATATGTTAACCAACAATCAGCAAAAATGTAATGAAGTTTCAACTGGCTTTGCTACATACATTTTGTAAGTGAACCAGGCACACCAACAAAAACACCATTACTATCTGGCACCAAAAGGCACAACGCATTACACATCGACCGAGCGACACGACAAGAAGATGCAAAATATGGAATGACAACTGGAAGCACCATTTCAAAATGCGAATTCTCCCTTTCTCGACATTGTCGCAGAGAATGGATCGACAACCATGATAATCCACGAACCTACCTCTTGATCAGATTGCTGATCTCACCCTGTTCATACATGGAGGTCAAGATATCACATCCACCAACCAATTCCCCGTCAACAAATACCTGAGGGAACGTAGGCCAGTTGCTGTATTTTTTCAATGTCTCCCTTAAACCATAGTTATACTCTTCATCAAGCACGTCAACGCTTTCGTAATCCACCCCTTGGCTTTCAAGTATCCCAATTACTCTCTGTGAGAATCCACAAAGTGGGGCACTTCGAGACCCCTTGATAAAAGCCACCACTTTGTTTTCCTTCACCAATCGATCGATAAGTTGATCCAATGGAACTGTAAGCTGGACATGGCGTCCAGGTGTTAAACGAAGATCAGTTTTTGCTTTTGGGGGTGCCCGGACCCATGTGGTGTTCCCCTTTTCATTTCCTGGTGGAACCTTCCCGGTTGCTCCAATGTGTTCTTCCATCCATGATTTCCATGTCTGGGTTAGGACACTTCTATCAGATTCTTCAACAATGCCAACCTAAAAGATGAAAGATAACAGGAAATTATTAAGGAAACTTTTGATACTCAGAAACTTATTGGATGAATAAGAACAAAAATTAGCACACTAGATTAGATTTATGGGATATGCGGAAGGGCAAGAAGTCCATGTAAGGTGGAAAAACCAGTTTCAGGGTTAAAAGCAGCGGAAAAGATATGAAGTATTATGATAGAGAGTTCCGGTAGAACAAATTGATAACTTTGAAGGGTCATGGATAAGCATGTTTGGTGCTTCTGTCCAGCAGTCTATTATGGTTCCAATTAATAACAGAAACATTAGCAAGCACCTAAATTGTGATCTGTAGTGTTAATATTGTATATAACTAATTTGAACATAGTGAGCATAACCAGGCTTCTTGACGTTGACTTCTTGATTGAGCATTGAAGGATAGAGATACTTAAACCTAGTAAGCAGTAAGAACCATTAGAATCCATGAATCAACTCTATGATATATGAACATGGCCTTCATAAGTTCATAGCCAAAACTTTTGGATGGATTGAAGTTAATTGAGGCACAGCGACCGTCAATAATTCTATGAGTGAGCAATGTTGCAAAGTCAAGCACAACCTTCATTACCGAACCATTCTCATGAAATTGTGCAATGGTTTGACATCGAAGCAAGACGTTATCCTTGATAAAAAGGACTAGTCATTTCCTCCACCTCCCCTTCCAATTCTATTTCTCTCCACTTTTTTGCACTCTTTCTCTCCTTATCAATTTACAAAATTGATCCCAAGCAATCCCAGCAACAACGCATCTTCTTCTTTTTTCTTTTTTCTTTTTTAAGCTGAAGCATGAAACAACTCCTAATCAACACAGAAAATTGCGGAACTGGAAGGCGTTTTTATATAGCACTCCCTCCACGGCCCCGTCCCGACTTCATCACGACATTTCTTTGTTAGTTCCCAAAAAAGTGTAGCAATAAAATTGGGACGAGTATGTTCACTTGCGTCATCAATACTGAGTCGGGCTTCCTAGGTTGAGCCAGATCAACCCCTCGACTATCTGCCTAGAAGAGGTACGGAGCGCGTCGTTCAACATAGAAATTCTTCTCTTCTATCTAACTTTTCCCATTTCCTCTTCGAAAAACCCTCAGCACAGAATTCATTCTTAACTGCCATCTGTCTCCAACCATATTTGACATAACATAATCCAAAACAATACGAGGAACCATCACGGAAAAAAAAGTATTCATTACCTTGACGGAACAGCAGAGGTCCGGCAAAGACTTCCGATGACCAGTTATACTAGCGGCAACATTCCTGGAAATCCCAATGAACTGAAGCTCATTACTCTGATCGTATACGGCATAAATACCAGCACCCGTAGGTAATATTCCGGCAACATCTTCATCGGGTACGGGAATTGACGCGGTTTCTGAAAGCTTGGTGACTGATGAGACGACTGTCAGGGAACGACGCTTGTATGGATGCCTCAATCTACTACTAAGCTGATTTAGAGAAATAGAGGACGACTTGAAGTGTGAATTGAGGCCAAAGGCGAGGGTATTTTGGGGAAAACAAGGATGAAGTGATCGGAGTCGCAGCGAAGGCGATATGTGGGAGGCCGGAGATAGATTCATAGTTGCCATTGAAGATGAGAGGGCGTAAGAGGGAGAAAGATACGAAGGAGCCTGCTCCGTTGATCGGCGTTGATTTTGGGGTGGTTATTAGGCTATCAGCGAGCATTTGTCAAAATGGCGATGAGCATAAAAGGTTCAACTTGGGCCGTTTTTATGACAAAGTTCGCAAAACCTCAAGTTGTACAGTTAGCCCAATGGAATTTTTTTTTTTTCAGCTGCAGTTGTTCAATTCAATAAATTAAATTGGGCGAAGTGTAATAAACTAGCGATTACTTGGTTTTATTTAATGGATGAAACAATTACAGTAAGAGGCTCATACAAGTCCATATTAATATCTTATAATACAAGCACAGATTGAAAACACTTACAAAACAAGACATAAGAATACGAATAAGAGATAACAAGCATGAAACAATAGTTAAGATGGCAAGTAAATATAAAAGTAAAAGTCATAGCTAAGCAAAAAGTCATCGAGGAGAGCGAATTGAGGTAAGATTTTGTGGATTGTCAGCGAAAAAGGTGAATGTCTTCTTAAGTAAAGAATGTTGTTAGTTTTCATTGTTGAATCTAAGTCCATGGTCAAGAACCTTTTTATCTGAGCCATGTTGCTTGATAATGGGGTGATGGTGGCATGACCCAAGTGAGTTATATGCACTGATGTGGAGAACAACTAGGAATTGGAGTCCCGAAAAGTGTTATATGAGTGCATGCAAGAAGCAGTGGGATGGTCCTAGTGCATATAATGAAAATAGAAATGAGTGGTGTTTTCATATTGAAGGTCAAATATATGCTTCCCAAACTTGATTAACTTCTTACGATGCAGATAAAGTTGAATCTGGACACATAAGCATGGAAATATACCATGATCGCAGTGAGTTGTATGAAAAAACATCCTGAAAACTAAACTAATCAAGCTTCCAAGATGAAAAAATAAATGAGAATGGCATGACTCAATTAAAGGAAGTTGGGAGTCTAATTTAAACTGCTAAGGCTTTGATGATGGTTGTAGTAGGATTGAATCCTAACTCCTATAGTTGTAATACCCCAACATTTTGTAATATTTGCTTTTAGGTATTAAGCCTTTTATTCAAAAACCAATCCTTAAACCTTAGCCTAATTATTTTATTATTAACCTTTGAACCGTAACCCAAATAATTTTTCTGAATATTTTTTCTTCTTTTTTCTTTTTTTTTTAAAACCTATCTGAAACTTTTTTATATATATTTTTCCCTAACTAATACCCTAACCTATCCAAACTAAACTTAAAACTAAATAAATCAATTGTTATTCTATCCTTCCCACCCCTTACCTCATGTAACCCTCTGTCATACCCCTTTCCCTCCACCGAACACTCTCTGTGTATCCTTCATTACCTCACGCAACTTACCCATACCCCCCTTTGTTGAACCCACTATGCACGACCATCACCATCACTTCACCCTCTGTCAAGCCTTACTCTATCACCACTACTTGCATGGATATATATATACACGCCCTCCTTTTGTTCATGTAGTTCTTCCCCAGCAAACCACCTTTTTCCTTCTCTCTTTTCTTTGTTCGAGCACAGTCATCCAACCCCTCGCTCCCTTCTCAGCCTTGTTTAGTTTCACAAAAACCACCCTCATCCACGTTCGCCCAACACCACCATCTCTAGCCCAACCACCTTGACCTAACCCTATCCATTTCAGCCAGAGCCTCCACCACGTATTGCTCGTGATTCCTCCTCTACACTACCATCCTCCTCCATGAACTTAGCATGTCACCAACTATCCCTAAATTTGTGTCGTTGACCACCATCCACCAACCTTACCCTAGTTTATTCCAATTTATTCCCCTATTACCACCACGGCTCTCAGCTTACCCCAGCCATCACCCATCACTGTCGACCACCAACAACCACCCCTATCCTTCCTCCTCTCATCACCAGCCAACCTATATGTTGCCCTCTCCTCTCATATGGCCAAAACTATCACTCCCTACCCCTACCTTTGACCATTTTTACCGCAACCTATCCTTACCTTTGGCCACTTCCTACAACCAACTCCCCTTTTGCACCACCTTCCTCCATAGCCTCCAACCCTCCTACACCACCCTCTACTGCAATCCTTCTTCTAGCATCGCTCTACCATCCATCTATTCCCCCGTAACCTTATTCCTGCACTACCTTGCTTCACAGCTCCTCCATCCTTGTCCGTTTACTAGCCAACTGAATCCCTACCACCTCATCACCGTTATCTTACCAATATCCCATTATCCACCTGCCCCTACCTCCTTCGTCACCGCCACGCCACCCACTAGCCATCACCTCCACCATAGCCAACCATCTATCACAACCACCTTGTGCACCCAAGCTCACGCTGCAGAAAGATTTTCTTTTAAAATTTTGGTGCCCAATTTTAATAGTAAGGGTATTTTAGTAAGTTTGGTTAATAAATCTTTTAATATAAATTATTAATTTTTTGTTATATATTAATACACTTAATGTGGTGTTATTTTTAGGTACAAAGTTTGACTAGTGGGGCTTAAATAATTTTAGTAGGATACCAATAATTTGTGTTTTGTCAGAAATCAGGTAATTTTTATACTTGACTAAAATTTTAGATATCACATGATGAAACTTTAGGGTTTTTATATATGAACCATATTAAGTATGTTTTCTATATTGTAACTCCTATACTTTACTAAAATAGTAAGTATTACATGATAGCACATTAAGGTTTTTGTATATGAAATATGTTAAGCAAGATTCGTTACATTATAATTATGTATTTATTATTGTAAGCATGAAAATCAGTAAAAAGAAACATATTATCTTGTGTAAAATATTGTGAGTACAAAAGTATAATTAAAATGTTGTTAATGATGGGAAAAGATTATGTATTATATGCACATATAAAATAATAGGTTGAGTATGCTTAGGCATATTTATGGTATAATTATTATTGTTGTATACCCTCGGGATAATTTGGTCATTTTAATTGTATTATGATATTTATTCCGAAAAGCATGTCTAATGTGTATTATATGTCATTAAGCATGATATTCTATTATTCTAGATGAATTAGATACGCATGTTAGGATTTTTGTGTGCATAATCAGGTATAAGGGCAAAATAGTTAATTGGCGTATTTGATAATTTATTTACATGATAATTAATTTAACTATAGTATTTTATCTTTTTTGTGACAAATTAATAAACAAAATGGATTTCGTATTTAAAATGGATGATAATTAGGTAATTATGGCCTCAAGGGTATTTTGGTCATTTTTGGCTTAATACATTTAAATGTGAATAATTGAGCCTAAGATGTCCTTAATATCATTTTAATGGTTAGCTTGATATTGAAATTTTTATAGATATCTTGAATAAATGGGAAATGAGTGAAATGGTTAAGTATGGATAATTGGACTTATGTGATTAATATGCATTCTCGTGGTCACCCTAATTAATATACTAATACTTAAAGTTAAAGACATTGAAATCGAAAATGATAGCTCTTTAGGGGTATCTATCCTAAAGATGTGGTTTAGCCCACAGTTGATTATGGATTTTGTTGGTGTGTCTCAGTGCCCTAGTCAGGCCCTATATCTTATTTTATTTAGCTATTCATACTTATAGAGGATATGTATGGATGTATTACGTGTCCTTATTGGTAAGGTACTATACTAATTTTGTGTGTTAATACAATTAGGGTACCTTCGTGTCCTTAGGTTGATTGTCAATAGGATACTGTGTTGCCTTGGACGTCGGTATGATCAAAGTACCTTAGTATTTTCGGGTTGATATGATCTCCCATAGAATAAATAAAAATAAAATGATTATTACTAGATTAATGGATTGGTTGGTAATAGCATCTGTGCCTACTTATGGTTCAGTCATAACTTGTGTGCCTACCTGTTGTCAGTAGTAGCCTTATACCATTTTGTAGCTAGGTAGTAGCCTTTGTGCTACCTATATTGGCAGTAGCCTTTGCATCTGCCTGTGGTCAGTATTAGCCTTTGTGCTTACCTGTGGGTTGATAGTAGCCTTTGTACCTACTTGTGGTCGGTACTAGCACCTGTGCCTACTTGTGGTTTGATAGTAGTCTTCATGCTTACTTGTGGTCCAGTAGTAGCATTTGTGCATATTTTTGGTTCAATAGTAGCTTTCGTGCCTATCTATGGTCCAATAGTAGCCTCTGTGCCTACCTATAGGCTATAATGTTATGAATTTTTATTGGTATTGTGCCTATGAGTCTACCTATACTAGTATTGATAATGAGATATATGAACCACTACTATCGTTGTGGTTTTGGATTGAGGTTGTTTCTAATCATACTTCAAATAGCATCCCTTAGATGTTTAGTTGGTAGGTATCATTATGTTTTAGATGAATGAGCATGAGCAGTATGTGACCCTAACAATATTTAGTTATCTTATATGGCTATTGTACTTCAATCATCTCATGTATAATTCGATGTTTTATATGTGTTCTATGTTCGTTTTTTATATTGGTTCTGCATAATGGGTTACTCAGTACCGTTATATGAAAGGGTTTCTTTTGTGGCCCCATGTCTATTCAATAGACAGTGGCCTTTACAAGTAAGTTTATGAGTTTAGTGGTAGGCTGAGGGTATGGGTTGAGAGTAGGACCATTCAGTGTCCTTTTTGGTATCTTTGATTTTGATTGTATTTAGACTCTTATTTCCTCCTATACTTTCTCTCTTTGGGGTTGTAACCACTAATATTGTATTTATTTAGAACAATATAAATCTATTTGCTCTCTCTAATCTAAATCCTGTAATTATGTTATTAATTTAAGTGAAGTAATGATTTTAGCCTTAAAATTTGGTATAAAAATGGTAGAGGAAATTAGACTTGTACAAAATGTGACGGTAATACTTTTCATTTTTATTGTTTTAGCTTTCATGCTTAACTCTTTAAATGAAAGTTTGAAGTTCAAAAAATGGAGGTATTATAATAGTTGAAGAGAAACATATGTGAAATCAAAAAAATATAGTCCATTGGAAATAGCCTTCAATTGAGCTTTCCGGGAATTTATTTGGGTGAAAATAAACATATTACCTATACTAGAAGCATCATAGGCTTCCCATGATATGAAGAGGTTGGGTAATTGATCTTGTAAAGACTTTAGGGTTTAAATTATTCCCATAATCTACACAATTAGCGAATTAATCCCTGAACAAAAATGTAGATGTTATCGTTCCTTGGGTAGCTTGATATAGGGTTCATCTATTACTTCATCTTCATCCTCAGATGTGCTAAGGGAGGGAATTTCCCAAACAAGGTTTTTGATTGGTGTTGGCGTTATTAGTCAGGGTTGCCAAAAGCCTTCTAGAGGTTTGGACATTGGGAATCATATCCAACGTGGAGGTTTTACTTGAAAGAGTATGTTGGCTAGGTGCATGTGAGTGCTGATATTAGTAAAAGCTATGAGATACAAGTGAAGTTTGAGAGAGGAAAAAAGGGGATAAGGGAGAAGCACATGAGATGTGTTTTACTCTCTACTTTACGACACATTTATATGCCATAGAGATATAATTTTATATAAAAATAAATAAATAAAAGTGTGTCATGTCTATCCATATGCTCTTATTGATTTTGTATCTCTAAAATGAATAATTATTTTCTACTCAAAATATCCATAATATCTTACTCCTAAGTGATGCATATGCTAAACAAGTTGGCATATGCTTAATAGTAGATAGTGGCTTATGGGATAATTGACTACCGAAAGTAAAAAGGAGAGAGAAAGGATGAGAAGTAGGATACTATTTGATCTAAGGTAAGGTCAAAGATCAAATAGTCACAATTACCACTCAAGGTTTCAACACTTGAGATAAAATTTGTGAGATTTTACACTCAAAACAAAGTTTCCACTCAACATTGTGGAGGGGGATAGAGGAGCTTGAAAATTCTTATTTAAATTCATGGGAGTGTTATCTTCCATTGTGTTAACGATACCCATATTTATAGTGGCATCCATGGTTATAAAAAGTCCATTATACCCTTCCTCCTTACCTACCTAGTTACATTCCAACCATTCTTTGCTATCTAGGTATTTGATACAAGCTAACAACTAGTTGGATGATAACTAAAATGTGGTCAATATATGCGTAATATTTTTGATAGCCATACCACAATATGGAGCCCTTTATAAGCTAAAATTATAGGTAATAAATCTAAATACAAATCATCTCCCATACCTAATCAATTATCTCCCATGCATAGTCGATCAAAATAATCTAATTTTGAGGGGTTAATATGTGTGTCCAGCTGGTGGGTTGAATTTTCTTGGACATTGGCTTAATGGTTGGTTAATACCCAAAAAAGATTGCCAAATCTCACTAAGCCCATCATCTTTGTGCCTTGTCTATTTTTAACTTTTTATTTTCAAATTTCTTAGTGCAAGTGGAATAAGAGTGCTTGATTATTCTTGACATAAGATAGCTAGCTAAATCTTGTATGGATGGGTGCCCTTTATGTGCCTCCTTTCATGGCCATGCTCGTGGCTTGCATGGATGGTGAATGATTGGTACTCTACCTTATTTATTTTAGCTAATTTATTTTGTCCAAGTTAAAAGTGATTTGTGATCCATTAACTTAGTAAAATTAATTATTTAAATGTTATTATGAAATGCTCCTGCATCATCCTCCCCTTCTTGGAAAGGTTCATCCTCATCTGTGTAGGGCTCGTCATATAGGTAGGGGAGTAAATCACCCATATCAAATGTATTTAATATATTCCTCATGTTCGGTGGTAGATTAAGCCGATAAGCATTACTTATAATCTTCTCAAGAACTTTGAATGGCCCATCACTTGTTGGCATAAGCTTGCTTTTTCTTTTGAAGGGAAACATTTCCTTTCTAAGATGTAGCCATACAAGATCTCTGAGCTCAACGGTTTTTTCTCTCTGATGTTGGTCAGCCTTCCTTTTATTCATTTCATTTAACTTCTTGATTTTTTCTCTAACTTTCTTATGTAACTTCATGAAGACTTTAATTTTATCAGTGGCTCTAAAATTTTTTTGGGCCTTGATAGGAAGTGGTATGAGCTTGATGGGAGTGATGGGGTTGATACCATAAACGATATCAAAAGGTGAATGGTTGGTGATGTATGTGGGGAACCTATTGTAAGCAAAATCAGCCTGAGGAAGCTTAAGGACCCAATCCTTGAGTAACTTTTACACCAAGTTGCATAAGATAGTAGTCGGGGTTAGGTTGGTGACTTAAATTTGGTCATTCACTTGTGGGTAGTAGGTAGTGTAATACCCCGCATTTTTAAAATCCAGATTTATTGAGTTTAATGATTTTATTAGCGTAATTTGATGTAAACAATTAATTATTTTAATTTCAATTCATTATATGGAGTTATCGATGATTTCGAATTCATATTTGAATTTAATTAATTGTTGTCGTTGCGAACCATTCTAAATAAATTCGTTCACGAAAATGATTTTATTATATTCTTATGAATTTGATTTTCGGTTAAAAATATGTATTCCCGTTCTTTTTGGTATTTTTATTTTTGATATTTTAGATTTGTTTTCGATTATAACTTTGTCGTGTGACTACGACGTTATTTTTAAGTTATATTTCGTTGACGAAATATATTATTTAAATTATAGAATTTCTATTTAAATAGTTAAAGTTATTTTAATGATTTTACTTGTAAAAAAATATTTTCAACTTTAAATTTATTCGATTCCAGAAATCGTTAATATTTTTGGGAAGTTTCAATTAAAAATATTTTCGGAGCTTATTTAAGAATTTCTTTTTGAAATTAATTTTCTTTCATTCTACGCTTTTTAATTTGCGGAAAACCGATTTCGGAAATTATTAAAATTAGTCTCGGTTTATTAGAATTTGACTTAAATATTTTATTATATATTTTTAAATATTATTTCAGGGTCTTATAATGTATTTCCGTAAATAATATAAATTTTTACGTTCGTTGGTGACTTCTTCCGAAAATGTTTCCGAAATTCTATATATAGTTCCTTTATTTATTTTAAGCTTTCGGAACCTTACGAACTAATTTTCGTCTAATAAATTTTAGATAAAATCTTCAAATAATAATTGTTAAACTTTTAGTATTTTTGTTTACTTGTATTTGTAAACAAAAAACAAAAAAACGGACCAAGCCGTCGGTGCCTGACCCCCCCCCCTCTTCTTTTCCTTTTTCTCTCTTCTTTCCCTTATCTCCTCTTTCCCTGTTCCCCGACTCCCGCCCTAAGCCCTAGCTGCCTCCTCCTTGCTTTGCCTCGCTGGTCGACCTCCAACCGCCTCGACCTGCACAACAGCCGCAGCCGACCACCGCAGCAGCAGCAGCAGCAACGCGCAGGTTGCGTCGTAGCCGCCCGGTCACCGTCGACGTCTCCCGACCACCGGCAAGCCACCCCGGCCTCCGACGAAGCTTCTCTGGCCTTCCCTTGTCCCGATTCGTTGATTTTCGTTTGGTATAATTTGCTGAAAAACCCTAACATTGATTTGATTTAATTGAGTATGATTTAGCTTGTGACAAGCTAAATTAACCATTTAGTTATGTATATATGTGCTGCGGGAATGATTTGGATAGGTTAATTGTATGGTTATGTTGGAATTTTGGAAAATTTGAATTTTTGGCCGGGTTATGCCCAAATTTTTTGAATTTGCCCGTTTTGGCGATTTTGGATAAATTGATTATACAATATGTTTTTAAATGTATCTAATTTCATGTTGGAACCGTCAATTTGAGAAATTTATGTAGAATTAATCGGAATTTAATTCCTAGGTCAAAATTCGTGTGTAATAAAATTGGGCCGCATAATTAAGTCGTTTCGCTCAATTGGTTTTACAATATCGTTCGAATAGTATTTAATTTCATATCGGAAATGTTGATTTGGGAAAATTGTGCATAATTAATCGGAATTATATTTTTAGGTCAAAACTCTTGCGGGTCTAAATTAGATTATGCAATCGGGTCGCTTTATTCAATTGACTATACAATTTATATTAGAATATATTTAATTATATTTTCGAACCGTCAATTGATATATTTTGGCAAGAGTTGATCGGATTTGAGTTCCGGGCTCAAAAACCCTAATTGTGCTAAATTGTGTATTTCTTTTATTGGTTTTGAGCAATTGATTATTTGATATGTTATAAAATGTGTTTAATTGCATTTCTAAACCTTCAATCGGATTAAATTAATAGAATTCAACCGAATTGTATTTTCGGGCCTAAAATCCTAGATTTCTAGTGAGATTATGAAATTGGTTATTGTATAGTTTTTTTTTCTAAAATTAAATTTATAGAAGTAGTTGAAATGATCATAATTGTATTCTAATGCCTTTAATTGGAATTAATTGATTTGAATTACCTGAGTTTGTGTCGTTGGCTTTAAAAACCCTAATATTCGGGGATTGTTTTATAAAATTGATTTTTGCTATATGTCTTTTATCTAATTGATTATTCTTTCTCGGGCTTTCCAAATTAATTTGAAATATCCCAAGTGGTATTTGTATTAATCCGTTTTGATTTATATTTAGTCTTAAATCTTAATATAGCTATGCTTTTATGTCCTAAGTTTTGGACACATTTTCCAAGAAAGATCGTTTGTGTTCGTTTGCGTTTATTAAATTATAATAGTTGAAATTATTGATCGATAAGATAATTTCTAACCTAGTTCCGATGTCTATCGGCGATCTAGGAAAGCTTTATTGTGGATCCTCGAACTAGTGATCTCTCACTCCCTCTTATCTCACTTAGCTAGCTTTGGATCCAGGTAAGTCTCTACTTACCTCTACTTATGGGTGTTTCGTAAGGATGTAGCTAAGGCTCTTGTGTGTTATGTGACTTGTATGCCTTGGATGATTTATATTTCATGCTATATTATGTATCGTATGATTCTCCTTAATTTGTCTTATGTGTAGAGTAGCTTAGAGTTGAGGTATGTTCTGTATGTGTTCTTATGACATGAATATGACATGTATATGTGACAATTGTGGTGTGATATGGTATGGCCCTCTAAGTCATGCATGTTTAGGGCGGAATTTGTTGAATAAGATATGATAAAATACTAATCATGTAAAGTGAAAGAGCACTGAGCCGGGGCCAACCTATCCACCGGTAAGGAATAGTGGTGTGGACTATTGTCCCGCAAGTGACCAATCCACCGGCGAATAATAGTGGTGTGGACTTCGTCCCGCAAGTGACCGGCCCACCGGCAATAATAGTGGGGGATCCTGAGCTCAATAAACCAAACCCTAATTAGTTAATACATGTAAAAGATACTAAGTACTTACAATGGAACACCATAAGAGTAGGGGCCAGACCGATCCACCGGCATAAAATAGTGGTTAGGTGTGTTCTACCCTATAAGTGACCGATCCACCGACTATAATAGTGGTTAGGTGCGTTTTGTCCTATAAGTGACCGATCCACCGGCTATAATAGTGGGGTTCCCGCACTCTCATGTATTTATAACGATCATGATGTGAATCGACTATATTTAACAAAGATTCAAAGGAAATAAGTATAATTGGACCATAACCGACTTTTATTATCTATATTACTACATGTGGCTTATGTGATTGGGGCTATGTAATGAGTTGTCAATAATATGGATTAATCCTACCTGAGGCACATAAGTTACTTTACATTTTGGTCATACCACCCTTATATGTTTGAACAGGATGTTACATATGTTTCACAGGTTATTATATGTGTATGGTAGGACTTGTATGTATAGTTATGTCTCTCCTATAAAATAGGGTAGTGGAACTTATTCAGTATTGGACCCGTACTGATACTACCTTCATTGAATGGGTCCTGTGATGATCCACTGATGGTGGGGAGCAGATTTCTTGTGCAGGTTTAAGATCGGATACTGTTTTGGG
The DNA here is from genome assembly GCA_039764185.1 of Tamarix austromongolica. NCBI lineage: Eukaryota > Viridiplantae > Streptophyta > Magnoliopsida > Caryophyllales > Tamaricaceae > Tamarix > Tamarix austromongolica. Next base: position 103,547,714 of record CM077816.1, on the reverse strand, counting down.
GTGGAAGGCCTGACTTGAGTGAGTAGGCAATCTGGATATTGATCCTTCGGGATTTGTTTTGTTCAACTGTATTCATCTTTGGAAGTTACAAGTGTTGTATTTAAATTTCCAAGGGCTTTGTAATTTACTTTTATTTTCTCGTACTCTGATAAGCTTTTAAAATTCGGATTTAATTCTTTGTCAGGTTTTAGCCTTGCATCTAACATGAGATAGATGATTGACATTTATCTTGTGTTAGATGTGGCGGTAACATTTCCCAAATTCTCTCCTAACTTCCGCTTTATTCTTTCAAAAAAATAAAATTCAGGAGTGAAATTTGGGGGTGTTACAGGTAGTCCTAAATATAAGCTTAATACCATCCAACCTCCACAAAGTTTTCTAGAAATATCTAAAGAACTTCTTATCCTTATTTGAGACAATGGGCTTAGGAATACCATGCAACCTTACTATTTCTTTAAAGAATATATTGGCTATATAAGAGGCATCATCCATCTTATAACATGGGACGAAGCGAGTCATCTTAGAAAAATGATCCACCACTACCATAATCGTATCATTTTACCTTTGAGTTCAAGGTAAAGACATTATGAAGTTAATACTAACATGGTTCTAAGGTTGGTGAAGGACGGGTAATGGAGTGTAGAGTCATTGGTGAAAGTGACTCTTGGACTTTTGATAGGTAGCACACTAGCTCTGACTTCATGTACATCACTTATCATTTTAGGCCAATAGAAGTGCTCTTAAAGTATGTCAAAGGTCCTGCTAATCCCTAAATGTCTGGCTAGCCCACCTCCATGTGCCTTTTGTACCAACATCTCTTAAGTGGGGATCTTCGAGATGCAAAGCTTAGTTTTCTTGAAAAGAAATCCATCTTGTATGATATAGGATCCTTAAAGCTTTTCTCGGTCTTTAAAGTATCTTACAAAGTCTTCATCCACCTTGCATAGCTTCTTTAAGCATCTAAACCCTAAGAATCGAGCTTAGAATAGGGATAACATAAAATATATTCTAGAGAGGGCATCGACTACTACATTAATTTTTTCCACTCTTATTTTTTACCTAGGGTTGAGTTTATATTACCCATTTACATACTTTAGAGACTCATGATCAGTATATAATCTAAATTATGTGGGCCTTAGATAATTAGACCAATGATCTATAGCCCTAATAATGGCATAAAACTTCTTGTCATATGTGTTGTAGTTGGATCTTGATCCATTGATCTTCTCACTAAAATAAGCTATTAGCTAACCTTCTTATAGTAATACCACTGCAATCACAACTCCACTTGCTTCATATTCAACTTCAAAAACTTTAACAAAATCCAGTAGCCTTAAGATGAGGGCCTCACAAGTTTTCCCTTGATCACCTCAAATGCTTCGTGGACTATGGGTGTTCACTTGAATTCTTCATTCTTGAGACACTCAATGACACGGGCCAAAAAGTGCTAAATCCTTTTATAAGCCTTTTATAAAATAAGGTAAGTCCATGAAAGGATCAAATGTAAGTAATGGATGGGGGTGTAGGCCACAACCTTATTACCTCCATCTTTGACTCATCCATTGAAATACCATCCTTAAATACAAAAAGACTAGGAATGTGACTTTTGGTACACAGAAGTCACACTTTTCTAACTTCCAGTACAACTTTTTGTTCTTAAGGGAAAAAATATAAGCTTTTTATACCTTACATAGTCTTCACTACTAGAAGAGTACACAAGTATATCATTAAAGTACACGACAACAAATTTAGAAATAAAGGGCCTAAGAACTTCATTAATGAGCCTCATGAAAGTGTTGGTGAATTTGAGAGACCAAAAGACATCACCATCCACTCATATAGTCCTCCCTTGGTGTTGAAGGTAGTATTCCATTCATATCCTTCCTTCACTCTAATTTGGCAGTCTCCACTCCTCAAATCAATATTTGACAAAATACAAACTCCATGTAAGCAATCCAACATGTCATCAAGTTTAAGTATATGATATCTATACTTGATGGTGATATTATTAATAGCTCTACTATCAACACACAACCTCATACTCCCATCCTTCTTTGGTACCAAGAGGGTTGGTACCACACAAAGACCAATGGATTATCTAATGAACCCTTTTTTTTGCAATAACTCATCAACTTGTCTTTGTAACTCATTAGCCTTCTTAGGATTACACCTATAGGCAAGCTAGTTAGAGAGTGTAGCACCGGGTACCAAGTCAATTTGGTGCTCAATTCCCCTTAGGGGAAGTATATCACTAAGTAGCTCATTTAGGAAAACATACCCAAACTCCCCCTGTCAAGGGTTTAACCCATGGGTCACTTCCTCCACTTACTTCATTATCTTCTATAAACAACAAAAAATACATGACCTTCCCCTTAAATAGCACCTTATTCATCCCCTTGATATCCAAAAGCAAAGTTTTCTTCTTTTCAGTTTCCTCCCTAACAAGTGAGGAACGGGTACTAAGAGGTGTGACTACAATATTTTTGTTAGCAAATTTTAAATAATAGGTGTTCCTCCTACTATCATGTCTAACTTGTGTATCATATTTCCAAGGTATTCCCGTAAATAATTGACAAGTGTGCATAGTAAGTTAGTAACCACATCACATATCACATTATCTTGGTAGTTTTTTCCAATGGAAAAAAGGAACTACAACTTTCTTGGTCACTTCAACCATGCTTCCATTATTAAGCTATTAACTTGTATGGTTTGGCATGTTAAATGGTATACAATTTATGTTTCTCCACAATTGTACAAGAGGATGTATTTGCACAACTACCTCCATCAATAATAAGGAAATATACCTTACCAAGGATTGGGCACTTGGCTTGGAATATATTCTATTATTGTTTCTCCTCCTTCACAAACTCCTTTGTGTGCAACACCCTTCTCACCATTAGGGCTTCTCCTACATCCAAGGGCACCTCTTATTGCTCTTCTTCCTCCTCATAGATCAACTCGGACTCTTCCATTTCCTCCTCACTGGTTGTTTCTTCCATGTTCAAAAGTGTCATAACTCTTTTCTTAGAACATTTATCTTGATAGTGCCCTAGGCCTTAGCGCTTGAAATATCTCATGGCCTTGGGTTTGTTAGGGTAGAACCTAAAACCTTTCCCTTTATATCTTTCTTCAACATTTTAAGGGGGAGTAGATGGCTTGGATGATATGGGGTATTCATGGAAGGGTTTTTCGTGTACTTTCCTTAAGGGAGTCTCGAGCCTTTATTCTCTTTCACATGTTTTCCACCTTAGTAGTTGGATGAAAAAGCTCATCTAAGGCATAGTATTGTGTAACTCCACTTTTCATTCAATGTCATTCCTTAAACCTCTAAGGAAAAGTGACATTGTGTACTCTTCTACTTCATCTACCTCCAATCTCATCTTTAACCGCTCAAAATCCTTGATGTAACTTCAACGCTCATCAACCCTTGCTTAAGGGAGGTCATTTTGTTGTATAGGTCTTAAGTGTAAATTTTTCCCTCAAAGGTTTCTTAATCTTTGATTAAGATTTTAACCTTAGAATTCCCATTATTTATCCTTTAGTGAGTAAGGCTTTTCCACCATAAGGAGGCATGTCCCTTCAACTTAAGAATCACAATCTTAAAGCTCTTATTGTTATTATATCCCTTCACTCTAAATATCCTAGAGCACCTCAACTCCCACTCCAGGGAATCTTCGGGATTAAGTGATCCATCAAACTTGGACACCTTAGCTTTGATGTCATAAAAATGATCTCTCTTTTCATTTCTCCTTCCTTTATTGTGTAGGGAATCACTAAATGAAGAGTTAAAATCACTAGCACCACCATTAGTGTCGGATTTGATTGCCTCACATTGGTGAAAATGGGTTCTCTTTCTTGGTTGGGACGGGGGACATTTGGGCGTGGGGTATTTCGGTTTTGCATGAGATTCCCCAAAATGACAACAACTCTTCTCATATGATTTTGCAAGCTTTCAAGGGCACCATATCTTCCCAAGTTTTGCTCCTCTTCAAGGCACAAGCCTCTTAGGATTTGCTTATCACTCATAGGCACTTGAGTTTGATGAAGAAAAAAATAGAGGGAGAGGATGTATTTGGTTAAGGGAGGTTAATTGTGGTTTCAAAATTATGGTGGGTGGCTAGAATATTTTTTTTGAAGTGTTTAGGCTTATATGGGGTAAAGAGAGGAAAGAGAAGATGAAAATTATCCCAAATTTTCAATCTTACTATCTAACACCAATTTGATACATATGATAAATAAGTTGGCACTTACTTAATGGAAGATGGTGGCTTAGGGGATAATTGATCACTGAAAGTTAAAAAAAGATAAAGGATGAGAATTAGGATACTATTTGATTTAAAGTAAGGCCAAATATCAAACACTCATAATTACCACTCAAGATTTCAACACTTGAGATAAAAATTGTGAGATTTTACACTCAAAACAAAGTTTTCACTCAATGTTTTATAGGGAGAATAGGGAATATCAAAAATTATAACTTTAATTCAAGGGGGTGGTGTATCCCATTATGTTAAGGCTACCTATATTTATAGTGGCGGCCATGGTTATAAAAATTCCATTATACCCTTCCCTACCTAGTTACATTCCAACCATTTGTTATTATCTAGTTATCTAATACAAGCTAAAAACTAATTAGATGATAACTAAAATGAGGTCAACCCATGTGTGACATTTTGGATTACTATACCATAGCATGGAGCCCCTTACATGCTGAAAGGGTAGGTAATAAATCTAAGTACAAATCACTCAGTCATCCCCATACCTAATCAATAATCTCCCATGCTTAGTTAATAAAAATAATTTTATTTGGAGGATCAATATGTGAGTCCAATAGGTGGGTTGACTTTGCTAGACATTGCCTTGATCGTTGGTTAATACCCCAAGAAAAAGTTGTTGAATCTCACCAACCCCACCATCTTTTTTCCTTATCTTTTTGTGCCTTTTTTATTTCAATTTTTTTGGTGTAAGTCAACTTATTTCTTGGTTATTCTCAACAAAAGATAGTTGGTTAAATCTTGCATGGACAGGTTCCCTTTATGTGCCTCGTTGTATGGCCATTCACATAGCTTGCATGGCTAGTGAATGGATGGTACTCTATCTTATTGATTTTGGCTAATTAATTTTGTCCAAGTTAAGAGTGTTTTGCAATCTCTTGACTTAGTAAAATTAATTAGTGAAATGTTATCATGGTAAGCTCCTACATCACTAAGTATATCTTTGAATGGACTTTTGAAATATATAATCATAATTGGATTTTGGAAAAGAAATCAAATGGGGTGGAAATCACGTGATAAACTTGGTACAAATGCATATACCATTATAATAGGATTGGAGCTTGCATAGGATATTTAAGTAGAAAAATCGTATAGGAATTTGTAGCATGTTTTGTTAGGAACATTGACACATCCAACAATTTGGTTGCAATATTTTGGCTTCAACATATGGGATAAAGTTAGCTAATCCTCTTAGGTTTTTAAAGGCTTATTATTAAATATGATAATTAATCTATTATCTATATTAATGATGGTTTCATCTCTACTCACCCTAGTTTTGATGTCATTATAGACCATGGGGCACATTTGAAGGGTTTCTCTAGGGCTTTTCTAAAGCAGATTTATGAGGAAGCAAACAACGGCCCATAAGAAGAGGTAGAAAATAGATCATATAGGTTAGGTTTAGATAGGGTTAAAATAGAGTATGTTGTGTAATTGGGTTGGGTGTCCTTTGGGTTCGGGTAAAATTCAAGTAACAGTGAATAGGATGTGGACCATTTTCGGTCAGGTCATTTCTAATCAAGAGAATATTGGGTTAGGTGTGGGTCTGAGTCTAACACACCAGGTTTCTTCTAGTTCATGTTTGATTCGAGTTTACAAACTCTGGATCGTATTGGATTTAGGTTAAGTTTATTTAGGTTTATAAAGTTCAAAAATTGTATTAACATTAATTTTTATTACTTTAATATAATGAATAAATTAAATTTTATGAGTTATTATTATTATGCTTATTATAGTAATTTTTATCATAATATATATATAATGATATAACAACTCGCTATCATAGAATATGTAATAATAATAATAATAAAATATTATTATCATTATTATTGTTATTATTATTATTATAGTTATTGTTATAAATAAAATTATAAATATTATTATATACATAATTATAATGATTGTTATGAATGTTATAATAATCATTATTATTAGAAATACAAATATAAATTTTAGTATTTTTGCTATAATAATGTATATTATGATCATTATATTTACAATTATAATTTTTATGTTTATAATAATGATAATAATATAAATTTTTATAATCTAATATGATTAAATTTAATATAATATTAAAATAAAGTAATAAGAATAAAGTCTTACTATTTTTATTTTGTTTTTTATTATATGGGATGTATATTATTGTTTTTTGATTAATTTTATTAATAAAATAGTTTATTGATATTTATATAACAATTTATACGAGTTAAAACATTACAATTGTATATTAAATTTTACTTTAGTTTGGATTGAGTTTAAAATTATGTCCAAGTATGGGTTAGGTTTGAATTGGGTCAGTTCGGATTGAGTAACTCCAGGTCGAATTATTATTAGGTTTCTATTCGGGTACAATTAGGGTTTGGATCAAGTTCTCTTCATGCTAAATTATTTTAATTTTGGTCATTTGATTATGTGTCATTATTGCTAAATTTGGTTCATTTTCGGATCAATAAGGGTATTTTAAGTTGAGATCATGTTTAAATTTTTTGGATTCAAATCATATTTCAGATTGGGTCAGTTATTTCAAGTCTACCCATAAGTTATTAGATTTGAATATGCATTAGGAAAACACCTTTTTTTTTAATGTTTATCCTTTCTTTCATACTATTATTAATATAGAATAAACGTATGCATCTCAAATAAGAATAAACCAAATTATTATCATTCCAATATGTGACCACGTAAACCAACTGCTAAGTTATTCAAGTGTCCATACTCGATTCTCCACCATGAACAAATGTCACGACAATATCCAACTAGGATGTTCTAAAGTGAATACACCAAACACAAATTAGGATAGTACACCTACCAAATATGGACACATATGATGTGCTAAAAAAGGCTTGCATAAGGATATCATACTTATCCATCTTGGTAACTAGTTGTAACACCCCTAAATTTAGGAACTTAAAATTTTCATTTTAAGAGTTAATAGTGAAAGCCAAAACACAAATCATTGGAGTGTCATATCGTACCTAACATAGAAGAGGAGCTTTATATGCTCATTCTAGTGTTGTAAACGAGTCGAGCCGAGCCGAATACCCTTAGGCTTGGGTTCGGCTCGTTTAACTAAACGAGCCTAAAATGATGTTTGGGCTCGGCTCGTTTAACTAAACGAACGAGCCGAGCTCACGAGCTAAAGCCAAAAAATGAACTGAGCCTCACTTTTTCGAGCTCGGGCTCAACTCGATCGTTTTATAAACGAGCCGAACCGAGCTTTTAACGAGCCGATCCGAGCCGAATACCGAACTAGCTTAGCTTATTTACAGCCCTAGCTCAGTCTATGTTGGGTGTAAGGTAAAAGTAACATTATACCTATAAATCACTTGATTCCACCATTATACATGATACAAAATAGAAAAAAGGGAATAAATAGTGAAAATATAGGACTATGAGCTAAGAGAGATATATATACTTGGATAACCATACCCTGTACCAATTTGACTAGTGTTCACCCAAGGCAAGCACATCAAGCTAATAATCATCAATCATCTACAAAATAAGGCGGATCTTTTCATAGAAATGAACATCACCCATGAAAAATATGATTAGTACGCTACGTACTAATTAAGGTAACAATACAGTCAGGTAAAGGTACAAAGAAATTACATAAGTTCACATCAAAAAAATTCCATATGCTCATGATACATAAAACAATACCAAGTGAAAAAGTTGATCCAGATCTCATTATTAATCATAACATAATCCATTCTTTTGTTTACATTGATTTCAAGAACCCCACTATTCTTAAACCGATGGAACGTTCTGAAGCACCTCTTAGGGACAACACATGAACCATTATTATCATTCGGTAGAACGACCTTGACACCTCTCAGGGTAAAATGCACCTAAGCCAATATTCTTAAACTGATGGAATGGTCTAAATTACCTCTTAGGGATAACACACCTAAGCTACTATTATCGTCCGGTGGAACAAACCTAATACCTCAGTGTTGACTCTTGTAATCTTGCACTTTAAATAATTAATGTCTTATCCATTAGTTACTTATCTCAAATCATATTCTTATTCATATTGAGTTTAGGGGCCCATTATTCTTAATACGGTGGAATGGACTAAAGTGCCTCTTCGGGACAGTACACATGAGCCACTATTATCATTCAATAGAACAAACCTAACACCTTTTAGGGAAAAACCCACCTATGCCACTATTCTTAAACTAGTGCAACAATCTGGAGCACATTTTAAAGATGATACACCTGAGCCACTATTATTGTCTGATAGAATAGACCCATAAAACACCTCAGCTCTACTCAAAAGATTTTTCAATTTAAGTGATTAATATCTTATTCACGAATGGTTTGATATGTACAACACATAATTGAAACAAGTAAAGCACAAACACATAAATATCAAGGTTGTCCTCAAGGAATGTATCCATAATATCCTTATGAAACCCTAATTTTACATTATAAGCACAAATTACTCCATATAAATCATTTATCCACCAATTTTAGTACATAATTCTCAAATATTATTATTAACTCTAGAGTTACTGTTCATAATGTTTACAAAACCTTGAATTCACAAGTTATGTGTGACTTTTCCCGCAAGAATCATATAATCACCAAAGTCAATATACATCCCTAGAATTTCAATAGTAACAACATATTCAAAAATTATAGTTTAAACTCCAATGTTTCACACAAGTGATAACAACCCTATCTCTAGATTTACCATTCACAAACCCAACAAAACCTTAATTTTGCAAATAGGTCAAAAATTTTCCATAAGACTAATATAATCACAAAATCAAATATAAATATATAAATACCAAAAATGAAAATATTAGCAACATATCCAAAAATCATGGTCTAACTCTATTATTTCGCACATGCAAAAATAACAACACCCTTTTTAGGATTATTATTCCCAACTTAAGTCATTCTCTCATTTTATTGAACTTAGGCCATTCATGATTACTACAAACAATTCACATGATCTCCTTAGAATATTTTAATCCATACAACAAATTAAACTACTAGAATTTCCATGTTAAATCCATATTAACCAAAATGCCCTTGAAAAATAATTGAACGCCCTTATTTCAAAAAAAAATTATATGTCTGACGCCATTAATTTAAATAATCAAATTATACATCATAATACATATTAAATATACTCATTTACCACTTAATATACTTATTCAATCCCACATCACATTTCCACATATTTTACTAATCCACAAAATACGACTCAGAGTAACAACATTGTATTGACACATCTTTTTTTTTTACTCTCTTTCTATCATATGATCCACATTATTATATCATAGCATTAACAACATGAATTTAGTAGCATAATAATAACAACATTATAATATACATAGTCATATATAACATTTAACCCCAAACATCTAAACAACGACTAGTATCCTTACTGAAAAAGACATTGGTCTCTAAGTACGTATCTTATCTCGCCTTCTATAGAACTTCTGGTAAATCACATAAGAAAAAATTTTAAAAAAATCATTAGAAATTAATGATATAATTAAGGAAAGGTTAAGGTAAGGATGAGGTAAATAAGGGAGGAAAACTGAACTAAACCAAGATAATGGCTTCGATTGAGAGTTGCGCAATGAAAGGAGGGGGATTGGTAGGAAGTTTCAAATGAATGAGGGTAAGAAAAGGAATAATTTGTCATTGCTAGTAGTAATGGAATAGTGGAGGAGGTTGAAGGGGGTGGCATGATTATGGTGAAAGTGGTCAAAGGGAGATAATATGTAATCACTGTAATGGTCAAAGGTGATGGGTGAGGATCATTGGTTTTGGCCAAAGGGGTAGGTGCCAAAGGAAAAGGAGGGGGAATTGTGGGTTTGGCCAAAGGAGGGTGGGTGTTATGGTGATTTTGTCCGGTGGTGAGAGGTAGGGAATAGTGAAGGATGCCAAAGGTGATGGATAGTGGAGAAAAGAGTGAGGCTCGGTTGTTTTTGCAAAAGGTGGTGAGGGTGTTTTGGTGAGAGTTGTCAGTGGTATGGGTGCGGTTTCGGTGGGGGGATTCTAGTACAAGTGAGGGAGGTGCAACAAGGGTGGCCGGTGGTGGTTTTTATAGTGCATTTGGCGACGATAATGAGAAGAATTGGCTTGAGTTGGTGGTGATAATTTTGATTAAAAAAAATTAAAAGGAGGGAGGATATTGTCTCAGTAATAAATGTGTTGTATATATATACACATGCACGCGCAGAAAATGAAGGAGACAGGTGATGGGTAAGATTTTCAGCGGAACCTCTCAACCTATGGTATGGGTAATGATGTGTTGATGGGGTAGGGTGTAGGTTTCTTGGCATAAATCATGGTAAAGGGTATGTTTGGGGAAGATTTCACACAAGAAGAAGGGGAGAAAAGAAAGAAAAGAAAATCAACTGGGTAGGGGAAAAGAAAGAAAATAAAGGAGAGGGAAAAATAAGTATGGGTTTAGAATTTAATTTAGGTTAGGGTTTTAAGATTTTTTTAATTAACAAATTTCTAGGGTTATATTAAAAATATTAATAATGTGAAATAGAGAGTAAGTTTAAGTTAAGAATTAGGATTAAGGAGTTAGGGTAAAGTAATAATATTAATTTTCCAATATTATAATTAATTTATGATATTAATTACTTGGAATTAGGTTTAGCTAAAATTTAGGGTATTACACCAGTAATCGATTCCATATACCAACGTGTTGAAATATTAATTATAATCCTTGAAATATGTGTATACTTTATACAGACCACAAGTAAGGATGTAAATGAGTAGAGCCATCTTGACTTGCTACAAGATCAATTCAATTTGTTAATTTAGTTAAATGATTCAAGTCTAAAACTTATTTTTAGATTCATTTATTAAATGAGTCAAGGCCAAACTTAGAGGTGTTCAGCTCATGTAAGACCCGACTCGTACTTGGCTCAAAATTGGTTCATTAATAGCTTGTATATATGCTTGAAATATTGAAAATACTTTTATAATTAATTTTTCTTCTATATACATACATACATACATACATACAACCCAATATATAATATATAATAGGGACAAAATACATTCCAACTAGATTTGTAGTATAATGAAATTAGGTCTAAATCGACATAAACTACTAGAATGGAAAGAAAATATATAACCTAAGACCCCTTACCCTACCATCATGTATGTTGCTCACCACAACTCACCAGTCACCACTCCCACCTACAAATTTAGTCATTATTGCCTCATCTCATCACATTATTCACATGCATCTAAACGAAGGAGCATTTCAACTCGATCCTCACCAATCACCAACACACCAATCCACAACTTCTATCTTTCTTGTCATTCATCGCCGTGAATGTTGAACCTCACTCCATCTCCCAGGCTCTAACTCCTTCCCACTCCTCGTCTTAATTTTGAATTCAAATGTGGTCATTTCATTTTCATCTCTCCATTTGTTCATCGGATATCTTACTTTACTTTGTAAGTTATTTTCACATCTTATTTATATGTTATTTTTAATTAATTAGTCATATTTGGGTCTAAATTTTAGTTGAGCATTATTGTTTTCAAGTTTTGATGTTCAATTTCAGCGAGTTCATCAAACATAAGTTCTCAAAAACAACTTTAGTATTCTTCTTCAAGTAAAACACCCTCAAGTACTCTTCAATTTCTCTATGTTGTGGCTTTATTTGTGTGGATTTGGTATCGATGTAAGTCATGCATGATTTGGCTTTGCTATGGGTGGCTTATGAGTATTTTTGGGTAGTAGAGAATTTGTATTTTTGCTCCTTTTAGTTTCTTATAGGTTTTCTAGAAGCATTTTCCATTTGGTGCTCCCAGTTTGTAAATGGGTGGGGCTTATAGTGTTGACCAGAGTGAGTTGTTTTTACCCACTAGTTGTTATAGGATGCAGTGGTGGTTGCTAGAGAAGTTGCATGTGCTTGGGAGTCAATGTAGAGGCTATGTTTGGTATATTTGTGTTGGCTCAAATTTTGTGGTTTCCCTTGTGTCTTCAATCACTTATCAAGATACTATTAAAATGAAAATACAACGAAGACTACCCAAAGACCGTATAGCTAATAGCTAGTAGAAACAAGCACTTGAATATGGATTAGTACTCATTAATGCGGGATTGAAACAAGACACATCACCAATATGGATAGAGTAGCTAATGAAAATATATAAAAGGCATTTTCTTTCCTTATTGCTACTTGAATATCTAATTTACATATATTTATATATGCAGTCCTTCTAGCTAGCTAGCTTATGTTGATACTAAAAGTAAAGACATACTAGCTATAATAATTTGAATAATTAATATTTACTGCCTTGGTGAACAAATTCCCATTTGATTATCACATGATACATATCTTTCTTAATATATCTTTATTATGATGCTGACATACTAGATTAGCATCCTTTACTTTTAAAAGCTTGGCTAAAAAGTAATTGTTTCTTCTATGTTGAATTGGTTTAGGCAGAAGAAGTTTACAGACTATAGTGGTTAAAGAATTGAAGTCAACAAAAAGCTTAATTAGTATCTAGCACTGGCAACACCTTACCTTTTGAATTCTTTTATTAATTTATTACTTTTTTGGTGTTTTTATTTATATAAGTACTTTTATACCATGTTATTTCCTTTTTTATTAACAAAATCAGAAGTTTGAATTTTTATTTTTAGATGCTTCATATGTTTTTTCTTATTTTGAATCTTATATAAAATTGATTAATACAAAAATTATTTGATATGTCACCATAATGTAATTTTCTTAATTTCCTAACTAATGATATTTTTATGTATTATTTAGGTAAGATGAATAAACTTTTTATAGTTTGTAATCATACTTATGTATTATTCATTTTTTATCTTTTATAACTTACAAAATTAAGTTTTTTTATTACATTATTAGTTTTGTAGGTGTTGTTATTACTTTTGCTATCAAGTTTTTTTGATTCCCTTTTCAGTAATCAATTATGACTCTGTCAAAATTGATATGTTTCAAATTTTCTTCTTCTAAACAAGGATCAACCTTCCCTTTTAAGTAATCAATTATGACTTTGTCAAAATTGATACGTTTCAAATTTTCTTCTTCTAAACAAGGATCAACCTTAACACATTCAAGATCTTAAATCACAAGCTTAGCTATGGAAGAAGATAATAACATGGTTGAAGTTCTAAAAACAAGATCTAAAGAGCCATGTAATGAGAAGGAGGGGATCCAAGCACTATAATAAATAATGATGATAAAAAGGATGAGGAATATGCCATAAAAAGAAGATTAAAAATAAAACTTCAATGGCATGACAATACTTCAAAGATGTTACATTGAGGGATGAAATAAAGAAAGTAAAGTGCAAGAATTTTCGTGACAAGATTGCAATTGTAACTAGTGGTACTACTTTCCATTTGAAAAGGCACTTGTCTTTTCGTGTACACCATAACCCAATAGGCTAGAAGGAGTTTTCTTTGACAAAATCAATTGGAGTAAGTTCTATTATTTTCTTTAGATTTTATCTTTGTCAATTAATAGAGGTTTGGGATAAATTTTTTCTTGTGTATGAATACTCTTTCAACATGATTGAACATGAAATGTTTATTGAATACTTAAAAATGCCAACTACTCATTAGACAAAAAATGTCACTTGATTTGGTTAAACAAGATTGCAATATTGTTTATGATCATTACGAGAAGAAAATGAAGCATGGGTTAATTAAGGTGTAAAATATTAGTATTACTACTGATTTGTGGAAGCCGTATGCTTAAAAGATCCACTATATGGTTGCGACTGCATATTAATAAAAGATTAGGATTACTAATGATGTTCTAATATAAAGTACTTAGCTCTTTGATGACTCCGACTTTATGTATTATAGAGGCATTGTAGTAGATTTTGCATCTTATTTTCACACAAGTCTTATTGTTTGCTTTTGTATATACTAACTAAGAATATTTGCATATATTATGTCCATGATAAGATTTTGTTGGAGGTGTTGATTTTGCATTTATTTTCACTAGAGTATAGAGTCCAATTATGTTTTATTTGTATGCTTTATAGAACATGCTTATTGGTTCCTTCCTTGATGTAGTAGCATCGTGCACTTTGGATGCTATAAAAGGGCTTGTGAAAAGCAATTGATCTATTTTTAGAACGCATATAAGCATTTATAAAAGGCAATTTAAGGAAGTTTCTTATCATTGCCTCTTTGCAAAGGTTATATATATATATGCTAGCTGATGTTTCCATTTGCTATAATTTATTGAAGGGAATATATATAGGTTTACATTTGTTATTACATTAACAAGATGTTTTGATTAGCTTATTTTAAGTTCAATCTCAGTGCATAATGTAATTTTCTCTCTTCACTCTTACATTCATATATGAATATTTCCCTACCATTTTCCTATATTTAGTGTTTGATGTATTTAATTCCATAAGATATCATAAATATATTTGAAGTAGGTTTTATGGTCTTTTGTTTATACTAAACCATTTTTTGATGATAACTCTTTTGGAGGAGTTGGATTCTATAGATTGTATATATTTGAAAAAAGCTCGCCACTAGTCCATAAAACAACTAGTAGAGATACAATCTATTAGTTTTTCATAATCTATCAATAACAAAAGTAATTACTACTTTGTTGGTATTTTACTTAGATGTGTATATATATTATAATTCTAGCAAGTATCGATTATGACTTATAAGCTTTAATATTAGAATATGGAGATACAAACCATGTTCTAGGGCACAATAAGAGTTTAATGAAAGCATGCATATTAAATTTGATAATATATTGTCCACTCATGCAAAGATAAAAGGTCTTTCTGACATGGGTATTATATTGAAGATGTATATTTACTGCATTTTCAATTTTTCATGGTTATAATAGATCCAATTTGTTTGTATTTTTTTCATATGTTCTTATGTGTTCTCAGTGAAAATAGTTGTTGAAGGTCTTTCCTCTCATATTTATTTCTTGGATGAATACTTTACCCTTGATAGGCGATGGAATGATTCTAAAACTCTAAGGTTGTATTAAGGTGGTGACTTGTAAATTACCCTCTTGATCTTTCCATTTATATTGAAAGGAAAAGAATATGGGTTCTACTTAACTTAATTAAATACATATGTAGACTTGCTATTGATCCAACTTAATGAACTTGCCAGTCCTTGTGTTGCATACTTTATAGGGGCCATTTTGCATTTTGTAATTCTCCATATTATTTTGTATACACCAAATCCTTGATTATAAATTGTGAAGAAAATTTTTATTACTATCCTAATTGTGTCGTGCTTGGTTCTTTTAAGTATGTTCTAACATACTCTACTAGGCTAAAATTTTAATTTAGGTCTTAGAGTGTTTTGCCTCCAAACTCTTATAATCCTATGAGCATGGTGGACATTGTGTGTGTAATTGGGATGTCATGCCATTGATATTTAGATCTATACCAGGTGGGGTTCAATTTATGACTCTCTCATTTTTGTTGGGGTGTGAAGGCTAGATTTATTTGTAATAGAACTTTTTAAATCTATTGTTGACTACTTTGTATTGTCTCTTTATGTCATTATGCTAACATTTTTAGAATTTTTAAGCAACTTATTAGGTTGTTTTGATGGATTTTTTTATACTACTTTAGAATATTTTTTTAATGTTGGTTTAAGTTATATTACAAGTCAACTAGGTGAACAAGCATGTTTCAAGGATGCTTATTGCCATGGTTCTTTTGTTTAGCAACTAATGGATGATGATGATGTGAGGGTTTAATAGATAAATGTCTTTAGGTCTTCAGTAAATATAGATGGATGTGGGTTTTTTTATTGTTGTTAATTATTCTATTATTGTAGGTATTAACAATATATATATATATATATATATATATATATATATTGAGTATTGAGTCAAACAATCATTAAACAAACATGTCAAACAAGGTGAACATGCCAAATGAGCCGAATGAGCCGTAAATGAGCCCTTAACAAATAAGCTAAGTAGGCTCATTTGATTTCAACTCATTTCATATGAATGAGCTAAGCGGAGTATCTCACAAGAGATATTTGAGTTGAATCCAAACATCCATTATAAAGCTTGATTTGACTTGGGCCAAGCTCAAGCTGCCATATATTTGAAAGATTCAAGTTTGAGCCTGGTATTGTTCAACTTAACTCAACTCATTTACAACCTTAACCATAGCCCTATAGATTAGGAAAGGCACTACGTGAAAATAGAAACTATAAGGACAGCCCATCTACTAACTTTCAGTAAGCTATCTCGAGAGTTGGAGAATCTAGAATCAAACAAATTCTTAGCTCCATTATCATTGTTTTATTAGTGATGCCAAAAAATACAATTGAATTCCATTTATTAATTTAAATAGGGGTTTAGTGTGACAAAACTAAACATAAATCAAGGCATCTAAGCTATATAAATTGGGTGTTTAGGTGATAACACCAAACACAAGCCAAACAAGGATTCTAAGGTAACATGCCCCATAATTTACCACAATTAACATGCCCCACAATTTACCACAATTAATCTTTTCCTACATTCAATTATTTAAGGTTAGAGAATAATGTCAAAGCTTGGTCAAACCAAAAAGGTCAATCCTTTAAAACATCACACATTTTCTAAGAGAATAAGTTGAATGGTTCTACAAACTATTAGACTATTTTGGGACCCACAACAACATACATTTCACATGGATTAGAGAAACCATTTGACTAGTTTAAGAGCAACTATTTGACTAGTCAAGCCCCTAACCAATTTATTAGTGCAAGATCGAAAGCAATTTCATAAAATTAGTTTAACCAACTGACTAGTGGGTCAAAATCAATTAATTGACTTCCCCCATACCACTAGATCAATTCTACTAAGCAAAACACATACATAAACATGTGATTGAACATGAATAACTTTTAACTTAAACTAAGCAGTCCTATCATAGTTTCATACTGTCAAAACACATATAAAAACATGTTCAAGTCATCAAATGCTAAAATCATGCTAAAAAATCACATCAAACATCAATCATACATACATATCCAAATTTCACCAAAAGGCCATGAATGACCAACATGCTTCGAAACCTAACAAACATGATCAACATTATTATCATGATGAAATCATGAGTTAAAATAAACATATTAATCATGATCAACAACCAAACTGCCCTAGATCAAGCCTTGAGGCCAATCCTCTAATTTACACATATCATTCATTCTTATGCTTAAGGTCAACAATATATCATAACTCATGATTAAAGTTGAAAGATATTAAAAATCATGGCAAACAATAACCTTATAGTACTAAACCACATCATAAGATAAATTTTCTTACCTTAAAGCATAACTTCTAGTAGCTAAGAAATACTCCTAACTTGATGGCAACTACCGAGGAATCTTGATTCCATTAAAGTAATCAAAAATCCAAATTAGCAAAACACTTAATAACTAACTTAAAACAAAGAAAAATGAAGGAAGAAGTACTAAGTATTTTTCTCAACCTTCTCCAACCATTTATAAGCTTTAACTCTTTTTGTTTAAGGAAGAAAAAGATGAATTAAAATAAAGATCAAGAAGAAGAAGAAAGAAGATAAATGGAGTTCAAAACGGAAGATCAAAGAGTTGTGTGCCTCAATTTGCAACAAAAAAAGGCGAGGAAGAGAAGAACATTTAGTGAAATTGCTATGAGAGAAAGAAATCAACTGTGTGTGTGTTATGAGGGACTAAATTAGAAAATGACGGCTTCTCCTATCCCAAATGTTTGACACACATATGAAAGAGAGGGAGGAGTTAACTTAGGTGAGGGAATGGTGGAGTGTAAACATAAATGTGTAAGATAATCAAATGATGAACGGGGAAGGGTGTAAGTCTTGGGCTAGGTTGAGTAAAGACAACAATAGTTAATGCAATAGGTTACACGCATAAGCTTCTCCCTCCCAAAGGAGAAAGAAAAAAGAGTCGGTGAGAAAAAAAATATTAAAAAATATTTTTGAAAGATCTTTAGCTAAATAAATTAAAATAATAATTTGAATATTATGAAAAATAATCTCAATACACCAAAATGGATTATGAGCATAAAAATATCATAATTAGAAGTTTTCACAAACACTTGAAAAAGAATAAAAATAAAGAAGGTACTTGAAAATGTAGTATAACTAGTTGACTAGCTTGGCAATACTATCGGCTGTTTTCACCGGTTGATTGATTTGATTTTTCCCCATTAGTTGGGTAATTATTCTAATGTAAAACCTTGGGTTCTAAAACAACTAGTTGATTGATTTTTCTTATAATTAGTCGGTTGCTTCACCTAAAACTCACATTTTTATTTATTTTCAAGCTTTATCTAAAATTAAAATTATTTTATTTTATATTTATATAATTTTAAATAAATTTAAAAATGTTTTATAATGGAGTATTATAAAAATTCTTACGACAAAATAATAGACTTTGTTTGGATAAAAAAAACTTTAAGAAATGACTAAGTTTTAAAAAAGAATTTATAAACTTTCTTAATTTAAATATTTTGTTTCAATACTTTAAATTAGAATTTTGAAAATTCTCATAACTTTAAAATCATTGGTCTATATTTTATATTTTATTTTTACCTTTATCGGTAAAAATTTAAAATAAATTACTTTAAGATTTTCGTAATTTTTGAAATACTTTTATTTATAAAGTTTTTATCCAATTGCAATCGAAGGCATAGAAAAGGCAGGGTAGTAGTACTAGTATACCTGTTACCGACTAACCGGTACAAAATATATAGAAGGCATTGGGGTGAAGATTTTGGTGGCTTGCGTAACCGGTTTCCTGGTATCAGGTAATTTACAGTCACCATGTCCCCGAATACCCCGATTCTTCACTTCGAACGAACAAGATTTATTCTGGCGGCAATTATCGCCTCTTTAAAATTTACTTTCTTTAATTTTGTCGATAATCTTCGATAATCAATCTGAATTCGAAACCCTAGAGTCTGCTGATTTATGCTCTCGGTTTTTATTATTTTGAATTGCAGTTTCTTTAACATCGTCTATGGCGGGAGGCAATTTCATGCACAGAGTCATCTCTTATGTCGTCAACGAAGTCGTCGTTAATGGTCTCGCCAATAGGTATCTCATAATTTCTAAGTTACTTATTGCTCAGCTAGTTATATCTGGTAGAAGTTTTCGATTGCTAGAGGCTCAGTTTGCATTTCCTAGAAGTTCTTGATGTGGCTTCATCAATAGCCATCAGGATCTTTTAGCTTTTTGATGTCCCTTGAAGAGAAATATATCTTCAAATTTCGCTGAGTTTCCAATTGCAATGTAAAGAAACTCTGAGGATATTTTTGCTTGTGAATCATGCCCCCCCCCCCCAAAAAATATTCTATGCGTCATGGAATCAAAGCATTTTCTTGAATTGAACAATTGTTTTTCATTATCCTTGAGATATGCAATGGCATTGTTGGAAAATGTGTGAACGGACCTTAACTTCCAGCTCATAGAATCTAAGGTGGTCAGGTCTGTGAGGGGCTGGAACCATGACAATGCTGGGGATGAAGGCTGACTTAATGATTTATGATGCTGTATGGTGAGCGACAGATAAAGTAGGAGGTTGATGCTAACTAATCTATCAAGTAAGACAATCTAGTTAACAGGAGTGCTCCTGAATGCAGTTGATTGTGGGAACATTCCTTTCTTTTTTCTTTTTTTTTTCTATGTAGTTTTAGAAATATCCTTTGTATCTAATTTTATGACAGCAAATGAATACTATGGTGCATGATAATGATGGGTGATGTTTAAACTAAGGGATATAAATGAAGAAATACACAGTAATTCTTTAAAACCTCAGATAACTCTCAAAGAGTCTCTAATAAAGAAACACGTGGTAAAATTTACTAGATAACTCTATACAAGCTTACATAGTAAATGTATAGAAGATTTTTAAACTGTTATTCACACAGAATTGAGAAAATGGGAAATAACTCACAAAGGGAATACGTTTTTATTAACACTCAAATTCGATTATGGGAAAATAATGTAGCTTACATGGGATATGTATATGCTAACATCCACTTCCTTATATAACCCCATCACTAATAAGATAAACTATATTTAAATAAGATAAAAACTTTTAATGAATAAATCACTTTTCATAATACTATTTATTGTAACTCATCAATAGTAATTCCACTGAATCCTAATATGATAACAATTGAATCCTAACAAAATCTTAATATGATAAATCAAATCATATAAAAGTAAGGCATACCTAACTTCTTAATGATTAAGTAAACTAATGAACTAACTAATATCTTAACAAACTTATTGACTAAGTCAACAACACCCTAATTTATAAATATGAAAGGATAATGATGTGATTATTATGCTAACCACACCACACTTTCTTTGTTCATGTGTAAAAATTAAGCTTGATATGCAGTATGATAAAAAAGACATGACTTTGTATAGTAAACTCGGATTTGAGATTTGAAAAATGCGTTGAACTCATTTAATAAGTTTTCCAAATATATCCATATTGTGGGTTAAATTTGTTTGCTCAGAAATCGACTCTTGAATATTCCCAACATGATTCATAAATTAAACTTCAAATTTTTGAAATGTTCTTGCATTATAGCCTGTTTAGTTTGGGGTGAATCGGGGTGAATTAATTGGTTCACCTGCATTCACCCCGTTTGGGTACAATAATAAAATTCTATCTAGATTGATAAGGATTAAAATTTTCTCCTTCATTCACCCCAATTCCCCTCATTTTTATTAACTTCCAATTTAGAGGGTAATGAGGGTGAAGGAGAACGACATTTTTATTAACCTCAATTTAATTTACTCCGTTTCACCTTCTTTCATTTTACCTAGGTTAATTTTTAATACTTATCCTCGCTCTATTTCAACCCAATCCAAACGAACCATAAGGGTTCTTCCCCTTTTGGGATATCTAGTTACTAGAGTTTAGAGAGCTCCTCCGAATCACTACCAGCTAGAGTTAAAGAGCTCATGATAGATAATATAGGTCCTTGCAGATTCTAGAACAATATATTTAATATATAATGGTCGGCAATTTTTCTGATTTGTGCGCTTCAGGAAGCCTAGATTGTCTCAAGTTTTCTCATTCTTTTTCTTTGAGTGCAATATTCCTCAAATGTTTGAAAATGTCATTAAATTTCTATGGCTCATTTGATTTGTGTGCTTGATGATCAAGCAACTGAAAAGTGTAATATTAGAAGTCAAGATTTCAAACTGACTTCTGAACTTGGTATTTTTTTATTTTATATTTTCTCTTCTTCTGTCTTATTGGTCCCTCTTGTACTTTGCTCAGTATCAAAGATATGGTTGCACCATTTGCACTATAGTTCAGTTAAGTGCAACTAGCAGGCCTGTAACTGGATACGTTTATGTTTGTGGTTATATTAACCGCGATTATTTCTTTCATCGAGTAATTTATCGAATGCCAAGGCAGTTTTGCATATTAATTCCTTCTTAAGCTTCTTTCTCTGGCCATCAGGTTCACGTGATTTCTGATTGGCTTGTACTTTAGGAGTGAAAGTCGAAGTCCAGGCTTTTGTGTATTCACCTGCTGTGGTGTACTAGCTAAATATATATATATGGAAAATTTCTTTGCAGTCAATGCTTAATGCTCGTTGATGTGATCTAATTGTTTTAAGGAGAACTTGCCTGAGCATTGTATGCTTTTGTGAATTCCTTGGTGTATTTTGTGGAGCATGATCAGGGTTTGCTGTTTTGCTTTTGCAGCCCTGCGTTCCAAAGGTTTGCAGTGAGGACATCAAGGAGAATTGAAAACCTTTCGGAAGTAGGTAGGGTTCTTTTGTGAGACTCTCACTACCTCTTCTTATGCTGATTAATCTTGGCTGTGTTGATCGAAGTTTGATTTGTAACAACAGCTGCAGAGAAGAAGCGACAGCTTGCAGAACAGATGAAGGACGTGTCGAAGAACTTTGATGTAAGATTTTGCACGTAGTAGCTATTGGCTAGTTACTTTGCCAATTGTTTTCATCTCAATCTGACTGACGGGGTGACTATGCAGCAGTCATTCAAGAATCAGTAAGCTCACAATATTGACGAAGACGGAGCTGAACTGGCTAGCAGCATGTAAACTATGGCCACACCGCTATAAGTATGCTTCCCTTTTTTGCCCTGAGGTTTTGCAGTCGCGTCATCTCGGAGCAGATGTGTTGGAACCGGAAGTCAGCTAAATCACGTTTTGTTGTTTTTAATCAGTCTCCTTTGAGTAGGCTTAAAGTTCAGCTCTGGAGCCAGATATTCTCAAAAGTCAAAACTGTTTGTACAGTGTCGATTTTTTTGTTTGGATTTCGCGTCAGTATTGGAGGATCGAAAAATATATTTATTCTTGTACCTTTGGTGGTTTTGGGAGCCTTAGTCAACTAATAAAACTACCTATCAAGGTATAACGAATCATATTTTATATATCGTATTTATTGTAATATAATTTTATTTTATTTTTCACAATAAATTTTAAAAAATATTGATAAATATCTGTAAATTTCAGTAGATATTTGTTAATAATTAATATAGCATACGTAAAATGCTGAAATCATTGTTTATTGTTTATTTTGTGTAGTGGTTAATCTAAAAATAGATAAATATCAATTAATATTGCATAGTGAGTTCAAATATTTAATTGTATGGGCTTTGTGCTTATTTGGTTGGGGTGAATAAAAGTTGATTCATGGATTGATTTTAAAATTCAAATGTTGCTAAAATAATTTCTACTTCAGTTAAGTTAATATTATTCAAATAACATTTTAAAATATTTACCTTGATTTACATTTATTATTGTACTTAAGTAAATTTTTAATATTTTGATTTGTTTTGATTTATCTTAATTTAAATGAGCCATTAAACTTTGTTGGCAAATAAATTATTTTCAATTTTCTTTTAATTTATGTAGGGCACATGGTTTTTAAAACTTGATCATTTATTGGATTCTATATTGGATTAGTGATGGATTAGTTATCTATTTGGATTGAGATAAATAAAATCATTATGTTCGGAAATTTATTAAGATATATAGATGAATTGAAGTTAATGATTTATTTCAATTCACCTTGAAATATCTCATTTTTATTTACCTTACAATCAAAGGTAATTGGAATAAAGATTAAACTATATATATTTTTTTAATGATATTCAATTTTATACAAATAGAATTAAAATAATATATTAATATCATTCAAATAATATTTTAAAATATTCATCCTCATTCACTACATTCTTTAACCCTATTACATAAATTTTTAAACATCAATCCAAACAACCCATAGTCGTTTGAACCGGTATAAGTAGTTGATATAGTTTCACAAATACTCATCCTTAGTAGAAACTAAAAAGAAAGTATTTTTAGCAGTTTTTTTTGAGTAATTATACAATTTATGTTATGAACTAATAAAATAAATTTAATATTTTAACTATATTATTTATTAAAAAATAATAAAACTAGTAATACATAAAGGATGGGGGATAAAATATAAGATAAAAATAGAAAACAGTTGTCTTCTTCGAAATATTTTTATTTAAATTAAGGGAGTATGAAATTATAACCAAATTTTTTAATAATATTTGTTTTACCGTTTGCACTAGTTGTTTATCGGGTTCTAATTGGCCAAATTAATTTTTGAGTTTTGGTGATTTGCCAGTTTATTGATCAAACAAACTATTGGTTTTTAGTTTGACTTTTAATGCTATAAAATATAGTTAGGAAATAAAAATTATTAAAATATGTTAATAAATATAGCAATACATTTCATCATTTTATTGTTATTTGATCATGATTTCAATAGAAAAATATTTACAGGTAAAGTGCTATTAAAATAACAATAATAAATAAAAAAATTTGGCTAGTATGTTCAAAATTGTGTTACAAAAACCAGTCATTAATATTTAAAATATTTATTAATTAATAGCATTCATAAACTTGTGTATTTGCCATATATTTCTATATTAATACTATTTTAGGAATGTAATAACATGTTTATCAATAGCCCTAAGGGCTATCATTAGAAAAATTCTTAAAATAAAAATAATTGTTTACTTCATAATAATTACAATAAAAGAAATTCTGTAAAATTTATTATTACACATATCATATCCTTAGTCGGGGTGCCTCAAATTGGGTTATGTAAAGAAAATAATATATGAAATATGGTTGAACCTACAAAGTTGGAAAGGAATTGAATTAAATAATTCTTTCTTATAATTATATAAAGAATAGATTATATGTAGGTATCATGATATGTGGTCAAATTCTTGTATTTCATAATTCCATCTAAGTATCCTATGTTTTTTAATTTGATTTTCACTTACTATCTTATTTATATTTTTGATATTAGATTACTAAAATGAGAGAATTCTTACTATTAATAATTTTTTAAGTTTAGTTAAAAATCATAAACATTTGAATATTTTTTTTTAAAATCCTTGGAATCTTCAATAATTCTTTTTGAATTTTCTTTTTTTTTAATTAGAGAAAATCCAAAAAAAAAAAATATTTAAAAGATTCATACTTTTTAAAATTATACTTATCATTTCAATGATTAAAGGAAAAAAAATGTTTGTCGGGTGATAACATATTAAAAATAAAATTTAGAACATATCATACTTATATGGTTGAACATTAAATGTGGTAGTTCACTTTATATATTTGAAAATTACCAAAGGCTTGGGTAGATACATCTGAGTTTATAAACTTTGTATACACAAATTTTCAGTTAAATAATATTTTGATTTTTGTAGAATATTTTTGTTTATTTGTTTTGGTCTCTTAATTAAAAAAAATGAATTCATTTCTATAGATTTATTTTTAATATAAAGTATTCTCTATGTTTTCTTAATTTCTCCCTTCAAATTACATCATCCATTTATGACATAAAGTCTTTTCAGATAAACTTTTGGTTTAAAAAAATTCTTTTAGAAAAACCATTAGCTACTTTTTATTTTAAACCTTATATTTTTTATTTCATCCTTTATAAATTAATTATTATATTTTTTAATATATATATAATTATAATATAAGAGATATATTTATTAATTTCTAAAATAACGTGTAATCTTCTAGAAACAAAGGGAGCAATGCTTCAAATTTTAATCACCTCTTTAATTCCACATTCAATTATTCTAATTAACTAATTAAATCTGAAATCCAAATTAAAATGAAATGAAAACTAAATGATTAGATCCACCCTCAGGCCTCATACTCCCCTCCATCCTCACCTTCTAGACTCCTTGTTCAACCTAATTCTTCTTTCTTCTTCCTTATTTCGACTCTTTCTTGAGCTTCAAAGCCTTGGAAAGTAGAGGGCTAGTAACTTGTGATGCACAAAAATGACCGGTGGGTGTCGTTTTTAGTTCTAGACACATTTAGGGGATGGAAAGAAGGTGGAGACTTCTGTATAGCATAAAAAACTTTGAGTATAAAAAATAAAAGGCTTATGGCAATATCATATGAGCTTCATCTTCAAAGCTACAGTCGTGACCGACTAGTGTATCAAACTTCATTCTACATTGTGGCTTTGATACTCCATAGTAGTTGTCGCTGCCACAACGTTCACCATCCCGTTGATGCTTCTTCTGATTGTCATCGTCCAATTGCCAAGGTGAGGAGTGACCGGGGTTAAATTTAGAAAGTTTCCTCCCCATTGGCAAAATGGCTACCAACAACTTCAACACACAAGAGCAGTAGGAGGAAAGATGAAGTGGGTAATGAGTTGAACGGATGGTGGTAAAAAACTAATTAGACAATTAGCGACTAATGGTTCATTTGGATTGGGGTGAATCGAAGTGAGAGTAAACATTAAAAATTAACTTAGGTAAAAGGAATTGAGGTGAATCAGGGTGAATATTTTAAAATCTTGCTCGGACGATATTAACCTAACCAAGGTGAATCAGGGTGAATGTTTTAAAAATCCCATTTAGATTGAGGTAAACGAAGGTTAAAAAAATTAAAATGAAGGGTGAGGCACAAAACATGCGATAGTGGACAAGAAGAGGAGGGTGATTCCATTGATATAATTTAGGGACATTTTTGTTCGATCAAATAAAAATATTACTTATATGTTAACTTGCACCTCAGTTACCCCTAAAATTGGGGGTTAATAAAAATGAGGTTAATCGAGGTGAATGAAGGATACATTTTAACTCCAATTCACCTAGTCGAGATTAATAAAATTGTTCCCTAAACGGAGTGAAGCAATTGATTCACCTCCTTTTCACCCCAAAACAAATAGGCCATAAAGGAGGCTAATTGGAGGCAGTAAGCGAGAGACTACGTGTCTCTTTAGGAGATTTAAGTTTATTTCATTTATGATTGATGATATAATTGGGCCTATTTGGGTTATATATAATAAGAAAAGTAGAAAACTATATTGGACCTATTTAAATTATATAACAAAGATAACTATTTGGTGAGGCCTATGTAATAAAATAAATTAATTAAATTATAATCAAGAATTCTAATATTATTGAGATTAAATATTGTGAAAGTATTATTAAAAGGAAGGCTTGTTTTAATTTTCTCAAAGGGTAATACATTTTCCTTAGGCGCCGCCGATAACCCTACCCTAGGCCAACGCTGCATGCGTCTCAGGAGTGTAGGGAACACATGTTTGCAACTGTACATACCCACAAAGAGTCAAACCCCCCAACCAGTGACTTTAATTACTTATAGAAATCAAAATTCCACTATACAGCTACCTGGATTATTGTAACAATTTCATCTCAAGAGGCCCACGTATCCTTTCACACTAGAGATATGTGCTGGAGCGGTGTAATTCGAACCCAAGACCGCGTGGAAAAGAGCCGAAGCCCTTTCCACTAAACCGAGGAAGGAACCACATTTGATTCAATTTACTATTCTCAGTGAAAGAATGTTCAGAACTTAGTTGAGTTAGAAAGTAAATTAAAGGTTTATAGCTTCTTCTATCCATGAATCCTTGGACTCCATCAACCAACCCACACCAAAAGAGGATTTGTTATCTTATTTTAATTATCTTCAAATTTTGCATAGATAAGAATAGAGTAGTTTTTTCCTTTTTCTTTTGACTTTATATTTTCAAATTAATTTATTAATTTTGGACTACATTATTATATTCATTAAAGAAGTGTATTTAAATAAACATTTATATGTGATTTTTTTATATTCCTGCTTCCTTTTGCCTCTGTTTTCAAAATTTTAAGGAAATAATGTTTTCGTGTTTTGTCTCGTCTCTATGTCCGCATCCTTGTCTTTGTCCCCATGCATCCCTACTAGTAATTACCGGGTGGATTTGCCATAAAAAAAAGATACAAGAGCACAAGTGTTAGGTGGGTTTATTTGGCATGGAAGGTGTACAAAGAAGTTAATAGAAATAACATTCTAATGAATGTTTAATGTAATTTGACAAGATGAAATTTATCATGATAACACAAGTAAATATGAATTAAATGGATAAGTAGAGCGAAAGTGGAGGAGGAATTCAAAGGAGGAAATTGAAGAAAGATGATAAAGGATAAGAGCAACAAAGGAGGGGTTTGAAACTTTTATCATTTAAGTTTGTTCTTTTTTGTTTAATGTGAGTTGAAATTTAATTAGTTAACATAATAAATTAGGGATTAAATAGGTACTTAGGATTTAAAAAAATGAAGGTTTGGGTTAACAAGACATAGGGATAAGTTTACGTTAAAAATAGATCTATAGGGATTAGATTGAAACTTATTTTTTATTAAGGGGATAAAATAAGAAAAATTATATTCTAGAAGGACCAAACTTGTATTTAAGTATGTAATATTTTATAGACTTGCTTGATGATGAAGTCATTTAATAAAATTTTCAACATTAATTACTCACTCTATTTATAAAAGAAAGTGTAACATCCCAAATTTTACTATTTAAAAAAAACACAAAAGCACTTAAATTAAAACTCGTAAATTTTGGGAATGTTACTGCCACACTTAGTACTAGACCGGTTCACTCCTACCATTCCAATACCAAATACAAAGGCTAAAATAATTATTGTTAAACTTGAATTAATACTTAAACCAAAAGTTCATAACACAGAAATCAGAGTACGCATAAAAGTTTACATAGTTCTGAAGTATAAAATCAAAGTTCCTTGAAAGGAAATAATGTCTACAAACATTAAAGTTTGAATCTGGAAAATTCAATACATAGGAGAAATGACATAAAGGAATAAAATATCATAGGAAGAGAAATCGGCCATGCCACTTCGATCACCAAACCAGCCCATGATCTACACTTAGCCCCGCCTGATTCCTCATGGACATCAATGGCATCAAAATAGGCATCACCCACCTGCACAAAGTCAGAAGGGCCTCCTGCTCGTGAGAATGAGCAGCACCCATGAAAAGGGTGATCAGTACACTACGTACTGAGTAAGGTAACCGTGCACTAAGGCCAACACATATAAGCATATAATTCAAACCAGATAATAATAAAAACCACATACAATCACTTCGAAGAAATAATAATCAAAGGCCATTTATGGTCCAGATTAATTACTTAATTAATCTCTTATGGATACTCATTCCATACCATTCTCTTTAACAAGTCCATGCGAGTACGGGAACCCCCACTATTATAGCCGGTGGAGCGGAGACGCACAAGGCACAATGCACCTGACCACTATTATTAGTCGGTGGATCGGTCATATATAGGGTGGGATGCCCTAACCACTATTTCTTATCTGTGGATCATTTGGCTCCGCCTTGCATGGTATTCCACTGTAAGTACTTAATGTATTTTATGTGTCTTAGCAACTTTGGGTTTGGTTTATTGAACTCGGAATCCGCCACTATTATAGCCGGTGGATCGATCACACATAGGGTAACATACCTTAACCACTATTATAGCCGGTGGATCGGACACGCATAGGATGAGGCGCCTTAACCACTATTTTTTACTAGTGGATTGGTGGGACCCAGCTCAATAATCTTCTACTTTACATGGTTAATGTCTTAAGTGTCTTATTCAGAAATTTCACCCTAGACATGCATGACTAACTCCCTCTGAGCTTATCCTCCAAAGGCCTCGTCCCACATCATGAGACTCAAACACCTCGACCCTACATCCTTTCCTCCTCACTCTAACTCACATTAAATCCCATCTCCCATCTATGTGGGTTAAGGTCCACTACTTTTCACCTCAAATCCACTCACTGCCTTCCTCTAGGGTTTTTCTCTAGAAACCCTAGTTTAGACCTAAGTGACCCATCCTACTCCACCTTACACAACCCAATTCAATTAACACTCCACGCAACACAACCTATAGACTCCACCCTCATCATCACACTTCAATCACCAAGTACACGTATGACCACGAAACCCTAAGTGGTCACGCCAAACCCTAGCTGACTACTTCAAATCCTAGCTCAGTCTTCTATGTACCCTTACACTATCCCACGTACTATTTTTCATTCAAAGCATTCCAATAACCAATCAACACTTCCATTACCTTTCTCACACCTCAAATCAACTTTCCACACGTAAAATTACCCCGATGCAGACTTTATACCTCCAATGCAACCCTTCAAACTTTTCATGCAAAACCCTAACGCTCCCATGTGAAACCCTAAATTCCCCATACAAACCCTAGATTCCTCCACTCATGGTCATGCAACACTTAGTTCAACTCCACCTTATTTCACTCCATATCAATATATTACATAACCTAGCATGCATGTCTTACCTGGCTACATCATATCTTATCAGAAACACAACTTACACATATTATACGCATGTCAATATCACATGATTATACCTCAACTCTAAGTCATACTGCACATATATTAGTTATAACAATATACATAAAATACATCATATTTTATGGCACATGGCATACAAGGCATGTAAAACACATTACATACAAACGACCTTAGCTACACCCTTACCTAAAATGACACCGGTCTTGGAGTACGCTCCTATGCCTCCTTAAGGCTTTGACTGGTCTCACCTATAAGAGGGAAAACTAAAGATTAGGTTCCCTCCTACTAAAAATACCATTAATTTCTTATTTATGCTAAGATTAGGGTTTTGGATAAAATAATAATATAATAGTAATAACACTAACTAATTACTAATTTTGCTAAAGGTAAAAGTAATAATAGTCATATTGTAAAAAATATATATAAGATTTGAAGATTTTACCCTAATAATAATAATGATACTAAAATTAATAATAATGATAATAATAATAATAATAATAATAATAATAATAATAATAATAATAATAATAATAATAATAATAATAATAATACTACTAATAATAATAATAATATGATTCAAAATAAAGGGTGGAATAAGGGCTTCGACCCTTACTAAAATAACACTAATAATAATAATAATAATAATAATAATAATAATAATAATGGTATAAATAATAATAATGATAAAAACAGTAATAATAATAATGATAAAAAACATAATAATATTGTGAATTAATAATAATGATGATGATGATGATGATGATGATGATGATGATGATGATAATAATAATAATAATAATGTAATCCCCCCAAAAAAATTTAGAAAATCTATAATTCAATAAATAGCTTTTATTTAAAATAAATTAGCTTTTAAAATTATATATTTTAATTATTATATGGATTTTGATTGTATAAAATTATATAGGAATATTTAATAAATTAAAATAAATATTTTATTAATTTATCGTACTCATTTTATTTAAATAATTTTTCGAACCAATATTTTACTAAAATTATCCTTTTTAAGCCCATATATTTAATTATATTAAATTAAATTATTAAATAAATTTATTATTAAAAATATTAAATTCTATTATTTTATAAATTAAATTATTTTAATTTCTCCCATTTCTTTTATTATTTTCTCCTCTTTTCCTCCTTTCTTCTTTTCTTTTTTTTCTCCTCCTTGCGCCTGGGCCACAGGACCGTTTCTTCCCTCCCCTCTTCTCCTTCTCCCACACGCGTCCAGCCCAGCCCAAACGACCTTTATTTTTCTTTTTCCCAGACCGGACTGGCCGATCTTCCTCTTCTACGACGACCGGTCTGCTCCGCCCTCCTTCCTTTTTTTTTTCTCTTCTCCTTGCTCGTGACCGACTAGGCTCGACGACTCCATGCCTGCCACCACCGAGCCGCCCTACAACTATCGCCACCTGCCACCGCACCTGCTCTCTCTTCCTCTCTCTCCCTTGTCATTTTCTTTCCTATTTCAAACCAAACTATCCCCTGCACCCTCCATCCATGCCTGAATTCTTTCCTCTTCTTCTCCCTTCACCTCCTTGTCACCCGACCACCATCTACCACCCTACAACCTACCCTAACCGGCCACCTACTCCTCCTGTCTCTCCCTCTTCTTTTTCTTACCCTCACCAGCCCTTCATTCCCCATAATTTCTAGCCCTCTTCTCCTTCCCTAAGCCTCTTCTCTCCTTTCTCCTGCCTCCCATTTTTCCCCCGGTTTTTGCACGACGCCGCCAACCGTCGTTCCAACCACCGCACGAAGCCCCTGCGCCGCCCACTGCCACCCTATACCTCAGCTCTGCACCACCACAAGACCACCCAAGCCACCATCGAGTCCCTACAACTCCTCCCTTCTCCACCTCTTCTTTTTCTCCCCATTTTTCTCCCTTATCACCAAGCCACCTACAACCGCCCCATTCTCCGCCGTCCGGCTACCTCTGCCGCCAACCAAACCACCAACTCACACCCTGCAACCTCCTCTACCACCCCATACCTTACTTTCCCAAAAACAGCCCCTTACCCCTCCACATTTCCCCTCTATTTTCCTTCCTTCTCAGCCTCTCCACCTCGACCCACCTAAGCAGCCATCTTCGCCGCCTCGCCGCCGCCGTCTTCGCCACCTTTGGCCGCCAACAACCCATCCTTAGCCTCCACCTACACCCCCTCTTTACTCCTGCACCCTTACCTTGCCTCCAATCCTCCCCCATCTACCTCCTTTTCTAGCCTAAAGACCCCAAACCAAACCATCTCCCCCTTCCTTCTACCTCACCGCCTTCGACCCCTTTCTCCCCCTTAATCTACATGTGACTCACGCTATTCATGCAGCGTGAGCTCCCCCTTTGTTTTGGAATTTATTTGGATAAATTTTGGGGTATATTAATAGTTAATTAAAGTGTATTATTATTAAATAATTTTTATAAAGTTTTATTCTTTTTAATGTTCTAATTCTAATATAATACTTATTGATATTATTTTTAGGTGTTGAGTTGCTAATTAAGCTTTGAATCTTTAATCGGGATACCGATAATGTTTGATTTTTGCAGGATTAAGGTAATCATTAAGACTCACTTAAATGCATGGAAAAACGTATGCTAGCACATTAGGGATTTTAGTATGATTTTATGCATGTTTTGTGTTGACTAGTATGATATATATATGGTTGCTTATATTGGTTGATAAAAAGAAAAGAAGAGAAAATTATGATAGCTTTTGTGCCATGTGTAGAGATGATACTTAAGGAATGAGTTGATATTTGATGGAAATGTTAAATGCTTGTCTATGATGTATTATGTTGCTAATGCATGAATAATATTATTGTCTAAGGGTATTTTAGTAATATGCCTATGTAAGTATGTGATCTAATATATGTAGTTGTTAATTAGTATTATGTTGAATAATGATAATTTGGTGGAGTTAAATGATAAGAATGAAGTGTTAGTATTAGTATTTTATGTAGTGGTGGTAAATTCATAAAAGTGGTATAATAAAGGGGTTAAGTGGAAATTTTATAAGTGAAAAAGGGTATTTTGGAAATTTTGTAGTAAAGGGGTATTTTGGTAATTTTGAAAGAAAGGGGTGAAACAGTGATTTTGTAAGAAAAAGGGTATTTTGATAATTTCAAAAGAAAGGGGTGAAATGATAATTTTATAAGTAAAATGATAAAATTGTAAGTTGTGAGAAAGAAGGGTATTATGGTAGTTTTGAAGGAAAAGGGCAATATGGTAATTTTACAAGTGAAAAGGGGTATTGTGGTAATTATGGAAGTTAGGGGTATTATGGTAATTTTATGAGTAAAGGAAAAGATGGTAATTTTTCAAGTAAAGGGGCATTATGGTAATTTTGGAGGTAAAGGGGCAAAATAGTAATTTCATAAGTAAAGGGTAATATGGTAATTTTATAAGTGAATGGCGAAATGGTAATTTTATAAGTAAGGGATATTATGATAATTTTGGGAGTAAAGGGGCAATATGGTAATTTTGGAAAAGAAGGGCAAATGGTAATTTTGTAAGGAAAGATAAAAATGGTAAATTTGGATGTAAAAGGGGTAAAATAGTAATTTGTAAAGTAAAAGGAGTGTTATGGTAATTTAATAAGTAAAAGGGTATTGTGGTAATTTTGTAAATAAAAGGATATTATGGTAATTTGGGAGTAAGGGGTAAAAGAGTAATTTTGTAAATAAAAGGGTATTATGGTAAATTTGGGAGTAAGGGGTAACTCGGTAATAATGATAACGACGAATGATAAATTGGTAATTAAATTATGATTAAAAAGGGGTAATTGGATAATTATGATAATAGAGAAGGGTAATTTGGTAAATTAAACAATAAAAGGGCATTATGGTAATTTTAATAATGGAGAAGGGCAATATAGTAATTATAAGAATGGAGAAGGGTAAATTAATAATTATAAATATGGAGAAGGGTAAATTGGTAATTATAATTATGAAGGAGGGTAAATTAATAATTGTGATTATGAAGAAGGGTAATTTGAAATTTATAATAATTGAAAAGGGTAAAATGGTAATTACAATAATTGAGAGGGGTAAAATGGTAATTATGATAAAATAGAAGGGTAATCTGGTAATTTATCCAACTAAAGGGTAAATTGATAATTATTTAACCAACTAAAGGGGGAATTTGGTAATCATGATAATGAAGAAGGGTAATTTGATCATTTATCCAACTTAAGGGCAATTTAGTAAATATAACAAAGGAGAAGGGCAATTCGGTAATCTAACCAACCAAATGGGAGACATGTTAAGTGTAGCAATTATGAGGGGTGAATGGTGATCCAAAAAGTGTAGGAGATAAATTGGTAACCTAAATTGGATAGGGGGTAATTTGGTAATTATACAACCTAAAGGGTAATATGGTAATTTATCAAGTAAGGAAGGGATGACTTAGCAATTATATAAGTAAGGGGTAAATGAGTAATTGTACCTAACATGTCGTTGTAATTGTGGAATTTCATAATATGATTCAAATAATGTTGATTAGCAAGGTAAGAGTATTTGATAATTAGTAATTATCATGAGAACGAATCCTAATTCGGAATTAGAATGGAATTATGATGGCCTTAATGATTTCTCTATATTATCTTGGATAACTGCCTGAATAAGAAACGGCTAATGATATCATAACGATTGAAAGTGAATAAGTATCTGATTATTGTGCTTTTTGTGATCACTTTAATTAAGACACTAATACTTAAAGTGAAAGACCTCGAGATCGGAAATGGTGACTCTTTAAGGGTCGCTACCCTAAAGACGTGGTTTAGTCCATGATTATTCTGGTATTTGCTGGTGTACCTTTGTGCCCCAGCCAGGCCCTATATCTTACTCTATCTAGCTCTACGAATCTAGTTAGGGGGTATGCATACTTATGGATTAGGTGTCCTTGTCGGTAGGGTACTGAGTAGCTTTATGCACCAGTACGAACATGGTACCTTTGCGTTCTTGGGTTCGTGGTTGAAGGGTACTGAGTAGCTTGTATGCACCGATACGATCGGTGTACCTTTGTGTCCCGGGTTCTTGATCTCCCATCTGAGGCAAATAAATATAATTGTTGTGGTGATTAAAGAAAGGAAAAACACTAATTACGAAAATGAAAGATTAATGAGTAGGGCCCAGTTGACTTATGATAATGAGTACCGATCCACCGGTTATAATAGTGGCCCAGGAGCGTGGTTCCCTGGCAAGTGATTATGAGTACCGATCCACCAGATATAATAGTGGCCCAGGAGCGTGTTGCTCTGGCAAGTGATTATGAGTACCGATCCACCGGATATAATAGTGGCCTAGGAGCGTTTTGCCCTGGATGATGATTATATGTATTCCGATCCACCAGTTAAAATAGTGGGGGTCCCGAGCTCAATAACACAAGCATTGGATGTGAATAAGTTATGGAAAGATATTAATTACTTATAGTGGAACACCTTGTGAGTCGGGGCCAGGCTGGTCCGCCGGCGAATAATAGTGGTCAGGAGCGTTCTGTCCTGGAGATCGATCCACCAGCAATAATAGTGGTCAGGAGCGTTCTACCCTGTTGGCTGTATGTATTCCGGTCCACCGGCTATAATAGTGGGGTTCCCGCACTCACTTGGATATAACCAAAGAGGTGATTGAATAATGATGGACTAATGGCTTAAGGCCCAAAAGTATCGATCGTACCTTATAACTTGTTGATATGTGGCAGCCTTGTTATATATGTGATTGTTATGTATGCACCTCTCATTGCATATGTCTATAACTTGCATTATGTGTTGCATTGCGGGCCTGTTTTTAAGTGTGGTATTAAAGGGTTACTCAGTACTGTAGTACTGAATGGTTCCTTTCGTGGAGCCCCTACCTATTCAATGGGTAGTGCCCCTTACAGGTCTTTTCAGGTGCTACTCAAGTGGGTAACGGGAAAGAGAGTAAGGAATTATCCGATACCATTAGGAGTGTTCCTCTTTCTCTTTTAAATTCCTAGTTTTAATGTTAATGTTGTTAAAGTAACCATCATTTGTGGGTTTTATTCTTGTAAATGATTTGATGCGCTACTCTAATTTAAAAATGGATTGTAAATTGTGTTTTATACTTTTAGCCTTAGCACTTAGTACTGGAACGGTAGGAGTGAATCGATCTGGTACTAAGTGTGGCGGTAATATCCCCAGAATTCACGATTTTATAATTTGCTTCCGCTAACTCTTTTAAATAAAAAGAAATTTTTCAATAGTGAATTTTGGGGGTGTTACAAATAATAAGACATGGTATTAATAATACTAATATTAAAATTTCAAAATAGATATAATAGGGTCTTGGCCCTATCTAGATTAATAATACTAATATTGAAAATAATAATAATAATAATAATAATCACATAATAATAGCAACAACAACAATAATAATATATAATCGAAATAAAATATAATAGGGCTTCGACCCTCAATAGCAATAATAATAAAACATTAGTAGTAGTAGTAGTAGTAGTAGTAGTAGTAGTAATAATAACAATATATTTGAATTAATGAAAAAATAATAAAATTAAATAATTAAAGCTTGTATAAATAGTAAAAAAGGGTTGAGAGGGTTTAGCGTTCCATCTTAGGTGGGTGGTGACAAGTGGCACTAGCGGTGGTGCACGGCGGTGGCCGGAAAAAGAGAAGAAAAGAGGAAAAGTTGGATGTTGGAAAAATGAGAGGTAGAATTAAGGTGGAAGTATGGGTGTTTATGACTGCCTAGATAGAGAGGAGTAGAATGAGGGTGGCGGCGCAGCCAAAGGTGGCGGCGCAGCCAAAGGTGGCAGCGCACGTCGACGGTAGTAGTGGTCAAAAATGAAGAAGGAGAGAAAGAGAGGAACAGAAAAAGAAGAGTAGGGGGAGGTAGAGGAGGGCCTTTTTGGAAGGTGAAAGGGGCAATGGACCAGTGGTAGTGGCAGAAGTGATGGCTAAGGGTGGTGCAAAGGGCGGCAGAGGTGGAAGAAAGGGCTAGTCGAGGGAGCTACTTTGCACAGCCGGGGTGGCTCATGCAGGGAAAATTAAGGGAGATGGGTGGTATAGTTAGTTAGAGTGCAGTGCAGGGAGTGGTTCTGAGGGTGGTTTGAATGTCGAAGTTGGACGGCGGTGGCGTAAGAGGCATCTAAAGTGGCGGCGGTGCACGAGAAAGAAGGGTTTCAGGGAATAAGGCTCGAGTCCAAGATAGTTAAGGGTATTTATAGAGTTAAAGGGAGGGATAAGGTCACAGGGGGGATGGGAGAATCGAGGCAGGTTAGTTTGGGATCATCGGCGGCGACGGTTGACCGGTGAAATGCAAATTGATGTAGGGTGGTTGCGCAGGAAAAGAAGGGGTCGTGCACGAGAAGGAAGGGAAGTGGGTTGGGTCAAAGTAGCTGGTGATTCAAGGGGAAGGAGAGAGGAGATAAATGGGCGGTGAATGGGGTGTGGTCGGCGGCAAAAAACCAGGGGTGTTATGGTGGAGTTGCAGGTCGACGGAGGGAAGAAGAGGAAGAAGGAATAAGGGGGGGTTGGACCGGGCAGCTGAGGAGAAAAAGAAAGGAAGGAAAAGAAGGGCGAACCACACCGGTGGAAGTTAAAAAATGACGCCAAAATGCGGCGTGTTGGGCTGCTGAAGAAGAAAGAAGAAAAAGAGAGAATTGGGCCGCAGACGAAGGAAGAAAGGGGAGAGGGGTTTGGGCCATTGGGCTGGCCTAGGTCGGGGAAAGGGTATAGAAAAGAAAAGAAGAAGAAAGAAAAAGGAAAGAAAAGGAAGAAAGAAAAAGAAAAAGGAAAAAGAGAAAAATAAAAATAGGTGGGTTAGGTTGATTAAATTAAATTGGATATTTGAAATATTTAAAAATAATAATATTTAAATAAAATAATATTTAATTCCCTTTTAGGATAAATTAGGATTTTTGAAATATTTTTCATAAATTTCATTTAATTAGCAAAATACCCAAATTTTTCTAATAAAAATATTTATTATTTTCTTCTTGATTTGCCCTAATTAATTTCATTTTATTTCAATAAAAAATAATTTATTTAATTTATTTTCCTAATAAATCCTTATTTAACTAAAATTCTTAAAATTAGGTTTTGGGGTATTTCAAAAAGTCTATTTGGGAGTATCTTTTTATTTCAAAATAAGAGTTAAAAGTTCAAATTTCATTTTTACCCTAGCATTTTTTCTTCTTCTTTTTTTTCCTATGTAATTATTGTTATGTTGTTTTTTTAATGAAATGTATAGTTGTAATATTAAGAGTGTAATAAGCATGATTTGTGACGTGGATTCAAGATGTGATTTCCTTTGTTTGGTGTTAATTCGTTATTCCCTAGTGCTGGGTTTAGCCCATTTGTTTGTGTTTACTACTATCAATCAAATTTGAATATGTTTGGATAAAAATGAGATAAAAAGTAGCTAAAAATAGGGCTTGAAACTAAAAAGGGCATAGATTGAGTATTATACAAGTACAAAAAAAAATATGGAATTTCGACCGTGATGCAATCTAATTTTGGAAAAGTGAGAAACACATAAGTTGTAGATTGTTTTAGTAGATTTTTAAAGCACCTTGAACCTAAGGTCAAATGAAAAAGTTATGGTTAAAATACCAAACATTGTTGAATTTCAAAATAAAACCAAGAATATGAGAGCTAACACAAGAGGCTTGTGTCAATAGATAAGGCCATGTTGGTCTCAGGACCTTTGTACACAAGAAATACAATTGACATAGGTTGCCTGTGTTGATGAACATGGTTGTGTTGATCTACGAATTTACATCTTTTAGTTGTTACATATGGCCCCAAATTTTTATAAAGGTGATTAGAAGGGATTTGTTTATTCTTTTTGGCAATGATCATGTTTGCTTTATCCATCCCTTTCTCCTCTCTCTCGTACCTTCCATCTACTCCATTATTTTATGTGATTTTAAATCCTAGAGGGTCAATCAGAGTTCATTTGAGACTTAATTTAAAGGTGTATTCATCCATCACTATGCTCATCTTGGAATATGAATTCCTTTGTGATTTTTGTCTTTGTTTTCATTGAAATGATATATTCTAAGGTGAAGAGATATGCCCCAATCTAAATGTTTTTATTATTTTCATTATTATCCTTTTTCAATTTGTAATATTATGTACATCGTGTTGTTGCTTTATTTGTTGTAATCAAAAGTTCAATAGATTTTGAATTATCAATTTGAGAAATATCGTTGAGATTGAGAGATAAGTTGGCATTATATATTTCAATGTACTTGTAAATTAAAGTAACAGGTTGGGAGACATTCATAAGCATTCTACAACTTCAAGGGGTGATTCATGATTTTAATTGCATTGCTAATTATTTGAATTTTAGTTAGAGATAGTTGGATTGTAATTGGAAACAAGATCATTATGGATTGACAAAGCGTAGCGTTAGATATCCCTGTTGGCACAATTGTTACAAATTACGAATTATGGTTGTAGAAGTGTCTAGTGCATAATAAACTAGGTGACTTAATTATAACCTTTTAAGTTTTGATTATTGAACTAACTTCTATTTGTTCTCTTTGACAATATTTTGTTTATCTTTTCATAGATAACTATTTTTGTACTAGTCTAGACATAGACAGTCTCATCACTTTTCTAGTGCTCACATCTAGTTCCTAATAGGGATACCTTTATTACT
The DNA here is from genome assembly GCA_039764185.1 of Tamarix austromongolica. Lineage (NCBI taxonomy): Eukaryota > Viridiplantae > Streptophyta > Magnoliopsida > Caryophyllales > Tamaricaceae > Tamarix > Tamarix austromongolica. Next base: position 103,508,092 of record CM077816.1, on the reverse strand, counting down.
ATTTTGATATCATATAGTTTTGGATAAAATTGATCAAGTTTTTTGAAAAATTGTAGGGATTGATAATCAATCACATTAGAGTTTGAATATTTATTTTATTATGATTGCATAACCTACTCTCATGACGGTGAACTATTACCATTTGATCTAGAAACTCTAATATCTTTTCATCTCTTACAAAAGCTTAAGACAAGTGAAGGTAAGATAATAGATGGTACCTAATATATTCTACTTGGTGGGTCTTTATGGGATTATGTTGCACCTAGTATAGATGACTTAGTATCTAGTATGAAAATACTAACCATTTAAGTGAACAACTTTAGGATCAAAAGTTTCCATCATATGATCTAGATTGTGGGGTAATTTGGAGGTTTGCCTAATAATGACCCTACTGCACATTTAGCTAATTTCCTAAAGATATGTAATACTTTTAAACAATATGGTCATGTGGATGACCTCATTAGAGTCAAGTTATTTCCTTTTTCTCTTAGAGATAAAGTAGAGAATGAGTTACATTCTTTACCTGTTTTGTCTATTCCTACTTGGGATGATATGGCTAGGTAATTTTTAGCTAAATTTTTCCACCTTCTAAAATGGATAAGATGAGAAATGATATTACTAATTTTGTTTAATACGATCTTAAGTCATTATATGATACTTAGGAAAGATTTAAGGGGTTTCTTAGAAAGTATCCTCACCATGGTCTGCTTATTTTACTGTAGATTCAAACATTCTATAATAGCTTGTCTTATACCAACTATTCCATGATTGACGCAACTATAGGTGAAACCATCATGAATAAGATTTTTGAGGATCCATACACATTCATTGAAGATTTAGCTTCAAACAATCATCAACGACAAGTCAAAATATTACATATTAAGAGTGTTGCCATTCATTTCATGGATGCCATGACCTCTCCTTCTACTTGATTAAAAGATTTATAAAAAAATATTACTAATTTGAGTGTTGCTAACATGTAGGTTTAGACAATTAGATGTGATTTATATAGAGGACTGCATGCTAATATAGAGTGTCAAATAGGTAACATATTTTATCAATCATCTAAGTAAGCTAACCATATTAGTAAACTTGGTAGGAAAATCCCTCTATTAAAACATCTATAACTTAGGATGGTGCAAGCATCCTAACTTCTAATGAAAGAATCATAGTCTCGTTCAAAATCAAAATTAGGTGAGGCAACCACCCTAAGATTCCAATTTCAAGCTCCATTTCAAGAGATGAAACCTATATTAGAGAAGATGATATCTAGATTCATCAATAGAACTAAAACCATGTTTCAAATTCAAGAGGTATCTATAAAGAACTTAGAGGTGCATTTAGTAAGGATACTCGTGGATCAAATATTTGATGTTTTGGATATCTTGTGATTAGATACTCTACAAAAAGTTTTAGACATCTGGATGATCAGATATTCAGCAATGAATTTATATTCAAAAATTTGGATCGGATCATAAATAATCTATCAAAAATATCTGAAACATTCAATTAGATTAAAAATTAATAAATTTTGTATAAAAATTATACAATTGATAAACTGTAATACCCTTTTCTCAAAACCCTAACTTATTTGGAATTTATTTTGATTAGAAATATATATATATAGTGTAGATGGAGTGTGACACGCATGTCTAGGGTGGAACTTATTGAATAAGACACAATAAAACATTAATTATGTAAAGTGGAAGTCTGTTGAGCCGGACTTAGATTGATCCATCAGCAAATAATAGTGGCCAGGAGCCGGGGTGCCCTAGAGATCGGTTCACCGACGAATAATAGTGGTCAGGCGCATTATGCCTTATATATTTCTGGTCCACTGGCTATAATAGTGGGGGATCCCGTACTCAACAAACCGAATGTAATTGTGCTAAGACATATGAAAGACACTAAGTATTTACTGTGAAACACCATGAGAGTCGAAGCCAGACCGATCCACCAACGAATAATAGTGGCCAGGAGCATCTTGCCCTAGAGACCGATCCACCGGTAATAATAGTGGTCAGGAGCTTTATGCCCTGTACGTTTTCGGTCCACCGGCTATAATAGTAGGGTTCCCGCACTCGAATAGAATGATAATAAGTATGGTGTGAATTGATCATTGATCAGAGGTTAAATAATAAATTTATCCGGACTATAATTTCGCCTTTATTTATTTATCTGAAGTGATCGTATGCTATAATGTTATCCTACTTGGATTATGTACTTTTGTATGTTGGCCTTAGTGCACGGTTACCTTACTTAGTATGTAGCATACTGACCATCCATTTCATGAGTGCTGCTCATTCACACTAGCAGAAGGACCATCTAACTTTGTGCAGGTTGGTGATACCCTTTTCGATGCCTTCGATGTTCACGAGGCATCAAGCGGGGCTGAGTGTTGAGCATAGGCTTGGTACAGAGATCGAGAAAGGTGTGGACAAACTTTCTTCTTTATGATTTTCTATTTTGTATTGGATTTTTCAGAACTAAACCTTTATCGCTTTGTAGACCTTTTTTCTTTTAAGGAAGTTTGACTATGTACTCTGGATTATGACTTTTTTTTACGTACTCTGATTTCTATCTTATAATTGTTTAATGTTTATTTAAAGTCTTACTTGGGTTTAATTTATGATGGTTATTAAATTTCTTTTAGCCTTGTGGTTAGTACGGGAATGGTCGTGGGCTAGACTTGTACTAATCACGGCGGTAACATTCCCAAAATTCACAGGTTTTAATTTAATTGCTTCCGTTTAAAAAAAAGTAAATTTTAGGGTGTTGCATCACATATAGTCCTTATGAGAACGATACTTTGATTACTATTTCAATTCTATACTCGTGCAAATAGAGTAAATCAAAGTGAACTTATCAGTTGCTAAAATAATATATAAATTGTGAAAAAGACATTATTTTGGACACATATGGAATGCCATTATCTAACAACATATCCATGACTTTTTAGTCTAGGCGATATTAGTCATAAGGGACTTAGAGTTCAATCCTCACTAAGAGTTGATTATTTAAAGAAATAAACTATCTAACAGTATACATAATTTTAGAAAAAGGCTAAAAAATTTAAAATACAACTAAAACTTTTTTCTAAATCTTCCAAAAAATTTACCACTTTAGTCATATTTTCCTCACATTATAATCAAATTAGATCTAATCATCTGTAATTCTTAGTATTATTATTATTATTATACATAAAATATTTTTAATAATAATAATAAATATCATTATTTTAAATGACAATATTTATGATAATAATAATATTGTTTATAATATTTATAAATAATAACATATAGATTAATAATAATATTTATAAACATTAATTTATATTATTACTATTAGTATTGTTGTGCTTTTATTTGTAATAATTATATATTAAAATAATATTTATGATAAAATTATCATTTATGATAATAATATTAAGAGAAATAAAATTATCTTATTAAGAGAAATAAAAGTATATTATTATTATAATCATTACTACTATTATTATTGTTGCTTTTGTAAATATATAAAATTATAATAATTTATTGTAATAAATATTATTACCATGAATATAACAATAATAATATGATTATTATTAATGTTATTATAATACATCCTGCGAAGGGTTTATGATGCGCGAGAGAAGGCAGGGCAACCAACGATTACACAAATCTGCAGTAGACGGTCGACCAAGAAAACTGAGCAGACAGCCATGGCCGCGGCTGCCATTTCTAGAAATACGCGCTATTTTCGTTACCTCGATTGCAGGCGTCATCAATGGAGGTCATGGCTAATTTCTTCGTCTGTGTCGTCTGAGTTCTATCATCAACAGCCGTCAATCCTGCTTATCGGCCGTCGTCTCTTCTCTTTCTCCACGGTTTGCTGTCTACTTTCTCTCCCGTCAAATTTGGATTGTTTTGCTTGGAACTCAATAAGCTGAGTTTGTTTTTATTTGTCGATCTTATTTTCTCTCTGGTTAAATGATCTTACATTTTTACGTCTTTTTAGTGTACGGCTCAAGGTCGGGCATTGAGGTCTTCGGGGCTATATGACAAATATTTTTCTAGCACTACAACTGCTGCTGATGGAAATACTCAAAATACGGACTCAAAGAGTTCTTCAGAGGGAAACTCTGGGGACGGTAAGAATTCCCAAGAGTCGCATCAGACTGGTGATCCCGGAAAGCCAGTGCGCGGAGGGGTAATTTCTTGTGCTTCAAAATTCTTTGTTATGTGATTGTTCGCGTGGTCATGAATCCAGGGGTTTCCACTCTGGTGGTTTGAGTGTATTTGCTTTATTAGTTTATTTTCCTGACGAATTTGTCTTATAGTGTTTGTTCCGATAACCTATCGTTTGGAACGACTGATTGACTCAACAAAGTCTTTTCTTTTCCGGCCATTGCGATTGTTCAGCCTGTTTCATGGTTGAGTTTCTTTCTGCTGCTTACGACTGGCGCTGGGATCATATGGTACTATGACAAGGAAAAGAAAAAACATATTCAAGGTAGATTACTATGGTGAGTTTGATATAAGAGTTTTCTTGTTGTTCTGAACAAAAGTTAGTTCTCCTCTCTCTTGTTTATTGCTGCCATCATCTTGAAGCCAAGTGAATGTATTAGCTATTCGGTACAATAATGTTTTTGACTTTGAATTTGTGCTCACCATGGACAGAACTTCTGTTTCTTCTATAATGGTTCCAAGGGTTATATAAGCACAGCTTATCACCTTTTCAAATGGCAGTGCTCTAAATGTAATATCTTTCACGAACTCACCCACTCTAGCGCACAGATAAATGTCAGCTGACCATATAATTAATTTTTGATAAATTCATTGGAAACCTGATCCACCATGTTTAGTTTGTCTGTATGGTATCTTCTAGCTTTGGTTCTTCAAAGCACATATAGCTTTCAGCCTTCTCATTGAAATCTTGAGTGGTTATGCACTTCTACAGCGAAATCAGGTAATTGATGCTGCATCTGTAGTCAACTGCTTGATATACTACGTCATGCAGTCTCTGATGACACATCCATCTTCCTTCAACATATGTTCTCTCTTAAAAACTCATCCAAGAATCAATAAATAGGAAAAAAGTACGGATTTCCTCTGTTTGGTTCAAGAGTTTCCAGAACTTGCTTCCAGATTTCGTTATCCTTTTTTTTGGAAGGTTACCTTTCTCCCATTGCGGTGTTTGGTTGGTGTCTTTTCTCTCTTTCTCATCCTTCATCATAGTTATTTTAGCGACACGCAAGAGTAGAATATTCTTGTTGGAAAGACTTTGTACTTAAACCGTTGGACCTTTAAGAAATCTTTGCATCAACTCAGAAGTCAACAATTAGTATATTGCTCATCTTGAAGCTGCAATATTTGGTTGTTTAGTTAATATGTAGTGGTCATTGTTAATTGAAACACAATCTATTACTGTGTGAGGATCAAAGATTAGTCCTTTGTATATATACATTGCAATGGCCAACCACAATGAAAAGCCCCTAGCTGCTTTTACTTTTATTCTTAGATTCTATTATCAAACCATTGCATGGATATCTCTGCTAATATAGTTGATTTCTTGTTCATTTTTTTGTAATTCAAATTGTTCCTGCAGAAATAAGCAATGCCTCAAATGCTGTAAAGGAGGGACCGTCTGCAGGCAAAGCAGCAATTGGGGGGCCATTTAATCTTGTTAATCATGATGGAAATCATGTCACTGATAAAGACTTCTTGGGAAAGTGGACACTGATTTATTTTGGTTTTACTCATTGTCCTGATATCTGCCCTGATGAGCTTCTGAAATTGGCTGCTGCAGTTGATAAGATTAGTAAGTTGCCTTTGTATTTTTCTATTTGCTCTTGTTTCATTTAAAATGTTGGATGAATGAGTTGTAGATTACTGTCTGAGTTAAATCTATCCTTTCTGGAACTATCTATCTCTTTGGTTGTTGGGAGTTTGACATTTGAAATTAAACAAGCTGCATGAAGGAGGTGGTTGTTTGTAATTTACTTGGTCAAGTTATTCAAGTGCTTTGTATATGCTAGATTTAGAAGGTCCTGAAGTTGGAATTGACACATATAATTCTGAATGATCGCTGATAAAAAAGCTCAGGAGTCAGTGAGTTGTTTTCTCACTTACGGCATTTGTGTATCAATATTATTGCTGAAAATAGAAGCTGTGGTCTGATTGAAACCAGAAATTGATCGTAAAGTGATGTGCATAGACTGATGATTGGCCTATTCATTGTCTTGGCAACCGGCAATTTGTATTCTTCCTTGTGGATCTTTTTTCTGAGCATTGGAGGACCAAGTGTTCTTCTTCAATCAGCTTAATGTATCTACAGGCATGTTGCCTAGATATAATAGTGTTTATTCTTGTTTGATGTTTGGAATTTGAGGATCCATGTGATCTGTCTTTTTGCAGAAGAAAAATCAGGGCTTGAGATAGTACCCGTTTTCATCTCTGTCGATCCAGAAAGAGATACCGTTGAGCAAGTTGGTGAATATGTAAAAGGTGCTTATCTTCTTCAGTTATTTTCTTATGTTAACTAAGCATATGTTTGGATTTTGAAAACTTTTTAAGCTAAAAAAATTTCTAAAATAAGTAATTATCATAGATAATTACTTTTTATAAGTAACTCCAAACAAGCTGTAAATGGTATTGATGGTTCGACAATGAGGGTTTCACTTTCATGGTTCCAGCTCACAACTGCCTTGAAACACACCCTAAATCCCTTACCCCCAAGTCACACCCGTCTAACACACATGAAAACAATGATAGAATTTGTGTGCCTATTTATGGTTAATATCATGCATCTTATTGTACTCGGGTAGCACTGTTTATCAATTACTGATCGAATATCCATTCCATTGAACCACTATGCAGAATTCCATCCAAAATTGATAGGATTAACTGGCAGCTCAGAAGAGATCAAAAAAGTCGCTCGTGCATATAGGGTGTACTATATGAAGACAACAGAAGAAGGATCTGATTACCTGGTTGACCACTCAATTGTCATGTAAGTAACACCATACCGCTTGTTTGTATGTTGAGGCCTCCTCTGCTTCTAACCACATCTTTTCTTTAGTGTGTGTTGGGAAGGAGAGAGAGAGGTGGGAGGACCGGAAGTGATTTAGGTATTTTGGCTTTTTTATGGTCAACAAAATCTCAGAGCAAGCATTTGTTTGCAAAAACATTCTGCTGTTTACTTCCTTATTCTTGCTAGACGTATCACTTTTGTCCATTACTTAGGAGCTTTCATCCCCCCTTTCCAAATGAAGAACAGATTATTAGAAAAATGAAAGGAAAGAGTCCAGAAGTATATGATTTCAACTGCTAGTTTGGTTGACATTGATAGGAATAACTGAATAAGGTATTATGGATTTGATATCTGTGGATAACAAATGTTGTTGCCAGAAAGGAAGGGGCATGTGTGGAGTTCATTAGTCTGTTGAACTTCATGATTATGTTGATTAATATTTGTGTTTACTGTCATTTCGTACCAGTATTTTCATCTTCAACTCACAGTTTGTAGCTGTTAGTTGCATATACTAGCAATTCCATCTGTGTGCATATGAAATGAGACGGAGTATGCAATTTTTAATCGCAGCAAATGATTGTGGTTTGAGATTTTACTGTGTGTTCACGTGAGTAAATATCCGTAGACAAACTTGTCCGCCAGGTTTCAGTTGCCTGTGGCTTATTTCCTGATACCTGACTATCTTGGTGTCATCTTGTGCAGGTACTTGATGAGTCCTAAAATGGAATTTGTGAAGTACTTCGGAAAGAATAATGATGTAGACTCGCTAGCTAATGGAATAATTAAAGAAGTAAAGCAGTATAAGAAGTGAAGATGTCTCATTTCTGCGGAGTCTTACAACTGTAGTGCGGCAAAGATACGAGGATATTTGACTTGAGATTTTGCTTGTAATCCGTCTGATTTGGAAGGATGATGTATTGATTTAATGAGTTGATGTTTGATTTCTGTTTTAATGCCTATCGAAGGCAGATACAGTTATTATAATTATTATGCTGAAATGCAGCTCCTGGCAGAAATGTGTTGCTGTGTGTTTCTCCCCACAGGTTGCGATGCCAGTTTGCAGCACTGGCAGACTCACTTGGTTATATGTGAACTCTCTTGTTATAACAGTGACCCCACAGATTACTGGGAACGGATAGTAGCTTAGTTATCAATTCATCTGAAATTACTTTTCATTGAAAAGCAGCTCGAGAAGTGGAAGAAGAGTTGTGAGGCCCCCTTTTTTTTTTCTGTAATGGAAGGAAAATCTTAAACTAAGGTTTCGTTGGTAAGCGGTGATTTATCTGCTGAATGAAATGGGTTATCGGCTGTATAGAAAATTGATAATCTTCACGAAGACTTGCTCCCTACCCATGTCTAGTTCCTGCATGTCTACATTAGGTTTCGTTCAGCCAGCTGTCTGGCAAAGGGCCTGTTCTCCCTTCTTGCAATCGGGGTAAAACCATATTACAAGTCAATATAATGCTGACTATTGAGAAAGGGAAAATTCAAATATGGAAACTATGTAATACTCATAATCTCAACTACCAGACTGACAATACAGCACCGAATGATATGGGCTTAAATTTACAATTTGTTAATTTTTTTTTTACTATAATCCAAACTAGTTTTCCACTTCTTTATTCAATAATGCTAATATTATTAGCTCAATTGCCTTGAATCTTTATATCAATCAATTAATTGCCTCTGATCAATATATTTAATGTATTGTAAAATTAAATATTTTGGATAGGTAATACTATTATACAGAAATATTTGATGGTTTTGCTAACATAAATTATTTAGTAAATCATAAATACACTTAATTATTAGACAGACTTGGACCGAGTCATAAATAAATATAGGACGGATTATAAGTGGGTTGAGTCATAAACTGGCCCGATCATTTATTAGTGGGCCTTGATAGGGCTTTGACCAACACTATATATTTAGTAGGTTATTTTTAATATCTTTTACAAGTAAAAAAAATTAAAATTATAATAACTTTACATACTAATTCTAATATTACCTTAGTAAACATGGATTAAACAAATTCGTTTGATATCTTATTTGATCAAATTCTCAGTTCTAAATATTATATTATAACGGAGTTAGTTTTTATAGGTTAGATAATATATATATATATATATATATATATATATATATATATATATATAAAGTCAATATTTACATGTATCATCATTTTTCATATAAAAATACTTTATACTTAAGATGAATTTGATGTTAATCTATTTTTTAACACTTTAATTGCATTTTCAGGGGAAAAAAGGAAGTAAAAGTTTTTTCTATACCATTATGTATGATAACTTTATAATTACTAATATTATTTAAAAAATTGCTAGTTTAAAAAATATTATTTTAAATGTAATTTTTAAATATGACTCATAAAAAACGGAATAAGTAGTCTCAAATGAGGGTTGTTATATTTTTATCAATAGACAGGTTAAAAATAAATTAAAAAATGATCAGGTTGATAAAAACCCAAGAGTACCCATGTATATTTTAGGATAGACCCATATTTAATTGGGTAAAGAAAAAATAAATTATACCCATAAGCTCTTTTAGTCGGATTTTACCTGCTTTTGACCAGTCTTAATTGGAGGGGTCGAATGGACTTCTTTTTAATTGTCCAGGTCTAATCATAAACACCTGACAACCCTTGTGGAAACAAAAATGCAACAAATCAGTTTTACATAGTAGATGCATATATAATTAAGCCCCCTTTATTTGAGTAGAAGATCCAATAACAAGATGAATGTCATATGGTTGTACAATGCTGAGTGCTTCAAAACAGTTGAGCTACATCATCCAGTAGTGATGATGAGCTGGGCTTGAAGGAAAAATGAGAAATTTAAAACAGGCTCTATAAGGGGAGCTTGAAGATTATTCAGAATGAAGAAGGCAGGGAAACTATAACCCGCTGATCATGTATTAATTCCCCCTTTTCATCTTAATTCAATAATAAAAATGATATGTATATATATGAACAAGTCTTTCGCTAACATTCAAATAGAGGAACAATCTTAATATTAGAAAGGATAGAGGGGAACAAAATCAAATCTACTGTTGCAGCTATGTAACTATATTAGCTAGGGACCAATGTTTGACCTGTTGTTGCAGCTATGCAACTATGTCAGCTAATGAAGGATCAATGACCATCCTTGGTGCAGAGAAATATTCTGGTTCTAGTGAGGGATGTAATTTTTTAACACCCCTCTCAAGTTGTAGGTGATGACGGACTCAATGCACCCAACTTGTCCAAAATGGAATAATGTTGTCTCTCTGTCAAACTCTTAGTCATTATGCCAACTATATGATCTTGTGTATTGGCATGATGGAGGGAGAGCAAACCAGCTAAGACTTGCTCTCAAATAAAATGACAATCAAATTCAATGTGCTTCATCCTTTCATGGAAGATAAGATTTCGAGCAATGTGGATTGTTGCTTAACTGTCGTGCTTTAAGTACACTAGAGTAGTTGAGGATACGAATAGGTCATTTAACAACCCGGTAAGCCATGAAGTTTTGCTATCACACGTCTCATCAATTGGTATTTGGCTTTAGCAAAAGAAAGATCCATAGTATGATACTTCTTGGATTTCCAAGAAGTAGGATTATGGCCTAGCATGATATAGAAACCACTGACACTTTGATGGGTGCATAGGAAAATAGCCAAATCAGAGTCACAATAAGCTTGGAAGTTGTAAGAGCTTAAATCATTCATGAGTAAGCCTTGGCAAGGATCAAGATACACATACTTGAGGGTGTGGAGTGCCGCCTTTAAATGAGGTTATTGAGGGGCGCTCATGAATTGGATAAGGTATTGTACTGCATAACATAGATTTAGACGTGTGTGTGTGTGTGTGTTAGGTAATTCAGCTTCCCAACAAGGCTACGATAGTGTTCAGGGTCATCTAGTGGCATTCCATCAGTCGGGCTGAGTTTGATGCTGGTAGGCAAGGGTCACAAAGTTCCTTTTGTGGACTCATAACCCAATTATTTTATGATATATTTGGCAAACTTTCATTGAGTCAATATAATTTCTTGAGGCTCTTGTAAGACCTCAATCCCAAGGAAATAATGCATAGGTCCCAAGTCTTTAATCTTAAATTTTCCATGCAATAAGTACTTAAGCAAGGAAATTTCATTCTTACCATCCCCTGTGATGATAATATCATCGATATACACAACCAGGAACACTAAAGTAGTATTTTTTTTTTGTGAAAAAGCAAATAATCATTTTTAGAATTTAGATAGCCTCGGGAATCCAAAGCCATTGCAAGCCTGTAATACTAGTGGCATGGGGCCTGTTTGATTCCATATACGGACTTGTGCAGTCCGCATATATTTGTAGATCTAGTAATGTTGAGACTAGGAGGAGGTAGCATATAGATTTCTTCATGCAAATCTCCACATAAGAAGGCATTATTCACGTCCAGCTGAAAAATTGGCTAATGTCTTTTGACAAAGGTAGCTATAAGGTTGCAAATAGTAGTCATTTTAACTATCGGGGAGAAGTTTTGAGTATAATCTATCCCCTTCCTCTTATGTGTAACCTCATACCAGAAGTCTCACCTTGCATCTCTTGACAGTGTCATCTGTAAGATACTTTACTTTGTACACCCACTTACAATTGATTATCTTTTTTTGAGGTGGCAAATCAACCAAATCCCATGTGTGGTTAGCTTTCAGTGCTTAAAATTCCTTCTGTGTAGCATCTCGCCATGCAAGATGTGTGAATGCCTCCTTATATAATGCTGGATCATGCAACTCATCAAGTGATACAAGTAGGCATTTATTTGTGGCAAACAGAGCATGAACATTTATGAATTTGGGATGCAAATCATGAGGCTTGGAGGATAAGGCATTAATGACAATGTGAGGACATGTGGAGACACCAAGAGTTCTGTATGCACTGCCACACATATAATCTTGTAGGTGAGATGGAGGAATATGTGCTCTGGTGGATTTTTAAGAGGCATCAAGTTGGGTTCGTAATGGATTGGTAGGGGGGACATTCTAGTTAAAGAAGGCCCTGAGGAATTCTAGAAGGTATCAGCAGTAAGATCAGCAGATTCATTATGTGGATGATGAGATATGTCGAGGATGGGAATAGGAAGAGTTGAGGATGACGAATGATGTCTCTAATAAGGAAATATGTGCTTATGGAAAATGATATATGGGGAAATATGAATTTTGTGATTGATAGGATCCAGGTATTTATAGGCTTTCTTTCCAAAAGGGTATATTATGAAAACGCAAGGTAATGCATGAGGATGAACTTTGTCCCTGTGGGTTGTGGTGGTGGAAATATAGTAGAGACTTCTGAAAGACTTAGGTGTGAATATTGAGGTTTTGAGTTAAAAAGGAGTTTATATGGAGTCTTTCCATGAAATACCTTTGAAGGAAATCTAGTTATTAGATAGGATGTTGTTAAAACATAGTCTCCCTAATATTTGAGAGGAACATTAGATTTAAAGAGAAGCGCATTGGCATTTTCTAAAAGATGTTTATGTTTTCTTTCAGCTACCCCATTTTGTTGAGGGGTTCCAAGGTAGAATGTTTGATGAATGATGCCATGTTCCTTGAGAAAAATAGCTGCTTCAAGGGATGATCTTATTTCAAGAGCATTGTCAAATATAATGGTTTTAATTTCCTTGTTAAACTGTGTTTTAGCCATGTGGATGAAGGTCTTAAGAATTGAAAATGCACCACCTTTGGATGCTAATAAATGAATCTTGGAGATTCTGCTATGGCTATCACCAATAATGATAAAATACTTATGTCCACTGTATATTTGTGTGTGGTATATTCCCCATGTGTCCACATAACTAAGGTTAAATTTTTCCTTATTGTGTGATTTGTTATGGGGAAAAGGAAAACAATGTTAACAAACTTTTATATAGATATGATAAGGTAATTGAGAAAAATTATTTACATCACCGTTTACTTCAAATAGATTTAAATTTCATAGTTTATACAGAGGTAAATAACCTAACCTATAATGCCAAATCCAAACATTGTCCTTTTGCGGAAAAGAGAGATTAGAAGGACTAAAACCACTTGAATTGTCATCAATGGTGTTTGAAAATGTCTGACTGATAGTGCAAGACTCATAAGAAGAATTATTTGGTGATAGTGATCGATGAACAGGGGATTGAGACGAGCTAGTTGTGGATGAAGGGTAGTCTTCATGCAGAAGGTACAAGCTGCAATGTGTCCTACCAAGAACTAATGGTCTCTTCTGAGGAAGGCCCTACAATATGCACTGGTTAGTAGTAAAAGTAATGTTGCCATCAAATTATGCAACAAGTTTGGATATAGATAGAAGGTTATAACTAAAATTAAGCAGAAGTAGAACATCATGAAGAGTGAGGGAATGACATAGCCGCATGGTGCCCTTTTGTGTAACCACACTACTATTTCTATTAGGCATAGTGACAGTATAGAGATGTGACAAGGTATTTAAGTTTAGGAAGGTGTGAGGTGTGTGACACATATGATCACTGGCTTTAGAGTTAAGAATCTAGGTTTTTGAGGTAGGTATATATTGCACACACTAATTGAATGAAGACAAATGATCAAAAGGAGAACAAGTCATATTACCTACAAAATTAGCTTGAGATGAGGAAGAAGGAACTATAGTATAAAAATGGTCTCCCATTGAACCAGTGAGACAATCTAACATGCTCAAAAGCTTATGATACTTCTATGAGGTAGTTTTGGGAAGTGTCGCATTGGCATTGTCCTCAATGCCTTGAGGAGCCTCGCGTTGATTATCTTCTCCTAGTTGGTTGCTTGATTCTTTCCCAGCAAACTTCCTTTCCTTTCCTTACTTGAAACTCATAGGGAAACCATGAAGTTCGAAGCATCGGTCCCTGGTATGCCCGACCTTCTTACAATATTCACAAATGTAAGTGATTTTCTTCCTTTTCTATTGTGCTAGCCCCAACCTTGGGTTGAAAGAAGTTTCACTCATTGGTGTTGCTTCAATAGAGATATGAGTGCCAGCAGATATCACATGTTGTTTTTCTTCATACAATAGCAAAGAGTAAGCTTGGCTAACAGTAGGGAGAGTACTCATAAGTAGTAAGCTGTCGGGAATAGATGTGTAGTTGTCATTGAGCCCCATCAATAATAATATCTCAAAAAACTTTATTCCAAGATTGGATAACCCATCAACTATAGGATGGAAGGTTACCTAAGGCCTGTATTTCATCCCAAAGCCTTTTAATTTTCATAAAACATGTGATAATGGTGTTGTTGCCCAATGCGATTTGGCTCAACTTTTGCTGAACTTGGAATATCTGAGTCCCACCAACTTAACCATATCTCTCAGCCAATTCCTTCCAAAATTCTTCGGCAGTCTCAAGATAAATTATACTCTCACTTATATCCTTGGTTTTCGAGTTCAAAAGCCAAGAAATCACCATATCATTGTAGCGCCCCCATGCCTCATAATCTAGTGAGTTTGACGATGGTTTGGTGTAGGTGCCATTGATAATTCCCCTTTTGTATTTGACGTTGAGAGCGATTGACATGCTCCTTTTCCAAGTAATGTATCCAGTCCCATCAAAAGCTTTAGAGACTGGTAAGAGGCCTGGATTATCTTGAGGATGAAGATAAAGGTGTGAACTAGGGTCGATGATCGAGATAGCAATGTTTGGGGCACTTTGTGATTCAGAGGTATTGACATCTATCATGATGATAGAGCAGAAGAAGATTGGGACTACCAAAGGGAAATAAAAAGGAGAAAAATGATGTGGAAAAGGTTGGTATTAAGTGAAATAGGCTATGGTAGCTTGAAGGAAAATTAAGAAATTTAAACTAGGCTCCATAAGGGGAGCTCGAAGATTATTTAAAATAAAGAAGGTAGGGAAACTGTAATTGGCCTATCATGTATTAATTCTCCCTTTTATCTTAATTCAACAATACAAATGATATGTATATATAGGACAAAGCCTTCCACTACCAGCCAAACAGAGGATCAATCTTAATAATATAAAGGAGAGAGGGGAACAAAATCAAATATGCTTTTGAAGCTATGCGGCTATATTAGTTAGGGACCAACGATCAACCTGTTGTTGCAGCTATGCATCTATGTTAGCCAATGAAGGACCAATGGCCATCCTAGGTGCAAAGAAATATTTTGGTGCTAGAGAGGGATGTAATTTTTTAACAAGGCTCCATTAGAAAACAAACTAAGCAAAATATATAGATGGATTAAAGATAAAATTAATTGATTATACATATGGACTAAATCACAAGCTGTTCTTGAAATACAATATATATATATATATATATATATATTAGTACTAGTTCACCTTGCATGAACCACATCTCACAAGTGTAGGCTCCACATGTGAGTCCCATGGGAGGATCCCACATTTTATCCCCGAACTAGCCAATAATTTCCACTAAAACTACATGGACACAACTATATAACATGTTCAGGTAGCCCTTGCAACTTTTGAGTAACTACACCCCCTACCCAAGAATTCTAGCTTATTCCTCGTAACCCACACTGAATAAGTATATGTCAAAATTAATTAACATAATCCACAACAGCCTCTTGTGTGGGAAACCAAAACACAAACGGCATGCCAAAAAGACGAACACAAGCTCATAATCAAATGTTAAATATGATATAGCTTAAAAACCATGGAAAATAGGTACCGAAGAAAATTCAATAAAGGGCCATTAGATTAACACTCTGTTTCTGGAGGGATTTTAGCTTTGCCCAAATACACCTGTTGCATCTCTTCCTTCCATATCTGCAAAATGAGATCATGCATTGGTATATATGCATCTATTAAAAGTGTGTGACTCGATATATATGAGCAATCACGCAGGCAGGCAGCAAGAAAAATCCCTGCTATGATCAACATGGAAAATATTTGTTTAAAAAAAATAAAAATAAAATAGCAGGCCATGATGATCTACACTGTTTTATGTGATCTTTCCAGCAAGGACTAATTGCCTGCCTGCTCGTCTCAATCGGCCCCAAATTGCAACCCAAGCATGAAATAAACAAACAAACAAACACACACACACACACACACACACAAGCAATAGACCCAAGTCCATGCTGAAAAGCATTTGCCATAGCACCATATCCTTATATTTTTGGTCCTACACTCTTCTTCATCCTCCCTTCAACTCCACATCTCAGAGATTTCTTCTCTAGTGGAGAAGCACATATCCCTACTTAGTCTTTTGAGGAAAAAAATTATTGGTATGCTCCCTCTATTTAGCTTTAGGAATGACATGATGCCACACATTAGCTCTTGACAAGCTAGCACCATTAGCGGTCAATAAATACATGGGGGAACTCTCTCTCTCTCTCTCACACACAGACAGAGGGAGAAGGAGGGAGGGAGGGAGAGAACACTTACCATGTGACGAAACTCAAGCCATTTTCTTCAGGTCAAGAAATACATGTGGGGAATATTAGTCTTGTGAATGTCATTTCCATCAGACCCTCTCTTGTAGTGTTCCTTCCCAATCCAATGTGACTTTAGCAGGTAAAAACATTTGAGTAAAAAGTAAAAGTAGTAATTTAACAAACTAACTACATTGGACTTTGGATATATGGAGTGTGAACATAAGCTTTAACTAACTGCATTTATAAGGCCAGGAACGTACAATTTTGTCACCATAAACTGGTATCATGAGCAACCATTTGGTTAGATCCTAATGATTACCTACCTTCAGTGCATGAGAGAAGCTCGATTGGAGAACTAAATAACGGGCAATTTCATAAACATGAAAAATACTATACTTAATAAATTTTATATATGCATACACAATAAAACATATTAGTTAATATTTATCAACTATATTAATTAAATTTATATCTTACTATATATGAAAATAGAGTTTAAGTAACATTTCATTTTTCGCTTAAAAATGTCCTTTTCAGTAACAAAAAAAATCCAAAAAAGAAAAGGAAAAAAAAGGAGCAGGCAAAAACTTGCACTATACAATTACAAATATTCCTCAGAAGAGGTGTAGGATGCACAGATGATGACACTAAGGAGGGGAAAAGAGAGAGAAAGTGTGTTCCAATGACCAAAAGTTATGAGAGAAATTAATAATCTATAGATTTAGTAAGATTTTGGTTCACCTAAGTATTTTCATGCATCGCACGGGTAAAAATCTAGTTAGTATAATAAATAATTACTTTACAATTTATAAATGTTTTCATAAAAAATAGAAAATATTTTATTAAATTCATTTTCTTTTTACATTATTTTTTTTTAAATTAAAAACATTTAAAAACTATAAATTAAAAAACTCTTCGTCTACTTTGTTAAACATGCAGAATCGGTCGCCACTCTTTAGCATTGGCTTGTTCCGTCGGCATTTACGTTCGGCTGGTCACCAGTCACCACCACGACTAATATAGGTCAAGTTCCGTTCATCGTTTTGTAGTTATCTCCGGCGACTGTAGTGGATTTTCCTGGCGCGATGGAGCAGACCAAGCACGGCATTGTTTCCGGAACCGACGAACGAAATCGCTCAGGCTTAAACGTCGGTCTTGCTGGTATGGACAATGCTGGGACAAGCGGATAGTAGCGAACGAAATGGAGGCGCCTGATTTTTGCTCGTCCCTGATTCGGTGTTGTTGGAAATCGTCTATTTTGTTCCAGCTACTAGTGTTAACTGAGTGGCTTGGTTTGCTTCCAGTCGGCATTAATTAGTCTTGTCCGCTGAGTTGCTGGCAAGGAACAACATTAGACGTGGTTGACACTGGCGGGTCTTCGGTGTCAGCATCCGCTGTTGAACTATGAATGATGGTTGTCTAGGCATAACTTGCAGGCGACTGAACATTTATAAATTGTAAAATAATTATAAATAAATATAAAATTAATTAGTAAATATTGATTAATATGTTTTATTGTCTATACATGTATAAAATATATAAAGTATAGTATTCATATAGAAATAATATTATTTTGAATTTTTTTTAACCAGAGCAAACTTAAAACGTTTAGGTCTTTATTATATATTCTAAAATATATCTTCTTTATTTGGATCAAATTCTAAATGTTTTATTTTTAATTGATAATTATCTCAAGTTGAATGATAAACCCTTTTGCTGAAGTTGGCAACAGAGGAAAGAAAAGAGGAGTCTCATCAATATGAAACAAAAGAAAGGATTTTCTAAAACATGTGTTTTCACGTTCATTCCCCATGGTTATATTTCCTCTCTCAAAGAAAATAAATTATTAGGCCGCACCGAGCATGGTGCGACCATACTTGCACCTTTAGAATATTTTTGTATTATCTTTAGAGCTTATTTGGTATAAATTCAATTGAAAATAAAAATAAAAACCAATTTCTAGTTCTATAATATTTATATCTTCTAAATGTTTTAAGATTTATTTTTATTTCTTGGTTATATATCTAACAAGAGACTTTTCAAAAGATAAAAAGGAAATTTCATTTTTATAATTTTAAGCATTTCATGAGTGGTTAATATTTATCTGTTGTACCTTTATAATTATGAGTGGATATGCTACAATTGTATTAAATATGCACTATTTTTTTGTATCTAAATAGTTATAAGTATAACACAATTAGTTATGGGTACGTTGTAATTGTATTAAAGGTGCACCATGCTTGGTGTAGCCACCACACCTAATAATTCTCCCCCAAAAAATATACAACATCAAGTATCTCAAAGACAAATTTGATAATTACAATACCTAAAATTAGTGGTAGATGATTGAGACATAAAATGACTAATATAAATTATCACTAAGCATATTTAACTTAGAGTAATTTAAGAATGAGAGACAACCAAAGAAGATTTTCAAGAAGCATGTGAGTGAGGATAAAACACACTGAAAAGGCACTACTACGAAAACGGAAAATAATAACGGGACATTAATAACAGTGGTTCGAAAACCGTTGTAAAACGCGTGAAAATTAATACGCGGGATAGTTTTGATAACGGTTATACTTCAAAACCGTTATTAAAAGGGTAACGTTAAAATTTGCACGGATGTTTTAATAACGGTTCAAGTAAAACCGTTATTAAAAGAGGTTTTAATAACAGTTCATACAAGAACCGTTGTCAAAAGTCTGAAAGTTTTAATAACGGTTCCTGAAAGAACCGTTATTAAAACTCCAAAATCAAACTTTTATTTTGCTAAGTTCTGTTTCGTGCAAAAAATTTCAGACTCTCTGCACCTTTCTTCTCTTACTCTCCTTCTCCTTGCAAACCCTCGCACCACCACTCCGGCTCATCTCAAGTAAGGGAAACCATCGCACCGCCAACTCTCCACCACCCTTTGCCATTGTCTGTAACACCCCAAAATTCACTAAATTTTTTTTTTCTTAAAAGCGGAAGCAATTAAATTAGAAGCACTGAAAACCTGTGAATTCTGGAAGTGTTACCGCCACACTTAGTACCAGACCGGTGCTCTCCGACCGTTCCAGTACCAAGTGCTAAGGCTAAGAAAAGAAATAATCAATACAATTCAATTTCCAAATAAGCATTAAACGGTTGTAAAACAAAATCAGAGTACGCATCAAGAAATGTAATTCATTTCCAAAAGAGAATTAAACTTACAACCGATAAAAGATTAACAAAAAGAATTAGAGTCATATAAAGACTATGATATGGCCACAACTCTCTTGAATCTCGAGCCAAACATGCTCAACACTCAGCCCCAACTGATATCTCGCCCACCTGCATAAATCAGAAGGGCATACTACTCGTGGGAATGAGCAGCACCCATGAAAAGGGTGATCAGTACGCTACGTACTGAGTAAGGTAACCGAGCACTAAGGCCAACACGTAAGCACATAATCCATGCAGAATAATAACAGGGCATAATCCAACATAACAACATAAAGGTATATGAACAATTCAGGTAAAAGTACAAAGGCCCATATAATCCAGATTAATTGTTTAATTAATCTCTTATCAGAATCCGATTCACACCATGCCTTTTATCAATCCATGCGAGCAGAGGAACACCCCACTATTATAACCGGTGGGCCGGTCACAATAGAGCATCACGCCCTAACCACTATTATTACCGGTGGATCGGTCACAATAGAGCATTATGCCCTAACCACTATTATTACCGGTGGATCGGTCACACATAGGGTAGCAACCCTAACCACTATTCCTAACCGGTGGATCGGTTTGGTTCCTCCTCGCATGGTGTTCCACTATAAGTAATTAATATCTTTTAAGTGTCTTTAACAAACTCGGGTTCGTTTTTATTGAGCTCGAGTCCCCCACTATTATTCGCCGGTGGACCGGACACTTGCGGGACAAAGTCCACACCACTATTATTTGCCGGTGGACCGGTCTCACATAGGGTAATAACCCTAACCACTATTCCTAACCAGTGGATCGGTTGGACCCGGCTCAATAATCTTTCGCTTTAAGTGATTAATATCTTAAATATTTTATTCAAAGACTTCACCCTGGTCATGCATGAATCAACACACATCACAAATCACAAATCACAATTACTCTTTAATCACCAAATATACTTGATACGACAAAAACCCTAACTAGTTGCACCAAACCCTAATTATCCACACGAACCCTAGCTCGGTTTCCTACGTACCCATATAATGCTCCACGCACTATTTTCCATTCAAATGTTCAATCACCCAAACAACACTTACATTACTTTCCTCAAATCCCAAATCAGCGTTCCATACGTAAACTTCACTCTCATACAAACTTTACACATCCCATGCAATTATTAACTTCCATGCAAACCCTAATACCACCATACAATCATTAACCATTATGCAAAACCCAAAATCTCATCATACAAAACCCGAAATTCAATCCACATAACCCAAAGATCCATTCATACCAAACCCTAGATTCAAACCATATAAAACCCAAAGATTCATCCATACCAAACTAAGTATCCATCCCTACCAAACCCTAAGTTCAACCCATATACAAACCCAAAGATTCATTCACACAGAACCCTAAATTCAATCCATACCAACACAAAGGTTCAAATCATATAAAACCCAAAGATTTTTCCACATAATACAATTGATTAGATTCTCCCCTTTCATAACCACAAATTAGATTCTACCATACAAGACTATAAGTTAGATTCTCCCACATAAAATCATAAATTATAATCTCCCAAGCAAAACCATAATTTGGATTAATTGGATTCCCCAAAACAAATCATAAATTGGATTTCACCAGACAAATCATAAATTAGATTCTCCCAATTAAAATCATAAACTAGATTCTCCCAAACAAATAATAATTTGATTCTCCCATATAACATCATAGATTACATTCTTCCAAATAAAACCATGCAATAGATTATTCCTCATAAATTCATAAAATTAGGTCAACTCACTTGCCTTAGTCAACTTCTTTCCCCATCCTCCTTTTTCATCCTTTCTCCCACATAAAATCATATCAGCATCCTCACATGCATGTCTTACAGGGTCATACACAAATATTACACATGCCATACGAAAACACACTTCAACTCCATGTCATAGCATATACAGCATAATTAATAATCATAAACATAGAATGCATAGCATATGAATCACACAATGCACATTAGCACATAAAAGGCCTTAGCACCCCTTACCTGAAACGACACCGGTCTTGGAGCACGTTCCTACGCCTCCTTAGGGCTTTGACCAAATAATAACATATTAATAAAATAACTTTAACAAAATTCTAACTTTGCTAAAGACATAAAAATAATAGAGATATTATAAACCTTTTTAATATAGGGTTAAAGACTTTACCCTAATAATAATAATGATACTAATATAATAATATCAAAAATAATAAAACTAATATCAATGCGAACATAAGTAATAGTAATAATAATAATAATAATAATAATAATAATAATAATAATAATAATAATAATAATAATAATAATAAGCTTTAAAATTTAAAGTGGGGTTTCGACCCTTCTTATAACTAATGACTTACCACTTATTTAATATAAATAATAAAATTACTAACATATATAATAATATTAAAATAATAAAGATACTGATAATATTATCATCAATAGTTATAAGAACAATAGAAACAATAATACTGAAATAAATAAGTGCGAATGTTAATACAAAATTAGGGCCTAAGATTTTCCAGAATAAATAATAAAACGATAATAATAATTATTCTAATAATTATAATATTAATAATAATAATAATAATAATAAGAATGATAATAATCCCATAATAATTCAATTAATAACTTAAAATTCGAAACTATCAATAATATAGTTTTATTACCACTCTCCACCCTGCAAGTACAATTCAGAATAAAATTTCTCATCAAATAATAATAAAACATATTAAGAATATAAATATTAAGAATAATAATAATGGTATTTATATGCAAATAATTGAAATAAATTAAATCAAGGCTTATAATAATATGGAAAATGGTTGAGGGTTCAACCTTAAGCTGGTGGGGATAGGTGGCACCGGCGGTGGTTCACGGCGGCGGCGACGGTGGCCGGAAAAATAGAAGAAAAAGGGGAAAGATGGATGTTGGGAAAAAGATAGGGAGAATTGAGGTGATATAAGAGGTGTTTATTGTTTCCCAGGAGGAGAGGGACAAAATGACGGTGGTGGTGCAGCCAAAGGTGGCGGCGCACGGCGGCGGAAGGCAGTTTAAGGCTTCGGGGTCAAAATTCCGGCGAGAACGAGCATCCAACTTGACACGGCTATGGAGGCTCGTGCAAGAAGAATCGAGAGGTTAGAATGGTTTAGTTAATTAGAGGACGTTGCAGAGAATAATTTGGCATGCGGCGGTGGCGTTGAAGTTGGCTATCGGCGGAGGAAACGGCGTCTAAAGTTGGGGTGGAGGCAGCTCGGGCCGAGGGTTTCGGGGAAGAACAAATTCTAAAAACTCCTATAACAAGGCTATTTATAGATGTTGGAATGGATAAAGAGGAGCTGGAGGTCGAAATGGAAGTTTTAAATGCAATAATTTGGGCAGCCGGCGTCGGAAAACGGTCGGTCGACGTTTGGGTTGGTTCGAAGATTCGCGACGTTGGGGAGAAGAAACGGGCGATATTTAAGGCACGAAAATTATGCCAATTTATTCCTGGAGTTAATAGGAAGGCAATGAGACAAGAAACGGCCGGTATTAATTACCCTAGCCGGAGAAGCCATTGACGGGGTCGAAAGGTGCAGCAGCGTCGACGGAGGAGGAAGGAGGAAGAAGGAAGAAGAGAGGGAGGCGGTCGGGTCGGCCGGGAAAGAAAAGAAAAAGGAAGAACCGGGCGGTCGGGCGCGGGTTAAGGATTCATTAAATGGAACGACGAGGTTCAGGCATAAAACGGGAAAAACGCAGCGCTCCGAGGACGGAAGAAGGGCGACGGCGCGGGCTGGGCCGCGCGAAGAAAAGGAAGAAAAGAAAAAGAAGAACTGGGCCGCGGCTGGCCCAGTCGGGGAAAAGAAGAGGAAAAAGAAAAAGAAGAAAAAGAAAGAAAAAGGTAAGGAAAAAGGAAGAAAGAAAAAGAAAAAAGGAAAAAGGAAAGGAGAAAAAAAATAATTAGTTTAGGGTCAATTAAATTAATCTGAATATTTAGAATATTTAAAAATAATAATATTTAAATAAAATAATATTTAAATCCCTTTTTAGGCTAAATTAGGATATTTAAAATATTATCCATAAATTCCATTTTAATTAGCAAAACACCCTAATTTTCTTCCATTAATTTATTTATAAAATTAAAATTAATTTGAAACTATTTTCTCCTCATTATTTTAAATAAAATAATTTATTTAGTTAATTTCTAAAATACAAATCCTTAATTAGCTAAAATACCCAATTTCTCTTAATTAACATACTTATAAATTTATTCTTGATTTTCCCTAATTAATTTTCTTTATTTTAATCAAAATAATTTATTTAATTAATATTTATGATAAAATCTCATTTAAATATAATATTTAAGATTAGAATTTTTCGGGGCATTTCATTGTCGGCTTTGCACGTGCATGCTATCATTGTTCCGAACCTAGCTAGCACTTGTACCTTCATCCTCCGTCGTGTTTGTAGGCCGTTGCCGCTCTCAACTTGCTTTTCGCCGCTCCCTTTACGTATGTGTTTGTTCTTCCGCTCATAACTTTTTCTCTAATGCATGCATGCTGCTACAGGGTTGTATTTGTTTGTTATTGAAAAATTGCGGTTTATCGTTCGAAAATGTGTTGTTGAATGTGTTGGTTGAAAATGTTGTTGTTCGTTGTTGAATTTGTTGCGTTATTGTTATATATTAACAAATGCATGTGTTGGCCAAGACCTTTACATATATATATAATATGAATGAGAGTATAGAATTATATACATTTTCACTCATAAAAACTATATATATATATACACATTTTCATTAATAAGTATAGGACACTAGTTATAAGATATAGGAAATGTCATATAATGAAATGGAAATATATTTTATATATGCACATCATTAAATGAAAATTTCAATTAGAGATGCATATGTTAATAATTGTTATTTGATGAGGATTAAATAGATATAGAAAATAAGGAATATATAAAAGTGAATAATTAAATAGAGAGAAATAATTGTGTATAATAATAATAATAATAATAATATAATTTATATATTAGGGTTTAATTACAGTTAGCTAGGTTTAGGATTAGGGTTTTATGAGGTTTAGGGTTAGGTTTTATTATAATAAGTTATGGTTAATTAGGGTTAGGGTTTATCGTTTATTATGGTTAATTAGCGTTAGCGTTAGTATTAATATTTTTTTGGAAACGTGTTAGCATGATTCGTATATATATATAGAATAGCATGATACATTTGAGATTAATTCTTTCTAAGTATGATTCGTATCGATAATATAATGGTACATTATGCTCAATACATAACATTCGCTCAATAAATAACATTCTAACATAATTTATTTATTGATTTTTTGTAGTGATATGGCCAACAAAAACATTGATAGGGACAGCAATGATGAAGAAGGGAAAAGAGGACCTACGATTATGAGAATCATCACAAACATGAGGAATAAAGGAGAATTAGTCGAGTTGGGATGGAATACTTACAATCTTTCCATTGGCCCTTATGCAGACATATTCTTGACTTACATTTCACTTGTGAACCATAACCATGTTCATATCTCCTATAATAATTGGAAGCAAGTTCCAAAGGGTCATAAGGAGCATACTTGGCAGGAAATCACGGTAAATATGCTATTTTATGTAATTATTTTTGTATGTCAAATGTTATTAATTTGATTACATTAACATCGGTATACATCTACATGTCTTATTTTGTAGAGAGTGTTAAATGTCCCAGAGAGTAGGAAGAAATGGCTTATTAGACATTGTGGGGAGCATCTAAGAACATTTAGGTCATATTTAGCCGGTAGAAAAATGTATAGAAAGAGGGATGATTCTCTACGGCAGAACCCACCCAAACGATACGGTTTCATCGATCAAGAAAGTTGGAACCAATTTATTGCATATCATCTTACGGGGGATTTTAAGGTATTTGTTAGATAACAATTAAACTTTTTGTATCGATCCTAGTATTATGCTTAATATTGAAATAACCATGTGACTATGTTTTGGCTTGTCACATAGGAAAAAAGTGCCAAAAATAAAGAGTTTGCCAAGCAAAATAAATACCGGCATAATATGGCTCGCAAAGGCTATGCGGGCCTTGAAGAGGAGCTGGTATGCATTTTGTGATTTATCTATTTACATGTAAATGTCGAATTTTATAATAATATTCTTAATTAAGAATGTTTTTTGATTTGTAGCTCCTATCCCAATACTTGGACCCATGTACCTCGTCCATCAATATTGATACATTATGGAAGAAGGTTAGAGCAACAAGAGATGGATATATTAATGAAGATGTAGATGTTATAGCCAAAAAAATTATAAGTTTGTAGATATCTAGAACCCTACTTAGTTTTATTTTAGAAAACTATTATATTATGCTTTATTCATATAAGTTAATTTTACATATATTATATACATTACAGGACGAACTTGAAACATCAGATGGTGAGGAGGGGGTGGATTAATATAGCATTGTGTCCCAGAATACAAGAATTGTAGAACACCCTGGAAGACACAAGGGTCTTGGATTAGGTGTTACGAGAACAAGCATATATGGTCAATCTTATGGTTCTCGTAGCACTAATGAGCAAGTCGCCATCCTCACCCAGAAATTGAACATGGCATTTGAACGGATGACAACAATGGAGCAAGAGTTGTCTTTTATTAAATCTCAAGGGTATAAGTCATCCGATTCAATAGGTCATGATCAGCTTCACATACCTAATGTAAATAGCGTCAGAGATAGTTGTGAAGCTAATGCACGTCTTTCTACTCTTCCTGAGGTAAGCATTACAAACTATGAATTGTTATTAAATGTATTCGGTGTAATAAATAATTAATAATGTGTAATATTTTTGTTTAGGGTTTGTATAAATGTAACTTGTTAGCGAATGACCTTTCAACACTTTTGGCGAAAGGAAGGGTCCGCATCAGTCACAGTACCCAAACGTAAATAGTCCACGAGTACAATTTAGCCCTAAATACAAGGCCAGTGAGTATTAAAACTCCAATAATTGGCAGTGCGCACTTGCCTTGTTATAAAGAGGGCGATGAGGAAGCCACAGTGCTAGAAGCTCATGGAAGCTTCGTGGCTTGGCCTGCGGATCAGATACGTCTCACTACTGAAGAGGTATTGACATTCGGCATCTTCATTAGACCTTGTTTAGTAGTTACACTATTTATACCTTTTTCATATATATATACACAATACATATTTTGTGTATTATTATCAATTAAGGGATAAAAAAAGAAGACTTCTCTTGCTAGTAAAACCAAGAGAGGTACTAGCAGAACGAGCAACACAAAAGAGGGCACTACTAAAGGAAAGAGAGTTAAATCTGAAAAATCAGTTGCCCCACAAAAGATTTCTTCTTCAGATAAAATCCAACCTCCACCAGCAATAGCTTTATTATATTTTTATGCCCAAAACTACCTCAAGGACAGTTATATTTTCATTGATTGTCGTCCTGAGTATGTTGGGAGGGACGATGCTACTTACATGGTATCAACGGTTGACATAAGCGACATTTATAATCAGGAATGGATGTCAACCATGAGTGTCGCCGTCTATGTCACGTAAGTATTATTTCATTTTGAGATTTTAGTACTCTTAACTTGTACAATTGGAATTTTTATGACCTCTTATATGAGTTATTAGTTATTAACAAATATGCATTGTTATTGTCGTCCATAGGTTGGTAGCTAATCGCGCTGTTGTGGAGGGAATGATGTCCTCTATTGTGTTTGTATGTCCATACTACATAGCTGACGGTAGTACAATAAGAGAGGGTAGGCACATAAACTATTTAGCGGATCTCATTTTGATTGAGGGACACAAAAAGCTCTATCTCATTCCTCACCTCGCAAATGAACATTGGATTTTGTACGCCATCCAACCTAATTTTAATAAAGTATATGTGTTTGATTCCCTTCGAACCTATGATGTGCCTTTTGAAGTCGCTCTTCGTGGTGGGAAGGAATTTATCGACATATTAGTATACTTTTCACTTCTTACTTCATTAGCTTATTTATACATATATTCTACTTTTATTATTTGAGGTATATATACTTACAATATTGTGTATCCAACTTTATTTATTAGGGCACTACGGACGACATATCAAAGGAGAGGTGGGAATGGTATCCCAGACCCAAAGAATCTTCTATATGAGCCTGTCATGGTAAGTGGGAAGACAACTATTTTGTATTTTATTTTAATTCAAATTAATATCTAATAGTTAGAGAGCTAGCTGAATTCATTTGACAGTATCCACGGCAACAAAACCGCGATTATTGTAGATACTATGTATGTAGAGCAATGGATCTGACAGTCTATAATAGATCAGTTAACATAGATCCAAGCCATGTATGTTTTCTTTTCAACATTTTTCCATTAATAAATCATGACATATATGTTTTATACTTTACGTAAGTGCTAACTGTATATTAATCGAAACTTAGGCGTTGTAGTTTTTTACCAATGACTATGCACGATGCCAGCAATACAATGTTGATGAAATTGATAAAGTTAGAGACCAATGGGCCAAGCACGTGCACTCATTCATTCAGTATTAGGTAGGGATTTGTATATTCTACATGCATGTTCAGGTTTGTATTTTGTCTATGTCTTTCGGTCTTCTAGGCTAGATTTATGAACTTTTTACTTCGTGGTGTAGAGCTACCAATTTGCGATATGCCTACTAAATTTGATTATTGAGTATGTCTGGTGTATTAAGACATGCATACCAATTAGATATTGATTGAAATTATGGTGTGATTGCAGATTTGTTATGAATTGATGTTGTTTTACAATGCATATTTGATAATTATATGAACATACAACTATGTATATGGGCAGGAACAAAACAGCAAAAACATTAAAAAAACTATAGTTTTAATAATGGTTCTTATTAAGAACCGTTATTAAAACCATGTATTTCATCTCAAATTTATGCTCAGTTAATACATATTAGGGTTTAATAAATGCATAATCAATCTAAGAAACCTTAATTGGATGATAGAGTTTTAATAACGGTTTTCATTAAGAATCGTTATTAAAAATGTGTATTTAACCTCAAATTTATGCTCATTTAATATGTATTAGGGGTTTAATAAATGCATAATCAATGATTGAAACCCTAATTCGATTATGTTTTAACAACGGTTTTTGTAATAACCGTTATTAAAACCTTGTTTTCCACAATAGTTTTTACTTGAAAACCGTTATTGAAACCTTGTTTTTAACAACGATTTTACTGAAGAACCGTTATTAAAACCTTTTTTTTAACAATGGTTGTTACTTGAAAACCGTTATTAAATATAAAGTTTATGCACATATTTGCGGGTTTTTGTATATTTTTTATAACGGTTATGAACCATTATTAAAGATTTAATAACGGGCGGTTCAATAACGGTTGAAAACCGTTATTAAAACTATAAAATAACCGTTATTAAAACTCCTTTTTGGGGTAGTGAGGGCTTATGTTAATCAATAGAGCTAATATTCAATTCCAAGAGTGTTCTAGGTAACTACATGTGGCCGGTGTGTAGGGATGTTACAAATGGTATTAGAACAAAACCGCGAGTTCAAACTAAACTTGGATGAACTAGTTAACTGCTTGACGGGGCGATTCTAGGTATGGAGTCTAATGAGATAGTAACCATGACCACATGCTGAACTAAGATGAGTTAGTCAGGCGCTTGATGAGACGATTCTAGGTATGGGCTGTAATGAGACAAGCAGTGGCCAAGGCACAATAAGGATGTTGTGTTCTTTAAGTAAGGGTGTATGTAATACCCCAAATTAGTAGTAGATGATAGATTCTTAAAAGAATTGATATGACTACCTATATTAATATGGTAAAAATGTTTTCGAAAATTTTGTTATTTAGAAAATTTACAATTAAGCATGTTTGTCTTAGAGCAACTTCAGGATGGTGACATCTTGGGAAATTTTCTTAAAAGCATATGAGTGAGGATAAAACATATTGAAAAGAGTTCGTGTTAATTTTATGATATAATATCTTGAGTAATGAGATTTAAGAAGTATTTTTTGGTGTAATGTTTGATATGGTATCTATGCAAATAATTAAGGATTTATGTTCTAAATAGATATTGGAGATTTATATGTATTAGTATTGAGATTTATCAAACGTCGGGAGATTATGAATTTTTTAACTACCTAAGGGTATTATGGTCATTTGAGGATAATTATGTGGTTATAATTATGTTATTAAATTTTATGTCTTGTATAATATCTTGAATACACAATCAACTCTAATAATTTATTAATCATTTAAAGTGAAATATCACGTGAGTCGGGTCGATGTGTTTATACGGGTCTATTCCATCGGATAAATAATAGTGGTTCATGTGTCTTGTACCTGCAAGGTGCATTAGTTAGTTCCACCAGATTATGAATAGTGGGGTCTCATACTCAATGTGAGTAAATATGCAATTAAGAAACAAAGTATTAATGAAAAAAATACTAATTATTTATAGTAAAAGACTACGTGAGTCAGGACTGGGGTGTTGAGTCCATTCCACCGAATATAATAGTAGCTCAGGTGTTCTATCTTCGAGAAATGCTTCAGACTATTCTACTGGTTTAAGAATAGTGGCTCATGAGCATTTTGTTCTAAGAGGTGTTGAGTTCATTTTATCGAATAATAATAGTGGCTTAGTTGTTTTATTCCTGAGAGTTGTTTCAGACCATTTTATTGGTTTAAGAATAGTGGCCCCCTGAACTTAACGTAAATAAAAGATTAGAATACGATATAATTATATAGCGAGACTTGAAATCATTGTTTACCTGGAATGATTTTGTATTATATTACTTACGCTTATTCTCTTATTTGAATTCATGTATTATATGTAATCCTGCTTCGATTGTATTGTTACCTTACTCAGTACGTAGCATACTGATTATCCGTTTCATGGGTACTACTCATTCCCATGAGTAGACAACCCAAATGTATTTGTACAGGTTAAGGTTGACCCATTAGATGAGTTCACAGTTTTTGATGAGTTATATGTGAGGAAGTGACTTTGGTATCAGAGTTATGGGTGTAGAGTCATGTTATTTAGTTGATATATTTATTTGGATACTTTTTTGGACTCTATGATCCATGGTATCCCTTAGTTTATATTTTGTTATTGTAATTCGGAGTTAACCTCCAAACTCGTATTGTATTTATAAAATTTCTTTCATTTTTTGATTCTCTTGTTTTACTATAAATGATTTTAGCCTTGTGATTGATGTAAAGATGGTTGGGCAAACCAGACTATTGTCAATTATGACAGTAAAACCTAATACTTTGCGTATATACTTCCGTTATAAAATTAATTTTGTTGGTTCTAAAAATCAGGGTGTTACAACTAGAGCGCTAAGTTTACTATATAAGAGGTATGGTATTCGATCCCCATATGTTATAACTTTGTTTCCAACATCAAACATATGTGTTACCCCTTTGAGAAGTGTATGTTTTTTCTTTTATTTTAGGCTCTAGAGAATAGAGAATGTATATTATTATATCATATGATGAATATTTATTTAAAATATAATGTGTATTTTCCTGTAGAGATGTGAAAAGATGTGTATCCCCCATTATAGAGAATGAAGAATGTGTATTCTTATCGTAAAATATGTGTATTCTTGTAATAAAATATGTGTATTTGTGTTTAAGCATGTGAATTTCTTCTTACATTTACATAAATAAATGGATGTATTTTTTCCATTTGGAAAATACATATTATTATAATGGAAGATATGTATATGTTTTAACACATGTACATTTTTCTTTCACACTTATATAGATAACGAATATGTATTCTTATTGTCAAAGAGGTGCATGTATGCCCCAAAAGATATATACTCTTATGTTTGAAAAATGCACAACTATAATAAATATATTTTATAGTACCAAAAGATATGTATTTTAGTAATGAAAGATGTGCATTATTGTTTTGAAAAATATGTGTTGTAGTACTGGAAGATGTGTATTTGCTTTCAAATATGTATATTTCTTCTTGCGCTCATACTAATAAAGGATGCTTAATGTGGAATTTATATTTTTATCTTTTGAAAAATGTATATTTATAATTTAAATATGTGCATTTTGTTGAAATATATGTGTATTCTTATAAGATGTGTATATTTTTACATAATCACATATTTTTATTTATTTGATATATATCAATAAGATGTCTATAAAGAAAATTTTGAAAATATTTTTTTAAAAATAAATTAACAATAATTAATTTCAAAAAATTGTAAAAAATAAATAAATAATTACATCATCAGAATATAGTAAGACATTAGTCTTATGCATGGCGTGCGTATGTCTGCAAATTGCAAAATGCTCGTTCAAATGAGGACTTATAGGAGGAATTTTATTTTAAAAGTTCGTATTCGGATAATTTCGTATTCGAGTTAATTTGACATGTTATCAACTTATTAACTTGACGAATTGGGTCTTTTAGGTTTTAATGGGTCGAGTTAGATTCGGGCTACGTTAATTCTTGATTTAATCACTTTGGATTCGGATCAAATTGGACATTGACCATCAATATTAATCTGACTCATTAACTTCCTAAGCAATCATTAAGTTTGACTTTATGTAAGCATGTGATTAATAATATGTTATTAATTGCTATTTATTTATTATTATGACTTTTTAATGTTGTATTTTTACATGAAAAATTCGATAAAATTAGAATATCGTTGGTGAATTAGTATGTTCACAATAAAAGTAAGAAAATAAGTAAATTTTATAAATTAATATATTTTTAAAAGTTTTAAATAAATAATAAGGCATGTATATTTTTTTATTATCATAACTGGTTAATAATAAATTTATTTTTGTCAAGTGAGGTTGGGTTCGTGGCAACAGTTGATAACGGGTCAAGTTAATAATGAGTCGGGTTAGGAGTCGAAGTTGGGTTGGGTCTGGTTTAGGCCAGTGTCGAGTCAAATCAGGTTGATGAATTTCTTATATTATGTTGAGTTTAATTTTGTGTAGATCGCTTCAATTTTTATCAATTCTAGATAAAAGTAAAAAAAATATATATTATAAATACTATATTTAAATTGTATAAATAAAAATATCCAATTAAATAAACTTAATTTTTTAATTAAAATAATATATTTCTAACCGTAAAATTTAAAAAATAAATTACTAATAAGATACTATTATTTTTAAAACGCCGTCATTTATAAAGTGTTTTTCCACAAAAGTCTTGCCCAATAACTGTTCTTCCTCATTGTTTTTCCTTCCATTTTTGTCGCGTTCTTCCACTTTTCTTTCGTGAAAGAGTAACGAAAAGATGAATTTTCTCTAAAGAAAGTGAGAAGAAAAGGACATCTGATGATATATTAATCGACTCTCCACTTGCATTTGATTACTTATTGGAGTGTGGTAAATGAGAGCGAATTGCTTTCGCGCCCGGATCCACGACACCTCCACTAATTGGAGCGACGCCGAATAATCTAAACCCAATGATGTGATTTTCGTTTGTTCCGATCGACTCGCATCCCCGACGACTTACACTATCGGAACACGTACAATGACACAAACTTTGTTGTTTATCTAAATATTGACTGAAACTAAAAATCAAATTTTATTAAATATATATATATATATACACATATAAATTATTTTTATTTTTATTAATACTTAAATAATATAAATTAATAATAATATAAAATAAAATAATCATATAAGAAAAATATACACTTATTATTATTATAATAACAATAAAAATATTGATTATAATTAGAATTAATTGGAAAAATTAATTTATTATATTTTTATACCGCAAACTTCTTTTATAATATTTTATTATTAGTTTATATTATTTAATTATTAATAATAAAAAACTTAATGTATTAATATATATGCTTTTAATTTATTTTATTTTATTTGAATATATAACTTCATTGCAATAACCCTAGTCCGACAAATTCTATTAAGAATCCGGATATACCTCGCAGGTACACCTACACGACGGGATATGTTTTATAAAACAACGGTAAAATTAAGTAAATCAGTCAATCCCACAGGGCCAAAAGGCGATTCCCTCGCCCCCAGGACCTCCGTCAGCCGGCCCGCCAACCATCACGGAGGAGGTAAATTACGGTGACCCAGCGGCTGAGCTCATGGCAGGTTCGGAGCCAGGACGTCCACAAGGAGCCACCCCCACAAACGGAGGGTTGAAACTCCCACACTGCAGCTTGTCCCCCGACGGAATCGAACCCAGATATTACAGGGCCACATACCATGCCCGGCTACGCCCGCACGGGCAAATCAGTCAATCCCGTGTGGTGCACTGGTGGTGACTGAAACGTAAACGTATCTGTGTCTGTGTGACTGTGTGGCGTGAGAGATTATAGGTTAAGCCTCACTAACTCATAAATAAGTACGCTGAGCTTTGTACCAAGATTATAACCACGGTGTCGCCGCCCTGTATAATATCGGTACTGCTCCACTTCCTACGCTGCAACTTAGCAGGCTCACTCCACCCACTCCAGTATAGTCGATAAACTAAAGCTCAGATACGTTTCTCTCTCCACTTCAGCTATCTCCTAATCTGCGATGGCTGCTGCTATCCTAAACTCCATATCTGCAATTAAAATCTCCAACACCAGAAATCCTCAATTCCGGACTCGACCTCATCTCCCTTCTCGTCCTCTCGCGTTCTCCGTCACCAGTGAGTTTCCATTCCGTTCTATTTTCACTTTCGTAGCTCAAAAGTGGAAAAAATTGTATTTGGATTGGTTTTCATTTAATTTGGCTGGTTTCAGGAAGAGGATTGACTATTAAGGCGACGGAGACGGATACTAATGAAGGTGTAATCCGCCTTTTTTTTTGCGAATTTTATTTTTTATTTGTTTCTGTTGTTATGCTCGGTGATTGGATTGTTGAAAATAGTTATTGACAGTGGTGGTTTTGTGTGGCAGTAAAAGCACAAGCACCAGATAAGGCACCGTCGAAGAATGGTTCAAGTTTTAATCAGCTTCTGGGGATCAAAGGAGCCGCTCAAGAAACGGTGAGCTCGTTTATCTCATCTTTATTGGATTATATAATTGATTGCGAGAAAGTGAGAGCCTGGAAGCCTTGCCTTCAATCTTTGTGAATCCATCCAATATTACAAAAGTAAAAGCTCCTGTTGCTAGTGTTAATCTCCCGCCTCACCCACTGACTGCCCAACATGAGGTACTCTTCAGTGCCCCCAAAATTGGCCTTTTGGATGTTAACTGAGCCCAGTGGGGCTTTTCTCACGAGGGATGGTTATTGTAGTTACTATCAGCACTCCTTTCGCTCTCACGAGTCATTTCTGTGTAACTGGATCATTTGTTCCTCTTTTGGAAGGAAATTTAAGGGTGGCACACAGAACATGAGTTATTCTTAATAGGAATGGCATAAATGATAGAGCGAGGGGATTGTATTTGTGACTTATGAGGCGCTGACCACGAATGAACTTATGTTTGATACTAGTAGTCTAGTCCATTTGGGCAGAGAGAAACCTAGGTAGGTTAACTTGGATTAGTGAACTTAGCGCACAATTCCATGGATAGTTTTATTCAATATTGCAATGGAGGCATGTACGATAATTATTTGATTAACCTATGTGAATATGTCATAATCTTATTTGATCTTTGATGAATGCAGTTAAAAGATATGCGAGGTGACGTTTTTATTGTCATCGCTATTAATGTAATCAAGAACTGATGTAAACTAAAGGGAAAAAATAGTCTAGGAGGATAAGTTTTATTTAAAACATTCACCTTCTCCTAGTTTCACCACCAAATTCATGGTTAACAAATTTGAGGTTAAGATAGCATTTGGTAAATTAATATGTTATCTGAAGTGATGTATATTAACTTTTTTTTGGTTTGTATTTTATTATTAATTTATTTATTTAAATTTATTTTACAGGAAGTTGGGATACTTTTGAAATTTTGAAAAAAGTGTCGTGTCATCAGAAATATTACGTAAATAAAATGGTTTCCAAACAAGCTCTAACCTCAGCTAACAGAGGTTACGTTTTCTTAGGTTCACCCAAAATAAAGGAGGTGAATCAAAACATTAACCTAGATTCACCTCAATCCAAGTAAGTTGTAAAAGTATTTGATTGTCTAATGAGTTAGGAAGTGGTGTGCGACTGTCTGGTGTAATACATCTAACAGAGGTCCTTGCTTACAACTCAAGCAGTTGGATGTTTAGGATGCATTTGTGGGTCTTCTGAAGTTCGTATTGATGCTACTAATCCATGAAGAGGTTTTGAATAATCTGTCAGCGTATACTAGGTAAAAAACTAAAAACTATTTGAATTTTTTTGGGGTTTATTGCCAACTTGGATTAGGAAATCATACCTGTTCTAGCGTTGTTGTTTTCTCCCACACCTTGATACTACAGCAAACAAGTTTCATGATGATGTAAAAATAAGTGCTGTATGATCCTATTCTTGCAGAATAAATGGAAGATCCGTCTTCAACTTACAAAGCCTGTCACCTGGCCTCCTTTGGTCTGGGGGGTTGTCTGTGGAGCTGCTGCTTCAGGTTTGATATATATATACTCACTAGTGGTTCAAATATTCTTGCAAAGAATATTTCCCACATTCTACTCTGTTAAATTATTCTTACTTTCTATTTTTTCCTTTGATGCATAAGGGAAGAAAGGTTTCAGTTTGATAAGTTGGATATCTTCTATTCGACTTAGCCTCTCTGTTTCATGTTTTGCTTTGTTGATATTGTCTGTGAAGATGGGTTGAGCTCAGATGAAATACAGTCTGTTTTTATACACAGATCCCTGTTGCTTGCCCCTAAAAATATTCATGACTTGTGTACGTTGGTCATATTATTCATCCTTCTTGTGACCTGCTCTGTGGTGTAATATGTTGCCATTTTTTTTTTATGTCCCATGAATTATTTGTATTATATATTATTGTTGTCACAGGTGTTTGGTACTCTGAGATTCCAGTTGAGAAATTAAGATAATAGTTGATGCCTTGATTGAACAATAACAACTGCCTTAGGAACAGTCACTCTTAACACAGCTGGCTGGATTTACTCATATTGCAGGAAACTTTCATTGGACTCCAGAAGATGTGGCCAAATCAATTGTGTGCATGCTTATGTCTGGTCCATGCCTTACTGGCTACACACAGGTAGGATACAAAGACGTAACTTGTAAGGCCTTCTATTATGGTATATCTTATGATCCCTTCTACAAATCACCTGTGTACTTTGGCTTTGTAGACAATCAATGACTGGTATGACCGTGATATTGATGCAATCAATGAACCTTATCGTCCAATTCCTTCAGGTGCTATATCAGAGAATGAGGTAGACAAACACCTACTGTTTACAGTGGACTCCTTTTGTGTGGACTACTTCTAAGGGCTTTCCTATAATTTGCTTGTAGGTGATCACCCAGATCTGGGTGCTGCTACTTGCTGGCCTTGGCCTGGCTGGTGCTTTAGATGTGTGGGTAAGTCCTATGAAGTGTTGCGATGCTTAGTCTGATTAAGCAGATGCCAATTTCAGTATTATATATGTTCCTTTTACACTTATGAATAAGTTCTGTGTCTTGATTGTTCTTTTTTAGGCAGGGCACAATTTTCCCACAATTTTTTACCTTGCTCTTGGTGGATCCTTGTTATCTTACATATATTCTGCCCCGCCACTTAAGGTGGTTTTCTGACTCCTCTTTGGCATTGCCTTTTAAATTCGTTTCTGGATTGAAGGACTGTCTGCTAAGAAAGTTCGTTTCCCTGCAGCTTAAGCAGAATGGTTGGATAGGGAATTTTGCCCTTGGAGCAAGCTATATCAGTCTGCCATGGTATGGTCACTTTTTCAAAATTCTGTAATTAATCTAATGCACTTTTTCTTCCTTCACCTTGTAATTATTTATTGGAAATTATATTTTCTACAAAGAGGGTTGCAGGTGGAGACTGGATCGTAGTCTATGGTTCCCCATCCTCACAACTGAAGATGATAGAAGTTGAGCAAGATGTGAGACTCAAATTTAGCTTGTGTTGACAAGGGAGCTTTGTTGTCGGACTAGTGTGTGATACTACTCTGATGAGACGCTCATACTTTTTTCCGGTGACACTATAGAGCTATGTTGTCTCTAGGCACCAAGCCCATGTACCACTAGGAAGCATGCCACAAAAATACCATAGTAAGAGGCCTGTTGACATGAGAGGAGAATATTAGTTAATTGCACGTTATTTCTTAGGAACCCAATTATAGATCAGTATCGCCGTCGTATCCTCTTCCCCTATCCTGAGGCCTGAACAAGGGGGGATGGAGGAGGAGAGTTTGGATGTTTTGCCAGAGAAGGAATTCTTGAATCAGCTTGCTTTGACTTACTCATTTGATGTCTTGTTGTAGGTGGGCAGGTCAAGCCTTATTTGGAACCCTCAGACCAGACATAATCGTTCTCACCCTTCTGTACAGCCTAGCAGGGGTATGTGGGTCTGTGGGTCTAAGGCAAGATGCAATTTGTTTACACGACAGATGACATATAGTTCCTTTTACTTATTCGATGCTTCAATTTTCTATTGTAGCTTGGTATAGCTATAGTCAATGATTTTAAGAGCATCGAAGGTGATAGAGCAATGGGACTACAGGTTGGTCTCTAATACGCCACAAAATTAGTTGTAGGTAATGAAAATTTCCTATTGTCTGACTGCAGTATGATCCGGTTGCTTACCACTCCTTTGTGTGCAGTCAATCCCAGTAGCCTTCGGTGCTGAGGCTGCCAAGTGGATATGCGTTGGAACTATTGACGTTACTCAGTTATCCATTGCCGGTATAGTATCCTATCCTTGGCCTACCTCAATTTTTAGTGCATCTATCAATGTTATAAAAACAGCACTTGCACTCTAAAAGTTGATGCATATTTACCTGTATACGTCAGGTAACAGTAACATGATGGGAACTCGCACTTTTGTCGCAAAAATTATACATACTTGTTATTATGCAATTCAATTGAGCCTATCATCATTCTTGCGCCGTTTTATTCTTATGTCCAGTAAAACACCACGTTACATTTCATTGCAGATCATAACAGCTCTGCATATTAATCCCGTTCTATTTCGGTTACATTTCATTGCAATGTGCTCATCATATATTATATCATGGGGTTACCATTTCAGGTTATCTTCTAGGAGCTGGTAAACCTTATTACGCGTTGGCTTTGGTGGGTCTGATACTTCCACAGATTTACTTCCAGGTGAAATCCCTGTCTTATGCGAATAAAATCCTCAAGTATCCTAAGAATTGTGCCATAGATAGAAGTGACTGCTCCGGTGTTTTGACTACGTTATAGTGGTTGTAGCAGTAATAGTAGAGGAATGATATGAAATTGTCTGAGGAAAACTGTCAGGCATTCCCATTTGGCTGACAATTATAATAAGGGAACCAACAAGGTACGAACTGATATTAGGAGGGTCTGTC
This sequence comes from Tamarix austromongolica, assembly GCA_039764185.1. Lineage (NCBI taxonomy): Eukaryota > Viridiplantae > Streptophyta > Magnoliopsida > Caryophyllales > Tamaricaceae > Tamarix > Tamarix austromongolica. The sequence continues at coordinate 103,469,021 of CM077816.1, read as the reverse complement.
AGACCTTAGCAGACGTGCATATAGTCGAACTCAAGTCGGTGATTACATCGTTGTTTTCGTTATAAATCTGAAAAATAAAAATAAAAAACTTTGCTTGTTTCAGATTACATATTTCCTCAAAGACCCGGCCAAATATGATGTCAAATACCAGGTACATCACATTCCATATATATATATATATATATATATATATATATTCTTAATAATAATACAGTTGCTCGGATCGTTGGCCTTCTTGTTGTAACATTTTTTTTTCCTTCCTTTCCTTTCTTTTTTTCTGTGTCTCCCCTTCCATTCTTTCTTGCAGGCGAGCGCGCAACCATTTCTTATCCTCGGTCTATTAGTTACCGCATTGGCTACCCAACCCTTGAGTTCGTAGGAGCAATTTGTTGACCACGATAAGGGGAGAGCCGGTCAGGTTTCATTTGAGGGTCGGAATGTGGTGTGTGCAGCAAACCAGGGCCGTAACGTGTACTCCGTCGTATTTGAAATCATATGCATGAAATGAAGGGCTTTACGGTGTCCGTGTATTGTTTGGAAGAGGATGAAGAGGAAACAAAAAAGAACAACTTACAATCAGCTGAAAAAAGCAGCAGCCAGCATTAATCCGCGTACTTAGAATTATATTATTAGTTTCATCTAATTGTTGTTTAGCTTTTGAATATAGTTTTTTCAGGTCCTTTGTCTTCGTTCGATTGCTCGAATAGTCAAACTTACTAAATATTGTATCAATCAAACGCTTTGTGCTCAAACATTAAAAAAAGAAAGAAACGAAAGGAAAAAAAGAAAAGAAAAGGAACACTTGGTAATGAATATTAATTGCTGCGCTGAATTCTTCCATGATGCAACTCCGAATTTCTCTGCGTTAATATCTTACCTGGTCTACGGAACGAGAGATAGAAACTTCAGGTCATATTACATGCGTTAATATAATTATCGAGTTACATACTTGAGACATAAATATATATATATATATATATATATATATATATATATATATATATAGGGAAAAAGGGATAGAGCGAAAATAAGAAGAAGAAAATGGGAGGATAAAACGAGGAAGGACTTTACTTATATATTTAGGAGCCGTTCGGTGCTGCCAAAATCATGGCGAGAGCCTCAATTCCTAACATGCGATCGAAAGGAACGTAGCTAGCTAAAGGAGGAGAGCAATTAACAAGCACGGAGTGCAGAGCTAAGACACGATCGAAAACGATCTCACTCCTCATTGTCCCCTCATGAACTTGGACTCGTCGATGTCAATCCCTTCTGAGGCAGCCCGTTCCCCTCCAGACTCCGTCAACACGGTACTACTAAGTCCGCCTTTGCGTCCCATTTCCTGATAGCCTTCGGTTCCAAGTTGTTCCCTCCTCGTTTGTCCTCCTTTGCTTCCCATCTCCTGGTACCCTTCTGTCCCCAGCTGCTCCCTCCTTGTCTGCCCTCCTCGGCTCCTCCCTGCAAATCCTCATTAAATACACGGATCATATATATGAACGAATACAATGCAGCACAGGGAACATAATATAATTCAACTGCTACGTGTACTACTACGTATTATATCTATATATACATATACATATACATGCATGCAGGCATCTACCTTGAGCAAGGTGTTCTTGTGCTTCAAGGCTCTTGCCACCGGTGCCTCCGGGGACAACAGTCTCTCCTTCCCTTGCCCTACGATCAAGCTCTGCTCTTTCCTGCTGCGAACTCATGATTCCCTATCTTTCTTTTTTCTTTCTCCCTGGCCTGCCGATCAATTTGGATGATCAGTTAGTACGTGCGTACTTCTTTGCTTGTGACACGACGGTTGTCGATAGATGGACGTTACAATTGGATGTCCGCAGGTGAATTTATGTGTATATATATATTATACGAAAAATTAGTGGCGGGATGAAAAAGGATATTGAAGATTCAGCAAAGAGTGACGCGTAAGCCTGCGGTTGTAAGCGTGGCAAGATGAAGAGCTTAGTGCGATGTATGTCGTGACGCGTAGATGCTTAATCAGTCCAATTGGCTCTCTCTCTCAACAGACAAAGCAGAATGACACGTCCTATTTCTCGGGTGAGCACGCTTCACTCTTTAAATCTCTATTAACGGTCGGGTACTCGAGGAAACAAAAAAAAAAAAATCACAATTTTAAAAGAGTTAAGGAAACGGAAAAGTTAGGACATTGTGAATGTATATATTAATATTTTTACTTAAATTTATTTAAAATTCATATATTTATATAAAATATGAATATATTTCATACCAACCAATCAACAATTAAACTAGATAGACTAAAAAAACAATCCAATTCCAAACCCATTACCTAATATCTTCATTAGTTAATAAAGAGATTAATGGAACTCTAGGCCAACAAAATTAGCCAATCCAACCCAAACACAATGTACACATGAAAATCCTCTATTTCCTTCTCTCTCCTTCTCTCTATCGTTTGAGAGTCGTTCTTTTCTTCCTCATATTTCTTTTTCTCAGCCGTTCTTGTGGTCTCCATTTTGTACCCATAATTTCCTCCTCTCATTTATACTCTCAAAATCTCTTAATTTTTGTGCTTCATGATCTATCTTCCTAAATTAAGCTTCAATAGTTGGGTTTGTTCCGGCTTCCATTGTCAAAGGTGAGGAAACTTGTAATTATCCATCTCCATCTTCAAAATTCGAAGGCTTTTGAATTTTTCTGGCATCAGTCTGTTGTTCGGCCTTCGAAGGCAAAACTTCAAGTGTGATGGCCGAAGATAAGATGAGAGAACGGATTAGTAGATGGTGAGTAACATGGTTTTATATGATTTTAGAAGCAGAATTTTAACTTTTAACCAAAACATTTCTAGCATGATTTGGGTATCAATTCGGCTCAAGTCTCCATTTCGTGACGTTTCGGCAACGCGGAACACGGGGTTATGCACGTTTCCGTGCACCGCAAGCTTCTAACTACCAAATCACTATTTTTTTTTAAATATAATTATCTAATATTGCGTGGATATATATATACATTGTACGACCTACACAATATTAGAGGTTTGTGAGAAAGAAAACAAAATGTTATAAATATATGGTTGGGCTATAAAGTTGCCATCCTTCCCGGTTGTTTTTTAAATCCAACATTTGTGTACTTGCGGATAAGATTCATCTAGTTTTTTCTTTTGTATATCTACATCGCCCCCACCCACTAAAATTCTTTAGGAGACCAACATGGCACGTTGGGGTTAGGGTTTAGTTACAAAATTGATACATAAAATCATAACTATCAACATAAGCCTAGTTTATTACATTATTTAGTCACCTTTGATTGGTCAACTAATTAACCAACTCACTAAGGCTTCATTTGATTGTGCAAAGATCTCCTATTTGCAAGATTCTTCAATTTAGAACCATATTTTCAAGAAAGTGCATTTAACTTGGAAAAACTTCCAAGAACCTCAAGAAACATCCTAAACATGTCCAAGAAACATGATTAAATGTAGAAACATATTTGCACCAGCATCATCCCCCACTCCTGAAAGAAATTTGACCTCAAATTGGAATCTTCGAATAAGAACTTCCAACAAATGAGAACATATCTTCCAAGATGATTTTTATCTTTAAACTCCTTGAGAATACATCTTTGGATGTTTGAAAAATCATCTAAGAATTTGGAAAATGCTGAAAATTTGAATTGGCTTTCAAGTTGAAGCTTTGAATGTGATGCATATACTATGCAATCTTCATGTACCACTCTTGAATCGCTTAAAATCTTCATGGCTTGATCTCTACATGTCTTTGATTTGCATGTTAAACCTTTCAAATTTGTCATCCCATGTCTTCAAATCCTTCAAAGAAACCATGTACACAACATCAACATATGTACACAATGTCACCATAGGTGGATATTGCACTCTTTTTGCTTGCATCTATTTGAACTCTCTCAACATGAAATGCACTTCATATTCTTCACCACACACACTTTCATACTTCTTAGAATCAAACTGTAACACCCCCAAATTTACGACTGAAATTTTTCGTTTAATTAAAAGGGTTTTAGCGGAAGCCGAAAGATAAAACCGTAAACTCGGGGGCATTACCGCCACACTTAGTACCAGATCGGTTCACTCCTACCGACCCGATATTAAGTGCTAAGGCTAAATAAGATTTATCATCAAGTACAAATTGTTAATAAAACACTGGTCATTAGCAAGACACAAGTCATACAGAATCAGAGTGCAGAAATCAAAAGAGTACAACCCGAAGTGTAGTTTTAAAGTACCAAATGTCAGAGGACATAATACAGCGGAATAAAACAAAATACAATAATACAGGGAAACAAAACAGAGGATGAACTCAGGCCACGTCACTCTCGACCCCCAAGCTAGGTCCAAGCTCAACTCTCATCCCTGTCCGATGCCTCGTAAGCATCGAAGGCATCGAAGACATCGTCCCCTACCTGCACAAACTCAGACGGGTCTTCTGCTCGTGGGAATGAGCAGCACCCATGAAACGGGTGATCAATACGCTACGTACTGAGTAAGGTAACAGACGCACTAAGGCCAACATACACAGAAACACATGACATAGTAGACATGGCATGATTACGTAGACATCATGCGATAACACAGATAAACAATACCAACTATGGACCGGATAACTTAATCTTTAGATATCTGATAAATATAGTCAATTCACATCATAGTCTTTATCAATCCATGTGAGTGCGGGAACCCCACTATTATAGCCGGTAGAACGGTCACGAGGGTACATGCCCTGCCACTATTTTAGCCAGTGGACCGGTCACGAGGGTAACATACCCTGCCACTATTATTTGCCGGTGGACCGGTCTGGCCCCGACTCACAAGGTGTTCCACTTTAATTATTCGTATCTTTCTCATGTCTTATCATTATTATGATTGGTCTGTTGAGTACGGAATCCCCCACTATTATAGACGGTGGAACGGTCACAAGGGTAACATACCCTGCCACTATTATTCGCTGGTGGACCAGTCATGTAGGGCACCCCGGCCCTAGCTACTATCATTCGCCGGTGGACCGGTCTGGGTCCAGCTCAATATCTTCCTCTATAAGTGATTAGTATCTTAACGTATCTTATTCGAAGGAATTTTACCCTTAACATGCATGGCTAACTATATCCGCCCTTATCCTCCCAGGAGGGCCTGTCCCATATCTTGAGATTTCTGCACCTCCTAATTCGCCTCGACATCCTTCCCATAACCCACTTTCTCACACCGGGAACCCAACTTCTAAGTGTGTGGGTCAGGGCCCACCACCTTATACCCCAAGGTTTACTCACCACCTTACCCTAGGGTTTTTACCAGAAACCCTAATATGGGCATATGTGGCCCTTCCTTCTCTACTTCCCACAACCCACACTATTTTAACGCCCCACATGTTATTTCCTTCAAACTCAACTCTCCCCTCATACCTCGCTCCTCCTTAGGGATAGCAACAGGGCGGGTCGGGGACGGGGACCCCTTCCCCATCCTCGAACCCGATAAGGAAAAATATCCCCAAACCCGACCCGATCCCCATTTATTTCTTAACGGGGAATCCCCGACCCGATCCCTACGGGGATGCAATCCCCATACCCGCCCCGATCCCCGATCCTCCATCCCCGATCCCTGATACCCGATCCTTGATAAGATCCCCGATCCCTGATCCCCTATAAACTCCCAAATTCCCGATCCCTAATCCCCGATAAGATCCCCGATTCCTTATAAACTCCCAAATTCCCGATACCCGTTACCAGATCCCCGATAACCGCCCCAATCCTCGATACTTGTTAACCGTTCCCACTTCCCAATCTCCGATACCTGCATCCTGTAAGCTGAAGAAAAAATAACTTAGAAAAATGAGGAATAATTTTAAACCATTCATAGCTCGATCCATAAGCAACCATGAATACCTGTAACCTCAACCTGTGCAGATATCAGAGTTCCTAAAAAAAATGTCCGCAATGATAATTTTGTAATTATTATGCTGAGAAAAACAATCCTAATTCTAAAACATAAATTAATCAACCTGATTAATAATTAAAAATAAAAAATAATACAATAACTTTAGCTTATACAATCCATATTCCATAGACTATTCTAGAATAAAATAATAAAACCATAATGTATCCGTAGAAATTACAACGGATAACTCACAAATTACAAATAAATAAACATACAAGTAACAAGTTTTGCGTGATAATTGATAAATGACAACACTTCAAGCAATGCCAAAAATTAATTAGGTTGAGACGATAGACATCTTCATTCTTCCATCACAAATATTTTGCTCCGGATCCGCAATTCTGCATATTGTCTTTATCAATCATTACATCCTGTATTATTGTATAAACAGTAGGCTATGCTCACAATCATTAAAGGAATAAAAAAAATATCTAGGATTATACATTTTCCGCAATATAATTAGTTTACAATTTAATAGACTTACATATTCATAATGGATTTAGAAATCCATAAATCATGTCAAATCGCTCCCCGCAGTGTTGCTATTATCATTACACACCTTTGTTGCCTACAATTTGTATTGGAGGTTATACACACACACACATATATATAATAGACATATATACATATATACATACATACATATATATATATATTACTTTATTCTTATATCTACATTGCTATGTAGAAAATGTATGTATACTCAAATGTATCAAAGATCATTATTTAGTCAAGCTCAACCAAAAAAAATTATTAAATGTTTAACATTCTAAGATTTTGCTAGATATCTTCTATTATCATCGGCTACTCTAGAACTAATGTGGCGTACCTAACTTGCTAGATATCACTACATCTCCTCATTCTTCAATCTTCCAGCAAGTCCTCAATTTTTAAAACCTCTTTACTACCTTTAGGATTATCCTGTAGGTTTTATACCAACTTATTTCTATATTTCCTGGTATAAATAACTCAGCCCTAACAACTAAACTAAAAGGCATTCCACCCTTTTAGATTTTTTAAGGTTTTCGTAACAGCCCATAATATTCCTAAAATATCATACATCCATCCTTACTCAGCCCTATTAAGGTGTCTCCTCAATTCTCCTAGTTTTGTGTGTGTGTGTGCGTGTGTTTGTGTGTGTGTACATGTATGTATGTATATATATATATATATATATATATATATATATATATATATATATATATATATATATATATATATATATATATATATATATTATATGATTTACATGATATAACCCACATATTTTTACATACAACAAGGCTAAGAAATAAATCAATTACCTCTATATCAGCATCAACATCATCATCAAATTTTTGACACTCCGAAGTAGCTGTAGAGTTTGAAAGAAAAAATAAATAGCAAAATAAGCAAATAATAATATTTACAATAAATAAAACTTACAGAAATAACTAAATATGTAGGATAATACCTTCAATTTCACTCCATAACCAATCTTGAGTACACATCAAAGCCTCTATGGTGTTAGGATGAAGCCTACTTCGATGAGCACTTATAACCCTCCCACTAGTGCTAAATGTTGATTCAAAAGCAACAGTTGTCACAGGAATAGCCAACACATCCTTAGCAATATTTTGCAAATTGGGATACTTGTAACCATCCATCTTCCACCAATATAAGATATCAAAATTAGCAACAATCCTTGGTGCAAGAGGATCCTCCAAGTACCGATCTAACTCCGACTTTATAATTTCAATACTAGAATTGGACTCCATGAATCTTTCTAGTCTACCACCCTTAGGAATTGGAGGCTTCGAGGAAGAACAATCTTGTGACCCTTGATGGACAACATAATATTGCTGAGATTTCTTCTTATATTTTTCAATTAGGTCACTTGCTACTTTTTTCACATCATCAATCTTCCCCAAAGACGCATCACCATAGACAAGAGGGTAATACAATTGAATGGTCTTTAACTTATACCTAGGATCCAAAATACTTCCAATCGCAAACAAGCAATTTATCTTATCCCAATACTTGTCAAATTTCTCTTTCATATTACATGTCATACTTCTCACCCTAATCTCATTTGAATTGATCCATTCATCAATTGCCAACTTAATCTCACACATAGTAGGGAAGAATAAATTCATGGTGACATACTTAGTCATTGAAAACAACTCCGTTGCATCATAAAAAATCTCTAATTTAGAAGCAATATCGGTCACATTTTGCCAATCTTCTTCTGTGGGAACTCTCTTATATAAAGGCTCACGCTACTTCAAACGATAAAACACATATTTATATTGAATTTCAGTGTTGAGCATTAAATATGTAGAGTTCCACCAAGTCTTACAATCAAGTTCTAGTTTCTTATTGCATTGAATTTTCATATGCTTAGCTATTTCAACAAATTTTTCATCTCTTTTTGGAGTTGCTGTCCAAAATGCAACACTGTAACGGGCATTTTCAATAGTTTCTGTAATTAATTCTAATCCATCCTTCACAACTAGATTCAATATGTGGGCAGAACAACGCATATGAAACAATCTGCCTTCTAAGATAAGTGAACTCGGGTGAAGCTTTTCCAAAATGATATCAACCATAACGTCATTGGAGGTGCAATTATCGATTGTCAAACTAGAACACTTACTATCCAGATTCCAATCAAATAAGCAACTAACAAGACAATTTGCAAGCACATCGGCCGTATGCGGACATGGAACGTACAAAAATCTAATAAAAAAATAAAGTTTAGTAATTAATTTAGTTTGTGTGTAGATTTTTCTTATAAAACACATAGAGCTTACCTAACAAGCCGACTTTGAAGCTTCCATGAATCATCAATAAAGTGTGTTGTGATAGCCATGAATCCTCTTTTCTGATTACTTGAAGTCCACATATCGCTTGTCAATGCTATGCGGCTTGCATTTGTTTCCAACAACTTCATAGTTCTCTCTTTCTCAACATCAAACATTTTTAGGATATCACTTTTGATTGTGTTCCGAGAAACCACTTTAAATAATGGTTGTAAAACATGAAGGAACCTTCGAAACCCTACATGTGTAACCATAGATAATGGGTACTCATGCAACAGAATCATTTTACCAAGCTCCTCCCTTGCATGATCTTGGTTAAACTGATATGTACTAAGTTTTGATGACCCATCAATGGACTTTGTTGGATTTAAAAGACATTGTGTCATGATTGCTTGCTATTTATGTACACATGTCTTCAAGTGATCATGTAGATGCTTAGTACCATTCTTACTCTCTCCTCCCAAATGCTTCTTACAATAGTTACAAATTGCTTTCCATTTCCCTCAAATTGATTTTCTTTCGAAATGATCCCATTCAATTGATCTTATTTTTCTTTTTTTGGCACTATCCGCATCCATGATTTTAGTGTTTTCATCATCAGAATTCTGATTTGACACCTCCACATTAGCTTCAATATTCTCATCTTGACATGTTTGTGCTCCACTTTCTCGAGTTGGAGCACTTTCCATAATACTATCAACCTCTTTTTCAATGTTTTCCATCTGTTTATTAAAAATAATAGATATTAATAACCCATACATCCCTATAGATTTAAAGAAAAATACATGATATATATTAACTTATATTGTAGAAAAACAAACCATTATGAAAGATTAGGAAAGATTGATGATTAGGAAAGATTATGAGAGATTGATGATTTGTGTTTTTCACTTGATTAGTTGGTTTTTCTAATTTTCAAAATATTTCAACCTATATTTTATGATTATTTGCTTAGGTTAAACCTTTCAAGTGCATCTATTTTGAAAAGTGTAGCTATTATTTTGAATATTATTGTTTTGCTGTTTTGCATATTATTGTTTTACTGTTTTGAAAGGTGAGACTGTTACTTGATAATAACTTACATGCTGATTTTGCAAATTTGAGCATGCTTGGTAAATAATCTCCGGACTCAAGATTAAATAAATTGATGCACAAATTTATTTGTATTTTACGACAGTCTACAACAAAGAGTGTAATAATTATTTTTCATTCGTTCTCTAGATCTTATACATCTAAACAGAAACCAGTAATATATCTTATACATCTAAACAGAAACCAGTAATATATCTTATACATCTAAACAGAAACCAGTAATATTTTTCCACCTAAATACAACAAAGTTGGGTTATGGAGAATTATTTATCTTCTTCATCTCCAAACAAGCTGTCTCTGCATATATGGAGATAGCAGCAGCATATATGGAAATAGCAGCAAGAAGAATAAAAAGGAATTAGAAAGGAAAAGTTAATCAATAAGACTTACCTCCCTTTAATTTCTGTGCATAAATTCTTGATAACACCAAACAAAAAATGGATAACATACACATGACTGCTTCCATAATTATGCAGTGAGATTTCTTTTCTAATTTGAAAAGAAGAAGAAAGAAAGAAAGAAAGAAATAGATAACTAGGTGAGTGATAGATCTAATCTAAACTAAAATAAACCCTAAAAGAAAAAAACATATACCATATTCATATACAGCCACATTCTTAAAGCAGACAAAGTTTTTTTTAACCTAGGGTTTGCTTTTTGTAATAAGAAGTTTAGATGCGGGGGAGGTTTAGTGTTTTTTCTTTCTTTTTTTTTATTTAAATAAAAGATATTTTTGTAATAAAAGTAAATAGTATAATTTTTTTTGGGTATTTAATTAAAGTTTGTGTTTACTACTTATGAAGTAATAATAAGTTATAAATAAGTTGTTGATAATGAGATTATAAACAAACCCAAGTATATATTATTAGACAATGAGCAAATAATGAGGTATATCAAATGGTGTCATAATTATTTGTGTTGTACAAATAGTGCACTTGCACTTTTATTTTATATTTTGCAGCATCATATACATGTATTGTCATATGGAAGCAGATCTATTTCTTAATGGATACCTATTTTCTGGTGGGTGATTAGTTGTTTACATGAAGGGTTCAATATTGCTTGTGTTCATGCCCTTTGTTTTTCTTTTTGAATGACACGTGTAGCTCAAATATTTACATCAATTACTTCATAGGACCTAGAAAAATGCCATTGATATGGTAGGAGATTCATCCTAATATATGTCATAGTCTTCACACTTCTGAAATACACTAGAAATGCCCATCTTTGAGGATTGGAGAACATACAGCTGCAGAGAAGTTCCAATTAGATCATTCTATGTCTATTCTATGTCTATATAAAGGAAGATGGAAGTTTGAAACTTGCTTGATCATTATTTAACCATAGAGAGTAGATGCTGCAAGGAGTTCAACCTTTTATATTTCATGTACATCTATTTTTCTTCCTATTTTTAAAACCATTGCCTAATGGACTTAATTTATTTTTTATGAGAGGCAAGTTTGTGACAATGACTTGATCTTTGTGAATGTTATACTACTGTATATCCTTATGTTATCAAATGCTTTATCATAAGCGTGGATTTCAAGGTTTTTTTTCTTTTTTTTAAAGCTTTAATTCACAATTTTGGCATGAGCTTATGTCACTTGTATAGATTACAATCATGCTAAGCAAAAATCCAATAAGAAAGAAATCCACGCTAACTTATCTTCATATAGCATCTTCACTTAATTATTCTAGCAGTTTTTTTCCTTCATTTTCCCAACTACCCATCCTCTTTCCTAATCAACCATGAATCCTCAATCTGCCAGTCCCCTTGGTCCCCTTCTCCCTTTACAATTGCTTCTATTGCCCCAAATCTAAATATTTCCTTTCCGACTATCTATTAAATTGGACCATAACAACTACTATATCTGGTCATACCTAGAATCCTTCATCCTAGTTGATCTGCCATCATCTAGGCCATACCTGCTACGAGACCTCAATCATACAAGATAACAATAACATATAATAATTAACAACTTCCCTCAATCCCTCAAAATAAAAAATGAAGCTGAAATAGGGGCAAATAATCAGCATTCACCAAACCGCAAATAATCAGCATTCACCAAAGTAAAATAAGGAAGAAAAAGATAATCAGAAATTCAGAAAACCTGAACTCAATTCCAATTCACTTCATGGAAAGAAACAAGTTTAATGCCCCAAATTCCAAACAATTGAAACAACCATCACCTCGCAACAGAGAAAGTCAAAGATGAACGAAAACTTACCTTAACTATATTTGTGCAAGTGCTGGAAGTCTGCAACGAAAACAATTTCTGCCACACAGAACTACAGAAGAAATAATCAAACAAAACAAAACAACTTTCATGAATCGTGACCCAAATTATAAGCTACTGCAGATAAAAACTTAAAAAGACAGTACCCTCACACTCACTGAGGCTAAATTTAGTGATTGCAGCAGTGGCAGACTGGCGTTTGTGGTCGTGGGAAAAGCTCCACTGACCACTGCTCCAGGCGGCGGGTTGGGAGGAAAACACACAATGTCAGCTATGGAGGAGGTGACTACGCGAGGTCCGCGACGGCGACGAAGAGGAAGGCTGGAAGAAGGAGGGTTATAGTCTTACAGAGCCAAACAAAACGACGGGGAGTCGGGGCGACAGGGACAAATTAGGTTAAGGTTACAGACTTACAAGTCAATGCTTCAATGGGTTAATGGGTGCGGACAGCCAACAGTGTCATAGTGAAGAGGTGAGAGCGGCGGACTACGTGCGGGACTGCGGGGTGACAAAGCCAAACGAGGAGGAAGATTGAAGACACAAGACAGACAAGTCACAGGTACAGGTTGTGACTTGTGAGGTTCGGCCTGCCCAAATCTCAATTCAGCAAAATATGAAAAATTTTAATTCGGGGCGGGTTTGGGGACGGGGACCCCAAACCTATACCCGACTCGTTCCCGAATTAATCCCCTATAAAAATCCCCATCCCCGAACCCGATCCCCGAAATACTTCCCCGAACCCAAACAGGGAATCCCCGACGGGGCCCCGAACCCGTGGGGAAAATTGCCATCCCTACTCCTCCTCGTTTATTTTTATTATTTTCTTTTTCTTTTTCCACCTTCTCAAATTAGGATTTCCTCCCCAACCCTAGTCGGTCCCTAGGTACCCTTATATTATCCTACGTACTATTTTTCACCTCAAGCCTCCAGACTCTCAAACAAGACTTCCATTGCCTTCCCCATGTCCCAAAGTAACTTTCCATACGTAAGGTTCGCCCCTATGCGGACCTTAACCTACCCATGCAACCCCTTGATCTCTACCATGCCAAACCCTAAGATTTCCATGCAAACCCTAGTTCTCCCATGTAACCTTAGTTTCTCCCACTCTTTCATTTCATTTAATTCCCCTTTTACTCATCCATTCATGGATCATAGATTACCTAGGTCATCCTTACCTACGTTAGCCAACTTACTTCCCCTTCGTTATCTTAATTTCTCATTTTTCTCTTTCATGCCCCCATTCCACAACACCTTATCAAATAACCTAGCATGCATGTCCTAAGGGTCACATCACATCACATCATACTTGCAGCATATCCATATTAGCATATACCAAACAAGAGTACGAGAACATACCTCGGTTCCAAGCTGCACTACATGTAAAAACAGATAAGATAATAACATATAGAACACAACATATAAATCGTACAAGGCATCCAAGGCAAGTGAAACACGTAACACATAGGTGGCCTTAGCTACATCCTTACCTAAATCGGTGCCGGGCTTGGAGCACGCTCCTACGCCTCCTGGGGGTTTTGACCCGGTTCACCTATAAGAGGGAAATACTAAGGGTTAATCTCCCTCTACCGGAATTACCATAATTTTCCTATCTTATCCCTATCATGGCCTAATACTAAGGCTAATATTAATAATAGTAGTTTATAATTAAAAGGTAGGGTTATTATTATTCTCAAGATAGTTAAACAAATCACCACTAATCAAAGTAAGTCTTAGTAATATTCATAGTATTAAAGTAAGGGTTTCAATATTACTAATAACAGTATTATTAATAATACTAATAATAATAATAAGAATACTACTACTAATAATAATAATAATAATAATAATAATAATAATAATAATAATAATAATAATAATGGTTATAATGATAATAATGATGATAATAATAATTGAAATCATAGTATTATTAGTAATAATAATAATAATGATAATAATAATAATAATAATAATAATAATACAAATAATAATAAGAATACGAATAATAATAATAATAATAGAGATAATAACAATGATAGTAATAGTTAGAATAATAAACATAATAATAATAATAATAATAATAATAATAATAGTAATGCTAGTGATAACGATAGTAATAATAATAATAATAATAATAATAATAATAATAATAACAATAATAATAATAACAATAATAATAATAATAATAGTGGCAATACTAATCATAATAAGAATGCTAAAAATAATAATATTAAATAATAATAATAAGAATAATAACGATGGTAATAATAGTTAAAGTAATAAATATAGTAAATATAATGATAATAATAATATTAAATAATAATAATAAGGATAATAACGATGGTAATAATAGCTAAAGTAATAAATATAGTAAATATAATGATAATAATAATAATAATAATAATAATAGTAAGAACAATAATAATAATAATAACAATAACCACCATAACCATGATAATAATAATAATAACGATAATGATAATAATAATAATAGTAATAATACTAATAATAGTAAGAATACTAAAATAATAATAATAGAGATAATAACGATGTTAGTCATAGTTAGAGTAATAAACATGATGATAATAATAATAATAATAATAATAATAGTAATAGTAATGGTAATAATAATAATAGTAAATATAATAATAATAACACAACAAGGTTTTAGTATTAATTAATACCATTAATTAGAAGTTCTTCGGGATAAATGTTAGGACATAATAGTAATAATAGTGGTAATAGGAATAGTAATAATAATAATAGTAAATATAATAATAATAACACAACAAGGTTTTAGTATTAATTAATACCATTAATTAGAAGTTCTTCGGGATAAATGTTAGGACATAATAGTAATAATAGTGGTAGTAATAATAGTAGTAATAATAATAATGATAATAATAATCATAATAACACTAATAATAATAGTTAATAATATTAAAAATCATTAACACATTTAATAAACAGGGTTTAGGGGTTAAGGAGTTGGGGAACAACCTAGGCTAGGTGGTGGTGCCGGCGGCGGCGGTGGAGGAAGGAAGAAGTGGAGAGGTGGATGTGGAGGCTAGGGGAGAGGGAAGTAGGGGAAAATGGAGGTGTGGGGTGGTAGGGCAGGATCCCCTGGTTGTTTTGGGGGGTAGAGGCGGTGCTGCAGGCGGCGGTATTGGCGACAACCGGCGGCACGAAGGGTGGCGCGGGGTCGAATGGGGTTGTTCGAGTAGGCAATTTTGCACGGCTGGGGTGGCTCGTGCAGGGCAAGGCAAGGAAGGCTGGTGGTTGGGTTGTGTAGAGGGCGGTGCAGGGAGAATTTTGGTGGCCGGAGTGGGCGGCAAAGGCGGCCGACGGCGGAGGAATGGCTGGCTGAATAAGGGGTGGCGCGCGGTTTGGTTTTCTGGGCTGCCAAATTCCAAACCCGATTATGGCAGTCCTCGGGGCTATTTATAGGTCGATCGGAAGGGAAAAAAGACAAGGAGGAGTGGGAGAGTAGAGGGGTAGGGTTATGGCTTCTGTCCGGCGAGAATGGTCGGCGTAGGTCTGCGTGTGCAGACCGTGAGTTGTCAGGGAGAGAGAGGGATGGCGTGCAGGAGAAGGAAGAGGTGGCCCTGTCAAAATGGTAGGGAAGTCAGCGGGGAGGAATGGCCGGTGCAGTTGGGTGTGGTTGTTGCAGGCTTTTCGGCATCGATTTCGGGCTGCAGTGACCGAAGGTTGAAGATGAAGTGGGAGGGCTAGACCAGCGGTCCAGGGGAAAAGAAAAGAACGAAAAGGAAAGGCCAAACCGACCGGGAGAGGGGGAGAGGCGCTGGGAGCTGGGCCAAGCAGGGGGAGGGGGAGTTGGGTCAGCGAGCCGGCCTAGGTCGGGGGAAAAAGAAAAATAAGGAAGAGAAGGAAAGCAAAGAAAAGGAAAAATAGGGGGAAAAGGAGAAGAAAAAAAAGGAAAAAGAAAAGGAAAATGGGTTTAACTAAAATGATTTAATTTATAAAATAATAAAATACCATATTTTGGGGTAATAAATTTATTTAATAATTTAATATAATTAAAATATAAGGGTTTTAAAAAGATAATTGTAGTAAAGTAATGATTTGGAAAATTATTTAAATAATAAGAGTATGATAAAATAACAAAATATTTATTTTAATTTATTAAATATTTATATCAAATTTTATATGCTCAAAAATTCATAAAATAATTAAAATAAATTTAAAGGCTAATTTATTCCAAATATAATTTATTTATTAAAATATAGGCTTTTTAAAAATTTGGGGGATTACACAAACACTTCCTCCAACAAATCACAAGAAGAAACTTCAACCTTGTCTCTTAAATTTGCATTTAACCCTCCTAAAAATCTTACATATGTTTGCTCCCTTCTTTTGGTTACATCACATATGAGGGAAAGTCTTTCAAACTCTCTCGAATATTCTTCAACATTTGCATGGTCTTGATCGAGAGCAATCAGTCTTATGAAATTAGTTTGCTCAAACTCCTTAGGAATGAATTTCCTCTTCATGTGCTTCTTCAATTTTTCCCAAGTCTTTCTCTTTAATATTCCTTCTTTCTCTCTTGATTTATTCACTTTTTAAAACCAAGTACGTGCAAAATTTCTTAACTTCAAGATTGCTACTTTGCACCTCATTTGTTCATCATAATCTGTGAAGTCAAAAATTGCATCTAGAGTTTACATCCAATCTATAAAAATTTCAACATCTAACCCACCATAGAAATCAATAATATCAACCTTCGTATACCTTTCTTCATGGTCTTCAAACCTTTGAATGTAAGCTCCTTTATTTTGACTTGAATGTGCTGAATTAGAATGCTCCTCAACGTACACCATCCTTTCATTAACTTATCCACCTTTAATTTACAAAGCCCTTCATAAAATACCTTCATACTTATCATTGTGGCTTGTATTTGATCTTCCAAGTGTTGCAATTGCATCTTGGTTATAGTATCTAGAAGAGATCTCATAACATCATCATTTGCCATATTTAATTTCAAACCCAAAAAAAGAACTCCATATGCTTTCTTAATGGTATTCAACAAGATGTTGGTAAGTTCTTGGTTGAAAATCAACTAACACTCATGAATAACTTCAACTAAAATACTTTGAAGATGTAAAAAAACTTTCTAACAATGAATCTTGACAGGTTCTTTGGAAAGAAAAGGACAAAATTGGAGGAAAAAGAAAAGAAAATGGAGAAAATATTGTGAACCATCCACCCACAATAAATGTAACTTTTCAAGAAAATACCCCAAGCTAGGATCGGGAATACCTTAAGGAAGAATTCAAGATGAGCTTTGATGCCAAATTTTTTATGGATCTACATGCCCACTCCAACATGCAACCATTATCATATATCAACTCTAATTCGAATGACAAAATTCAAACTCAAAGAGTAGGAAATAGATATGAATGAAAGTGGTTTTACAAAGTAAACACTCCCAAACTACCAACTAAGGATTCACAAAGATTTTTCTCACTTGGGATCCCTCGAGAATAAGACACAAAGTAGACTTCCAAATATAAGAACAACTTTTAAGATATTTACATAGTATATCTTTAAAGACACAAATCCAAACTCACTAAGATTAATAGACATGCAAAACTTCAATTCACAAAGAATATGAAATCGAATGAAATTTAGAAAGTGAATGTTGATTAATAGAATTATCTTTGTGAGTTTCATTCGATTTCATATTTTTTGTGAATTAAAGTTGTGGTTGTTCATTCACCTTAGTGATTTTAGATATGTGTCATTGAAGATATACTTTGTAAATCTCTTCAAAGTTATTCTTACATTTGGAAGTCTAATTTGTGTCTTCTTCTTAAGGAATCCCAAGTGAGGAAATCTTTGTGAAACCTTGGTAGTTTGGGAGTGGTTACTTTTTGAAATCACTTTCATTTATATCCATTTCCTACCCTTTGATTTTGAATTTCATCATTCAAATTGGAGTTGATATATGATGGTGGTTGTATGTTGGGGTGGGCATGTATATCCACATCAAAAGTGGTATCAAAGCTCATCTTGAATCCTTCTTTAAGGTATTCTCAATCCTATTTTGGGGTATTTTCTTGTGCAGTTGCGTTTATTATGGGTGGATGGTTTGAAATTCTCTCCATCTTTGTTTCTTTTTCCTCCAATTTTGTCCTTTTCTTTCCAAATAACCTATCAAGATTCATTATTAGGAAGTTTAGTACATCTTCAAATTATCGAGTTGAAGATATTTATGTGTTAGTTGATATTCAACCAAGAACTTATCAACGTCTTGTTGAATATCATCAAGAAAGCATTTGGAGTTGTTTTTTTGGGCTCAAAATTAAAGATGGAAAATGATGATGTTATGAGATATCTTCTATAGACTATAACCAAGTTGCAATTATAAATACGGCATATGGAAGATCAAAGGCAAGCCGATAGTGATAGGTATAAAGGCATGCTACGGAGGGTTTTGCAAATTAAAGGTGGGAAAGTTAATGAAAGGATGGAGTATGTCAAGGAGCGTTCTAATTCAGAACATTCAAGTCAAAGTGAAGGAGGTTCCATTCAAAGGTTTGAAGACCATGAAGAAAGATATATGAAGGTTGATATTCTAGATTTCTATGGTGAATTAGATGCTGAAATTTTTATATATTGGATGCAAACTCTAGATGGAATTTTTTACTTCAAAGATTATGATGATCAAATGAGGTGCAAAGTAGCAATCTTGAAGTTGATAAATTTTGCATGTACTTGGTTTGAAAATGTAAAGAAATCAAGAGAGAAAGAAGGAAAACTGAAAATAAAGACATGGAAAAGTTTGAAGAAGCACATGAAGAGGAAATTCATTCCTAAGGAGTTTGAATGAAATAATTTCATTAGGATAGTTACTCTCAATCAAGACCATGCAAGTATAGAAGAATATGCAAGAGAATTTTTGCCAAAGGAAATGGAAACAACTATGGGCTTTGCTAGGGTTAGGGTGTAGGCTTGGTGGAATTTGTCGATAGTAGTGGTGAGGGAATGGTGAAGGAAGTCGAAGGTGGTGGGTGGTGGGTGGTGGGTGGTGGAGAAAAAGAGGGATTTTGGTTGTTTTAGCTATAGGTGGGGAGGGTGCATTCGATGGGTTTTATCAGTGCAATGGGTGAGGAAATGATTAGTTTGGCCAGTGGTTGTGGTGAGGCTTTGGTGACGGCTGTCGGTGCTTGGGGTGGTGTGCAGTAGGGGCAATCGAACGGGTGTTGGTGGGTTGTTTTGGCGACAATGAAGAGAAAATAAAGGAGGAGAGTAGGGCTGAGAGGGTGGTGTAAATTTTTGGTAGAAAATAGATGAAGGAAGAGGGAGGTTTAGTGCAATAAATGTGTTGCATATATATACACATGCACGAGTAGAGAGGAGAGGAGAGGAGACAAGTGAAGATCGATCAGGCATATGCTACCACAATAGATCACATAAGGAATGGTGAGAGTAGGAGTTGATGTATGAGAAGGCATGGCATGGAAGAGGAATTTTTTAGGGACAATGTTTTGTGTAGGAAAAAAGAAAGAGAAGAAAAGGAACAGGGGGATCGGCAGGTGGGGGAGAAAAGGAAAGGAAAAGGGAAAAGGAGAAAGAGAGAAAAATAAGTGGAGGGTTTTAGAATTAGATTTAGGTTAAAATAATTTTAGGCTAGGGTATTGGTATAATTTATTTAACAATTTCATGGGATTAAGATTAGGTTAAAGTATTAAGAATATAGTATAGAGATTAGGATAAAGTAAAATATTAAATTTTTAATATTAGAATTAGGTTACGATATTAGTCACTCACGATTAGGTTTAGCTAAAATTCAAGGTATTACATTTAGAATCAAACCACTACTGACCAAACTTGCTGATATGAATTAAAATGCATTTGTTTCTAGTAAATGAATTTCACATAATTTTGTGGTTGGAAAAAAATGGTATGCTCCATTCTTAAATCAAAGGCAAAAATTGTATATTTCATGTTAAAGGTTAACAACAACAAAACCTATGATATGATTGACTGGAGCTTTCTATATCAAGCACTCCACAACTTTGATTTCAAGGTAACACTCAAAAAATTATTATGGAATACATAACTATTGTATCCTCTCTCTTTTTTCTAATTAAAATGAGAGGAAGATTTAAAGTAAGCAAAGAACTTAAACAAGGATGTCATTTTCCCCTTACTTACTCATCCTCTATTGGCAAGTGTTATCGAGGCTCTTTCATTTATGTGAGAAGGATTTGTTCTATAGTAGGATGATAATTAGTACAGGAGAAAATTCTATAAGCCATTTAATGTTTGTTCATGACTTTTTGATCTTTAGAGAGGGACCTACATACACTTTAAGTACTGTTAAATAGATTTTAATAGTATTCTCTCTTTGATATGGTTAAAAAAAATTAACTATGACAGGTCTTTTTTTCTTCTTAATAATCATATGCCACACCTCTCCAAGACACGATTTTATCCATTCTCTATATTCCATATATAGTACCATTAATTACAATTTAAGTACAAAGGATCAACCTTTGAGCACTTGATGAGAAGTAGTGAATCAATATTGGCATCCTAGAATAGTAAAATTCTCTCCCATTTTGGTAGACTAGTCTTAACTAAATCCACTTTATCCTCTCTGCCTATTTACTACATATCTAGTTACTTGATCCCCAAATCAATGTCCTTGGAAGTACAACATCATCAAAGAAAATTTTAGTGGGGGCATCTAGATTATAAGTGCATTATGCCAAATATTAATCTACCTTAATTTTGGGAGAAATGTCCAAAGCTCCTTTCTAATATTTTAGTCTTAATATTTAATTATGACTTTAAACCTTGGCACTATTAATCTTATTTATTTCCCTTTCTCTTTTCTTCCCTCTTTCTTTTCTCTTTCTTGCGTGGGTTTCCCTGCCAACCCTAGACCCCCAACTAATACCAATGCTTCATGCAGCCCTCATTACCTTACCTCAATCAAATAGTTCTCACACTACTATCCCATGACCTTATTCTTTGTAACCCATTCACCTACCATAACATTAGCACCCTTACACCATTTCCTTCCCTCGTGCAAGCTACAACCCTTTATAAACCTCTCCCTCAAATGGTAAGGCATTTATTGCACAACCATAAATCATTTCCTTCCTCTCATCTATGGTTTTCTTTTCCCCTATTAATCACCATCCTTGACCTTCGCAACTCACCTAGCTAAACATCACCCAACCTCCTCGAACTCCGCTCTGTTGCTCATCACTCACCCATTGTAACCACTAACACCAGTTTTAACTCAATCATCTCAATCATTGTGTCTTTTTCTCCCTCTAGACCAAGTTGTGTTGTTTCCTTCATTCTTGGCTAGTCTTACTAAGCGGGTTGAACTTGCTAAGTTGGTTAACTCATTGAGTAAGATAACTCACTAAATAGGTGAACTTCTTCTTAGTCTTTGTTTTCATACCAAGTAAGTTCATTTTTTACTATCCCCCGCCCTTGATCTTCCCAAACCTTTCTCCTTGGTCTCGAACTATCGTTGCCCTTGTCGAGCATGCCATTTCTTTTTTCCTCTTCTCAACCAATCTTCTCAGTCTCTTCCTCTCGTGTATCTTTTTCATCTTTCTTTATTGTTCCTTGTTTGTTTTCCTACAATCTAACCTTAGGTTCTTTTTGCTTTTTTGGTGGCCTTAGAGAAGGAGACTTAAGGTTATTCTTACTTAGAGATAGGTAATGTTTAAGTAAGGATACATGTATTAGAATAAAGTTTTGATGCTATGTGTAAATTGTATTTAATATTATGCTAGTATTGTTATATTTTGTAAACAAAGTTGTTTATGTCATTATGATATTGTTGTATTGTATTATGGGATTATGAATGTTATGTGAAAGCATGGGTTGATGTGTTACTTCTTAGTTAAGCCCCGGACTTGTAACCCTAGCATGCCAACATGATCCACTATCTTATTTGTGTTGCAAAGAATGAGTTGTAAATGTGAATAAGTATTATGATTATGCTTTATGTTAGAAGTTAAAAATCAATAATGTTGGAACTTGTAGGATTTTTACGAAAGTTTGGGTGTTTCAGCTATCTTAAGGGTATTTGAGACATTTTGTGATATTATGGGAAATAATTATGGTATGGATCATTGAGGGTATTATAATTAATTACAAGTGTAATATGATCAAGTGAAGGTTGATACATGTTATAAGTTATCTAAGAAGAGACTTTGAGGTAATAAAGGTAAGATAGGGGTATTTTGGTTAATATGGGTTAAAAAATCAAATTTTGATACTTCTAAAGTGGTGCGGGCATGAAAATTTTTTAAGTATGCTACGTGAAATACTCAGAGTAATTATGAGTACCATAAGTCTAATAAAAGGAGAAAATGACTTTAATTGGGAATACTAACCCTATAGACACGCTTATTATTGCATGTGTAAGGCGTTAGAGTTAGACCTTGATTTTTGGATATGTTGTTAGCAATGATATATTAGAAAGGTGTGTTAAATTTTGTGGTTAGATGAAACTTATCAAATTTGTGCTTGGCTTGTAAAAATTAGGGTTTATAGGGGAGCTGTGGTCCTTCCCCTTAGTGAATGACCCAAATTATCTTTTAGTTGTGTTTTAAGTTCTTTGAATATTTATGATAAGCTTGCATGAAAATATAAAGATGACTGACAATCTAATAAGATATTAATATCTAAAGTGAAATGTCACATAAGTTATGATTGAGTTTTACTAGTTTGTTCCATCGAATGAGAATAGTGGTTGGGAGCATTTTACCTTGGGAGTTTTACCAGTTCATTCCATTGGATGATAATAGTGGTCAGAAGCATTCTACCTTAGGAGTTTTTGTGACACCCAGGTTTTTAGGACTTGACAAATTTGTTTACAGAGTTGAGAGATGAAGCTAAAATAATAAAAATAAAGGGTGTTACTACTACACTTAGTATAAATCCATATTCCTCTACCATTCTCATACCAAGTGCTAAGATTAAAATTATTACTCTACTTACAATTAACAACATGATTACAATAAACAAAATAGAGAAGACAACAGATAAGTATTGTGCTAAATAAAATCAACATCAGCTATTTACAAAACTCAAAGGAGATAAAGATAGGAGGACACAAGCGTCCCAATACAACTGAAATCAAATATACCAAAAGACACCAGATATCCCTAGACTCTCAAACTAAACTACCAGCTTTCGAATGAACTCAGAAGCTGATCTACAAAGGCTATCACTCATTTAATAGGTAAGGCCCATGAAAGAAACCCTTCAGTACAATGGTATCGAGTAACCATTTATACTAAGCCAAAATGAAAACCTAGCATGGAACATATACAAGGCATCACAATAATGCATGGTATAAAACTTCAATATATACATGCATTTATTGAAATGAGATAATCATTCATATAGCCACGTACCACCAAGGCCATAAACTATTCATACTCATTCATCTTGAACAAATTAAAACTTACCAATGGAACATCCAAGAGATGTTCTTTGTAATGTAATTAGAAACAACATCAACCCAAAACCAAAACAACAATAACATATCACATACCTTATTATTAATACCAATAAATCTCATAACATAGCTAAGCTCACAAGAAAATAACAATAACAACTCATAACATCACAGGTAGGTACGAAGGTTGCTACCAAAACATAGGTAGGCACAAAGGCTAATACCGACCAATCCAATTATCCAATAATTATTTACATTTGATAATAATTGTAACAACCCCAACATTCACTACTAAAAAAATTTATTTTATTAAAAGATAATCATAGGCAAAAATAGTAAATTTTAGGGATGTTACCGCCATACTTAGTACTAAACTAGTTTTCTTCTACAGTTCCAGTACCAAGTGCTAAGGCTTAGAAGGGCATAACACGATTTACACTAATTCCAATTTTCATTTAAATCATAGTAGTGCGTTAAATTATATCACAAATGGATAAAATCCACTATTAAGGTTACAAGAATAAAAACATTAAACAAGGAAATAATAAGGTTAAGAGAAACATAAAAGCTTCCCGGATAATCCTCACACTCTTACTCGATAATAACTTGAATAACACATGCAGATAATCTATAAGGGACACTGCCCATTGAATAGGCAGGAGCCCACAAATAGAATTCTTCATTACTACGGTACTGAATAACCCTTTATACAAAACTAAAAGGTAGGGCTCGCATGCAACACATCATTCAAACATATATCAGAATACTACACACATGATGTATATAAATAAACACAACAAACATAGGATAGACTCGTACCATAGAAATCATATATCACAAGTCCATTTATTTAGTATTTCCAGCACTTACCATGAGCGGCATGCACCAAGGCCATGTTTATATCATAACAATAGATCATAATGGTGACATTAAAATTAGCTGGTCTTAAGCCATTGATTAAATATTATTTAATATTATCTCTCAAATTATATCCATGTGAGTACAATAACCCCACTATTATAGCCTATGGATCGGAAATACACTTCTAGATAGAACACTTATGGGCTCTATTATTTGCTGGTGGATTGATCTCCAAGAAAAAATGCTCCTGGCCACTATTCTCACCGGTAGATCGATCTGACCCCGACTCACATAGTGTTCCGCTATAAGTAATTAATATTTTTCCCTTGATTTATTATCATCCAAGGTTTGATTTATTGAGCTTGGGATCCCCCACTATTATAGCCATTGGATCATAATACGCTCCTGGGCATAACACACTTGACCACTATTATTTGCTGGTGAACCTGTCTTTAGGGCAAAAGGCTCTTAGCCACTATTCTCCCCAGTGGATCAATCTGGGCCCGACTCAATAACCTTTCACTTTGAATGATTAGTCTTTTTCCATTTTGTTAACACAACAATTCTATTTATTTAACTTGAGGGGGAGATCACGAACCCGGAGACACAAAGGTACACTAGTCATATTGGCCCATACAAGCAGCACGGTACCTTCCAACCATCAACACAGGAATGCAAAGGTATCATGGTCGCATTGATGCACGAGGACACATAGTATCCTACCAACAAGGATACCTAATCCATAAGTATGCATACTCCTTAAGTAGATCGGTAGAGATAAATAAAGTAAGATGTAGGGCCTATCTAGGGTACTAAGGTAAACCATCAAAATCTAGAATAATCATGGACTAAACTATGTCTTTAGGGTAGTGACCCTTAAAGAGCCACCATTCCAGATCTTGAAGTCTTCTACTTTAATTATTAGTGTCTTAAATAAGGTGACCACGAAAAACACATCGATTATATAATTATTCATTTTTATTTACTTTCATTATTATTAAGCATTCTTTATTAGTATCATTGTTTGTGCTAACTTAAATAGTCCACTAAGGTCATCTTAGGTTCCAATTCTTATACTTAAACACCTTAGGTCAAAATGACCAAAATGCCTCTAAGGCTAAGGCTTCCTCTTATCACCTCTTTTCATCACATAATTTATGTTTATTTATCCACATGCCATAATAGGTTATCATATTATAATTATGCTACCGGTCATGGAATCAAGTACTCTACATACCAAAAGGATCATTGAACATATATCCTAACATGTACTTCTAGCACATCCAATACATATTTCCATGCATAATTAACAATCAAGGCACCTCTTACATGATTATGAAATCGACATAATAACATACCCTTAATTATCCATTCAATCCTAAATCATGCATTTCTCTTATGATACACACCAATTTACTGAAATACCCTCATCCGTATAATATACCTGATTATACTTAAACAAGTGATACTAACACCATAAACCCTTATTCTATTATTTAATATCCCTTATAACTTATTAGGAAGGATCATTAGATTCAATTGCCATGTTATATACAATTTACAGATTTACCCCTTCTCACCTACAAAATTACCAATTTACCCACCTTGCTTGCCTATATACTAAAATACCCCCCTTTTACTTGCCAAATTACCAAATTACCCCTCATACTTGTATAATTACCAAAAGTACCCCTCGTAATTATTAAATTAGCAACATACCCTTCATACTTGTATAATTACTAAAATACCCTTCATGTTTGTATAATCACCAAAATACACTTCATACTTGGTAAATTACCAAATTACCCTCTTCATTCATAAAATTACCAAGTTACCCCCTTTTTCATGCCAAAATCACCAAAATACCCTTCTTACCTACTAAATTATCAAATTACCCTTTTCATTCATAGATTTACCAAGTTACCCCTTTTTTATGCCAATTACTATAATACTCACACATAAAATATTATCATCCATGGTCCACATGTATTTTCTAACACCACCAACCATTATTATTCATTATTAATACCCATTATCACCTACCATGCACATTTATTTAGACCACACCCTATGTACAGGTAAAAATTACTAAAATGCCCTTAGGGCTCATATTAACATTATCTCTACTACAAATGGCCATATTTTCTTATCATGAAATATACATGCATCTAATATTATTATTAACAACAAGGCTCCTTTCTTAACCATCATTACTACACGTGACACATTTTATAATATAGCATAATTTTTATTCCAACTTTCAACATATGCTATAATTCATGATATACTTAACATCACATGATGTGTACACAAACATATTCAAAAACCCTAATGTGCTAGTATACTTATATCCACACATTTTAGTAGGGTATAATGGTTACCTTATTTCCAACAATAATTAAACTTTATCGGTACCCCGATTAAAAATTTTAAGCTTTTATTAGTAAAATTTGTACCTAGAAATAATATAAAAATTAGCATATTAGTAGTAGAAAATTAAAATAATAGATTTTTATCAAAAATCTTATTAAATACATACTAATACTGACTATATTTATACCTTAAGAATTGGTTAAGTAAACTTAGAATATGCAAGAAATCTCATGCTGCATGGTAGGGTGAGCTACATGCATGAAGAAAAGGGAGAAAGGAAATGGGGAATTAAGGGTGGAAGGGGAGGTGAACAAAGGTGGAAAAGGAGGCTCGGGTGGTGGGATAAAGGAAGAGTTGGGGTGGTGGTTGGGTGCAGGAAGGGTGCAGGGATGTAGGTGGTGGTCGGGGGTCATAGATTGGTGACTCAGGGAGATGGAGATGATGGCAGTAGGGCTGGAAAGGAGGTGCAAAGGAAGAGAGAAGAAGAAGGAAGGAAGGAAAAAAGAAGAGGATAAATGAGGGTGTTGTAGGGGAAATCTCAGTAGGATAAGGTAGGGAGGTGGTAGAGGAGGCGTTAGGGGATTGAGGGGTGGCTTCGGCAGCGGTGGAAGAGGGGAGGCGACAACACAAGGTGGTGGTGCAGGGTGAAGGTCAAGAAGGAGAAGAAAATAAAAAAGAAGGGAAAGGTGGTTGTACATGGCTAGTGGTGGCTATTGGATGGTGTAAGGAGGAAGTAGGGGAGGTTAGGGAGTTGGTGTGGTGGTTGGTTGGGCGGCGGAGACGATGGTTGGAGGTGGCAAAGAAAAAATAGGAGAGAAGAGAAGAAGAAGGAAAGAAAGGAGAAAAGGCAAGCAGGGTCAAGGAAGGATACTCGAGGACGGTAGAAAATGGGTAGAGGAGAAGAAAAGGAAGAGGGAAAGGAGGGATGCAGGGGTGTAGGGTTAGGTGGCTGCAGGTCGGGTAGGATGGCAATGAAGGGAAACGAGGAAAGGGAAAAGAAAAAGATGCATGCTAGGGTTGCAGGGAGGTATGTAGGGTCGAAAATGGAAGGGAAATGGATGGGAGAGAGAGAGAGGGCGGCTAGACTACAATGGCAGGTGTAGAAGAGGGGGAAGTTGCAGGGGAGTAGGTGCAACATGGCTTAGCTTGGCATACAGGGGGAGAAAGAAGAAGCGGGCAGGCCCGTGCGCGAGGGAGATGAAGAAAAGAAGGAAGAGTGGTTGGGTTGGTCCAATTGGGGAACAAAGAAGGAAGAAAAAGAAGGGAGGAGGGGGCTGGATAGGCAAAAGGGGAAGGAGGATAGTGGCCCAGCGGGGTAGAAAGGAGGAGAAGAGGGTTAGGCGGCCCAAGTAAGGAAGAAAAGAAGGGAAAGGAAAAAATGAAGGAAAAAGGAAAAAGGGGAAAGGGGAAAAGAAGAATAAAATAATTTTTGGAATTAGGGTTAACAATTATTTATATGGATAAATTATTTTAATAAATTTATTTATTTAAAAATTAATATATTAATTTAAGAGGATAATTTTAGTAAAATATGGGTTTGGAAAATTATTTAGATAAAAAGAGTAAGATGAACTAACAAAATATTTATTTTAATTTATTAAATAATCAGTCCATTTTAATAATCAAAAGTCTACAAAATAATTAAGTTAATGATTTAAAAATAAATTATTCCAAATAAGGGTTAATCATTAAATTTTAGGTTTTATAATTTTGGAGTATTACAATAATCATTTATAATTTTATGTACTTCGAGTTCAAGGGCTTCATTATTCTTAAACCGATGGAACAATCCGAATTAACTCTCAGGGACAACACATTTGAGCCACTATTATCATCCGATGGAACAGAACCAACACCTCTCATGGCAAAATGCACTTGAACTACTATTTTTACATCGGTGGAATGGTCTAAAGCGCCTCTCAGAGACAATACACCTAAGCCACTATTATCATCCAGTGGAATAGACTCAACACCTCGATCTTAACTCGCGTAATCTTCCACTTTACATGATTAATGCCTTATACTTTAGTTAAGTATCTCAACTGTATTCTTATTCATGTTGAGTGTAGGTCCCCATTGTTCTTAATCCGATGGAATGGATCCAACACCTATTGAGAATGACACCTGAGACACTATTATCGTCTGGTGGAATAGTTTAAAGCACCTCTCAAGGAAAACACACCTGAGCCACTATTATTGTCTGGTAAAATGGAACCAAAACCTCGACCTAATTCACGTGATCTTTCACTTTAAATGATTCATATCCTATGCAGTGTTGTTAATACGAGGTTATCTTAAAAGTCTCATTCAATTTGTAGGTCTTAAAATTGATAAACACATAAACCAATCACATAATTCTCGAGACCGACCTTGGCTTAATATTTTACATTTGGGCGCATTAGGTTGAAAATGACCAAAATGTCCTTAAGGTCATAATTACCACATTGCCATCCTCTTTAATTACCAAAACTATTTTAGTTACAGGTTTATCATGAAAGGCTAAAACATAATAATAAAATTATTTATCGTTTAATTTAAATTACTAGATAAGTTAAATGACCATTTTGTCATTGTTTAAGAATTTGCATATAAAACCCTAACGTGCATACCAAAATGACCAAACCCCTAAGATAATATAATCTCATGCTTAACAACATATAATACATATTAGACATGCCTATCATGGTAAAAACTTAATACACATAAAATGACCAAATTGCCTCTAGAGCACACATCCATTATTATTATTCCATAAATTTATCTAACATGATCATACTATCATTTCCCACGTACATGTTAAACATTATCATAATAATCATTTTGTCATACTTTTGTACCCAAAATATGTTATATATGATAACATGCTCTTTTTACCAATTTTTAGGATATAGTAGATAACACATAATTATAATGTAGCGAATCATGCTTAACATATTTCAGACGCAAAACCCCTAATGTGCTATCGTGCAAAATTTACCATTTTAGTAAGGAATAAAAGTTACAATATGGAAAACATACTTTACACAATTTATACATCAAAACCTTTAAGTGTTATCATGCGATGTCTGACATTTTAGTAGGGTATAACATTTACCTGAATTCAAACAAAAATGTAAAATAGAGGTATCCTACTGAATACTACAATATTCGGTATAAAATTTACCTGAATTCAAACAAAAATGTAAAATGGAGGTATCCTACTGAATACTACAAGATTCTACTAATCAACTTTTATACCTAAAAATAATACCAAAATTACCAAATTAATATTTATCGAATAATATAATAATTACAATAATAAAATATCTATATTTTTTAAATACCCTCACTTATTAATAATAGGTACCAAAAATTATAAAAGACAAAAACACTTCCTCTCATGCTACATGGGCAACGTAAGCAGCTCATGAGGAGGTTGGACTGTCGGCTTGGTTATTGGTGATGGCTTTGGTGGAAGGGGAAGGTAGGGGTGGTAGAGATGGTGGTGATTGTTGGTGCTGTCAGTAAGAGATGGTGGTGATTGGAGGGGTGGCTCGGTTGGAGGTTGATAGTAAGGTAGTGGCTGGGGCACGCAAGAAGAAGAGGAGGGAAGGAGGAAGGTGATGCATGGCTACAAGGGAGCTGGTGTAGGAGGTTGTGGTGGTGCTGTGTAGGGTGGGGATGCACAACTGGAGGTGGACTGGTGGTGCATGCAAGGTGGTGATGGTGTAGATGTGGGTTATTGGTGTTGATATGATGGTTGCGAAGTGGTGGAGGTGCTAGGGGGAGTTGTGTAGAGGATGCCTTGGCTAGTGCAGTGTAGGAAGGAGGGAAAGGAAGGCAGTAATAGAGAGGGTTGAAGAGGGTGGTGGTTGGCTGCGATAGAAATGACCAGTGGAATGGTGAGATACTCTAGAGGTTATCTTCATAGGGGAGGAGAAGGAAGGAAGAAAAGAGAAGAAGGAGAATGGGAAGGGGAGTCATTTAAGGTGATGGTTGTTGGGTTCGTGTAGGTAGAAAGGAGATAGGGAAGGGAGATGGATGGTTGGGAAAGGTTGGGTGACACACAAAAATGAAGGGGTATGAAGAAGAGGAAAGAAAGGCTCAGGGGTTGCTTAAATGGACAAGGGCAGGGGATGGTATTGTGTGTTATTTCAAGAGGAAATAAAACCAAATGGAATTGAGAGGGAATGAGTAGGGAAGGGAAATTGGGGAAGAGTGTAGAGGGTTGGTGGTGCAAAAAAATGGTTGTGCGCATAGGGTAGGGGTGTGTGCGTGGCGCCTGCTTGGGCTGGGAAAATCGAACAAGAAAATAGAGGGGGGGAGGAGACTAGATGGTTCCATGAAAAAAAGAAGAGAACGTTAAGTGGTGTGATGGTTTGAATGGCCGAGGGTCGTTGGTGTTGTGTGCGTATGTATGTATTTACATATAGGGTGAGTGGAGTGAGAGTGACGGTGATGGGGTATGATTTAGCAAAATGTGATGGGGTTGTAGCATGAGAGGGGGAGGGATTTGGGGAGAGTGTTTGGGGGAGGGATTTTGAGGCATGGTAAGGGTAGATTAGGGGATAAAAATGGTGGGATATATATATGCATATATATTAGTTTTTAAGTTTAGTTTGGATAGATTAGGGTATTAGGTAGGAAAAATAACCTGAAAAAATAATATAGTTTAGGATAGGTTTAATAAGAAAGTGATCCAAAGTCAAAATTGGCCCATGAACCTGTGGCACTTGTTTTGGAAGCCCTTGGGTTTTCCCCATTTGCTCACAAGTCAGAATCTGTTACATGTCTTACCTGGGCGTGTGATTAAAGCCTTATTCAGTAAAGACCAAGCAAGTAGAAGCCCAAGGAGATCCGTGGTTATTTTAGTCTTGTTTATTTTTATTTTTGTGTTTTTATTATTATAATAAATAATGTAGCTCTTTCAAATGGATATTTTATCCCATTAAGAAGGGAGGCAAAAGGTGCTCTAGATTAAGGAATTGCTGTTGTTTCATTTCTATTCATTAAGAAGCATTTGATGCCTTAATGAGGGGAGTTAAAAGGGGGGCATATATTTAATTCTTAGCTGTTATAGCTCAACGGTTTTGGGGCTATTATTTAGCCAAACCGTTGGCTTTCTTTTGCTGTATGATATTTCCCATAAATACAAGTTTGAAGAGAGGAATAATAATTCCTGATTATTCACAATATACCTTATGGTTTTCTCTTTGCTTTGAGTTTGTCTCGAGTTAAAGATTATTTTCTTATAGCTTTGAGTTTGTCTTGAGTTATAAGATTAGGGTGAGCTTTGAGTTTGTCATGAGTTCTTGTCTAAGATCCTAGAACTTTGAGTGTGTTCTTGAGTTTTGGTTCATTTTCGTTATTTTATTGCTAATTACTTTCTGTCCAAATTTGAGTATTCCTTCTTGAGACTAAAATTAACTTTGTGATCTAAGAGGGTGTTTTGAGAAATACATCATTTGGTATCAAATCTTTGGCGTGGAGGTTCAAGGAAGATCATGTTTTTGTTGAGAAAGAAAACCGCTGGAATTCATCTGGTTTTTTAGTCAACTTTGAAGAGCGATATCTCAGCCCTCAAAAATCCAAATCAATCGATTCTTTTTTTTTGAATCTAGGTATTTTTCTGTTTAGAATACTCATATTTAATTTCAGAATTTTTGGAAACTTTTTTCTATTAAACTGGGCAGTTTTCCGTGAACTGTGCAAACACGAAGCAAATCCAGCGCATCAGATTTCAACTGAAGATTTCTCCTTCATCCGGACAACTTTTGAGGAGTTTATTTTTTTGAAATTTCTTAAATTTTCCTGAATTTTGACAATCTTTAAGCCTTTGAGAGTCTCAAGTCCATTTTCATTTTTGTTTAGTTTCGGCTGAATATCTATTGTACTTGTAATAACCTAGCAAAATAGTGAAAAGTCATGGCTGGTGGTGAGGAGGTTGCTAAGATGTTACAGGTTATCGCTCAAAAATTAGAGAAGATGGAGAAAAAATCAGAGGAGGATAGGGTGAGCCAAAATACTAGAATGGATGCAATAACCGAAATGGTTTTGAAAACCACTAGGAAACTGAACGAGTTGGAGAATGAGGAAGAAAGTAGCGGTAGCAATTTTAGACAATTTGATGAAGATAGGGGGATTAAAGATTGACCTACCTGAATTTGATGGGGGGCATGATAGTGAGGCTTTTCTATATTGGGTAAGACAAATAGAAACTGTGTTTGAGTATAAGGGGTTTGATGACAGGAAGAAGTTCAAACTAGCTATCCTCAAACTCACTAAACTCGCTGCCCTATGGTATGAAAACCTCAAGGTGAATAGGAGGAGAGAGGGAAAAGAAAGAATAAACTCATGGGATAAGTTGAAAAAAAAGATGAGGGATAAATGGGTGAATAAGGAGTACGAGCAGGAGAAATACTTAAAATTGACCCATCTTTTCCAAGAAAATATGAGCGTGGAAGATTACATTAAAGAATTTGAGAAGTTGTGTGTGGTTTGTGATTTGCAAGAAAAGGAGACCTTCAAAATTGCTCATTTTGTTAAGGGTCTTTCTAAGGGGATTAACCAAAAGGTGGAGGTAACTCACTACACCACTTTTAGTGATGTTTGTAAACTGGCTATTAGATATGAGTCTCACTTGAAATAGGAGAATCCCAAAAATACTTCTTTCAAAAGTCCCGTGAAATTTACTCCATCTTACTCTAAGGGGGGTACGTTTCAAAACAAGTCAGGAGGTACTTTTCAAAACAAATCTTTCTCTTCTAGTTCAAAATTTGATAAAGGGAAGGACAAGGCTGTAATTTCACCTAGTGAACTTGCTACTAGGAGAAGGTGTTTTAAATGTCATGGTAGAGGACATATGGCGTCGGAGTGTCCTAGCAAAAATCTGATGACAACCGCTCAATATGCCATGTTTGATGAGGAATAAAAGCTTTATAATTTCATTACTCTAGAAGAAGATAACGAAGAAGAAGAGCTTGATGAGATCCCACTAGAAAGCGAGCTTAATATGATGGTGGTTCGCAAAATTTTGTTTAGTGAATTAGAAAATGATGAAAGGCAAAGAAACAATCTATTCCATACTAGGTGTAAGATTGGTGAGAAAACTTGCAATGTGATTGTTGATGGTGGAGCACAAACTGATGTGATCTCTAATGAAGTCGTGAGTAAGTTGAAACTTACCACTAGGGATCACGATGAGCCTTACAAGCTGAATTGGTTGAATGATGGTGTGGGAGTAAGAGTGAAGAAGCAAGCTTTGGTTTCTTATTCCATTGGAGGGTTTGAAGATGAAAGGTGGTGTGACATACTGCCTATGGATGCATGTCACTTGCTGCTTGGAAGACCATGGCAATTTGATCATGACTCGGAGCATAAAGGTAGATCTAATGTTTATATTGTAACAACTAAAGAAGGTAGAAGAGTTAGATTATTGCCTTTACCGCCCAAAGTTGCTAAGAAAGAAAAAGAGAAAAGCAACTATCTTGTAACTTGTAACTTGTAATGAGTTTAAAAGAATAGAGTAAGAAAATGGGGGAGGGTATGCTTTGGTTGTGAGAACCAAAGATAATAATAGTACTACTTGTAATCACTGATCCCTATTAAATGAGTTATTAGAAGAGTACAAAGATGTGTTCCCCAATGACTTGCCCAAAGGCCTACCTCCAATTAAAGGCATTGAGCACGCCATTGACTTGATTCCAGGAGCACCTTTGCCCAATAAGGATGCCTATAGGTGTAACCGGGAAGAGAGTAAGGAACTTGAGAGGCAAGTGAATGAGCTGATCAAAAGAGGCTATGTGAGGGAGAGCCTTAGTCCTTGCGTCGTTCCTGCACTCTTAGTACCTAAGAAAGATGGTACTTGGAGGATGTGTGTTGATAGCCGTTCCATTAACAATATAACGGTCAAATACCGTTTCCCTATGCCTCGTTTGCAAGATATGTTAGATGAGTTGAGTGGTGCCTTAGTCTTTTCCAAAATAGACTTAAGGAGTGGCTACCATCAAATGAGAATTCGAGAGGGGGATGAATGGAAAACGGCTTTCAAAACAAAGCAAGGGTTGTATGAGTGGTTGGTGATGCCATTTGGGCTTTGCAACACACCAAGCTCCTTCATGAGATTGATGAATGAAGTCCTCCGTCTTTTTTTGAATGATTTTATTGTTGTTTACTTAGATGACATTCTTGTGTATAGTAAAAACAATGAAGATCATGTAATTCATTTAAGGAGGTTGTTTGAAAATTTGAGGGAGGTGAAGTTGTATGGTAAGCTTGAGAAATGTGTATTCATGACTCCTAGTGTTGTATTTTTAGGATACATTGTAACGGGAGAGGGCGTTCATGTAGATCCAGAAAAGGTGAAGGCAGCTCAATCATGGTTGGCTCCAACCAATGTGCACGAAGTTAGAAGTTTTCATGGACTAGCCTCCTTCTATAGGCGGTTCATTAAGAACTTCTCAACCATCATGGCTCCAATCACACAATTAACGAAGAAAGGTAGTTTTGAGTGGACTGAAGAGGCACAAAAGGCCTTTGAGAAGGTCAAATCTCTTCTTTGCAATGCTCCTATACTTGTGCTTCCATATTTCAACAAAGTGTTTGAGGTGGAGTGTGGTGCGAGTGGGATAGGGATAGGTGTTGTTTTGATACAAGAAAAGAAGCTTGTGAGTTACTTTAGTGAGAAGTTGAATGGGGCAAAGATGAACTATTCCACTTATGATCGTGAGTTTTATGCCATAGTTAGAGCGCTTGATCATTGGTCTCACTACCTTAGACCAAAACTATTCGTTCTTCATTATGATCATGAGGCTCTAAAATTCATACATGGGCAGCAAAAGCTCAACAAGATACATGCTAAATGGGTGGAGTTTCTCCAATCATTTACTTTCAGTTCCAAGTACAAAGATGGCAAGAGTAATGTTGTGGCTGACACATTGTCTCATCGAAACTACTTGCTTTCCATGGTGGATGCAAAGATCTTGGGTTTTGAACAACTCAAGGAGTGTTACAAAGCTGATCCCGACTTTGCTAGTGAGATGGGAAGTCCTACTAAGGAGTTTGTATGGCAAGATGGTTACCTCTTTAAGGGTAACAAGTTGTGTGTTCCGAAGAGTGGAGTAAGGGAGTTGTTGGTGAGAGAAGTCCATAGTGGGGGATTGGCCGGACATTTTGTGATCCAAAAGACCCTTGATATTTTAAGCGAGCCCTTCTATTGGCCTAGAATGATCAAGGATGTTACTCATGTTGTTCAGAGATGTGCTACTTGTCAAAAGGCTAGGGGACACTTCACTAAGGGTCTCTACACTCCATTGCCAGTTCCGGATGCTCCATGGGAAAGTGTCAGTATGGATTTTATTGTGGGTTTGCCAAAGACGCAAAGGGGAAAAGATAACATCATGGTAGTAGTAGATAGATTCTCTAAAATGGTACATTTTGTAGCTTGTAATAAAACTGATGATGCCTTGAAAGTGGGCGAACTATACTTCAAGGAAGTTGTCAAACTCCATGGCATTCCTCGAAGTATAGTATCTGATAGGGACTCCAAATTCCTTAGTCACTTTTGGAGGACTGTAATACCCCAAAATTTTCGAAAACTTATATTTTAATAAATTACTTTTATTTGGAATAAAATTGCTTTAAGATTATTTATTTTAATTATTGTATAGATTTTAGAGTATGTAAATTTGGATAAGAGTATTTAATAAATTAAAAAAAAAATATTTTGCTATTTATCATATTATTTTATTTAAATAATTTTCCAAACTAATATTTTACCAACATTATCTTTTTTAAACTAAAATATTAGATTATAATAAATTAAATTATTAAATTAAATAATTTACCAAGAATATTATATTTTATGATTTTATAAATTAAATTAAATTACTTTTCCTATTTTTCCATTCCCCCTTTTGCCCTTTTTCCCTTTTTTCCTCTTTCTTCTTTTCTTTTTCTTTTTTTTTCCTTTTCCCTCGGGCTGCCTCGCCAGGCCAGCCCTCCCCTGCGCACTGGGGCTTCGGCCCGCCTCCTCCCTCGCGCACGCCGCCTAGCACACCAGCCCAAATGCCTCCTTATTTTCCCCTGGACCGACCGGCTCCCTCCTTTTCCTGCGTCGGTCCAGCCGCCCGCCAGTCCCTTTCTTCTTCTCCTTCCCTTCTTCTCCCACGCCCGACAGCCTGCGCACGACGAGCACGCCGCCGCCTGCAACCCGGCCACCACCTACCTCCCTGCCCTCTCTCTTCCTCTCTCCCCCGTCATTTTCTTTCCTCATTCGAACCCAACCAACCCCTGCATCCCTAGCCGCGTGCCCCTGTTTCTTTCCTTCTTCTTCCCCGTCTTCCCCTGCCACCCAACCACCACCTGCCACCTGTAGCGCCGATCGTCGGCCATCCCTGCCCCTCTCTTCTCCCTCTTCTTTTTCTCCATCTCCCCAGCCCTCCATTCCCCTCATTTTCGAGCCCTTCTCCTTCCCCGAGCTCCCTTTTCTCTCCTTCCTTCTCCCTCCATTCTCCTCCACGTTTTTTTATCACCCCCGCCCGCACCACCTCGCCCAGCCCCTGCGCCGCCTTCTGCCACCACCTACTACCACCCTGCACCACCACGCCGCCCCTCGAGCCCTACACTCCCTCCCTTCTCGACCCCTCTTCTTTTTTCTCCCCAGTTTTCCCCCTTACCACCGAGTCGCCTGCAACCGCCACTTCCGCCGCCGTCCGACCACCTCTGCCGCCACCCAACCCACCGTTCGACACTCTACAACCGCCACACCTTAGTTGGCCGAAACCAACCCTTGCACCCCTCCATTTTCCCCTCTCATTTTCCTTCCTTCACAACCCTTTTCCCTCGACCCATCTTGGCAGCCAACTTCGCCGCCTTGAGCCGCCGTGAAACCACCCTTAGCCTGCACCTACAACCCCTCTTCACTTCTGCACCATTCCCCTGCCTTGAAACCTCCCCCAACCACCTTCTTTTCTAGCCTAAATACCCTAACCCGAAAATAATGGATTTTGCTCCCTTCACCCCTCTTCGAGCCTTTTCCCCTCTCTTTTCTGCATGAAACTCACGCTGCTCATGCAGCGTGAGCCCCCCCCTTATTTTGAAAATTATTTGGCTAATTTTTAAGGTATAATGGTATTTTATGTTAAGTGTTTTATTAATTAAAATTTATAAAGTTTTATGCTTGGATTCTTATTTCTAACATAATTATGATGGATATTATTTTTAGGTGTTGAGTTGCTAATTATACTTGGTAAGATTTGATATTTTGCGGGATTAAGGTAACCGTTAATCCTCCCTTAAATCTATGGAAAAACGTATGCTAGCACATTAAGGGTTTAGTATGATTTTATGCATAGTTTGTATGCTTAGCACGATATGTATATGGTTTCTTATATTGTTTGATAAAAAGGAAAAGCATGATGACTTTTGTGCCATATGTAGGTATGTTAATTAAGGAAGGAGTTTGATTATGGATGGAAATGTTAAATACTTGTTTATGATGTATCATGTTGCTAATGCATGAATAATGTTATTGTCTAAGGGTATTTTAGTAATTAAGCTTATGAGGTATGTGAATCAATGTATGTAGTTGCTAATGAGTATTATGTAGAATAATGACAAGTTGGTGGCCTTAGATGATAAAAATGAAGTATTAATATCATTATTTTATGTAGTGTTAGTAAATTCATAAAAATGGTGAATAAAGGGGTTGAATGGAAGTTTTATAAGTGAAAAGGGTATTTCGGTAATTTTATAAGTAAAAGGGTTAATATGGTAATTTTGGAGGTAGAGGGGCAAAATAGTCATTTCATAAGTAAAAGGGTAATATGGTAAATTTTATAAGTGAATGGTGAAGTGGTAATTTATAAGTAAAGGGTAAAATGGTAATTTTGGAAAGGAAGGGCAAAATGGTAATTTTGTAAGGGTAAAATAAAAATGGTAACTTTGGATGTAAAAGGGTAAAATAGTAATTTGTAAAGTAAAAGGAGTGTTATGGTAATTTTATAAATAAAAGGGTATTGTGATAATTTTGTAAATAAAAGGATATTATGGTAATTTGAAAGTAAGGGGTAAAAGGGTAATTTTGAAGTTAAGAGGATATTTATGGTAAACTTGGGAATAGGGGTAACTTGGTAATTATGATAACGATGAAAGATAATTTAGTAATTAAATTATGACTGGAGAAGGGCAATTTGGTAATTTATCTAATTGAAGGGGCAATTTGGTAATTTAGCCGATTAAAGGGTAAAGTGATAACTATTTAACCAACTAAAGGGGCAAAATAGTAATCATGATAATGAAGGAGGGTAATTTAATAATTTATCCAACTCGATGGCAGTTTTGTAATTATAACAAAGGAGAAGGGCGATTTGGTAATATAACCAACCAAATGGGAAATATGATAAGTGTAGTAATTATGAGGGGTGAATGGTGATCTAAAAAGTGTATGAAATAATTTGGTAATCTAAATTGGACAAAGGGTAATTTGGTAATTACGCAACCTAAAGGGTAATGGAGAAAATCGTCAAGTAAGGAACAGATACTTAACAATTATATAAGTAAAGGGCAAATGAGTAATTTGCACCTAACATGTCTTTGAGATTGTGGAACATTATAATATGATTCAAATAATGCTGATTAGCCAAGTAAGAGTATTTGATAATTAGTATGGCCTTAATGATCTCTGTGTGATTTCTAGATAATCATCTGAATAAGAAATGATTAATGATATCATAACGATTAAAAGTGAATAAGTATCGGATTATCGTGCTTTTCGTGATCACCTTAATTAAGACACTATTACTTAAAGTGAAAGACCTCGAGATCGAGAATGGTGACTCCTTAGGGGTCGCTACCCTAAGGATGTGGTTTAGTCCACGATTATTCTGGTATTTGTTGGTGTGCCTTTGTGCCCTAGCCAGGCCCTATATCTTACTCTTTCTAGATCTACGGACCTAGTTAGGGGGTATGCATACTTATGGATTAGGTGTCCTTGTCGGTAGGGTACTGAGTTAGCTTTATGCACCAGTACGACCAGGGTACCTTTGCGTCCTTGGGTTCATGGTTGAAGGGTACTGAGTAGCTGATATGCACCGATACGACCGGTGTACCTTTGTGTCCCGGGTTATCGATCTCCCATTCGAGGCAAATAAATATGGTTGATGTGCTGATTAAAGAAAAGGAAAGATACTATTATTGAAAGTAGAATATTAATGAGCCGGGCCCAGATGATTATGATATTGAGTACCGGTCCACCAGTTATAATAGTGGTCCAGGAGCGTGTTGCCCTGGTATGTGATATTGAGTACCGGTCCACCGGATATAATAGTGGTCCAGGAGCGTGTTGCCCTGGTATGTGATTATGAGTACCGGTCCACCGGTTATAATAGTGGTCAGGAGCGTTGTGACTTGGATGATGATTTCATATATATTCCGGTCCACTGGTTAAAATAGTGGGGGTCCCGAGCTCAATAAAATCAGTTATGTATGTGAATAAGATTATGGAAAAATACTAATCACTTATAGTGGAACACCATGTGAGTCGGGGCCAGACCAGTCCACCGGCAAATAATAGTGGTCAGGTGCGTTCTGCCTTGTGTGTTTACCTTCCGGTCCACCGGCAATAATAGTGGTCAGAGGCGTTCTGCTCTGTGTGTTGACTTCCGGTCCACCGGCTATAATAGTGGGGTTCTCACACTCACATGGATATAAAATATGATATTGATTGAGTGATGATGGAATAATGGCTTAAGGCCCGAACGTATTGATCTTACACTATGACATGGCTTAAGGCCCAAAGTATCGATCATGACTTATAAAGTATTATGTTTGTTATTGTTATGTATGCATCTCTCATTATTTATATGTGTAGCTTGCATTATGTGCCGTATGCGGGCCTGTCTTTAAGTGTGGTATTAAAGGGTTACTCAATACTAGGGATTCCCTTTATGGGGCCCCTGCCTATTCAATGGGCAGTGCCCTTGCAGGTATTTTCAGGTGCTACTCAAGTGGGTTACGGGAAGGAGAGTAAGGAATTTTCCGGTATCGTTAGCTTTTTCTCTTTCTCATTTAAATTCTTGGTTTTAAATATTAACGTTGTTAAAGTAACCACCGTTGGTGGATTTTATTCTTGTAAACAATTTGATGTGCTACTCTGATTTGTGTGTGTTGAATTTCTTTCAAGCTGTATTTCATTTTTTTAGCCTTAGCACTTGGTACTGGAACGGTATGAGTGAACCGGTCTGGTACTAAGTGTGGCGGTAATACTCCCAAAGTTCACGTTTTATTTATCTGCTTCCGCAATTATCTTTTAATAAAACAAAATTTTTCAGTAGTGAATTTTGGGGGTGTTACAAGGACCCTATGGAAGCTTTTGGGTACCAAGTTGCTATTTAATACCTCTCATCATCCCCAAACTGATGGGCAAACCGAGGTTACTAATAGGACTTTGGGTACTTTATTGCGTGGACTTGTAAGCAAAACGCAAAAGGATTGGGACATGAAATTAGCCCATGCAGAATTTGCTTACAATAGGGCTCATTCATTGACTACTTCTCGCTCTCCTTTTGAAGTAGTTTATGGAGTGAATCCTTTTGTTCCTATTGTTCTCATTCCTTTGGCTAAGGGGGAAATGATGGAAAAGGATGCCAAAAAGAGGGTTAAAACCTTTCAAAAACCTATGAGCAAGTGAAGAAAAGAATTCAGGAGATGAATAAGAAATACCAAGAGCGAGCCAATAAAAACCGCAAACAACCTATTTTTCAACCGGGGGACTTGGTATGGTTGCATTTGAGGAATGAGAGGTTTCCTAAGCTCCGTAAAAACAAACTTATGCCTCGTTCTAATGGCCCTTACAAAGTCCTTGAGAGGATCAATGATAGTGCATATAAGATTGAACTTGTAGATGATTTGATGGGAGTTAGTGCCACTTTCAATGTGGGTGATTTATCTCCTTATTTCGATGATTCGAGTTTGAGGGAAAACTCTTTTGAAGAAAGGGGGAATGATCCAAAGTCAAACTTGGCCCATGAACCTGTGGCACTTGTTTTGGAAGCCCTTGGGTTTTCCCCATTTGCTCACAAGTCAGAATCTGTTACATGTCTTACCTGGGCGTGTGATTAAAGCCTTATTCAGTAAAGACCAAGCAAGTAGAAGCCCAAGGAGATCCGTGGTTATTTTAGTCTTGTTTATTTTTATTTTTGTGTTTTTATTATTATAATAAATAATGTAGCTCTTTCAAATGGATATTTTATCCCATTAAGAATGGAGGCAAAAGGTGCTCCAGATTAAGGAATTTCTGTTGTTTCATTTCTATTCATTAAGAAGCATTTGATGCCTTAATGAGGGGAGTTAAAAGGGGGGCATATATTTAATTCTTAGCTGTTATAGCTCAACGGTTTTGGGGCTATTATTTAGCCAAACCGTTGGCTTTCTTTTGCTGTATGATATTTCCCATAAATACAAGTTTGAAGAGAGGAATAATAATTCCTGATTATTCACAATATACCTTATGGTTTTCTCTTTGCTTTGAGTTTGTCTCGAGTTAAAGATTATTTTCTTATAGCTTTGAGTTTGTCTTGAGTTATAAGATTAGGGTGAGCTTTGAGTTTGTCATGAGTTCTTGTCTAAGATCCTAGAACTTTGAGTGTGTTCTTGAGTTTTGGTTCATTTTCGTTATTTTATTGCTAATTACTTTCTGTCCAAATTTGAGTATTCCTTCTTGAGACTAAAATTAACTTTGTGATCTAAGAGGGTGTTTTGATAATTACATCAGAAAGGAAAAGGTAAAACATTCAGAGGAAAATATTTAAGAAATTATTTGGTTTATGGGTCAACGGTTAAAAATAAAATAATTAGGCCAATGTTTAAGGGCTAGTTTTGAATAAAAAGGCTAAACACCTGGAAAAAAAAAGTTACAAAATTTTAGGATGTTATAATTTTACTAGTCTGTTCCACTGAATGAGAATAAAGGTCGGGAGTGTTCGACCCTAAAAGTGTTACCGATCCATTCCATCATATAAGAATAGTGTTTAGGAGTGTTATGCCTTGGGAGTTTTACGAGTCCATTCCATCGGATGAGAATAGTGACTAAGAGT
Source organism: Tamarix austromongolica (assembly GCA_039764185.1). NCBI lineage: Eukaryota > Viridiplantae > Streptophyta > Magnoliopsida > Caryophyllales > Tamaricaceae > Tamarix > Tamarix austromongolica. The sequence goes on along the minus strand of CM077816.1, from coordinate 103,426,182 downwards.
ATTCTGTATTGGGGGTTTTATCAATCTATTCCATTTGATGAGAATACCGAGATCCTTGAACTCAACGTAATTAAGTAAATGGATTATAAGTATACTTAATAATTCAACTCCAGCTCGGTCATTCTCTTGCATCATCTCATGTTTAATCAATATGTGTGATTAGTCCTTCTACGTGACATTATGTGTTTTGTATCCCCTTTCTTATGAGTGTATTATTACCTTACTCAATATGTAGTGTATTGGTCATCCTTTTCATGGTTGTTGTTCGTTTCCACAAGCAGATGACCTAGGTTTTGTATTGTAGGTCACCGAGGATTGTCTTGATGATTTCACGACTTATGATGCACTACTTGTGGATGAATTTTTATTTATTGGGGTTTGGGTGTAGAATTAAGTTTATATAATAGCTATTTTTTGTTCGGATACCTTTTGGATTATTACTTCTATTGGATCCCTTTTTTATTATATTTTGTTGTTCTATACTCAGAGTTTAATCTCCAACTCTTATCTACGTTTATGGAAAATTATCTCATTCTCTTCTTATATTATTTTAAGTTCTAACTATTTTACCTTGTATTCTATGTAAGTATGATATGGCAAGCCAAACTTATGTCAAGTACAATAGTAAAATCCAGTTATCTTCATATTACACTTTCACAAAAAGAAAATGTTGAGTAGTAATTGAGCGCGCTGCAATAAGAAACACTTAATTCCTTTAAAGTGGGGCTCCATCTGTCGTCTAAAAATAATAAAAGATCTTGGTATCAGGATTCCTAATTTAATCAATCAGTCATTAATGTTTAAATTAACATATATGAAGATTTCTTTCTACTTCTTCTGATGATTGGTGGGGCTAAATTGCTTAGTTGTAAATATTACCTCTCTAATATGGAAATCTATTATGAAAATCAGAGATATCATCAAATCATTTATTCACTGGTATGTGATTAATGGTAGATCTATGTATATTTGGAATGACCATTGGATGGCAACACTGCCTTCATTTAGAGTGGAGGGATACTTATTTTCTCATAATATTATATATTATGTCTTCAATTTAACACTCATAAATAAATTAAGTTGAAACCTTGATCTGACTCGTCAATGTTTTCCGCCGGTGGAAGTTTCTCATATTCTTAGAACAATCTCCATCAAAATTCAAACCATGAAGAAGATTATTTGGTATGGAAACCTCATCCCCGAGGCTTATTTTATGCTAAATTAACTTACAAAACTCTTCATAGTTTGATGCCTTCTATCTCTAACCCTCACTCAACACCTTCTATTCCTCGTTTGTCGTGAATGAAACACTAAAACAAGGAGATAATATTCCTAAAATACATTTGTTCATTTAAATCGTTCTAAACAAATCCATCAACTCGAGAAGTGATATGGCCTCTAAAACAAAATTTCCTCTCATAGATTATCCTGTATGTCACAATGTTGAGGATAATTATTCTCAACTTTTTTTTAACCGTCAAATTGCTAGCCTAATATGGTTTAACATTCCACCAACAATCATATTTGAATATGATTAAGACATTAATTCACTCTATATATCCCGACTCGAGTTAAAGAATAATAACATATGATTATCATAGGCTTGTTGTGTTCTATGGGGTATGCGGAAGCTCAGGAATAAAATTATTATAAGGAGATGAATTTTGTAGGAACAATAAACGTCATATGTAGTTCCTTCACAAACACCCCTCCGTCTATTCTACTCAAAATACTAACTTTAGAAAAAGCTTAAACTTGCATGCAATTACTTATTTCAAAATCAACATAGATGCTCATGTTAAAGATTTTGTGGCGGGATTGTTAGGAATTATGAAAGATTATACAGGGTAACATGTGTGTTGTTGGACAAATTATCATTGGGCTACTATATAACCATATTTTGTTTTAATATCAGAATTACTAGCATGTTTACTTGACATGGACTATGTTCTCAAGGAAGATCGTAACCTTAACATTTTTGAATAAGATTGTTTGAGTTTGTTGGACTTGATTAATGATCCTTCCATTGAGCCCATAACACCTCAACCTCACTAGCCACGGGTAATTCCTTATAACACTTTAAGGATTGATGGCTGATTCCATAAATCAACACGAGTCTTTTCGAGCGTGATTTTTATCAACTCACACACATCTTAGGAAACTTTCTAGAAGGTTGTCCATCCTTAAATTGCTTAAAGTCAAATATGCTTAACTATAACATTCTTTAAGGACAAGCGTGCAAAAAAGAAGGTACACCTTATTGATATAAGTAGTCTTATCCATTATTTTAAAGCTCCACAATCTAGTGCTAATTTAGAGCTATTGCATGCACTCCCACTCAAGAATGGAATGTCCTTATTATGCCTCGACCATTGACTATTTTATTACAGTATATTCTAATAATCATCTTGGTAGGTGACTGATTGACTCATTTAAGTTTAGCTAATGGTTGTGGTTTTACTCTAATACCATTTATAACACCTTGATACACCACATGTAATACCCCCAAATTAGTTGTGGATTGTGGAGCCTTAAAAGAATTGATAAGACTACCTATATCAACAAGTTATATCTTCTTTTGAGAAAATTTATCTTTAAAGAATTTCATAGCTAAATGTGCTTGATTTAGAACAATTTAAGGATGTATGACCTCTTGGGATGCTTGTGAGTTGATAAAAAATATGTTCGAAAAGACTCGTGTTGATCTATGAAGACAATTATCAATCTTAAAAGTGTTCACAGTAATTACCCGTGGCTAGTGAGGTTGGGGTGTTATAGAGCCTCTGTGGGTAATCAAAAGTATATTTCACAAATGTAGGAGAATCCATCAAGTTAATCAAGATTTATCAGTCTTTTTTATTCCATGGGAGTAAAATTATTTTGTAGATTTTCTAGGTAAGCTTGTTGTTGAGAATTTGATCGAACAGAGATGGTTGAACTCATTTCCATCTCTTATAGATGATTTATTATAATTGTATTCCTTATCAATGCTCATTTGAATATTAAAAAAAGGAAAAAAGAAGAAGAAATGATTGGGAATTATAAATTTGTAATCCAGACATGGATTCTCTTAGCTATAAAAGATCAAGCATATGGTTAGATTGTGGTAGCATAACATTTAGTTTGATGAACTAATATCATATGGATAGTTTTAAAAATCATATCGAGCATTGAACCGATTTTATCACTAGTTTATTGATTTAATAGTCAAATTAGTAGTTTGAACTGATTAGATTAGTGATATATATTATGTTAAAATATATTAAATATATAAAAAATTAAACCAAATATGAATCTGATCGACTCATAACTAATTTTTAACCAATTTTAAACTCTCAATAACCAATATATAAAATTTAACTAATAACCTAATTGGTTTATCGGTCCAATTTTTAAAACTATACTCACTAAATATTAGGCATGACAATAGGGAGGTCAGGAGCGGGGATCTCATCCGTATCCCCAAATCCGCCTTGATCCCCGAATTTTTCTTCTCAAAAAATTTCCGACTCAATCCTTACATGTATCAAATCTTTATATTTGATTCGATTCTCTATCTATTTTCTATTTCTAATTTATTTTTCAATCTCTAAAACCCGACCTTATCATCGATTCCATTTCTGATATCTAATTCTATTTTTTCTAAAATATAATTTTAATTTACATTATAATATATATATATATATATATATAATTATGTAAAAAATACATATAAAATTTTTTCGAAACTGGTTTAAAAATAAAGACCCAAACTCATCTCCTCTCCATTTTCGAAAAAATCCTCAAATCCGATTCTCAAATTCGGCCCCAAATCCAAACCAAAATAAAAAATTTTCAGACCGAAATCTGAACCGGGGAGAAAATTACCGTCACTGCTAAACATACAACCAGTGTACTTGAAGCGTTTTATAAACAAAGAATTGATAAACCTAACGCAGACTTGTAAGTTCTGCCGTGCCGATGAGGGCGAACCCCTATTTAAATGAGCGGACCCCGAAACCCTAGTACGAGACAGCGCACTCGTTCCTATTTTTCTATCCATTCATAAACCCTAGCGTGCACCTTCTTCGCCAATTTTTATCTGTATCGGACTGGTATCACCTTACCGACTTGGTAATCTGCCTCTTTGTCTTGCTCTTTTATAACCACTATGCAAAATGAGTCGCAACTTCTTATCTTGTACTAGTGTCTGTCTTTCGTTTCTGGACCTATCTAACTTAAGCTATGAAATTGTTGCTTATTTGTGGCGCAGTTTCTATAGCTTAAACAATTTATAGGGAAAGATGTCGGACGATGAGAGAGAAGAGAAGGAGTTGGATCTTACCTCTCCAGAAGTCGTCACCAAATACAAAAGCGCCGCTGATATTGTCAACAGTTAGTATATCAGTTTTGTGAATTTTTTCATTCTCTTTCTCGAAGATGCATCTTTTCGTGAGTTAGATTGATATTGAATGTGAATGTGAATTGTTTGCAGGGGCTTTGCAGTTAGTTGTAACAGAATGTAAACCGAAGGCCAAAATTGTTGACATCTGTGAAAAGGGCGATGCTTTTATCAGAGAGTATGTGTTTTAGATGATTTTGGTGAAAAATGTATTAATATGCATTTATTGTAACCGTAATGTGTTTGTGTTTTGTCGGCTCAGCTAATTTGCCGTTTCTGATCTTGATGATTCAGTGGGCTTAATTTATTCCGCCTAATAACTGATGCTATATGTATATGCCGGACTTTTCTGCTTTTCAATTGTTATGTGGTAGTTTTTAGTTTGATTTGTGATTCTAGGATTGCTTTTTCTTATTTGAAAATTGACGTCTATTGGAGGCCTGACATTTTGCTAGAAGTTAGCAAGAATGAAGTCTGGATGAAAGAAATATTGTGGAATTGGGATGAAAACCAGAGGACAGAGTATAATCCTTAGAGCTCATACCTATGAAGTCTGCTAATGCTTGGTTCAGTTTGATTATTGTGTAACTTAAGCTTCAGACGATTCATTGTGCTGTTATGTTTCATCTATCTTATGAACGCTCTATGTAATATTGTGGTATTTGAAAGATATTCCTTTGAATACTCATCAATGACTGTATGTGATGATATACAGGCAATCTGGTAATATGTACAAGAACGTGAAGAAGAAGATTGAAAGAGGTGTTGCCTTCCCGACTTGCATTTCTGTGAATAACACAGTTTGCCATTTTTCTCCCCTTGCAAGTGATGAGTCAGTGTTGGAAGAAGGAGATATGGTGAAAGTGTATGCTTTCTAGCCATCTGCTATGAAATGGACAAAAAGCAAGGAACATCTTTACTTGAACTAACAATATTATTTTTTTGGTTTAGTGATATGGGATGTCATATTGATGGCTTTATTGCGGTTGTTGCCCACACCCATGTCATTCAAGAAGGACCCATCACTGGCAGACAAGCAGATGTCATTGCAGCAGCAAATACTGCAGCTGAAGTTGCTTTGAGGCTTGTTAGGCCCGGAAAAAATGTAAGTTTTTTTTTTAATTTGTTTGTCTGTCTGTGTGTTTCAGTTTGTAAAATGTAAGTATTGATTGCCATGAATCATTAGTGTTACTCCTGCCAAAAATATTGGTTCTTAAGCAGTCATTATTCTAGCTGAAATTATTGGTTTGCTGTCTATATTATTTGTTAATATGAAAGGGAAGATTATTTGAATTCTTAGATTTCATGATGAGAGTTTATTTGAAGATTCTTATGCTGTTTCAATTTAAAATGCAACCATGTTAGTGATATGTTTGTAGATTTTCTTCTTGGTCCCAAACTTCATGAGTACAGTATGACTAATACTATTGGCAGGTTTCTTTTCACATATTGAGGTGTTAGACATGTCTTGTTATTCATGAGGTGTTTCGCTTGTGAGTTTTGTTGTACTCTTCTTCTTCCTCTTTTTTGTGGCTATGTACTGGGCACATGATTGATCTAAATGAAGAAACTTAAAAAATGCTATGGAGCAAGCTCCAAATGAAGCATTTTGTTGTCATAGTTACACAGATAGGCTATCATGTGCTCCTTCATACAAATATGTTTTGGCTCGTATCATTGTGTTTTATTTCATCTCATAAATTAGGATGTGTTTTGTGCGAATCAGTGATAAAGACATGCGGTGCCCGTTTGGTTGTCTTTTAAACTAGATTGTCACGGCCTGCATCGAGAGACTTGTGATGAGGTTCCACGGGTCCTGGAATAATCTAAAAGGTTCTAGTATGATCTAGATATGTGTAGAGAGATGTATAGGATTCTACACTTTCCTAGATGGTTCTAGAGGAGGATATCTCTAGATCCTTTTACATTTGTATGAATTAGCGTGGAGCATTCTAAAAACCCTAAATTAGTACTCTAGAAATTTTAATGGATTATTTAAAAAACCCTAGAAGGCTTATTGGGTCACTCTAGAGGGATCCATTAAGCCCATCTTTAAAATTTTCCTATAGGGAGAGGGGGTGAAGCTTCTCTTATAAATAAAGAGGGTAGAGGTATTTGAAAAATCATCCAACAAGAGTTGTATTCATAGTTTCTTTCTCTATAGTACAAGCTTTTTTCTCTCTCTAGAAGTTTTCTCTTGAGTTCTTTTGTGAAGGGTTCGGAGTTGTGTTTTCAACGGCATCTTTTGCCCAAGTGTTGAATACACTTAAAGGAGGAAGACTGACTTAGTCTTTCAAGTAGCGAAAAAGTCCAAGATCGCATGTATCTAGGTTTGGTGAAAGAAGTTGGTGCGTGACAAGATGTTGTGTTTTGATCATGATTTCAAATCCCTTTTTGACGTTCAACTCTGACCCTTATATCTTACCCTGTATGATGATCACAAAAATAAGCTATGGATTGCCATCCATATGAAGCTTTTGCCATAGTTACCCTGACTGTTTTTTCTTCTTTTCTTTCATAGATCAAGTTTGCAAGCTGTAATCTTTTGCTGCTGTGAGTGATTTATTTGAATTTTCATGAAACAAATTTTGGTGCCGATTGAGTCATGCTGAAGCCTTTTAACATGTGCCTGTAAGTGGACAGGTTAGAAGGTGAGCATGGTTGTGAGAACTCACTCTTCATTTGATGACTGCTATTTTAGGTCTTTGTTCCCATTTCTTTTCAGTACAATTCTCTTTCCTGTTTCCTTTGTTGTTATTGGCATGCTTGGAGCATTATGGGGCGACTCATTTGGGATTTGTTAGCATTCTGAAGTTGAGAGTTCGCCAATGTCCTTGGTCCTATGTACATATTTTTCTCTCTTTTCATGAAACTTTGGTACAAGATGGTAAAGTATTCTTTCACTGGAGTAAAAAAAAATTGTTATTAAGGTTTCATTTGGTGATTTGATAATCTATGAGATTTTCGTGAGATCTCCCTGCATGATGAGTGTCTGCATGCTTGCTATTTCTTTTTTAAATATTGTATAGAATATCATGTTTTTGATACTATGGTAACACTGCTTGCATAATACTCGATATTATGACAATTTTACTGAGGTAATCTGTTTATTGCATTTTGATGGAACATGTGTTCCGTTTGCCTAAATCGTTCTTGGCTTTGATGGAACATGTGTTCCGTTTGCCTAAATCGTTCTTGGCTTTGATGGAACATGTGTTTCAATTTATTTCTAATATTAGTTTACTGTGTCTCTCCTTTGCTGACATTATGAGATTTAAAACCAACAGTCATTCAAAGCTCTTGCCCAATTTACCTTGACAGTGGTCTTTTCTTGTTTTGTGTGATAAAGACACTGTTGTTGCTATAAGTTTTTTTATTTTTATTTATTTTTTATTTTTATTTTTATTGTTAATGTTCATGTTATTCTATATTTGAATTGCCTGGTTTGTGATTGTATAAATACTACTACTCTCGAGCTCATTAAATCTGTACCATTTAAGATTTATTCAGCAATTTAACATTATTTGAAACTGTTGTGATAGCACTCTGCATGATTGTTGACTTCATGCTTGCTATTTCTTGAAAATTGTTATATATCTTGCATGATGGTACTAATTATGGCAACTTCACCAAGGTGAGCTATCTATTGAGTTTAGATTACCTGCTTTCCAGTTGACTATATAATTCTTGGCTTGAGTGGAGCTATATGATTCAGATTATTCCTAATATTTGTATACACATCTTTTGCTTTCATTGAAATTTGAAAACTAGGCATCAAATGCTCGTCCTATAGCTGTTTACCTTGACGAGGGGCTTTTTTCTTGGTGGTTGTACTATCACAGTCTAGCTACATGTTTTAGTGTTTGTTTTTGTTTGAAAGTTTGGTTGCATTATATTTGAGAATATGGCAACTTTGCCAAGATGATCGACAAACTGCATTAAGACCTATTTTCCTCACGCCTATAATGTCCTTGGTAGGGCAAGAGCTTTCTGAACCAAATCATTATTTATCTTTGGTCCTATTGTCCTGCATTGATCCTAAACCTGATAGTTATTCATCATCATACTGTAATCCAGATGTTTAGCCTGCCTCTATTGGCTGTTGTCATTTTCGTCTTGGCATTCTCTGTGGTTGACATGACTGCTCTCTATGATGAATACACTGTTGGCTATTTGGATCAACATCCAATGAAGTCTTTTAGTCATAGTTACTCTGATAGAGCATTGCTCATCATGTCATTCTCCATTTTTCTTGACCATCTGTATCTTTGTTTTTACCTATACAAGGCCATATTTGTTGCTTTCCTTGAGGAATGTGAAAAACATTATTCTCAAGTTTTGATGTTGACATAAACGGAGGAAGAGGAGATATGTGTTTCTATGCACATGTTAGACTATTGCTGTTGCCTTTTCTAGCTGGATTGATGTTGATGTTGCTGGCAATTTTGATTTTGATTTTAGACAGATGAGGCAAAATACCATTCCTAATGTTTTTGTCCTATGACAGAATAAAGATGTAGCTGAAGCGATCCAGAAAGTTGCTGCTGCTTATGACTGCAAGATTGTTGAAGGGGTTCTTAGTCACCAACTTAAGCAGTTTGTCATTGATGGAAACAAGGTCATATTGAATGTCTCTAGTCCGGAGATGAGGGTTGATGATGCAGAGTTTGAGGAAAATGAAGTTTATGCAGTAGACATTGTCACAAGTACTGGTGATGGCAAGGTAAATTTGGTTAAATTCATCATGAGTTTTCTAGTGTAGTGCACTGGTGCTTCTATCTTTTCCTGCGTCTCTCATAGATGTTGTGTCTTTCCAGTACTCTTGACGATCAAGAATCATGATGTGAAATTTTGGTTTCATAATTTCAGCCAAAGCTTTTGGATGAGAAGCAGACGACTATCTATAAGCGGGCTGTGGACAAGAATTATCACTTGAAGATGAAAGCCTCTAGGTTCATTTTCAGTGAAATAAATCAGAATTTCCCTATCATGCCCTTCACAGCAAGGTCCGTGATCTATCCAATCTCTCTCTCTCTCTCTGTAATAGATTTTGGCCATTGTATTTTTAATGCATTGGGATATGATTGTATCAGGTCTTTGGAAGAGAAACGTGCTCGGCTGGGATTAGTGGAATGTGTCAATCATGAACTCCTCCAGCCTTATCCTGTCCTTCATGAAAAACCTGGTATGGGCTGTATGATAAACATCTGTGTTTAGTGGCAGTAAATTGCCCCTAAATTAGTCTGATGCTCGACTATGAAAAAGCTCTTTTGGCTGCATACTAGGTCACTCTTCATCTACTGAATCACTGGTATGATTGTGTTCGTTGTTGGTTTCCAGGTGATTACGTTGCCCATATAAAGTTTACGGTGCTCCTCATGCCCAATGGATCAGATCGTGTTACATCTCATCCTATGCAAGAGTTGCAACCAACTAAGACGGTGGATGACCCAGATATCAAGGCCTGGTTAGCTTTGGGAATAAAAACCAAGAAGAAGGGTGGTGGAAAGAAGAAGAAAGGTAATTTACAGAACACTATGTTGTAAGAGTTCGAATGGTACATTTTGTGTGCGGAGTTTTAGTCGAGCGACTTGGCACTGTTTGTATGCATTTATTTTCCTGATTCGCCGCTAAGTTAACTGCATCTTTGTGCTTCCATGTTTCTGCAGGAAAGAAAAGTGACAAGGCTGAGGGGTCTACTGAGGGTGAGCCAATGGACGCTGCTCCAAATGGTGCTACAGCTTAAGATAAAATAGAAATTTAGCGACTTCCTGTCAAATTTTGTTACACTTTTGTTTTTGTTTTTTATGAACTTGTATTTTGCCCTCTCATAAAGTAATTTAAGCCTTTTTGCGATTCTAAGAGTTACATTTTACTGTGTTCTTGTGTGAACTGATGAATTGGATTGAATAGGACTTACAATGGTTTCGCCATCATGTGGAGCAGGTATGTAATCAGTCACCTTAGAGTAGGAATAGCAATGGGTTAGGTCTGGCTGGACTGAGTCCAGTTATACCCAAATCCAGACCCATTTATATTGCCTAGATCTAGATTCAATTTAGACCCATCGGGTTTTAAAAGCTTAGACCCAAATTCAGATCCATCGGGTTTAGTGGGTAAACAAGTTTTAAATGAGTAGTTATTTTTTTAAAAAATAATTAATAATTTATGTTAATACAAATACATTTATGTTTTATATAATTTAATATGTATTTTTTTGTTAAAAAAAATCATCTAAATAAAAAAATAAATATATTAAAATAGTTATATTAACTTTTTAAATGGTGTTTTAATGTTTTTAGTAGGGATATAAATGGGGCGGGTGTATCTATATTCGTATCCGTTGGATATCTGTTATTCGACGGATTATTTGTTTATCCGTTAATGGATATTATCTGACGGATAAATTTATCACCCGACAAATAAATTCATTTAGAGTTAAGTTAAATGATAATTCTAACTTTAATTTATATTATATTTATTTTAAAATTAAGGGTAAAAAGGTAATTATATATCGGGTAAATAGGTACGGATATGGATACGAATATGGTTACGGGTACGGGTATGGATATCCCATATCAGTATCCGTACTCGAATCCGACGGGTATCTTTTTTTTTCTATCATTTATATCTATATTCGTTTATCCATATCCGTTAGATAAAATCCGTCGGGTTTCGGGTAAAATTCGTTTCGTTTATATCCCTAGCTTTTAAAATACAATGTTATACATATTATTTATAAAGTAAGTATACAAAAATAAAATTTTAAAAAAATGAATAAGGAGCTTATATAAGATTAAGACAATAATGATAAACATAATATTAATATGTATTTATATATGTATACATATATATACACACTCACATATATGTATATTAAACGGGTCTGACGGGTCGGTTTTGAGTCTAAAACTGAATCTAGACCCAGATCCTTTAAGATATATATGGATCCAAACCCGATCTAGACCTGTTGAGTCCAAAAATTATGGACCCAGATCTGCTAAAAATGAGACGTGTCTAGCGAATTTGGATCGGATCCGAGATCTATTGTCATCCCTATGCCAGAGCAAAACATTTGCCAACATTTTCTACATGTATTCCTCATTGCCTGAACAAACTTAACCTATTTCGGGACCCGTCTCATCTGTTGGATATGGCCTTTTTATGAATACAAGCTGCTTGGTTATGCTGACAAACTCCATCTAATCAGATTTGTGCTGTATGGCATCCAAGCTTATTGGCCACAGCCTTTCGTCGTATGTAAGAAAATCATCGATGCGGGTGAAGGTTTGTGTAGGCCAATCTTATGGTTCTGATCACATCGTTAAGTGGGGACTTTGGTTGCTTGTTATGCTGTTTCACTTTCACCACGTGAGGGAGGATAGGGATCGAATGACATCCAAACTTGGAATAAAGCAACTGTAAGGAAATGGATATGGCAACTGGCCATGAAAAACGAAGCACTTGATGCGAATGGTCACATAAATATAATTTTAGAGGTGGGATGATATGGAATATGCAAATCACTCAAATACTCAAGGGCTATGAAGGAAATCATGAGCTTGAGACTCCAATTGATTCATACTATACTGCCAACAGTGATTGGCAGTTATGACACAGATTGTATTTCAAAATGCTATGATCAATTAAGGCAGAAAAACCTGAGGTTCCATGGATAAGAGTTCTGCCAATATTCCTAGATGCTAATTTATCCCGTGGTTGGTTGCCCATGGTAGATTGATAATGAAATCTAATATTACAAAGATGGGAATTGTTGTGGATAAATTTTGGCGCACCTGATGAAGTAATTGACCATTTGCTATGTCAGTGCCGACTTTGCTTGGGATATTTGGGGGATTATTGTCGGTCATATGGCTCCAGATCATATTAATGGAGATCGGAAGACAACTGTGTTGAGTTGCAAAAGTAAGGGGGAGACCAAGAACAAAGAGTATAGCCTCGAAGTTCATACTAGATGCATATATGGAGCATGTTTGGAAGGAGAGGACCACCAGAGCTTTTCAACAAATTTAGAAGACTCCATGCCAGGGGTTGAAGGGTTTCGTTTGGGTGTAGCATATAGTGGCTTATGTGCAGACCAGTAAATGATTTCAAAGTTGTCATGATGTCATCAACAGCTTTCTTTTTACAGTATAGATGATGAGATACCCTTGTTGTTGGGTTATAGTTAGTAATTTACGTTCATTTTGGTAGTAACGGATTTTACATTGCTTAACATAAAAGACATTTACCTCTTACGGACTAAGTACAGTCAAAATCAAATTTGTTATAATGGAGATTTTAATTAAAATAAATAGTGATTATTATAATTGAATCATAAAATCATATTGTATAATTATAAAATCCTAAATATAGCATAAAAAATAATTCTACTATACTTGTATGCTACAAAATCTCATAGAAAGTATAAAAAAAATTAAAAAAATTTATTCTTAAGCCCTTTTAGTCATTAATTAAGTTTTAGTAACTAAAAAGCAACATAAATTGTTGAGTTATATGCATACATAAAAAAAAATTTGTATATAGACTTTGCATACCAAAAATAGAAGCCAACAACATCAAAAAAAAAAAAAGAAAAAAGAATTTTTATGAACTAAATAAAAATTAATAAACAAATAACATCACTAAATTTAATAAATTTATGTTTGATAAGTGCATTTTATGCACTATTTTTATAGCATTAATCCTCATACGTTGTGTTCATTTTTCTTTTAAAAAGGCTTATTTAATCTCTCTTTAGCCATAAGTACTCATTTAAGATCAATTATGAAGAAGAGAAACAAAAATGAGCTGTTTTGAAGAGTTTCGTAAGTAAAAAGATTAACCAAAACTTTCACACTAAATAACAAAAATAACCTTCAACATTTTGACCATAACTTTTTCATCCAACCTCCAATTTAGTTGACTAAAGTTGCATTGGAAAGATAAGATCAAGAGATACACCTTTTATATTTACAACCTTTTTTGAATCGGACTTGATCATTCTTAAAGTTGTGTTGTAAGTTGAAGTTGTTAATCTGAAAATACTGAGAGCCCATTGTGTGGAGGTCATCCAGAGCCACTAGATCAACCATGGAGGTCTTAACCTTAACACGTAAAATTTTCAAATCTTTCTCAACTTCTATCTTATCTTTCCACATATCTAAAACATGATTTCCGAGCTTTTTGCACATATATGTACATCTTTAACTCAATTTCCACGAAAAAAAAACGAATTTAGAGCCTCCAATATTGAGACTTATAATTAGGGTTTCATCTTCATCTTCAACCTTTGCTTCCATTGTTCTTCATTAAATCATCAATTCGTGCCTCCATTCATTCAATTCACCCTCAATTCCTTCAATTTAATCATCATCTACCCCTAATTCGTGAATCTCTTCCATCAATGTAGCCTCCATCATAGGATTTGCAATCTAGGGTTCTTCTTTCATCTCTTAATTCTTCCAATGTATGGTTTTTATTTCTTCAATTGATATACGAAATCATCAATTCCATCTTCACAAATCCTTCATTTGTTAATCCCATGCATCAATTTACAAAAAGGATTTTCTAATTCAAGCCAATATTCAAGTGGATGAGAAGGGCTATTCACGAGAGGAATAAGATAGGGTGGTCAATCAACAATCGATCGGGGGTCATCCACTTGCCTTATTTGGCTGGTTTTTATGAAATGCCTCAAAACCCTAATTTTAGAAATTCTGGCCAAATAAGGATTTAATAGGAAAATTAATTAAATAAATTATTTTTATTAAAATAAAAGGGAATTAATTAGGACAAATCAAGGAGAAAATAATAAATATTTTAATTAGGAAAATTAGGGTGATTTGCTAATTAAAATAAAATTTAGGAAAAATCTTTCAAAAACCCTAAATTAGCCTAAAAAGGGAATTAAATATTATTTTATTTAAATATTATTATTTTTAAATATCCTAAAATACCAAAATATTCCAAATACCCCAACCAACCTATTTTCCCTTTTCCTTTTTCTTTTCTTTCCTTTTCCTTCTTATTTTTCCTTTTTCCTTTTTCTTTCTTTCTCACCTTTCTCCTTTTCTTTTTCTCTTCTTTTCCCCCGAATTGGGCCTGTCTTCCTGCATCCCAAACCTTTTCCTTTTCTTCCTCTTTCGGCGCAACCCAGCACGCTACATTTCAGTTTTTCCCCAGTCGGCCGGTTCCCTTTCCCTTTCCTTCTTTTCTTTTTCTTAGCCGCCCGACCCATCCCTATCTCTTCTTCCTCCTTCCTTCTTCTTTCCCCCATCAACCTGCAACTCTTCCCCAACTTTCGCCGAGAATCTCACCGTCGACCACGCCCGCTGACTGTCCATCTCTCCTCTCTCCTTCCCCCTGACTCGCCTGCTGTTTGACCCAACCAATTCTCCTCCCTTCTCGCGCGCCATTTCTTCCTCACTGGCCAATCATACCCTACCACGAAACATGCCTGCGCTGGCTTGCCATTGTCGGCCGAAGCATTCCCACCTACTTGCCCCTATTCTCCCGTCCTCCTCTAACCTTATCCTCCTTCCTTTGGCCCTATAAATACCCCTATCGACAGCCTTGATCAAGTTTTTTTTCGCAGCCAGAATTTTCCTCCTCTGCACCACCACCCAATTAGACGCCAGTTTCGTTGTTGTCGACCAACGCCGCCGCCCAAGCTGCCCACCTAAGCATTCCCTGCATCACCCTCTACCCAACTACACCTCCCTCGTCCCTCGATTTCCCTTGCACGAGCCACCCCGGCCGTGCAAAGTCTCCTTCCCAATCAACCACATTTCCACCTCCACCGCCCTTTGCACCACAATTTGCCGCCACTTCTGCCGCAACCACCACCTCTTACACCTCCTAAATTACCTTGCAGACCTTCCTCTACCCTTCTTTTTCCCTTCCTCCCTCTCCTCCACTCTTTCTCCCTTTCCTCCACTCTTGACCACCACAACTTCCGCCGTGCGCCGCCACCTTTGGCCACACCACCACCCTCATTCCAACCCTCCTCACCTGGGCAACCTCTACCACCCCAACTTCCACCCTCATTCTTACTTTCCTATTCCCAGCACTCAACTATCTCTCTTTTCTTCCCTTTTTTCGGTCACTGCCGCTGTCGCCGTGCACCACCGCCGATGCTGCCAGTCACCACCAACCCAAGGTGGTACCCTAAACCCTCTCAACCCTTAAGCCCTAATTTATTAAGCTTTATTTATTTTAATTTCATTATATTAGTATTTTTATTATTATTAATTATTATTATTATTATGGTTATTATTATCACTATTAAAGGTTGAAGCCCTATTTTGTCTTTATTATTATTATTATTATTATTATTATTATTATTATTATTATTATTATTCAATGTAGGGTCGAAACCCTATTTCACATTATTTTTGATTAATACCATTATTATTATTATTATTATTATTATTATTATTATTACTATTATTTATTATTATTATTATTATTATTATTATTATTATCATCATCATTATTATCGTTATTAGTATTATTAGTATCATTATTATTATTAGGATAAAATATTCAAACCTTATATTATCATCTTTTTGCAGTATTACTATTATTACTTTTATCTTTAGCAAAATTAGTATTTAGTTAGCGTTACTATTATTATATTATTATTTTATCTATAACCCTAATCTTAGAATAAATTAGGAAATAATAGTATTTTGGTAGGAGGAACCTAATCTTTAGCTTTTTCCTCTTATAGGTGAGAGCGGTTAAAACCTTAATGAGGCATAGGAGCATACTCCAAGACCGGTGTCGTATTAGGTAAGGGTGTATCTAAGGCCTTATGTGTGTAATGTGTTTTGTATGCCTTGTATGCCATGTGGCATGATATGTTATGTATCTTATGCTTATCATTTTATGTGTAGCGTAGCTTGGAGTTGAGGTATGTTCATGTATTATTTTATAGCATGTGTATAATATGTATATGTGTGACTATGATGTGATGTGTTGTGGCCCTTTAGGACATCCATGCTAGGATGAGTAATGGGATGATATGGAGTAAAAGGATGAAAATGGAAAATGGGGAAATAAGTTGACCAAAGGGGAATAAGTTGACCGAGGGATGTAGGTTTGACCTAAATATTTCATGATCCATGAATGGAAGAATATAGGGTTGTGCATGAGAAAATCTAGGGTTTGCATGGGAGTTTAGGGTTTTGCATGAAAAGTTCGAAGGGTTGCATGGGATGTATAAAGTCTGCATGGGGGTAAATTTTACGTATGGAAAGTTGATTTGGGGTGTGAGGAAGGTAATGGAGGAGTTGTTTGGGTGATTAGAGGCTTTGGGTGAAAAATAGTACATGGGACAGTATAAGGGTACACAGAAGACCTAACTAGGGTTTGGGAGGAAACCCTAATCTGAGAAAGTGGTAAAAAGGAAAATGAAATGAGGGTGAGTGGAGTATTAGATGAGGATGGAAGATTATCATGTGAGGGATGAGCATGATCATCATGGAAAGATAAGAGTGGAAGGTGAGAAATGGAATGGTGACATGTGGAAAGGAGGATGATAGAATTTGGTGTGGCCAGCTAGGGTTTTGTGTGGTGACATAGGGTTTCGTGGTCACACGTGTACTTGGTGAGTAAAGTGAGATGATGGGAGTTGAATATAAGGGTTGTGATGTATGGGGTGTTAAAATAGTTTGGATTGTGTAAGGTGGAAAAAGGATGGGCCACATAGGCCCAAATTAGGGTTTTTGGAGAAAACCCTAGAGTGAGGTAGTGAGTGGACTTGGGGGGTGTAAGGTAGTGGGCCTTGACCCACACACTTGGGAGTTGGACTTCTAGTGTGGGTTAGGGAAAAGAGGATAAGCGTAGATGGAGTTAGTCATGCATGTCCAGGGTAAAACTTATGAATAAGACACTGTAAGACATTAATCATGTAAAGTGGAAAATTATTGAGCCGGGCCCAGACCGATCCACCGACATATAATAGTGGTTAGGGTATTCTACCCTATAAGTGACCGATCCACCGGCTATAATAGTGGTTAGGTGCAAATTGTCCTATAAGTAACCTCTCCACCGACTAGAATAGTGGGGGTCCCGAGCTTAATAAACCAAACCCTAAGTTTGCTAAGACACATAAAAGACACTAAGTACTTATAGTGGAACACCATGCAGGCATGGGCCAGACCGATCTACCAGCATATAATAGTGGTTAGGGCATGTTGCTCTATAAGTGACCAATCCACCGACTATAATAGTGGTTAGGTGCGTTTTACCCTATAAGTGACCGATCCACCGGCTATAATAGTGGGGTTCTCGTACTCGCATGGATTGATAAAAAATATGGTGTGAAATGAGTACTGATCAGAAATTAAATAGTTAATTTATTCGGATTATAGTTGGACCTTTATTTATTTATTTGAAGGATTGTAAGTTGTTATGTTATCATGTTTGAATCATGTGATTTTATGTATTGGCCTTAGTGCACAGTTACCTTATTCAGTACGTAACGTACTAACCACCCGTTTTATGAGTGCTGCTCATTCCCAAGAGCAAAAGGCCCCTTTGACTTTGTACAAGTGGGTGATATTTATTTCGATGCCTTTGATGTTCATGAGGCATCAAGCGGGGTTGAGTGCTGAGTATGGACTTAGCACGAGGACCGAGAGTGGCATGACCAGATTTTCCTTTTATGACCTTCTACCTGTTTTGAGTTTCGTAGACTTAAATTTTAACGTCTGTAAACTTATTTCCTCTTAAGGAACTTTGACTATGTATGATGAATTATGACTCTTTGACTTCGCTCTCTGAATTCTATTTTATAATTGTTTAATACTTATTTGAAGTCTTATCTAGATTTGATTATGATGATTACTAAATATCTTTTAGCCTTTTTTTTAGTACATGAACGGCCGTGGGCCGGGCTCGTATTAATTACGGTGGTAACATTCCTGAAATTCACAGGTCTTAATTTAATTGCTTTCATTTTATAAAAAACAAAAAAATAAAAAAATAGTGAATTTTGGGGTGTTACATTTTAGTTTAGTTTTTGGTCTTTTATTTTCCTATTTTATTATATTCCTTGTGTAATTATTTTACACATGATGAGTGGCTAAATTCTGGTTGTTAGGGATGATATTGATACCCTAGACTATGGTTTAATATTTTAATGATATCTTAATGTATTGGAGCTAGTTAAATATAGGAGATGCTTGTTGCGAATATACTACTAGAATTTAATATTAACGCTTTATCGTATTAATTTGAAGTAGATAAGTAATATAAGGTGTATACACCTGCCTTTTACTTGCAACTTGGTCAATCTATTTCTTGTGACTAATAGATGACATAATAATTATTTATTTTATTTAAACCTAATCTATTAGTGGAAATCAATTCCCTAGTACATTCATTCACATTTTTTATTTGATTTTATTTCTTATTTTCTATTTTAAACTCCCATTATTATATTTTTCTAATTTTTTTGCTTTTGTGTGATTTAGAGTATTTTACTTTATTATTTATATGCTAGCTCAATTATTGTGAGCCCTCTTAATTTCCATCCTAAAATGATACCCTTATTTACCAAGACTATAATGGAAAATAAGATGGTTTGAATTGTGTGCTAGCTATGGCCCTACTAGTGTTACTCTATATGTCAAGTTTCAACTCTTTCATCAGTTTTTTTCTTCTTCCAATAATCGACTTCACTATCATATTAATACCTTGTTTGTGCTTCCTTCTCATTGGTGAGTATTCAATATACAATATGTACAAAATAATAGAGGCTAAGGTCTAGAGTTAGGAAAGGAATATAATGGTAATAAGAGGAAAAATATATTTTTAAGACTAACAGATAAAAATATATATTTATATTTAGTATGTGGAATTGTAAAATTCTATTGATCCTACATAAAATCATAATATCTTACTACAATTCTGCTACTTTAAGATTCTACCTATAATAAGAGATTATTTAGTGAATTTTAGTTTGTAGAATCATAAAATTGTGATATCCGAATAAAGAGTTTGAAATTTGGGGCTAAAATCTTTACAAAGTTCTCATGGGTTTAAGTGTGTGGTGACTAGTGTAATTATTTGATTTCTCATAAAGAGTTAGAAATTTATAATGGATGGTTAACATCCACCATCAACCCTAAAATCTGAGTTAGGAATTAGGGATGATAATTTTTCCCGCGGGTTCGGGGCCCTGTCGGGGAATCTCCATTTGGGTTCGGGGAGAGAATTCGGAGATCGGGTTCGGGGATTCTTAACTCAAATATTTTCGGGGATGGGGCGGGGACAGGTTTGGGGTCCCCATCCCCAAACCCGCCCCAAGTAATTTTTTTATGCAATTTTTATATTTTTTATATAATTATAATATATATATATATATATATATATATAATATAAGTTTTTTATAGAATATAAATTAAAAGTATAATAAAAAAAAAGGGTTTGAGGATCAGGGATCGGGTATAAAGTCGGATTTCGGGGATCAGGTTGGGGAATAAATCGAGGATGGAAAATAGATCGGGGATCGGGTTGGGTATGGGGATTTGATCCCCGTGGGGATCAGGTCGGGGAATCCCTGATAATAAAAAAATCAGGGATCAAGTTGGATTCAGAAATTATTTTTCTTATCGGGTTTGAGGATGGAGATGGGGTCCCCCTCCCCGACCCGCCCCGTTGCCATCCCTATTTGGAACCATGGGTAGGCATACTAACCTACTTAAAACTTAGCCTATGGTGTCCTTAGTGTGACCCTAGGTGCAACCAACCGAGTGCCAGTCAAATTATATACAACAATATATAATAAAAGACTAATAGTACATAATTGATGTATGGCATAAATATTGAGGAATACTTGTTAGATAATATCAATATTAGTACACATTGGGTGGTAAGGGAACAATTTTATTTACATGGGTCCTTTGTAAGGTGTTTGTAAAATAGATGATCTGTAGCATCTCCCTCCCCCTAATGTAAACATGCAAATGCCTTCATTTATCCAACATAAGGTTTCTAACTTTGCTTCTTTAAGTCTTGATTATTGTTCCCTCGATAATTTCACAATGCTTGTCTTATCTCGAACAATTATTATTCAAATATATTGATATACAAAACTTGAGAACATTTAACATCTAGCATATGAACAAATATGGTGTGACATATTAATTTGTCTTTTCAATGTTTTCACCTGCTTGAGACCATCTTACCACAGGGGCCTTCCTTATTGATTCAATTCAAAGCAAGGATCCCACACTAAGACAACCTCTTATCAATGAGCACGTGTAACACTTGTGGCTCCACGCTTATATTTTAGATAGTTGTTTATCTCACATCATGCTTCCACTAATGAGGTAACCACAATTACATTGAAAGATACCAACATATAAGAACCACGAGAAACATAAAATGACTCAATATGTAAACCCACCATGTACCTAGTTTGATTTTTAAGATAAAGTATAACACCTCAATTTGTACTACTGATATTTTTTTTTTTGTTGAAAACATGTTTTGTTGAAACAAAAGTACTAAAAGAAAGGGTAATTTTTTCATACTTAGTATAAGTCTAGTATCCAAAACATTATTATACTAAGCGTAGGGCTAGTAATTATTTCAATCATTAATACAAGATTAATAATCATACACGTGCACACACATATATAGAGTAAAGTTTTTCAAAAGGGAATACATAAAATCAATAGAAATATAAGTACAAAAGTGGAGTAAGAGGCATAAGAGTCCAAAAAAATTCAGATCACAAAAAACCCTACTAGGGCATACCACTAAATAACTATAACTGTAAGTCCTAACCTAAAAGCCATCATTCCAAATCTAACACATCATTGGCATCATATACCTATAGCAGGTCATTTGCAAAGTGAAAAATTAGTTGAATGATAAACCGAGTAAATATGACATTATAGGAGAAACATACAATATATAATGAATGGTGAAAATATGGTGTAACATGTGACACGAATCACATGGTACAACACTAACCATTGAGAATGGTCAAACATATAGATTATAAATTACTTAGGCCACATTTGATCACATACAATAAGATTCCACCACTACAAACCATCATTCAATGTAAATCATTCACACTTGTGAATATCATTATTTAGTCAAAATAAATATTATCCAAGGAAGAAAAAGACTAAGGAAACCACTATAGTGAAATAACTATATTATTGTGTACAAATGGTAACCATTATTGTTGGTAAACTAACAACAACTAAACCAAACTATCACATCGGGTACATAATTGTTAACTAGTCATATTGGCGTACTAGAGATAACCAAACCATATTAACCATTTGAGTCACCTAATTCTTCAGTATCAATCTCCTCTATGAGGTCGACACATTCAAATAAAGTATATATTACTAGTGCATGAATGACAACTACCCAAATACTGACAATAGGGTAAATATATAGTGCACAACCCTACCTTAGATGTCATCCCATGATTACATAAGATTTTATATATACAACCAAAATTTAATACCCAACCAATAATGAGCAAAAAGCCCAACATTAATTTTCAATTTTAATAATGAATATCTTATTCACGACCAACCCCACTTATAACACATATCCCTCACACTTACCACTTTTTATCATTTTATGTATTGTTTAAGAATTTGAAGTCTAACATCAAATACATGGTCAAAACTTGAGGATCAACCTAAAAAAATACACCATACTATTAAAGGAAACTAGTGAACTGGTTTAGGAATAAAACAAAAAGCATTATAGGTATAAAAAACAAACTAATCAATTAGTGTAGTGTAACATCCACATTTTTCACACTTGAAAAGAAATCAATTTTAAAAGATTTTGAGGTAGCAAAAATAAGAAACAAGGGTTGTCACATCCACAACAAACACAAGGAAGGAAAAAGTAATACCCAACCTATATCGAATGTAAGGTTAAAAAGTAACTCATATCCAGAAGTCAAATTTAGCTAGCACTTGATCCTAAACAATACAATATTACAAAACTATAAATACGGTTCATTAAGGAAATAAGTAGGGCACATGCACCTAAAGAAAATTAGGTCACAAACCCAACAAGTAACACCAAAAAAACTTTAGCGCTCAACAACTCAAACCAACCAAACACCACAATATAACACAATTCAATAAGAACGTACACAAGACAATTGAAAAATATAGTATTTTGGCACTAAAGTATTGAGTAAAGTCATCTAACTCAAAGAAAATAACATTCTCAAAACATCATAGTCATATGTAATGTCAACTTGATAATAAACTCATCATGATACACAACTAGGGCATATAAACCTCATAACAAATAATAGCCCATAAATCATACTGTCACGATAACCATGCTCTCATAATACAACTTAAGGCACCCATATGCTAACATGCTCAAGATCATCTAACAACATGTGCAAACAAAGCCTTTGCACATGGCCCCAACTGTAATAGGGCATATATACTAGACATTGCGTGCATATGTTGATTTAACACTGTTAGGAAAATGGTGGTTGAGTGACTTGGTGTCCAAACAACACATGTGGTCAAAAACCTATAGCGGCACTATTTTCTTTTTCATTTTATTACAAGCTTTCAGGTAAATTGGAGGTGGTGTGCACCCTTCTCAATGCAAGTGACATTTAAATCCCAAATGACATCGTACATTTTTCTTTCTTTCTTTTTCTTATTTTCAAAGTAGTCCCTTATTTGTACTATTATTTATTTATTTATTTATTTATATATAGGTTCAAATTCTTATTATTTGTTTAATTATGGGCTCTCTTTATCTATGGATTTAATTTATAACTCATGTTGAGTTATTTTGAATTTTGGTAATATTAAATGATGTTAGTACATAATTAGTAATTTCTTAAATAATTTTTTATCTTACCTTGGAAACTTTTTATATATTGATAAAGTATGGTTATTATCCTTAGATTCTTATTTTTATTCATTGTTATAATAAATAATAAGCCTTCTGTTTAATAAAACTTGTACTATTTCTAGTTTTTGCTAATTTGATACTAATTTTTCTTTTTTTAGTTTATATTATATTTTATTAGATATTATAAAAAAAATATTTCATAAAAAAGATTGATGTTCTATTTTGTAGGACACGACTAAGATGAAATCCCAACTACTCTAGTGTTATGAATATATTATGTTTGTTTAAGCTTAATATTACAGTTACACTTATTAAAATTTAAGCATAAGTTTGTACTAAGTTTTTTTAAAATATTTTTTTCTTTGTTTTTAAGGAATTTTTCATGCATAATTTATAAAATAATAATAATAATTATAATATAAATATTTATAAAATAAATTTTATATTTTATAAATGTATTTTAATTTAACCTTTTTAAGGGCCGAATATTTTAATATAACATAGGGCTTCCTAAATACATTAGACATCCCTAAACATAGGTGTAAAATTTTACTATTGATGTACTTAAATTTTTTTTTCATCAAAATTTTACTAAAATTTTAATATAAAGAGTATTCTTGTAAAATTTTACTATTGTTGTACAATAATTATCACATGGTTCTTGAAACTAATATTATTTAAATGTTAAAAAAATCATCATATAACTATTAAAAAATCATTATAAATAATAATGAAATTTTATTATAATAGTTATAAAAAATATTGAAAAATTAGTACAACATTGTTGACATTTTATACAGTAGTTGAAAATATCATCACAAAATTGTTGAAAAATTAGTACAATAGTAAAAAGTTGAGAAATCATCACATAATTATTACATTTTTCCCATCGATATTATAAAAAAGGGTTTTTAATGAGCTCTAAAAATAATAAACTTTCAACAAGAATCCAAGCAATGAGCTCCAACAACCAATTGGATTTATGATAAATGTTTATAACAAAAAAATCATATTACATATTTCAAATATTTCAACATAATCAAGTTAACATTTCAACAGATCGTTGTTAATGTTACAACAACATCATACTATAATACATTGACAAAGTCATACTAGTATTTCAATAAAAAAACAAAATTTTCAATACAATCTTACTAATATTTCGCCTAATCGCCATAAAAATTTACAAGATGTCAATATTTAAACACAATATTACTAATGTTTCAACAAAACTATAGCAATATAGATTCTCATAACTACTAATTATACTAAACATTAAATTTTATTGAAAAAGAAATAAAAAAACAAAAAAATTTGACACCAAAATTTCAATAGCATACCTCGAAAAATAAATAATTTAACGCAATTTTTTATTGAAAATTGGAAACAAATAGACCCAATAAAATTAAATTTAGAACCACAAATCTAATAAAAAAAATTATGATTGATTGTTGGAATTTTACACAAAGAAGAAGAAGAAAAAGAAGAGAGCATGAGAACAAAGCCAATAAATCTTATTTGAAATCTGGTTTGCACCATGTTCAAGGTAGTGATTCAAAAACTGGAGTGGTTCGGTTGTGTACTTGGAGGCCCACTAATATAAGAATTTCTGTTTTAAAATTTGTATACCAACCCCAAAAAAATGGGTTGGCCTAGTTAAACCGATTTAACCTTAGTATACACTAAATATTGCTATTTTAGTTATGGGGAAAAGAAATTCAAGGTTGAGGTAACCGGTTGAACTTCGATTAGGTCAGGTTTATACCACGTAATTTGTTAAATAAAAGTGATTTCCAATCAAACCATAGTTGGACCGCATAACAAAATGTCCACCAAATTAATTTATTGTCCAGTATTTAAAATACTGGCTCATAGTGAACTTGATTTCACCATATAAATTGTGACCAATGGGCTACTCAAGCCCCTAGCTAGTGGATTAGTGGCAAGTCGAGATGAACCACAAAATAATCTAGTTAACTAGTGGACTTATTCCACTAGTGATTGGTTGGGTTCATAAATAATGGATTAGTTCCACTAGGAAGAAACCCCAATTAGCATACACCTTTAAACACTTCAAAAATGCATTTACACTAAACCTCATGGCTCCAAATTTAGCAGAGAACATCTATAAAACCCCAAATTAGTGGTGGGTGATGAAGAATTAAAATAATTGATAATACTACATATATCAATAGGATATGCATTCTTTTTGGAAAACCTATTATTAAAAAACTTTAAAATTAAGCATCCTTATCTTGGAGCAATTTAAAGATGGAATACATCCTAAGAAGTATTTCGAAATACATGTGAGTTGATGACAAATATTTTCTAAATGACTAATGTTGATTTGTGGAGTCAATCATTGATTCCAAAAACATTCCATGGTAACTACATGCAACTCAAGTGTGGTTGAGGTGTTACAAATGATATCAAACCAAAATCGCAATTGTGAGATGAACTTGGATGAGCCAATTAGTCACCTAAAAGGGTAATTCTTAGGATGGACTATTTGAGACAGTAAGTAGTTGAGGCATAATGAGGATGTTGGGTTCTTTAAGTGGAGGAATATATAATACTCCAAATTAGTGATGGGTAATGAAGGTTTAAAAGGATTGAAACGACTGCGTCTATCAACAAAGTGTGTATTTTTTTTTGTTTGGAAAACCTATCACTAAAAAATTCCATAGTAAAGAGTGATTGACTTAAAGTAATTTAATGATGGGTGATGCACGTGAGTTGATAAAAAAAAATATGCTAAAAAGGACTTATATTGATCTGTGAAGTCACTCATTAATCCCAAAAATACTCTATAGTAACTACCTATAACCCTAGTGTGGTCGAGGTGTTACAACGTCTCTAACATACACCGAACACATTCCAACCTCAAATCATCAAAAAATGTTATAAAACACACCACACATACTTTCAAATTCTCAAATAGATCACAAAACCTTATGTCATACCCCTAATACCAAAACCATGCACTCATAAATAAAACAACCACACTAACACATGGATATACATTTTAATACTTGAGAAACATCATGATATACTCACATATCATTGAAAATAACACTATCCCTAAGCATACCAAGAGATCAAGAGCCTCATACATGCTCAACATCACAATTTCCTACTTCAATACACTTTCCATACCACATATCATGCTTGAATATTCAAATAAAATTAAGCACAAAGTACATAAAACCTAATTTAACAAGGTGTTAGCTTATTTACCTAGGTTTAAAAGCTTCAAAAGCAAGGAATAAAACCTTGAAGCGTGTATCTATTCTTTTACTACACCTTGATCACATTTATAAAATAATATAAATGCATATATTATAAAAATAAAATTGGAAAACACAAGAATATGAAATGGAAGAGTATAAAAATGGAGAATAAAAACTGAACCCATTCACTTGTATGAGTGAACTTAAATAAAGGTGAATGCCAAGGAATTTCTTCACTTTCTAAATCGTAATCTTCTAAAACTTTAAAAAAGTAGCAAATAAATAAAATAAGGATTACAGAGCGTGAAATGAGAAAAGGGAAATGAAGAAGGAGGAGTAGCAAAAACTTGGCTAAGGAAAAATGGGGAATAATGAGAGCTCTTCAACATTTGATAACTTGAGGATAAAGGAAAGAACATAAACTTAAATAAGACCGTGATGTTAAACAAAGTAAATACTCCTCGTGATAGATGGGTTTGTCGAGGATTAACAAGGAGGAGAGAGGAAAGAGGCTTACTTGGCAATCACTTGGAAGGAAATAATGGAAGTGATGAGGTATGATGAGGAGTAGAAATCAAGGAAAAGTGGAGATTGTGTAGAGTAAATTAACCAAACAAACATAGAGAAGAGAAGGAAACAATCAAAAGCTAATTGCTAATGCTAATGTTTCTACTCAAGAACTTGCAAAGGGAAATAAGGAAAGAGAGTGGGAGAGGTGACATAAGGGGGTTGATTGACATTTTTGACAAAGTAACCTTTAGAGAAATTTTAGCTAAGTTAATTGAAATAAGGTTTCAAGAATTATGAAAATAGTCATACAACGTCTATAAATATTGTTAATCATGAAAATATCAAAATGATAAGGTTTTATAAGTATTGAAAAAGATTCAATATCACAATGATGAAAAATAACAAATTCCAGCGATTTCAGCCTACTGATTAACTAGTTTAGCTAAAATTAAAATATATCAAAAAAGATTAACTAGTGGACTCACTTATCCCAGTCAAAACTATATTTTCTTAAATTATTTTCAACTTTGATTTCAAATAATTTTTTATCAAGATAATTTAGAGAAATAATTTCCTATTAAAAAATATAATGAAGTAAATTTAGATTTAAAAATATGAGGTATTACACATATCATGTTTTATTCATGCCATATGATCCTAATAGAATACAAATCGTCAAACCTGTCAATCTCTATTCATTATTCTATGACTTATTTGTAGCCACAATTTAAAAAAAAATAAAGATATCAAGGCTCGACTAAGGGTATGTTTTAGATTCAGACTCCCTTAATTCTTAGTTGCGTTCATATTTGTTCTATTATGATATTTTGAATGCTTTTAGGGTAAATTTAATCATTCTTTTATTTCTATAAGAACCCGGGGAATTGAACAAGTATATGAATATATAATGCACTTGTTTTGAATGATATTAAACCTTCCATGAATATTTTGGAAGAAATATTATGTATTCTTGATAGTTGAAGAGCACAACCACTTACAAAAATAGGCAAGGTTCCAGCCTAAAAATAACAAGCAATAACTTGTTCATATCTAATGTAGATTGGCACATATAGATTTTTCTTCTTAACATGCCCCCTCATACATGGGTCCCCTTGGCAATCAAGAAAGGTCACAAGTTCCTTAGATCCCATCATAAGGAAAACAAATATATGGTCAAAGCTTTCTTTAGATCTAGACCCTTTAGATGAGAGTCTAATTGATTACAAAATCATGTGGAGTTTCAAAATATAAGCAATTGGTAATAGGTAGAGTAGCTCACTAGATTTATAAACTAGTCATCGTACTCATTCTTATATGATGTGGTACAATACATGTATGAGTTATTATCTTTATGTTATGTCAAAAACTACTAGAAAAGAAACAATTAAACCCTATTGTAAAAATCCTAAAGATGACTATAAACAATAAACATAAAACACTACCTACGTGACCATAGGCTTGAAAACAACATCAATAGCTAGTCATTAATATCAAATTGATTGATGAAATACAAAAAACACAAGCTAGAGCAACCAAACACAATAAACCCTTCTTGCAACCACCACCAATTAAATGCACTCTAAGGTTTTATAAAAAACAAATCCTTTACTATTGTTCTTTTAAAAGAAATTATCATCAAATATCCTCTCTAATTAGCCTTGATAAAATAAACAAGTAACTTCTACCAAAAACATCTATGAGCATAAATCAAAGCACTATCTATAAAAAGAGAAACACAAATCTCTTAAAGCTCCCCTAGAGGATTCAACCACAAGATCAACTTCACCCAATTAAGACCGAAACACCTTATACACAAGGAAAAACAAATATGATCACACTATCAAACCACCACCAGTGGTTGATATCTACTAATAATAGCTCCAATATTGACTATGATATAACTAATGCTCTAATGAGTAGTCTTACTGTAACACCCCCAAAATTCACTACTGAAAAATTTCGTTAATTGAAAGGAAATTAGCGGAAGCAAATAAATAAAACGTGAATTTTGGGAGTATTACCACCACACTTAGTACCAGACCGGTTCACTCATACCGTTCCAGTACCAAGTGCTAAGGCTAAGAAAAATGAAATACAATTTGAAAGAAATTCAAACATATGTAAATCAGAGTAGCGCATCAAATTGTTTACAAGAATAACATCAACCAAGGATGGTTACTTAAACAACATTAGCATTAAAACCAGGAGTTTAAAAGAGAAAGAGAAAACCCTAACGATACCGGATAACTCCTTACTCTCTTTCCCGTAGCCCACTTGAGTAGCACCTGGAAAAACCTACAAGGGCACTGCCCATTGAATAGGCAGGGGCCCCATAAAGGGAATCCCTTCAGTACTATGGTACTGAGTAACCCTTTAATACCACACTTAAAGACAGGCCCGCATACGACACATAATGCAAGCTATATACATAAATAATGAGAGGTACATACATAACAATAACATACATAATAATTTATAAGTCACGATCGATACTTTTGGGCCTTAAGCCATGTCATAGTGTAAGATCAATACATTCGGGCCTTAAGCCATTATTCTGTCATCATTCAATCAATCTCATATTTTATATCCATGTGAGTGCGAGGACCCCACTATTATAGCCGGTGGACCGGAAAGTATACACTCAGGGCAGAACGCTCCTGACCACTATTATTGCCGGTGGACCGGAAGGTAAACGCACAGGGCAGAACACCTCTGACCACTATTATTTGCCGGTGGACCGGTCTGGCCCCGACTCACATGGCGTTCCACTATAAGTGATTAGTATTTTCCATAACTTTATTCACATACAATACTGGTTTTATTGAGCTCGAGACCCCCACTATTATTGCCTGTGGACCGGAATATATATAAAATCATCATCCAGGGCACAACGCTCCTGGCCACTATTATAATCAGTGAACCGGGATATATAAAGAATCATCATCCATGGCACAATGCTCCTGACCACTATTATAACCGGTGGACCGGGATATATAAAGAATCATCATCCAGGGCACAATGCTCCTGGCCACTATTATAACCGGTGGACTGGGATATATAAAGAATCATCATCCAGGGCACAACGCTCTTGGTCACTATTATAACCGGTGGACCGGTACTCAATATCATAATCATCTGGGCCCGGCTCATTAATATTCCAATTTCAATAATAGTATCTTTCCTTTCTTTAATCAACACATCAATCATATTTATTTGCCTCGAACGAGAGATCAATAACCCGGGACACAAAGGTACACTGGTCGTACCGGTGCATATCAGCTACTCAGTACCCTTCAACCACGAACCCAAGGACGCAAAGGTACCCTGGTCGTACTGGTGCATAAAGCTAACTCAGTACCCTACCGACAAGGACACCTAATCCATAAGTATGCATACCCCCTAACTAGGTCCGTAGAGCTAGAAAGAGTAAGATATAGGGCCTGGCTGGGGCACAAAGGCACACCAACAAATACCAGAATAATCGTGGACTAAACCACGTCCTTAGGGTAGCGACCCCTAAGGAGTCACCATTCCCGATCTCGAGGTCTTTCACTTTAAGTAATAGTGTCTTAATTAAAGTGATCACGAAAATCACAATAATCAGATACTTATTCACTTTCAATGGTTCTGATATCATTAATCGTTTCTTATTCAGATGATTATCCAGGATATCACAGAGAGAACCATTAAGGCCATACTAATTATCAAATACTCTTACTTGGCTAATCAACATTATTTGAATCATATTATAATGTTCCACAATCATAACAATATGTTAGGTACAAATTACTCATTAACCCCTTACTTATATAATTGCTAAGTATTCCTTCCTTACTTGACAATTTACTCCATTACCCTTTAGGTTGCGTAATTACCAAATTACCCCTTGTCCAATTTAGATTACCAAATTATCTCCTACACTTTTTAGATCACCATTCACTCCTCACAATTGCTACACTTAACATATTTCTCCATTGGTTGGTTAGATTACCGAGTTGCCCTTCTCCTTTGTTATACTTACTAAATTGCCCTTATGATGGATAATTTACCAAATTACCCTCCTTCATCATCATGATTACTATTTTGCCCATTTAGTTGGTTAAATAATGTTCACTTTACCCTTTAATCGGCTAAATTACCAAATTGTCCCTTTAGTTGGATAAATTACCAAATTGCCCTTCTCCTTTATCATGATTACCATTTTACCCCTCTCAATTATTTTAATTGCCATTTTACCCTTTTTAATTATCATAAATCCCAAATTACCCTTCTTCATAATTACAAATATTAATTTACCCTTCTTCATAATCATAATTACCAATTTACCCTTCTTCATAATTACAAATATTAATTTACCCTTCTTCATAATCATAATTACCAATTTACCCTTCTCCATATTTATAATTATTATTTTACCCTTCTCCATATTTATAATTATTAATTTACCCTTTTATAATCATAATTTAATTACCAATTTGTCCTTCGTCGTTATCATTATTACCGAGTTACCCCCACTCCCAAGTTTACCATAAATGTCCTTTTAACTTCAAAATTACCCTTTTACCCCTTACTTCCAAATTACCATAATATCCTTTTATTTACAAAATTACCACAATACCCTTTTATTTATAAAATTACCATAACACTCATTTTTCTTTACAAATTACTATTTTACCCTTTCACATCCAAAATTACCATCTTTATCCTTCCTTACATAATTACCATTTTGCCCCTCTTTTCCATAATTACCATATTACCCCTTTACTTATAAATTACCATTTCGCCATTCACTTATACAATTACCATATTACCACTTATGAAATTACTATTTTGCCCCTCTACTTCCAGAATTTGCCATAATGCCCATTTACTTGAAAAATTACCATAATGCCCTCCTTCATCCAAAATTACTATTTTACCCATACTTCCAAAATTACCATTCTTACCATTTACTTATAAAATTACTATATTGCCCTTTTCCTTCAAAATTACTATAATACCCTTCTTTCTTACAACTTACAATTTTATCCTTTTACTTATAAATTATCATTGAACCCCTTTCTTTTGAAATTACCAAAATACCCTTTTTGCTTACAAAATTACCAAAATACCCTTTCCACTTATAAAATTTCCACTCAACCCCTTTATTCACCATTTTTATGAATTTACCATCACTACATAAAATAATGATATTAGTACTTCATTCTTATCATCTAAGTCCACCAACTTGTCATTATTCAATATGATACTCATTAGCAACTACATACATTAGATCACATACTTCATAAGCATAATTACTAAAATACCCTTAGACAATAATATTACTCATGCATTAGCAACATAATACATCACAAACAAGCATTTAACATTTCCATCAATAATCAACCTCTTCCTTAATTATCATACCTACACATGGCATAAAGGCTATCATGCTTTTTCTTTTTCTTTCAATCATTATAAACAACCATTTATATATCATGCTAGGCACACAAAACATGCATAAAATCATACCAAAATCCCTAATGTGCTAGCATAGTTTTTCCATGTATTTAAGGGAGGATTAACGGTTACCTTAATCCCGCAAAAATCAACCTTACCGGTATCCCGGTTAAGGATTCAAGCTTAATTAGCAACTCATCACCTAAAAATAATATCCATCATATTTATGTTAGAAATAAGAATCCAAGCATAAAACTTTATAAAATTTAATTAATAAAACACTTAGCATAAAATACTATTATACCTTAAAAATTAGCCAAATAATTTCCAAAATAAAGGGGGAGCTCACGCTGCATGGACAGCGTGAGTCTCATGCAGAAATGAGAGGGGGAAAGGGTCGAATGGGGTAAGGTAGAAGGGAGGAGGAGATGGCTCGGTTTAGTGTCTTTAGGCTAGAAAAGAAGGTGGGTGGGGGAGGTTTCAAGGCAAGGGAATGGTGCAGGAGTGGAGAAGGGGTGTAGGTGGAGGCTAAGGGTGGTTTCACGGCGGAATAGGGCTGCGGAGACGGCGACGGCAAGGCGGCGAAGTTGGCTGGAGAGATGGGTTGAGGTGGAGGGGCTGAGAAGGAAGGAAAAGATGAGGGAAAAATGGAGAGGTTCAAGGGTTGTTTTCGGCCAACTGATGCATGAAGGTGGTAGAGGGGGCTGCAGGGTGTCGAACGGTGGGTTGGGTGGCGGCAGAGGTGGCCGGATGGCGGCAGAAGTGGCGGTTGCTGGTGGCTCGGCGGTAAGGAGAAAAATGGGGTGAAAAAGGAAGAGGTGGAGAAGGGAGGAAGTGCAGGCTCGAGGGGGCGGCGTGGGGGTGCAGGGCAGTAGGGGGTGGTGGCAGTAGGCGGCGTAGGGCTGGGTGCGGCGGTTAGAACGGTGGTTGGCGGCGGCGTGGAGAGAAAACATAAAAAAAATGGGGAAGAAGGAAGGAGAGAAGAGGGAGCTCAGGGGAAGGAGAAGGGCTCAAAAATGAGGGGAATGAAGGGCTGGGGAGATGGAGAAAAATAAGAGGGAGAAGAGAGGGGGCAGGTGGCTGGCCGGCGAGAGGGCGCAGGTGGCAGGGCTGGTCGGGTGGCATTGAGAAGGAAGGGGAGAAGAGGAAAAGAAACAGGGTGCGCATGTTGGGGATGCAGGACTGGTTGGGTTCGAATGAGGAAAGAAAATGACGGGGGAGAGAGGAAGAGAGAGGGCAGAGAGGTAGGTGGTGGCCGGGTTGCAGGCGGCGGCGTGCTCGACCATGGCAGAAATGCTGGTCGGGCATGGGAGAAGAAAGAATGGAGGAAGAAGCTGGGCGAGCGGCTGGACCAGCATAGGAAAGGAGAGAGCCGGCCGGTCCATGGAGAAAATAAAGGAAGGAGGGCGGGCTGGTGTGCCGTGCGAGGAGGAGAAGAGGCTGGGGGAACGGCCTGGCCCAAACGCGCGGGGGAGGGCTGGCCTGGTGAGGCAGCTCGAGGGAAGGGAAAATGGGAAAAAGAAGAGAAGAAAAGGAAAAAGGGGAAAAAGGGTAAAAAGGGGAATGGAAAAATAGGGAAAATGAGGTAAAATAATTTATAAAATCATAAAATGTAATATTCTTGATAAATTATTTAGTTTAATAATTTAATCCATTATAATCTAATATATTAATTTAAAAGGTTAAAGTTAGTAAAATTTTAGTTTGGAAATTTATTTAAATAAAATAATATGATAAATAGCAAAATATTTATTTTTAATTTATTAAATACTCTTATCCAAATTTACCTACTCTAAAATCTATAAAATAATTAAAATAAATAATTTTAAAAGCAAATTTTATTCTAAATAAAAGTTATTTATTAAAATATAGGTTTTCAAAATTTTTTTGGGGGATTACACTTACTATACCCTTTGCACTAGAACCACCTAACAATATATCTATCTAGGAGCATCATGCTATTTTGGTTAAGCTTTCCCTTAAAAAACAACCATATTTTTTTGTGTTCTTAAACTATTTAAATGATAGAGAAAAACATGACATTAGGAATTGACGAGATACATCCCCACCAATAATGCGTATACTATATTCTAGATGTGTGATAATTTACACTACACACGTGTACTAGTTAGTATTAGTTATTTTGTTACATTCTATTAAGCTCCTCTAATAGAACACTTATGTTACCAACAAATCCAACATAAGATTATAGTATAAGAGTCATTTCCATGCACATTGTAAGGGATATGATCATTACAATAATAAGATGTCTACCCCTTTATTTTACCTCTATTTTTCTTTTCTCTTATCAATGGTTACTTAGCATCTATGATTTCATATGGTATCAAATCCCATATTGTTAAATATACCTTTAATTATGCTTAACGACTCTTAAAGCTATATTTTACCCATTGATACATCATCTAATACATACTTTACTCAATCATAGACCTATGGAGACCCTTAGCACCTCTTATCAGCCAATCATCTTGGATTATGCTTATCGTTGTTCTATTCGATGGAAAAAATTACATAAATTAGATTATAGGACTTAGAAGAGCGTTGATTGCTTGTAACAAGCTTGATTTCATCCTCAACACTTGTGTGGAACTTGTTGATAAATCTAGTGGTGTTGGTAAAAAATGGAATAGAGCATATTATGTGATCATTTGTTGGATCATAAATTCAATTCGCCAGGAAATTGCTAATCATTTTTCATACGCTAATTATTCAAAGAAACAGTGGGATAAGATCGTGGAGAGATTTTGCTATTTTTATGATCCTCTATCATCCGATCTAGCCGGCTCAAATCTCCTCAAATATGATGGGAGTGATTGTCAGAGCGCTCAAGCGGGCCTCTAGGTCACCTTGCTGGATCAACTCAATCTCCAAGCCTGACAACTCCTCTATCATCCGGTCAACAACCATACAACAATTTGTATAATGCGACATCTTCTTGCTCAGGGCATCTGCAACCACATTGACCTTACCCTCATGGTAAGTCAACTCGATGTTATAGTCCTTGACAAGCTCCAACCACATCCTCTACCTCATGTTAAGCTCCTTTTGGGTGAAGATGTACTTGAGGCTCTTGTATTCTGTAAATAACGTGCACTTTGTCCCGTACAAGTAGTACCTCTAAATTTTCAAGACAAACACCACTGCTGCTAAATCCAGGTCATGAGAAGGATAATTCTGTTCATGTTGCTTCAACTGTTGGGAGGCATGCACGACCACTCTACCATTATGCATCAACACACACACAAGCCCATGCTTGGATGCATCTATGTAAACCTCAAACCCTTCTGAACCCTCTGGCAAAGTCAACACAGGTGCTATGGTTAACTGTCTTTTTAACTCTTGGAAGGCTCCCTCACAAGTCTCGTCCCACTAGAACTTCGTAGTATTCTTCAAGAGGTTGGTTAATGATTGGGAAATCCTAGAGAAATTATGCACAAACCTTCTATAATACCCGGCTAAACCTAGAAAACTTCGAACCTCTGCTATGCTCGTGGAAGGCTTCCACTCTGTGATTGCCAGCCATAATCTTGACTGGGTCCACAACCACTCTCCTACCTGACACTATGTGTCCAAGGAAGGCCACTTCCTAAAGCCAAAATATACACTTAGACAACTTCGCGTACAAGCGGTGCTCCCTCAACAGGCTCAGAATAGTGCGGAGGTGTTGCTCATGCTCCTCATTCCATTAGGAGTATACCAGGATGTCGTCAATGAACACCACTACGAATTGATCAAGGAAGGGTCTAAATATCCTCGTCATCAGATCCATGAATACTGCAGGCGCATTTGTGAGCCTAAATGACATCATTGTAAATTCGTAGTGTCCATACCGGGTTCAGAAGGCAGTCTTTATAATGTCAGCATCAACGATCCACAACTGATGGTACCCTAACCTTATGTCGATCTTGGAGAACACTGTGGCACCCTTTAACTAATCAAAAAGATCATCAATTCTCGAGAATGGGTACCCGTTGTTCACTGTCAGCTGGTTCAACCCTCAGTAGTCAATGAAGAGACGGAGACTACCATACTTCTTCTTCACAAACAAGACCGGTGCTCCCCATGGTGACACACATAGTTAGATGTACCCATGCTCCAACATCTCTTCTAGCTAGGCCTTTAACTCCTTTAGTTCAACCGGCGCCATCTAGTAGGGTGCCTTTGTGATGGGCTCAGCTCCTGGCACCAGCTTAATCTTGAAGTCAATCTCTCGAACTGGGGGCATACCCGGTATTTCCTTCAAAAATACATCTAGAAACTCTCTAACTACCGAGATGCTATCTAGAGTTGCCAGGTCTTTGTTCAGCTCCTGCACACTACACAAGTATAGGGGATACCCTTTTTGGACCAAAGCATGCAGGGCTACTGCTGATACCACCTTAGTAGTGGGATTAGGCTGGGTCCTTCTGTATAAAACCATAATTTTCCCCGAACTTTATAGAATCACACGCTCCTCTGTATAATCAATCACAATCTGATACCTCCCCAGCATGTCCATACCTAGAATCACGTCAAATTCCTTTAAGTCCATCCCAACCAAGTCTACTTAGAAGTCTACCCCGCTTTTGACTAAGGCCACATCTAAGAACAACTGATTACATTCCATCCTATCACCCAATAGGAGCATCACAGACAATTCTACACTAGTGGAGGATGACAACTTAGCCTTAGTAGTGAATGGAGATGACACAAATGACAAGGTGGCATTCGAATCAAAAAGGACATATGTAACTGCCCCAAAATTCACTACTGAAAAATTTTGTTTTAAATGAAAGAATTAACAAAAGCGAAATAACAAAACTGTGAATTATGGGGATATTACCACTACACTCAGTACCGGTCACTCCTACCGTTCCAATACCAAGTGCTAAGGCTAAAAAGGATTATTGTCAAACAAGAGCTAATACTTAAGACAAGAATTCATAAGGGAGTTAAATCGTTCACAATATAAAATTCAAAGTATGCGTAAAAAGGTTTACAAGCCAAAGGGGTACATAGATAAAGTTCTCAAGGAACATAAAGTATTGTACGATAGAACAAAACTAAAACAAAATGATGCAGGGTAAAATGAAATGAAAAGGAGAGTCCGGCCACGTCGCTCTCGGTCCCCAGGCCAAGTCCATGCTCAACTCTCAGCCCCGCTCGATGCCTCGTAAGAGTCGTAGGCATCGAAGATATCATCTCCTACCTGCACAAACTCAAGTGGGTCCTCTGCTCATGGGAATGAGTAGCACCCATAAAACGGGTGGTCAGTACGCTACGTACTGAGTAAGGGAACTATGCAGCTAAGGCCAAACATATAAAACATACAACATAGCATACATGGCATAATCACATAAGCAGCATGTAGTAATACAGATAATGAAGGCCGACTATGATCCGGGTAAACTCATTCTTTAGATCTTTGGTAAATATAGTCGATTCACATCATAGTCTTTATCAATCCATATGAGTGCGGGAACCCCAATATTATATTATTAACATCCTAGCATGCATGTCCTAAAGGGTCCCGTCATATAATATCATAAACACAACAAAACAATCATTATGCACATGTCATAAGGAATTCATTTAAGCATACCTCAATTCTAAGTTGCGCTACAAGTAGTTAGTCATTAAAATCATAAGGTACACAACATGGTATAACACATGGCACACAAGGCACATAACACACACATAATTGTTCTTAGCCACATCCTTACCTAATATGACATCGGTCTTGGAGCACGTTACTACGCCTCCTCAAGGTTTTGACTTGATTCACTTATAAGAGGGAAAACTATGGGTTAACTTCTCTCTAACCAAAATTACCATTCTTCCCACCTTACCCTTATCACAACTTACTATTAGGGCTAAGAATAATAATAATACCTTTATAAGTAAAAGTGTGGTTATTATTCCTAAGGTAGCTAATCATGCTACTATAAATCAAAAATAGGTCTTAATAGCTATAACAATTTAAAGTAATTATAATAATATTTATATTATTAACGATAATAGTTTCAATGTTACTAATAATGATAATAGTAGTAGTGATAGTAAGGTTAGTGATATATGAAATATTAATAATAGTGACAAGGTAATAATAATAATAATAATAATAATAATAATAATAACAACAACAACAACAACAACAACAACAACAACAACAACAACAACAATAATAATAGAAATGGTAGTAGTAATATAAGGATTCGAATATTTACAATAATAATAAAAGTGCTAAGGTGCTAAGGTTATCGTTAATAATGATAGCAAGAACAACAACAACAACAACAACAACAACAACAACAACAACAACAACAACAACAACAACAACAACAACAATAATAATAATAATAATAATAATAATGATGATGACGATGATGATGATGATGTTAAAATAATACTAAAGTTATAGGCCATTAATAATAATAATAATAGTTATAAATATTCGAAAGTTAGGTTAAATAATAATAATGATAAAGGTAATAATAATAATAATAACATTAAGAATAATACTAATAATACTACTAAAAATAACTAACATTTGTATAAAAAGGGTTTAGGGGTTGGGGATTTTAGAGGATCACCTAGGGATGGTGGTGGCACCGGAGGCAGTGCACAACAGCGATGGAGGGAGAAGAGAGGTGGAGAAATGGTGGTGGAGGGAGGAGAAAGGAAGAGGAGAGGGTGGCAGGGGAAAATGAAGGTATGGGGAGGTAGAGGGAGCTCCCCTGGTGGTTTTGGAGGGTAAAGGGGGTGTTGGAAGAGGTGGGACTGGTGGAGGATGATGGTGTGAAGGGCGGCGAGGCTCAATGAAGGGCTGATCGGGGGAGAGACTTTGCACGGCCGGGGTGGCTCATGCAGAGTAAACCGAGGGAGGAAGGAGGCTTAGTTTGGTAGAGGGTGATGCAGGGAAGGGTTCCGTGGGTGGATCGGGCGGCGGCGATGGGGCGATTATATAAACTAGAGGTGGCGCAATGGCGGGTTTTTTGGGTTGCAATTCCAAAAGGCCCAACGATGGCTTCCTTGGTGGTATTTATAGGCAGAATATGGGGGAGAACTAAGAGAGGGGACAGAGGAAGGTAGGGGCAGGTGTCGTAGGCACGCCGACCAGCGGTGGCAGGCCGACGCAGGTCTGCCATGGCAGGTGTGCATTCGGTCAGGGAGAAGAAAGGGGGGCGGGGGCAGGCACGCGCGAGGTGAGAGGAAGGTCGGTCGGTCGAGGAGGGACAGGTGAACGGCCAGGGAGAGAGGGAGAAGGTGGGCAGGCGGTGCAGGTGGCTGGTCGGCGCAGTAGGGGGCTGCGAGTTGCAGCGGGGCGCGGGGAAAAAGGGAAAGGGAAAAAGGGGCTGGACCGGGCCGGTTTGAGGGAGAAAGAAAAGAAAAAAGAAAGGGAAGGGCGGGCCGACTAGGGCGACGCGCAAAGGAGGAAGAGTCAGGCGGGCCGCGCCGAAGGGAAGGGGAGAAGAGAGGCTGGGCTATGCGGGGAAGCTGGCCCACGCCGGGGAGAAAAAGGAAAAAAAAGAAAGGAGAAGGAGGGAGAGAAAAAAAAGAAAAGGGAAAAGGGAAAAAAGGGAAATTAGGGGGAAAGTATATAAAATAACTTATGGAAAATAGGTTGTAGTATTTTTGGTAGATAAATAAAATTTAATAATTTAACTTAATATATTTTAATATATTGGTTTAAAAGGTAAATTTTAGAAAATATTGGTTTGAAACATTATTTAAATAAAATGAGTATGATAAAATAACAAATTATTTATTTTAATTTATCAAATATTCACATCTAATTTTATATACTCGAAAATCCATAAAATAATTAAATTAAATGAATTTAAAAGGCAAAATCCTCAAAATAATTAAATTAAATAAGTTTAAAAGCTAAGTTATCCCAAATAAAAGTGATTTATTAAATTATAGACTTTTAAATTTTTGGGGGATTAAAACATACACTGATCATGTTTAAGTGTCCACCTGACTGACCTCCTTTATGGGGAAAGGGTTTGGGTCCCTAAGGTCTTCCCTTATCCTCCCAAACTAGGGCAGGTGCTCGCTAGTGGAACTGTGGGGGTGCGGTCTGGAGGTGTTGCTGATATGCCTACTACTAGGGGATCAAGGCTCCCCTTTGCTGGTAATGCTGTATCTGATATTGTTGGGAGCGAGGTGGTTGCTGACACTCAAAAGCTATGTGGCCCAACTTGCCACAGTTCAGGCAAGTCATGAGACTGCCTCCGCAATCCCGACCTGAGTGGCTACGGCCACATCGTCTACAAGCGGGTCCCCTGGATGGTCCCTGACCTCTGACCTGATCCTGCAGCTAATGTCTCATGGGTCCTCCTGTCCGCAGCAGGGTCCTACTCCCAGAACTCTAACCCTTAGGTTTCCTCTTTTCGAGGATGGTGGCCTGCTCCTCGACTAAGGTGGCAACGATGCAGGCACACTCCTACGGGGTGTCCAGGTCAGTGAAGGCCAATGCACCCATCATCCGGAGGATGTTGAAGTTCAGCCCTTGCTCAAACTAGAACACCATCGTGGACTCATTGGCGGCAATCCGTGGGGAAAAATGGAGCAGGTCTAGCGAGCATGGTACTGGCGGACCGTCATCGTACCCTGAGTGAGCTGCATAAACATCCGGAGCTTGTCCCTCTTCAGGCTCGAGCGGAGGACGGTCTTGAATGCCTCCCAAGTCACCAAAGGACCGTCTTAGGTACGGTACTCCACCCACTATGCATCTGTTATGCCTCTCAGGAAGAATACATCTATGCTGGGCTATCAGGCTGGAGGGCAGGCCACTATCTCAAAGGTGCGATCCATGTCCTAGATCCACCCTTCGAGGACCACTGGGTCCTCCTTGCCAGAGTAGGTTAGAGAGTGATGCCTAGTGACCCTCCGGAACCAGTCCTCACCAGCGCCCTTAGAGTTGTGGGGGTGCAGGGTTGACACCAAGCGCTAGTGCTGGACGAACTCCATAAAGGCTTTGAAGGCCTTCTTTAGGCGTCCTACTCGGTCGTTCATCATGAAGGGAAGCTGCAATAGAAAAGGGATGTTAAAAGCGAATCTACTGGTTTGATGCAAATTCTTTTATACTATTCCCCTTTCTTGAGAAATCCCTAGTCTACCCTTTCGTTCCTCACTATGGCCCGGACTCAGAATTCTTAAAATGGAAAGACCTTTTTGGGTTTGAAAACACTTCAAAATCCATAAAAATTTTGTAAATCAAAATTTACTTTGAAAATAAGCTTGGTTACTAGAACCAATGCTCTAATACCAAATTATAACTTCCTCAAAATCACAGTTGAAAATGTTCGTTTAAATTAAACAAATACAAGCATGGGGGTGCTACCGCTGTGATCAGTACAAGCCCGACCCCTAGACAGTCTCGTACCAACCACAAGGATGAGGGAAAAGTTTCACAAGACATTGGACATAATTAAAACGGAGATTCATAGAAAACTAAAATTTTCATAACACAGAAATCAGAGTACGCATTAAAAAGGTAGTACAACCCAATAGAGTACATAATTAAAGTTCCTAAAATGGGTAAAATGTACAATACGATAAAATAAAGCCCAAAGAAAATGAAACATAAGTAAACTGAGGTAAAAGAGAGTCTGCCCAACATTTCTCCCGGGCCCCCATGCCAAGTCCAATAATCAACTCTCAGCCCCGCCTGATGCCACATAAGTGTCATAGGCATCGAAGATGGCGTCTCCTACCTGCACAAACTTAGCAGGGCCCTCTGCTTATGGGAATGAATAGCACCCATGATATGGGTGTTCAGTATGCTATGTACTGAGGAAGGTAACTATACAGATAAGGCCATACACATAAAGGCATATAATACAAGCATGATCATATAGATAAGCATATAAGCAATGCAGATAGTAGAGGCCGTGTTACAGTCTGGTTAAACTTATTCATTACATCTCTGGTCAATATACTCATTTCAAACCATGCTTATTACCAATCCATGCGAGTACGGGAACCCCACTATTATAGCCGATGGATCGGGAAACACCCAGGGCATAACACACCTGGCCACTATTATTCGCTGGTGGAACGGTCTCCAAGGCACAAGGCACCTGAGCACTATTATTCATTGATGGACCGGTCTAGCCCCACTCTCGTGGTGTTTCATTGTAGGTAGATAGTATCTTTCCATGGTTTAACATCATTAGGTTTGGTTTTGTTGAGCTCAGGATCGCCTACTATTATAGCCGATGGATCAGAAACATACAGGGCAGAACGCTCCTGACCACTATTATTTGATGATGGAATAGTCTCCAGGGTACCTCGGTACCTATCCACTATTATTCGCCGGTGGAACGATCTGGGCTTGGCTCAACTATCTTTCTCCCTAAGTGGTTCATATCTTATTCGTGTCTTATTCGATAAATATTACCACCCTAGACATGCATGTTCTTTGGACTATCCACTCACACAATCGGTGTACTCCTATTATCCTGAGAGGGGCTTGTCCCATATCTTGAGACTTCTGCACCTCCTAACACATCCATACATCTTTTCCCTCTTCTCCTTACTCACCACGAATACCCAACTCCTAAGTGTGTGGGTCAAGGCCTACTTCCCCATACCATCTAAGTCAACTCACTATCGCCCTCTAGGGTTTTTCCCGAAAAACCCTAATTCGACCTATATGGCCCATCCTTCCTCTATCCCACAAAAATTTTACCCCCAATACATCACCTCACTTGTATTCTACCCCAAGCATTCCACTTTACTTCCTATTTTGCGCATGTGACCACGAAACCCTAGTTGGCAACCCTAAAACCTTGCACCTCTCTTTTCTCATGTATCACCTCTTTATTACTCACCTACCATCCTCTTTTCCACATGACACCCACACTCACCCTCCATGTGATATTCTTCCACTCTTACCCCATATTCCAATCCCCTTCATTATTTTTCACTTCCACAATCTCCTCTATTTAGGTTTTTCCTCCCAAACCCTAGCCAAGTTTCCTATGCACCCTTATACCAACCTACATACTATTTTTTACCCATGGACTCCAATCACCCCCAACAAATCTTCCCTTACCTTACTTACACCCCGAGGCAACTTTTTCCACATAAGGATCATCCCCATGCTAACATCATCCATCCCATGCAAACCTTATACTTCCCCACACAAGATTCACTCCACTCTCTTATTTTGTCCATATTTTCCTTTTATTTGCCCCCTCATAGGTCATGAGATAATTAGGTCATTCTCACTTCCCTTTAGTCAACTCATTTCCCCTTTTCCCGTTTCATCCTTTCACCCCATACCATATAAGTAAAACATCCTAGCATGCATGTCCTAGAGGGTCACATCACATAACACCATAAGCACAACATAGACATTGTTTTACATATTCCATAAGGAGGTCACATAAATGTACCTTAACTCTGTGTTGCGCTACAAGTAAGTAGCCATAATAACATAAGGTACAAAAATGCAACATAACACATGGCATATAAAACACATAACACATATAATAGGCCTTAACTACATCTGTACCTAATACGACACCGGGCTTGGAGCACGCTCTTATGCCTCCTTAGGGTTTTAACTTGGTTCGCCTATAAGAGGCAAATACTAGGGTTAACTTCCCTCTTACTAGTATTATCATTATTTCCTACTTTATCCTTATCATAAATTAGGATTAGGGTTAATAATATTAATAGTAGTTTTATAAGTAAAAATAAGGGTATTCTTCTTAAAGTAGCTAATCATACTATTAGTAGTCAAAATAGGTCTTGATAGTTATATTGGTCCATGTTAAAGTATTATTAGCAATATTCATATTACTAAAGATAATAACTTTAAATAAATAAATAAAATAAATAATAATAATAATAATAATAATAATAATAATAATAATGATGATGATGATGATGATGATGATGATAATAGTGATAACAATAATAATAACCCGAATCATAATAATGATAATAGTATTAGTAATACTAAGATAGTGAAAA
Organism: Tamarix austromongolica; assembly: GCA_039764185.1. Taxonomy (NCBI): domain Eukaryota; kingdom Viridiplantae; phylum Streptophyta; class Magnoliopsida; order Caryophyllales; family Tamaricaceae; genus Tamarix; species Tamarix austromongolica. Next base: position 103,381,749 of record CM077816.1, on the reverse strand, counting down.
TAATGGTAATGAGGATGATGATGATGATGATGATGATGATGATGATGATGATGATAATAATAATAATAATAATAATAATAATAATAATAATAATGGTAATAATAATGATAGTAGTAATAGTAATAATAGTGATATAGGTAATAATAATAATAATATTGATGATGACGACGACGACGACGACGATGATAATAATAATAATAATAATAATAATAATAATAATAATAGTTTGAGTCTTAATAATAATAATAATAATAAGAGTTTAAATAATCATCATAATAATAATATTAGTAATAATAATGCATAAGTTAATAATAATAATAATAATATTCAAATCTTAATAATAATAATAATATTAGTAATAATAGTGTCTAAGTTAATAATAATAATAATAATAATGATGATGATGATGATGATATTAATAATAAGAGTGATAATGATAATAATACTAATAGTAATGATAATAATGATATTTAACACTAATAAAATTAAATAATAATTATATTAAATATTTTCAAAGGTCAGGGAAGTTAGGGCACAACCTAGGGTGGTGGAAATTAGGCGGCAACACACGGTGGCGATGGTAGAGGAGGAAGTGGAGTTGGAGAGGTGGCTTTCTAGGCTAGAAGAGGGAGAGTGAGAGGGTGGTTGTGGTGATAGTGGATTCTCTGGGTTAAGAGGGTTGGAATGGTAGTGGTGGCCCAGCAAAGGTGGCGGCGCAGGCAGCGGTTGTTGTAGTGGCCAAAGGTGGTGGAGAAGGAGGGAGGGTGAAGGAGAGGGAGGCAAGGAGAAAGGAAGGAAGAGGGAGGTAGGGGAGGATTTGCTTAATGTTTTAGGAGGTAGGAGAGGTGGTGGTTACGGCAGGGATGGCGGCGATAAGGGCAACGATGGAGGAGGATGGGCCGATTGGGTAGCCTACTTGGCACAACTTGGTCGGCTCGTGTAGGGGGATTTAGAGGTGGTGAGTAGTGTGGTTCGATGGAGGGTGATGTATGGAGGAGTTTGGCAGGGGTTTTGGGCAGCGACGTTGAGCAACGATGGTGGTGGCGACGTCTAAAGTGGTAGTGGTGCAAGGAAGGTTGATTTTTCTGGGTAGGGAAAAAAAGGTCAATTGAGGTCGGGTAGGGGGTATTTATAAACCATTAGCGGGAGGATAAGACAAAGGGGTAAGAGGACAAGGGGGGCAGGGATGGCAGGCTCACCGGCCAACGGTGGCAGTCCGGTACAAACCTGTGATTTGCAGGTTTGGTTGGTTTGGGGAGGAGAAAAAGGAAAGGAAGAGAGGCACACATGAGAGGGATAGATGGCAGGTTGGGGCTGGAAATGGTAAGGAAAGGGATGAGGAAGAGAAGGGAGGTGGAAGGATGTAGTATGGTGGCTGGCTAGGTGGCGTTGGTAGGGTTGCAGGTCTCGACTTGCAATGCGTGGGAAAGGAGAAGGAGAAAGAAGACGAAGTAGCAGGTTCGGTCAGTCTGGGGGGAAAAAGAAAAGAAAGAAAAAGGAAGGAACCAGGCAGGTTGAGCAGAGGAGAAAAAAAAGAGGTGTGGGTTGTGCCGCACGGGGAAAGAAGAGGGGGGAAAGTTTGGGCCGTGAGGGGCGTAGGCCCAAACCAGGAAGAAGGAAGAAAAAAGAAAATGAGGAAGGAGGAAAAGAGAAAAGAGAAAAGAGAAAAGAAAAAGGAAAAAGAGAGGAAAAGGGGAAAAGGAAAAATAGGTTGGCTGGGGTATTTAGAATATTTTGGTATTTTTAAATATTTCAAAATAATAAAAATTAGTAAAATAATAATTAAATTTCCTTTTTATATTAATTTAGGATATTTTAGGTAATTTTTCCTAAATTCTATTTTAATTAGCAAAATACCCTAATTTTACCTTAATTAAATTATTTATTATTTTTCTCTTGATTTTACCTTAAATATTTTCCCTTATGTTAATAAAATAATTTATTTAATTATTTTTTCTAGTAAATTCCTATTTTAACATAATTTTTTAAATTAGGGTTTTAGGGTATTTCATCCTCCATCTATCTCGTGATAGGTGCAAGGCTAAAAATTTATTTAACAAATCATGAAATAGAAACTAAATAAAAAACCTTCACCTATATAGTCAGAGAAAAAATCTATAAAACCATCACTGATTAATCAACAGATCAAAACCTATGAGATAAACCCAGATTCCAAAATCTTAACCAAATAATAAAAAATATATAAATGTTTGTTTACAACACCGAATTAAAATTTTAATACAAAAACTTATCTTCCAAAATATTTATAAATAATTACAAGAGTCCTTGAGGACAAAAATATAGGTAGCTCTAACTCTTAGCCTAATTCAAAATCATAGATGAACTAAAGCTAAATCACATGCACGTAGACATCTAAACAAGCATAGTATTAATACGATAGCGTACTGAGTAAACAACCCAATTCATAATAATAACATACACACATAGATTCATATACATATACAATCTTAAAATGAAACATTCTCTCATATAATATCACAAAAAATAGAACACCATATACAAATTAACAAGAGACAGGAGAAGGTGACACAAGATCAATTCATATCTCATAGAAAACATACAATCTTAACTAAGCATGAATTCACAAAAGAACATGTTGTTGTAGAATTATACTATGAACAGAAGAACATGTTGTTGCAGTAGACTTATGTCATTGCATAAGAACATGGAAGATAATGAAATTCATGAATTGCAATTAGATTTGTGTTACATGCTTACATAAAATATCATGGCACATTCACTTACACACCACTATTAACTCTATTTAATTCCAATTACATCATTCATTGATTTCTATATAATCATTCCACTTTAGTTCATAGAACCTTGTTGATCAATTCCACCAAAACATATTAGATCACACATGCTATAATACCCTAAATTTTAGATAAACCTAATCTTGAGTGATTTAAATTTTAATCTAATCCTGATCTCAAGAAATTAATATTTCTACCTTATCCTAATTCTCTAACTCTAAAATTTTAACCTAATCCTAATTTATCAATAATTAAACTATTCTAATATCCTAACCTAAATTATATTAATCTTATCCTAATTATAAACCAAACCTATTATTTCTCTCTTTTTCTCTTCATTTTTTTCTTCCTTTGGTTGACCTTCTCCCTTTCCTCTTCCTTTTCCCCCTTCTTCTGGCATGAAACGTTATCCTCAAACAATGTTTGCCATGCCTTCATCACCTCCCTATCACCTGCCACGCCAATCCCTACCCCATCAACACAGCCCCTAATATCATGGGTTGGGGTTGAATTTTTAGCCAATCGCCACCCTCCTCCTATCTCATTTTTGAGTGAATGTGTATAAATATATATATATATACACACACCTCCATAATAAATGCTCCCAACCACCTCTCCCCTCCCTTCATTTTTCTACAAAAATTTCACTACCAAGGGTAGCTTGCTTTCCTTCATTTGCCTCCCCCTTTCTGTCACCAAAACTACCACAAAACTTAACACTAGTGATCCCAACCGAAACACCCCCACCTTCTTTCTGTCACCTTTGTCATTCCTACCGCTAACCAATGGCCATTTCCATCGGTGCCTTATCCCACCTTTTGGCCAAAATCCCCACAACCACCCTCATTTCTTTTCCTTTCCCTGGTTTTAACCACATCAACCGCAACCCATGCCTTTACCCTCAGCAAATTTCACCTCAATCTCCCTCCTTTTCTTTCCTTCTTTGGCCGCAACTTCCACTAGTGCATCCCCTCCATCTTTGGCATCTTCCACTGGTTCGCCTTCTCCACTTTTGGTAGCCTTCATTGCACCACACCACCACTACTCAACCCCAACAACCAAACACTATTCCCCTTGTTTTAGCTAATACCACCGGTGAAAATCCTATAGCAACGATATATTTTTTTGTTACTACCACCCCTTGGCTTAGCACAACCTTATTGTTCCTTCTATTTGGTTGCAAAAGCTTTTTTCGAATCACTTATTTAGTTTGTTTTAGTTTTCTCCCTTCTTTCACCCTTCCACTTCCATAAAAATTTCATTAAGTATGTTGTTTAATCCTAATGGTGTTGTATTGTGCTTTCTTAGGTGACATTTCAGCGGTTCTGGAAAAGGTGGGATAGGATAAGCATGCTTAGAGACTAGAGTCATTTTTGTAAGGATACTTGTTGTAGTATAGGATTTTTTATTATTGAAGTGTTATGCATGTTTTTTTTATTATACCATGTTATTGTTATTATTTGATTTAATGTATGATTGGTAATGATATGATATACGGTTGATATTATATGATGGAAAATGAGTAAGTGAATATTATATGATATCGTTATTTTATATAGAAAAACCCTCGGTGTGATATGTGGTTGTAGCATGGGTTTATTAAGTTATGATGAGTATGAAATGAGTATAAAAAAGTATATGGAGATAAATGGAGGATTTGGGGATAGTGTTACCAATCATATAAGATTTGTATGAAATAATGATTTGTTATTGATAAGAACATTTTGGTCAACATGGTTAAATATGATAATCATGGCATTTTAAGGTTTTAATTCATCTAAATTATGCTAAGGAATTAATATAAAGTGCTTAGAATAATTGTGAATGACCTAAGTTTAATAGAGTATGAAAATAATTTGATTTGGGAATAGTAATCCTAAAACGAGGAGGCTATTATCACATGTGTGAAACGGTAGATTTAGACCACAAAATTCGACTAAAATAGTATTTGGGGGATATATATTGAATCTGGTATTTGTTTGAGCCCTACAGGAAAAGTTATGACGGATTTATGAAATTAGGGTTTATAAGCTCCGGAAATAGTAATTTTTGAGATAGGGTTATTATCAAATGTGAAATACCTTTGAGTTAGGCCTTTAAATTTGATTATGTTGATAAAAATAATATTTGAGGCAAAAGTACTAAGTTTGGTGGTTAAAATAGTAACAAAGAAGAGTTACAATAAAAGTGTAAAATTAGGGTTTTGGGGAAATATAAGGGTCTTAACTCTAGAAAATGACCTTAAGATCTTTTTCATGTGCTTTACTTAATTTAAATGTGTTATTTACTTATTAAATCAATCATGAATAATAAATTCATCATTTAAAGTGAAATATCACATGAGTTGGGTTGAGGTATTTTATGGGTTCGTTCCACTAGATGATAATAGTGGCTTAGGTGTGTTATCCCTTAAAGGTGTTTCAGATCGTTCCATCGGTTTAAGAATAATGGCTCAGGAGCATTTGTCCTTGAGAGATGTTGGGTATGTTCCACTAGGTGATAATAGTGGCCCAGGTGTATTGTCCCTGAGAGGTGCATCGGTTTGTTCCACTGGATTAAGAATAGTGGGGCCCTATACTCAATGTGAATAAGAATATAATTTTAGATAAGTAACCTAATGGATAAGATATTAATGGTTTAAAGTAAAAAATTATGTGAGTCAGAACCAAGGTATTGGGTTCGTTCCACCGGATGATAATAGTGACTTAGGTGTGTTGTCCCTGAGAAGTGTTTCAAACCATTCTATTGGTTTAAGAATAGTGGCTTATGAGCGTTTCACCCTAAGAGGTGTTGAATTCATTCCATTAGATGATAATAATGGCTCAGGTGTGTTGTCCTTGAGATGTGCTTCAAACCTTTCCACCAATTTAAGAATAGTGGGATCCCAAAACTTAACATGAGTAAAATAATGAAAGTTTTTATATCTAATAAAAAGGCTTGCATTATTACTTACCTTGTGATAATTTATGTGTTTTGCTTGAGTGCTTACTCTCTGCTATAGATGTATGTATTTAACCATATCCCTAACTCGACATTATTGTCACCTTAATCAATGCATAGTGTACTGACCATCTTTTTTATAGGTGCTACTCATTCCCACAAGCAAAATGACCCTGATGCTTTTGTGTAGGTCTTTAGGAACCATTTGGATAATTTTGCTGCCTGTGATGCATTGTATAAGGAGGAGTGATTTTTTCTATACTAGGTGTTTGGATGAAGGGTCATGTTATCCAAATGATATTTTTACCCAAATACCTTTTGGACATCCATGGTATCCATTTTATTATATTTTATTATTATACCCTAGAGTTAATATCCAAACTTATATTTACATTTATAAAGCTCCTTTCATTTCTATTCACTTTATTTTATTTCTAATGGTTTTAGCCTTTTGATTGACGTGAGGATGGCATAGTAAACCAAACTTATATCAATTAGGACAGTAACATCCGATATTTTGGTTATAAGCTTTTGCTGTAAAACAAAATTTTTCAGTAGCAAAATTGGGAGTGTTACACATGCCAATTCACATGATTACCTATTTCCTTATATACGATATCATATTTCACTTGTTTCACTTATTCCACTTATTTTAGTAATCCATTTCCAATATATAGTATTTCTCACATCCAAAACATAATATTATCCATATCCAAAATATAATATTATTCACATCTAGGAAAAGTAGACCAAGGAACCCGCAACATGTCACTTATATCTCTGTAGCTATAGAAAACATTGTGACCTATAGCTCTATGGCTATGGCCATCACTACTACTTAGGACACCCTAACCTTTATGTATTGATACCCCCTATAGGACCCGTAGGTCACCTATAGAGTATAAAGAGGGACCTCACTATCACACTACCGGCGCAATGCATACAAAATCATAAGGAAAGTGTCAACCGCACAACCCTACTCGAAGGCCATCCCTAGGCTACTCAAGGTGGATTGTGTATAACCATCATTTATGACCACAAATTTGACCTATAATACAATACCCATAGATGGACCGATACCACTAGCTATGACCACTAATATGACCTATAAAATAATTCCCATAATTCATTCTTTTCATTAGAATTATTCATACTTTATGTCTGTGACTACATATTCCTTCATATATAACCCATCACTAATGGTCTTAACAAAATTGAACATGATTAACAATCAAAAATTCAACCACTTACACTCACATCAATAACATGATATCCAACTTACATAGCAAAATAACTTATACAACTTACATAGTGTAATAACTCATAAAATACAAATACGAAGAGTTATAATTCATATCTATGAAGAATTGCTGGATAACACACCATAAGATCAATACAATATAAGAACACTAAGATAGCCATATGGTGGAGGCACACAAACTATACACCTTATTAACAAACCCTTCCATGCTCTTCGCATTACCAAAGAATGAAATAATACCCATCAACACATAAGATTCTATTAACTAGGAGTTCAGGAGGTTTACCTAGCTTCCAAGCTATCCTAACACAAAAAGAAGGACAAACCTAGCTTCGGGATCCATAAGAGTGCCTTCCTAGATCATCGATAGAAAGCATAAAGACTAGATTAGAAAAACTAATTGAAACATAGAATAATAGAAAATAAGAAAAATTTATCAAAAAACCACTTACACAAATAGGGTTTACACCCCCAAAATGTCAAATCAATCAATTTCATAGAATTGATCCAAAATGATGAGTTATAATTAAAATTCAATTGAATTTAAATCAAAACTGATTGATTAATATATGAAAGAATCAAACACAACTAGATTTTATAAAATTATTCCCAAAAATTAGCGTTTTAAAGCCTAGAATACGAATTCGGACAATTCAAACCAATTAATCTAAATTGAAGGTATTAAAATGCAATAAATTTCATGTCAAATAATTCTACAAAATCAATTTTAGAAAAAAAAAAACTATACAAATGACAAATTTCATAATTTTATTGGAAAGTTAGGGTTTTAGGCCTAAAAATACAATCTGGTCAATTTTTATTAATTTGTTTAAACTGAATGTTTAAAAATGCCATTAGACCTCTTTTATAGCATATTTTAGTATTTTGAGTTTGAAATACAAATCTAATCAAATCTTACTCAAATATTTAAATTTATAGGTCGTAAATGAAATTAAACATATTCTAATACAAATTATTTAATTAATTTAATATAAATTTGTAAGAGTTTTGACTTAAAAATTAAATTTTAGTTTAATTCACACAAATTTCTAACAATTCCAACATGAAATTATGTATATTTCAAAGTATATTGCATAATCAATTTGTCCAAAATAGCTTAATAAAAAAATATAAAAAATCCAGGTATAATCAGGTCAAAAATCAAATTGTTACAAATCAAGCATATACCACACAATTATCCCATCTAAATTAATCATAAAACTCTTATTTATTCAAATAAACAATCAATTTAGATTAATCACAACTAATTTATTCAAAATTAATCAAAATAAAAGTTAGAATTTGGGGTAATTATACCAAATGAAATGTTGATAAACTAAAGGGGGTAAAGGTTGTTGGAACTTGGCTAGTGGTCAAGGAATAATCGCATGTGGCCTAGTGAAGCTTGTTGGTGGTTGGCTAGGCTTGCGGAAACCAGACACAGTTGTTGGTGTGTTTTTAGTGCATTGTTGCTCGCTGATGTCAACAACAGTGGAGTGGCGTAGTGGTGGTGGTCAAATGTGGTGAGGTGGTGTTGAGCGAGGAAGGAGAGTTTTTGGGTCGGGATATGGATCTGGGAGCAGGAAAAGGAAACGAAAGAAAAAGATAGAAGAGATAAAGAAAAACAAGAGAGAGAGGTCAGTTGACTGTTTTTTTTATTATAAAATAACTAAAGTATTATAAATGAGTGATTTTATCTAAAATTTATTTAACAAAATATCTAGGAAGTAATAAATTTCTTGTAATAAAAGATCAAATGGCTAAAATAATTTAATACATTTCCAAAATGTCCTCTATAAACCAAAATGAAAAAAAATGGAAGAAAATAAAATTTAGAAATAAAATCATAAATAAATTATGGAAACTATTTTAATTTAAATGTTTCAATGATCTTAACGACCTCATAAAAAATAAATAGTTTAAAAGATGGATAAAAAATATTAAAATGAATTTACTACTTTGAATAAATTTTATAATTCAAAATCATTTACTTTCCTTAACGAAATATAAGCCTAAAACAAAGTCATAATCATAAGATGAGGCTATACTTCAAAAAAAATTTAATATATTAAAAATCAAAACATGCAAATGAAACAAAAATATATATTAAATGGAAATCGAATAAAGTGAATTCAATAAAATTGTAGTCGTGAACGAATCTAGAATAGTGTGCAACAACAAATGATTAAATAAATTTCAGCATAAATTTGAAATCGTAAAACCATAAAATAAATTAAAATCTTAACAAGCATTTATCATAAACATGATTTAAATAAAATAACCCAATTAAAATAAAATTAAAGGTTAAAAATCATAAATCAACATTGATATTTATAAAAAAGTAGGTTTTTGAGAACTTAGGTGTCACAATCTTGGCATTTGTCATACTATAAGTAATTTCTTAGTGTTTGTCAACACACAATCCAACACTAAGTGCATCAGGAGTGATAATTATGATGTCATGAATAATCAATGCTCTATTTTGCTAATTAGCCATGGCATAGTTCATCAACATGCAGAGTGGTGAGAAAATATAGGCATTTGGTTGAGTGTGCCCGGAGATTAAGATTTTATGCTCAGCTGCCTATCAATTTTTGGGTAGATTGTATACTTGCAACCACCTACTTGATTAACATTCTCCCTCCACCTCCCCTTTAATTGAAACCCCCTATGAGACTCTTTATGGTGAGATCCCCAAGTATGATCATTTACGGGTGTTTGAGAGCCTAGTTATACACATGATACGGCTACTTCCAAATTTGAGGTCAAATCCAACAAACACATCTTCATTAGATACCTTAAAGGGTAAAGGACGTATAAAAATTAAGCTCTAGGCTCCTATTTTACTTTTATTAACCAAAATGTTATCTTCAGAGAAGATATTTTTCCTTTTAAATCCACTACACTTGCTATTGTTGATCAATCCCCCACTACACCTTTACTAATTTCCCTTCATTTTTCCTCCTCTTATTGAGGATAGACCTAACAATTTATATATGCACAATATTACACCTAATCCTTCCTTTATCATTGCCATCGCTCCATATACATCATATTTTCCTCCATAACAACATAACCCTATCTCATCTCCATCCACACACCAACTTCTAATGATAACAACAAAAGTAATCACATTAACACACCTCCTAATAGTCCTATCTAGAAGTGTCAATTAGGTTGGACAAGTCAGGCCTTCTCTCAAGTCGTGTTATCTATGGGTCTTTTTTTACGGGTCGATTGTAGGTCAGATCTGGTCATTCATAATTATTTTAATGTATGAGTTAGTTTTGATTTTATGTTATTGTAGATCTGGATCATGTTGGATTAATTTTCTGTTTTGAGTTTTGGTTCTCATTCAAGTCAATCAATATTTAATTTGTTATGCGAGGGCAAGGAATAGTTTCTCAAGTTCAGGTAATTTCTAATTTGGGTTGTTTTAGGTAATTTGATGAGTTGGATTTAGGTCAACTTGGAGGGTTAAGCTGTTTTAGGTTTTGGAAGGATAGGTTAGGTTCAGACAGAGTTTATCTAGGAAGGGGTAATTTCAAATTTGGATCAAATCGAGTTAATTTAATTACTTCAATTCTAATTATTTCATGTTTGAGTCAACTCCTATAAATTTATCAATTTGAGTGAAGTTTGTGTTAAGTCACGAATCATTTCAAATATCGATTTGGGTAAAGTCACTTCAAATAATTGATGTCTTCAACCTTGGGTTATTTTGGGTTCAAATCAATTTATCAAGTTAGTTCAAATGAATTAACTCACTTTGAGTTCAAGTTTTTTTGTTGACTCAAGTTTGATTTAGTTATTACCAAATTATTTTATCTTAGGTCAACTTATCAATTATTGTTGAGTTTGAATTGGTTTGCTTCTGATTTAGATTTTTTTGGTTTCTAGGTTGACTCGAATATGACTATGTTAGTTCGGTGTATTTCAAATTATAGACTAGTAAACTAGTTATCATTTTAAGTGGGTCGTATTAATTCTAGTTTTCTAGTCAAGTTCAAACTATATGGGTTGACATAGTTCAAACATCATACCCACCTTTATCTGTCTAATTTATGTTTGATATTTTTTATGTTTTGATATATTAAAAATAATATATAATGTTTATCCAATGTAACATATTAATATAAGTATATTACAATATATATATATATGTGTGTGTGTGTGTGTGTGTGTATTTATATTGATTTACTGATTATTAAATTATTTTCAATACACACATAATGCAAGAAACTCATATGATACTTTATTTGAGTATTTTTAAATAATTAAAAGTATAATAGTTAAAATATATGATAACTTAAAAAATATAATTTGATGAAATGAAGGTGATCATAAATTTATTATACAACATATAATTATTATTTATCACACCATAAATGCTAAAGACAATCATATGATTACTATCTTAGATAAATAAAATAAAAATATTAGACCCATATTATTTTTACGAGTAAATAATAAAGGTATTTTAAAATTATAGGAATTAAAAAAGACATGATTCTATGTAACAACAAACTAGATTAAAAAAACTAAAAAAAATAAACATAAAATTCAAATTGATAATTAAAAGATCACCGCATAGTTCAATACAAATAAAAATACTTATCGTTCCAACACACACAAAAAAATGTTATTGCTATCACATAGAGCTTATATGTTTCATAAACTAATATACATGCAATTATAGAAGATGAAAATGAGAGAAATGAAGAAATAACACAACATAAAAAAAAGATATAAATGATAATATATAATATTGATTTAGCAACTTTTGATAAATTATTTTATGTTATTATATTTGGATATCAAGCATATATTGATATAATTTACTATTAAATATGTCAATAATAACAAATTCAAGATTTGCAACTAAAGTTAAACCATTTGTCTACAATAACTATATGTTTTATAGTTTGAGAATAAAAATATAATTAACCTATAGTTATCATACACCACAATTATCAATTTATTATAATATTCATATAATAGTATTAGTTCCATTGACTATTAGAATATTCTTGTATTTTTTAATTGAATATTTAAACCCTATTTTAATGAATGGGCCTAATAAAGTTTATGACATATTTGATCTACCAATAACAATAAGGTCGCATCATCCTTATATTATATCCCAGTCCAATTAGTATCAGTTAGATCTAATAGCAACTCTTATACTAATAATAGTAATAATAGTAATAATAATAATAATAATAATAATAACAACAACAACAACAACAACAACAACCACCTATTGGATTTTAATTTAGATAACATCAATACTAATACAATAATATATGATAAGATCTTATCAAAAAAAATTAGAACCTAAACTGATGGTAAAATATTACATTTAGAAAAAAAATCATATTGAAAGGTCTAATATGTTTATAAGTTATTAGAGAATGTTGATCCTAAAATCTAAATTATATAACAGCAAATATAAATATAACTTTGCAAAAAATTATGCTTTGTTATAAATATTTGACTAGATTTTATAAATAAACATTATATATGTATATATATATTCATTCCATAATTAGAAATATTTATCTAAATTCTCACAATTTAGACTTTTTTACATTAATAAAACCATTATTTTTCTATTAACCACATTTCTAATAAAATATTCATTATCTATATCTATATATACGAACATTAAATATATTTGTGTATTAACATTGCAATTATACACATATATTTACATAATATTAAATATATATATATATATATATATAAAGATATTTATGTATTATACAATATTATAAACTTATAATGTATAATATAGTAACACAAGATTATAAACTAGTAATGTATATTAAATTGGCAATATATAATATAACAAATTAGGATTGTATTAACATAAAAAACTTCACCCTAATAATTAAATAATTTATATTTTTCTACACTAATAAAATCATAATATTTATATTTACCATCTCTATATTTAATTACTATATATATTTTACATTATTCCTTCTCAATTTTTCATGCTTTAATAAGATTTTTTTTTTAGATTTTCCTCCTATAACCTAGAATTTTAAAACTTTAATTTCTTGTAAAAATAATAATAATCATTCGTACTAATTGGGATATCATTGGTAAATAAGAATGTACACAGTAAACATAAAAAAAAATTTGATGAAATAATATATTTTTAAAATATTTAAATGAATAATAAAATATATGATTTTTTTCCATGATCATAATAGTTTAATATAGAATTTTATCTTATGAGTCCGGTTGATATTAAAAATAGAATATCAAAAATAGATTTTCCTCTTGTAAAATAGAATATTTAAAAATATGTTTTATTTCAAAATAATAACTATTATCATTTCTACTAATAAGGATATCATTGGCTAATAATAATATTCACAATAAAAGTAAAAAATAAGTAATTTTTTTAAATAATATATTTTTGAAAGCTTTAAATGAATAATAAAATATATTTAATTTTATTTTTATTAGTATAATAGGTTAATATAAAATTTTATTCTATCGAATTGAATTGATGTCAAGTTAACATCAGATAGAATTAATGGCAAGTTTGTAAACTCAAAAGTTTCTTGAAATAAGCTTCATGCTAATGGAACATTGACTTACTTGGTTGCTTTTTCACACTTGGTTTTGTCCAATCCAAACGTGATTATTCCTTGTTAGTAAAGCATAATGATCCAGGTTCTTTCACACTTACCATTGTATTTGTTAATGAACTATTATTGGCGAGCAATCATGATCCCACAACTTAATTTGCCAAGTCTGCATCTAATTAAAAATTTACCATCAAAGATCTCAGGGGCGTTTGGGAATGGGAATAGGGGTTGAGAATGGTAATATTCCATGATTTTTTTTTATAGGGATTGGGAATTAAAGGGGGAGTGGGAATGAAAATGATAAGGGAGTTATTCCCATGATTTTAATCTTATGGGGGTTCGTAATTGGATTTGGGAATGTGAATTGGGGTTAAAAGACAAAAATATCCTTATTAATAATCACCTGGTTAGTCATACACATAATTTAAAAGATTAATTTAGTAAATTAATTATTTGATTCCAATTTCATTTTCAAGTACCAAACATAAAAAATAAAAATAAATAAATAAAATCCTAAATCAATTCATAGTCATTCACATTCCCGCCTTTTTATTCTTAATTTTGTATTATCATGTTGAGGTTATGCAATACTAGGTCTAGAATTGCATGTTAATCAACTAGCATAATTTTAAATCAATGAAATTATGTAGCTAATATCTTGTAAGACACTGGTATAACTAACTACAGGACCGACACCTTTTCCTTTTCCACATGGGTTGAAACTCAACACTGAATATAGGGATCCTCTCAGGGACTCTGACGAGTATTGTCATCCCATTGGTCGTCTCTTATATCTTAACATGATTCGGCCTGACATATCTTATGCGATTTAACATCTTAGTCGATTTCTTCACTATCCACGTACTCCTCATATGCATGTAGCCATGCATGTCTTTTGGTATCTCAAGGGCACAATTAACCATGGGTTGTTCTATCTTGATAATTCTTCTTTACAATTCACATCATATTTAAATGCTAATTGGGGTAGTAGTTCCTTCTCCTGTCATTCCCTCAATGGTTTTTTCATTTTCCATGGTGATTCCTTAGTTTCTTGGAAGACCAAGAAGTAGAAAATAGTTTCCAAGTCTTCAACTAAATATGAGTACAGAATTATGTCATCCATATCCAGGGTAATTATACGGCTTACCATAGACCTTGAAGATTTGCTTGATCTAATTCATTCTCCTATTTGCCTTGATGTGTACCTCGGTAGGCTAAAATTATTTATTTTTAATTTACATTTTAGTCTGAATATTTTCTTTTATTTTAAGAATATGAGAAATATTATTGCTACTAATTTGGGCCTATTATTATAATTTTCATAGAATTAAAGTTGATCAAATGTCAATTGTTTGGGATAGTTCAGGTCGTGAGCTTGGGATGACAATTGTTGGACTCTCTTGATTACACAATATTTTGTCCTAACATTATTTGGACCTCCATGCTATTATTATAGTCTAGGCTTATGGCCCAAAAGAACATTGTAATAATTGTATTTGAGCTACATCCCTTTAGTTGTTAACCATTTGTATTTTTGTAGTTAGCATGCTTGTGTATTTTTTAGATCTAGTAAAAGCCCATACATAATAAATAGGTACTACATAAAGATATAGTTACATTTTAGTTAGTTGCTTAGGGTCTTTATGGCCCTTCAATATGTCGTTGTCTATCATCTGCTTGTTCTTGAGACCTTCTTGACTTCTTTCTAGTTGGGGTTAGATTGTCTTTATTAGTATACTGTCTCTTGTTCTCCACACTTGTAATCATAAATTGTAATTGAAATTTCTAAGTGAGTAAACTTGTACAAAGGCCATTCGTCTTCTTCTCTCCTTATTTTACTTGCAAGTTTTGCCTCTCCATCACACCCTTAGTTTCAATTGGTGTTCATTAAAGAATTTTCCTTCAAATATCCCTTGTTCCTTGTTTTTCTTGTTTGATCTTTTCCATTTTAGGATTTTCCATTGTGAAATCTTAAAGCTTCCATCTCTAGGCTTCATCATTTGGTATCAGATCTTTGACTCTTTGATCTATTGTATTCCAGTTTTACTTTGCAATTTTTCAACATTTACTTCGCTGATTTTGACATTTCTTTTTTGTCCAGCTTTCATCCTACAAAAATGTTTTGGCCTCTATTGGTTTGTGGAGTGTTGTTGAAGATTCGTAAGAATTTGACAAATCTTAGCTCAATTTTTTTTTGGTTTCTCACAATTATAGGTGTTCTTTTACTAGGTCCAAAGGAAGTTCTTCTAGATCTATTGAAAGTTCAACAAGATCTGAAGCTCAAATCTAGATCTACAAAGATTTTTCCAAATATGATGATTTGGCTCTATAGTTTCTCATTTTTTGTCAAATTTGTCTATCCACTCATTTCCAACATCATTTTCTTCATTCTAGCGATAATTTGTTACTTTAAACCTTTAGGTTCATCAATTTGACTTATCACAAATAATTGTTTCTTGATTGTGTTTGATTTTGTTTAGCATTGTATGCTTATGTTTGATTCGTTTTGATTTTTTTTTAGCTTGATGAAATTCAAAGCCATCCATTAAATTCCATTTGACTTTTGTGTTTAGTTCTAATACTATTTAGTTGTTAGGATCCTTGGCTACATTCTCTTAAATCACATCCATTTCCAAACTATACTATGTAAGTCATCAATTCTTGATGGCTCTTTCTTCAATGTTGTTGTGATGTTCTATAAATTGAGTAAGGTTCCATTCAATTGAAGTTTTTCTCCATTAATTAGTCTATGATGAGACAAGATTATCCAAGACTTAAAGTTTCTAAATAAATCTCATTTGGTGTCTAAAGTTGATATATTATAACCCTTATCTTTTAATTCCCTTCAATTCTTTGTTAATTGTGGAGAACCCCTCTTCATATCATTTGATGTTAGTATTTGTTTAGTCTATTGTGTCTATACTTGTGGCATTTGTTTGTTTGTCATGTGTTATGTTGGTGTATAGCTTATAGCTAGACCTATTAAGCTCTGGAGTTTTTTTTATTCAGTCTTTGATTGACCTTCTTCCTACTCTTATATCATACCGCCCTATCAGATTCTTTGTTTGTCATAGTCGTTTGGTATTGACAGATTCTATGGGTACAATATTGTTATTACCATAAGATGATACGGTTGTATCAATTATTGGGATTTAATTGCTCATTGACAGTAATAGGTATTATATTAAGCTAGTGTGGTTGTAAAGAAATGTGCGCTAATATCTTCTTGTTGCTATAATTCTTCCATTACAGATGTCTGATCATGATAAATTTGTTTGTGGTAGCTTTGTAGTTAGACATGATCTTAATAATCCAATTAAGATAGATAGTGAGTCTATGTAACATGAAAATGGTTTCCACACTAGATGTTTTGTGAATGACAAGTGTTGTAATATCACGATTGATAATAGAGTTGTGTAAATCTTGTTAGTACTATCTTGATAAGGAAATTAGGTCTTTCTACTATGAAACATCCTCGCCCCTATAAGTTGCAATGGTTTAATAACTCGAATGATGTCAAGGTTACTAAAAACATTTTGGTCTGTCTTAAACTTGGTAAGTATGAGGATGAGATATTGTGTGATGTTGTGCCTATGCACACAACTCATGTAATTTTGGGTCAAACTTGGATGTATGATTGTCAAGTGATATATAATAGGCATAAAAATAAGTACACACCATTTAAGGATAATAAGAGAATTGTCTTAGCTCTACTTTCACCTAAGGAAATTTTTTAGGATCAGTTGCATATAACAACTGAATCTAATCTGATTAAGGAGGAAAGACCCTTGCATAAGAAGTCTGCTAGTTAGTGTGTGTCTTTAGTTAGTAGGATTTTATGTGTTAAGTGTTGTGTGATATTTTGATCTGTTTGTGTTTTGTTTTTTAATGATCTTGTTATTATTGGTTTGGAACATTATGGTATTATTGAACAAACACTTGGATTTATAGTGGTCATTATAGAAGGTAAGTTGGCACTATTTGTGGTGAATTATTTGGGAAGTTTAGTTTGAATTTCACACTCTTCAAAGGTGTTTTTGGTGTTGTATACTAAGATTAATATGACCATCTTAAGTTAACGAGTCTTTGTTTAGTCAATATTAGTGAGTGTTCCTTGTATGCTTGTAGTGTGTTTAGTACATTTTCAGGTCTTTTTCTTGCACACTTGGCCAGTGTTGATGTTGTTTGTGCATACTTCTAACGTACCACTACTTTGACATAAGTTAGCTCATGACTACTAATTGCATTGTCCCTTGTAATTTTTAGTTGGTGCGGTTTTGCCGCTAGTGATATTGTTACCAGCATTTAATTTTGTGCAACTAAGTTTGTATGACATGATTGATTTTACTATATGATTATATTACTATTTCTATATACGATTACTGCATACCTATATATTAATATTTTGTTCTACTTGGTAGCTTCAAGTTGTTGAGTTTCACTATAGTTGCTGATATTGTATATCCCTATGTTTGTTTCCTTTGTTGTAGTTTATTGTTGCATATAGAGTGCATGTTGTGTCTAGCATATGTGCGTACATTTGTTTGTTTGCATATATGTGTGATTTTTTTGTGTATCATTGTGAGCTTATGATGATGAGGAAATTGAGAATAAGTGTTTCTTCTCTTCAAGTGATGTGTATCACCTTTGGGTTGAAGTGTTGCATTTAAGAGTTAAAGCAACCTTTCTACAGATTATCCTCCTGATGGATAATATATAATTATATATGACCTGCTTTTATTAGTTGGACAATGGGGTACTGTGTTTTGTCCCATGTGCCGATGGGCATTATTAATTTTGGGTGATCTTGATTTGACATATCTGTTATCTTTGGAAGTAAGAATTCTAGAAGATTTTTCTCTTGAATTTGGTCGATAAAGTTGTATCTTTGGATTTACCTTTGATTCGGAGGCTAGTTTAGTTTCACCTTTCAAATCTACTTTGTTGTTTATGGATGTAAAATGTAAGATTAGCTTTTATTATTTGTGTGAATCTGATATATTATGTTCTCTTTTAACCTCTTGTAGGTTTGGGTGAAACCTTTTTAAGATGGGGAATGATGTGTACTTTGATAGGCTAAAATTATTTATTTTTAATCTACATTCTAATATTAATATTTCTTTTTATTTTTAGAATATTATGAATATTATTGACACTAATTTGGGTCTATTATTATGAGTTTCATAGGATTAAAGTTGACTGAATGTATATTGTTTGGGCTAGTTCGGGTCTGAGCTTGGGATGACTATTACTAGACTCCCTTGATTACACAATATTTTGTCCTGTCATTATTTGGGTCTCCCTACTATTATTGTACTCTAGGTTTTTGGCCTAAAAGAGTAATGTATTAATTGTATTTGAGCTACATCCCTTTAGTTGTTAGTCATTGGTATTTTTGTAGCTAGCATGTTTGTGTATTTTGTGGTTCTAGTAGAAGCCCATACATAATTGATAATACATTAAGCATTACTTGAAGATATAGTTACGATTTAGTTGGTTGCTTAGGGTCTTTATGGCTCTTCAATATGGTGTTGGTTATCATCTTCTTGTTCTTGAGACTTTCCTGACTTATTTCCTGTTGGAGTTAGATTGTCTCTACTCATATATAGTCTTTCGTTCTCTACACTTTTAATCGAAGGTTGTAATTGAAATCCCTAAGTGAAAAAACTTAGCCAAAGGCCATTTATCTTCTTTTATCCTTGTTTTACTTGAGAATTTCACGTCTCCATCGTGCCCTTGGTTTCTATTGGTGTTCATTGAAGGATTTTCCTTCAAATATCCCTTGTTACTTGTTGTTTTATTCAATCGTTTCCATTACCAGGCATTTCCATTGTGAACTCTATAGGCTTCATCACGCTACTCTATGACAACAAAACAACACAACATATTGCCGCCAATCTTCTTTTCCATAAGAGGACAATATGTGCACCGTAACATGGATTGTCATTATGTTTGTGAACTTGTCCAAGCCAGCTTCATTCAGATCAAGTATGTTAGGTTAGGTCTTCAGCTTGCCAACATTATGACAGAGCCTCCGGGTGCTCAGCGACACTTTTTTGGGTCTTCCAAGTTAGGACTCGTCGAGCATTCTTCGAGTCTAACTTGTGGGGGATGTTTATTATAGGAATATGTGTGATAGATTGCACTACACCAGTGCACCCAATTAAGGTGTTACATTCTGTTAAGCTCCTCTAACAGAATAACTAGCTAACTAATCTAGCACATGCTCACAGTATATGAACCGTCGTCATACACATTGTAAGGGACATGATCAATATAATAATAAGATGACCGCCCCTTTATTCAACCTTTGTCTTTTCTTTTCTCCTGTCAATGGCTGCTTAGTAGCTCTGATTTCATAATGTTAGTGTAATATGTGAAAAAACGCTTAGTAGATTGTAGGACCTATTGTTACAAAGGGCATAAGTCATCAGCATCCCAAGTCACTCTCGTGGATCGATTAATCCTTGGTATCAAAATTCGACAGTGTCACAAACTAAGTTCAGCTTACCAACCCCCCCCCCCCCGCGCGCGTGAAGTTGTGGAACCTGGTGTAGAAAGACTTTACTAGGGCCAAATGTCTGCTATGTCATCATGATTCCAAGGTTTAAAACTAGCAGGGCATCTTCATCATGTCCCTGAGGTTTAAACCTATCAAGCATCTTCATCAAGTTGATATTTTGGTTGACTTCTGATATCAGAATGAAGAAATTTAAGCATCATAGATCATTAAACTATGACGCATTCAACTTGTGTTGACAAATACATTATACGAGTTACAGAATTACACCCTTCTGTGAGTAGGGGGGTGAGGTTGAGGATTGCTTCAGAGTTCAGAAAGTCACCATCCATCACCAAGTAGGAGTGGCACCCTTTTATGCTTGAAAGTGAATTGCAGTATTATCTTTTGCAGCTGCTTTTTCAAACTAGACTCGACAGCGAGAAATTCATGAAAATATTTCTAACTATCGCTGCAACGCACACAAGAACGAAGCTAATGAAAGTACAGATCCTTCATCTGGATTCCACCACAAATTTAGCTGAGATAGTCATAATAGTCCAAAGGAGGACGCTTCCAGGGAGACGGGCATTGCGGGAATCTGTCAGCGAAGAGGAAAAGCCCAAGGCAGAAGCAAACCGAATGCACAACTCCACGCACTCCGACCCCACATGATTGGCAACTTGTGTATTGAAACTGGTAATACTTGCGAAGAAACAAGTGTTTTCTGTAGGCACTTATGCTATCTGAAGCGCAGCATATTAAGTACGACATGGTTCAAACACCTGGACCAAATGTCCACATCCCAAAAATATTCTTCAGCTCTCCAGGTTCAAATCCTTTATATAGACTGCTTATTCACCATGACGCTTGTGTGGCATATAATTCCGTACGCAATATATTAACCACAACTATATGGAGGGCATCGACGATATCGTGCAACTTTGAGATCTCAAATTCTTTTCAACTGTAAAAGCTCATTACTCAAGAACTCATATCGCCACAATCACTATCATCCTTGACCAATGAAACACAGAGACTACTCGGTCGACACATATGTACAGTAACAACCTATTGCCGTACGGCGCCTACACAACAGGTACAGGATAATATGGCAAATAGCCCATAACAAAACATAAAGAATGCAAAAATGCTCCAAAGTTCTTTAAATCCATCACGCCAATATTATCTCCAATCACCTGCAGGAAACAATAACTTAATGATTTAGAATAAAGAAACTTAAAGAGACGTTCAGGAAGAGAGTGGTTTTGAGGGATAACCTGTATTTTTAATAATCTACAGGCAAACAAAATTTGACAGCCTTGTGCATGACATTGGCATAAAGCTGAGAAGCAAACGTTTCATCAGGTTACGGCATTTTCAGAGCCTGTTTCGTTTGTGCAAATGCTGAAGGATGCATTCTAGCAATGGCCACGTTAAATGATTCTCCATGGATGGCAGCACATGTTTGAAGATTATCTTTTACCGAATTTTCCAACGACATCTGATTTATGGGGTCTGAAAATTTGATCTACGATCACAAAATGCACACTAGTTATCTTTTTTATTTGTACCTTAATCTTATTCAGACTGCACAAAAATTTAAAAGATGATCACCTGTCTCTTCTTGAACTCTTTGCTTGGAAGAGTACCTTCAATCTGAGGCCTGATAGAAGACATATTATCACCACTTGAAGAAGGAAAAAATCAGTTTATTTTTTAAAAATAAAAAACTATCCACGTGAAAGACCCTGGAAAGCATAAACCAAGAAACTTATTACCTGGATTCTCCCTCAGATAGGTCATCATTACCACCCAGTATCACACTTGTGCACACACTGACATAATCAAAAGTGAAACCATCATAATTTGAAGACCGTATCCACTACATGCAAATATTGCCATCCAATAAGCATGTACCTTAAGATCTGATCAAGCTTATCAACAATTTGTGGCAACCTTAACGTCAAAATAATTGAAAGTGCCAGTCCAATGGTCTTTCTTTGGATGGAAGTTACATTATCCACCTGTGTTCAATTCAGTGTACCAAAAAGAGGAATAACCGACTAAGCAAGTAGTTCAAAAACGTTTGCTGGTCAAACTCCAAATGCAATGTTCAGTATCATCACGATAATGACAGTCAATCATCAGAGAATATTTCCAAATTTTTGCTAAGCAAAGAGACTCCGCAAATTCATGGATAACTACTCCCTTTCTCTTTTGTTACTACTTCCACAGTCTTTTCATTTTTAGATGGCCCAAATTTTTGTGAAGTTTCAGTGTTCTAAATGTGAATTATTATAGTTCCATAAACAGTAACTATTAAAATTTCAAAATACTATGTTATGAGTGAAACTGACAGAATGTGCCTTGGAGAAAAAGAAAAATTTTGGTGCATCAGAAAATAATAAATTACTCTTTAAGATAAATTTTATTGAAGTACTTGACATTTGACCTTCCAACAATTCCTCTTCAGTACCTTAATATTTTAATTTAGTTTCATGTGAGTACCTAAACTGAACCAAAAATGAGGTTTATTTCCATTATTTAGCTACTTAATCAAAACTTATTTAAAATGTCAAGATACCCAAGTGAAATTATAAAAAACAAAGGGTACCAGAAAAATATTAGATCAAATTTCAAAGTACCTAAATGAAAGTTATTCTACTCTTTATTAATGAATAAAACTCTTAAAATTTGGTAGAAAAAGCATGGAGGGAGGCCATGTTTTAAGGACTCATTGCTCATGCAATCTCCTCCCTGTCAATTTATGATATTCGATTAGAAAATTATATAAGATATTTAACCTATATTCGGGAAAGTGTTTTGCTTCTAAACCACAGTTTTTCAATTACATTTTTTTTAAGTTTTAGTCAATTTACATTCTAAATAGTAAAATGGCAAACCACAACAACAAACAGCCAACAGCAAGAACCTTCTCAAATAAAGGCTTACATTGGACTAGAACTCCACAAATTAACATTTTGGGATGCAAAACAAATAAAAATTAAACAAAAAACTGTACTAAATAATACTCCCTTTGTTAAAAAAAAGGTCATTCTAACAATTTACACGTTTTTTAAGAAAGTAATAAAATTAATATTAAGATTATACTTACGCACTTCATTGAAAAATTAACAAAGTATTTAATGCATAGATATTAAAAAAAAAAGTGATGGTAAAAATAGAAAGTAAACTTTGACTTTTCTAAAACGACTTTCTTTTTAATACAAAAATTCAATAATAAAAAGAATTCTTTTTTGATACGGAGAAAGTAATAAACAAATGATCGATAGATATTTGTGGAACTAAAAAATCACATAAATCACATCAAAGAGTATTTATGGTTCTAGAACTACTCCATCAAAACAAAACCTTAATAAATTTGACATTTATCAATTCATGCCAACAGGAAAACTAATTTAATGCTCATTTGACAACATTCAAATAAGATCGGTCTATTTTAACCTATGAAAACAAAATGGGATAGGAGTACAAGACTTGCTCCTTCCATTAAGGAATTGCATTGGTAGAAAGTAAAAGCCAATATGAAAAATGGCCAATGACATATTTAATTAGCCAAGAATTGATGCAGGCCAAGATAAGCAACTCTGATAAGGATAACATAAAGGTTAATGAACTCCAGTTAGGACGACTTGAGCAGCAAAAAATTGCTCAATAGTCTTAAGAGGAACCTTAACAGTTTTTGGAAGAAGGATCCTAAAAAAAGTGACAATTTCGCCACATACTATTATCATATCTTGTTACACCATTTGTTATAGGGTATTAATATAGGCATGACCAAGTTATGGGGTCAAAATGGGGGGAAAGGCATAGCATATGATGTAAACAACCACCGCCCTTTGTCTCCAGATTTTATCTCTTCATCGGTTAAACTGATGCATTTCATGAGCCATTGTAAAAATGGACAAATTGGAAGGCCATATCACACCAGATTGGTTTCCCGCTTACATTTTCAATTTCTTTACAGGACAGGACCACAAACAGGAGGCCTTCTTCTTTTTACTATTATTTCAAATAGCCCCATAAGTTTATAATGAACAGGAGATAAATTCTTACTGTAAGTACAAAAAACATAATTTATGTTTAACCCACCTTCTCAAGCCAAACGTCTACCAGGCAAAGAAGTATGTTCTCTTCGACAAGGAATCCTGCATTTTGTAATAATGACAGAAGTGAAGGCTGTGATGCCAACTGGGCAAGGAAGTTGGTATTAGTCACCAATATCCTTGCGAGAATGGCAGCTGAGGATGCTTTAACAGCTGTTTTACAAGGATCATGGTCATCTCCACCACTCAGACTTATAACAATCAATTTCTGGCAACAAAATAAATAAATCAGCTGCTGCAACACATTAAAAGATATGATCCAGGAAAAACAAATTAATTACCTGAAGAGTGCTGCTGATCAATAGGGGAACCTCCATGGGGTAACACTGCAGAATGTCATAAGTTTGTAACTCGTAAAACAATGAAGATGAGGAGGCAAAAGACCAGCATTCTAAAGCATAAGAAAGGAACAGCCAGTTCCACACAATCTACAGCACTAAAAATGGAGAAAAGACTCGTTCAACTTTAGATTCAACTTCACCAGACATAATTGATCTAATTTCATCAAGTAGCACCCAACAGTCGATGCAGGACACCCCATCTTCCAACCAAAAGAGGGGGGCGGGGAAGAATACAGGAAACAAAGGATTTGAGGAGGATGGCAGCTAAATCAATGCATAGAACATTGAAACACTAAAGGCATCTTGTCGAAAACAAGAAATGTTGTGGAAAACATTTTCCACTGTGCAAAAATTTAAGGGATGTGTATGAATGGCCCATTTGCAATTAGAAAAAAGCTTTCCTTCATTGTAAGGAAAACTGAGAAACAACATTTGGGTACAACTTTAAAAAGAAAAAGAATAAAATAAATAAAATAAAGAAAGATCTTTTTTCACTCCAAATTTTGTTCTCCATCTTGAATCCAATTCCTCTCCGCTCTTGTTCTCCAGCCTCAGCCCTTCTATTTTCACTCTCTCCCACTCAAAGAATGGCATTGACTATCGTCTTCTACCATTGGGATTTTCAATTCGATGTTGAATGAATTTCACCCATCTAAGACCATGAAATAGCACACCCGAAGTTTCAGTTCAGTTTAATAATGACCTTAGGTTTGGATCTCATACTCACACAATTAAATATTAGTCTTGATAAACAATATTGGCTGATATTTATCAGATTTTGAGTCAGCCGATGCGCAAATTGGCAATACACGACCATTTTAGAATTTCATAAATTTATCGGCAATATATCGATTATTGGCCGATATTCAATAAGAAAAAAATAAATTACACTACGATATAGAAAATATCATTCGCGATACCCCAATACTACGACACCGCAATTTTATTGCATCCTCATACTTGCACAATTTCTTGGAGGATCCTAGCCATTTCTATGCAGGCTCATCTTTTATATGCACCCAACAAACTCTTCGTCAGTTTGTAGTCAATTAAATGGGAAAACTATCTTTGAGAAGTAGGTTTCAAGATGAAGCTTTAAGTACTAACCAGTGTTTGGAAAGGTCGAAAGTGCACTTAGGCAATAAGGATCCTAGAACCTTGGCGCAAGGTGCAAGGCAAAGGTATGTGCCTAAGCAAAGTGAAGCGTTGAGATTGCCTAGTCTCATACTGTTTTGATCTTCCAAAAGGTGTCATCTTTTCAATCCTTCTTTATAGTATATATTTTCCTATTGCTTTCCACTTGAAATTATGCCAATCAGTTTTCCCCATGACCTTTTTTCCCTTCTCTATTACCTTTCCAATTTGCGATTTAGTTACTATATTTCTGAAAATAAAGCCAAAAATATCTAATCAATATCTTTCACCTTTTCCATTCAAAATTATATCTATTGGTCTTTGTATGACCGTTTTTCCTCGCTCCTTTCCGATGTGAACTCTAGTTATCTTATTGAATGAAGAAATGTGTAAATGAAAATAAAGCCCCGAAGTAGCTAATTATAGTAAGGCATGCTGCTCAGAACCTTTGGGCGCGTCTACCCCTTAGTGGACTTTTCCAATGCCTCATCAAACTCACCCATGAAAAAAGCACTCACCTGACCCCAACACCTAGCACCTTGCGCCTAAAGTGCATCTTTCTAAACACTGGAATTGACCCAATGGACTGTGGGGATCAAACCTGTTTGTTTACTCATGATGATGATGAACTTCAACGATGTTCTGGAGTTCAATGGTAACAAATTCGACATGGCTTTCTCCACTTTCTGCAAGTAGACGTTCATGGTTTATTTGACATTGGTGACTGCGATTATACTTTTGTTAGATCTGTCTGGTTTGTTCATTTGTGTTTTTGATGGTTACTCATTTTTGCATGTTTGACGATAGATTATGGAGGAAAGAACCATTATCTTTTAATATGAACATGCTTTCTAGTTTCCAACTTGAACTATTTCTTAAAAATTCAAAATACAAACATGATTTTCCAAGTACCATGGAGAGCAATGTATTTCCTATAGAAAACTGGAGATAAAGAGAATGGAAATAGTTTTCTGGCATGATCAGATATCAGAACCCGCATATGCCAAGGTCACATTGCACAAACACGTAGGAAGTTCCAGAGCACCTGGAGACAAAATCTAACAAACATGTTGAAGGGTTCAGAGCACAAGCACACTGACAGACACCTCAAAAACAGTCATGACCAGAGGATATATATATCAGAGCCTGTAAATGCTGAGGTCCCATCCCTCCAATGTTTTCATGGTGTTTATGATATTCTCTTGTTATCTCCTCCATTAGCAATTAAAATCAGAAATGCATTTAGAGTTTAGAGTACCTGCACTAGTATCTCAATGACTGGAAGCACCGAAACAAGCCCTCTATCATTCACATTCCCCACGATCATATCAAGAAGTTTTGCAACGCCAGAAGCATGCCTGCTCAAAAAATCAGCTCCCCCTAAGACTATGTAATCTTCAATGATTTCAACAGCCACCTGCATATGTAATATAACATGAGTACCACTACTGGACAGGAAACATCAAAATGATACAAGTTTGAAGAATAAAAACTTCTGGGCAATATCTAGATATGGTGCAAGCCTCAAACAGAATAAATTTGTCCCTTCCCTAAGCCCTAGTAAGATTGGGTGTGTTCATCATTAGCTGAAATGTAATGATGTATCATGTGTTTTATACCATTCTTTTCCGAGTTGATTTGTGCACAACATCCAGAAGCTCACAGGTTGCAAAAACATATTTTTCTCAATCTCAAACAGGTCCCTACAGCCTCTCAAGCTCAGCCATGGCTGTACACTTTTGTTGCATCATGAATTTATGATGACCCTGCATAATTTATCTTATTGATGGGCTTGTCCTTCACTCACGAATTTTACTAATAGATTATAGACAACGAAGTTCACTTGTTGGCTTCAAAAATAACATTTGTTCATTATATTCCAATGTTATGCAAGGGTTAGCCGTAAGTAAATTTCAATTATCCCCTCCCCTCCCATCATTGTTCAGACTTCAGAGCATCAAGGTCCTCAGACTCTGCCCTTACAACTTACAGCTTTACACAAAATTAACGTTAACTTGTGACAGAATAGGCACACAGGGTCCACAGGACAATTCCGTTCTCTGAGGAAAAGAGATCTGTTCTGAATCGTGGTTAACAAAATATCTACATATTTATTACCCCAAAATTCTGCAAAAGAGTATGTCTTTGTACTCTTGCAAAGTTGTCCCTTCATCATTAGATGATCTGGTAAATGACATCATGGATGGGGGGTCAATGCAATTCTTTGGTTCAGTTAATCACAATGGTTCCATTATTTGCCAGGTTAAGTTTCCATCAATCTCGGCATTGAGCTCCAGAGTTCAGATTCTCTATAGCTTTTGAATTATGAATATATTTTTTTTGCAGGATATTATTTTGAAAATCCTTGTATGTTTTTTGTCGACATAAAAATGCTGCCAGTCTTTAAAGTGTATGAAAACTAGGGAAGAAAATATAAAGAAATCTGAAATTCTAACCTTTAAGTGATCAAAACTTCTTTCAACAATATCCACAAGACATGGGAAGTAATCCAATAGCTGAGGAACCAAGGAAGGAGCATGAGAGAGTGCTGCCTCCCATAACTGCAAGGCATTCAACAAGTCATATGAGGCTGCTATTTGAACAAAGTTCTACAAAATTACTGTACATAAATTTATCTAGGCTGACCAGCATACTGTCCTCCAAAAGATTAAGCTCATCTGGGCCATTGATATCTATTCCCCTTCGCAAAATGGGCAACAGCATGCTATAGCAAACAGGTGATTGATAACCAAGAGCAGTCACAAAATTCTTCAGTGCAATGAGAAGCTGAATTTGCAGCAGACTTTCACCAGAAGATTCCTCCCACACCTGACCAGACATAATAAAAAACCAACAAAATAAGGATTCACATGATAGTTTTAAGCATTCAAATTAAATCGACACCTCCAAGGCTCCAACAGCCAATTAATAGTCATATGCTGCAAAATCTCATTTCATAACTACAATGCGATGTCAAAAAAGGGAGAAAAAAAAGGTCCTATGTGAAGGGACTTTTTCTCATAATTCAATGATAATGATAGTTGAATTTGCCTCTTTCATGTCCGACTGGACCAGTAACATATCCCAGCCACAGACCCACCCCAAGATGATGTCCAATTTGTATTTTAATCTAAAATGAACAGGGGATATGAATCATTTTTCAGACATCATTTAACAAAGGGGAGCTGGGGTGAAGGATTACACCTTGATAAGCTCTTCTTAGAAGAAAATGAAAGACTATTAATGAAGGATATTCATGTTATGTTACTCCTATTCTGCAAAAGAAACATTTTGGTCCTACAGTAAACATCTAAAAAGGTGGAAAACCTTTCAGATGCATTCTCTTCATCAATTTGGGGGGGGGGGGGGGCGCAGTTAAACATGAAAGATCGAAGGATCACCGAATTACCACCTATAAGTTATTCCAGCTCCAAGACAAAAACTTTAGCATATGAATAATTTGAGGAGAGCAAGGGTCAGTCAACGTAACTCCACTTTCATTTATATGGGACACAGAAGTAGCTAGAGTAATTGCCAACTCAGTTGTTATAGAGGTGGCTGAGGCCCAGTTGGTAACTGCTCCTACTTGATGCAGATGTATGAGAATCCAAAAGAGGAAAATAAGTAAATGAAACAGTAACCACCTATGGGCTATGGCACATAAATTTGTTGGTAAAGGGAACTTTATGACAAGAGTTGTGGAAATCCAGTAACTACCTACAGTCAATGATGCACAGGGATGCGGAAATGAGCACAAAAAGAAACGAGGAATCATCAATTCCTTAAAAATTAGGAAAGGGGAACAGAAGAAAATGACAAATATATATATATATATATATATATATATATATATATATCACACACACACACACATACTTTAAATATTATTACGTAAATTATACTCCCTCTGTTTTACAATAGAAGGCCTATAATTTTTTAGCACATATATTAAGAAATATTAAAGTTTAGGATAAATTATGCATAAATTGACTAAAATGTCCATATTAAAATCTGAACAATATAATTGTTATGGAATATACATTAATGAGGTAAAAGAAGATAAATAAAGAAATATAACAATAAATGTTTGTCGGAACTTAAAATAGGACTTTTATTAAAGAAAAAAAATTATAGGCCTTCTATTGTGAAATGGATGGAGCATATAAATATAATTTAAAATAAGCTAGAATTTAGAATCCATCAATCTAAAATAAGATTTTACACTCAATTTATATAGACAGAAGTTTATTAAGTGATTTATGTATTAGGATTTAATAGATTTTATTAATAAATTCCTGTTAAACCCTAGTTTGCTTCCCAAGATTGTATTCAGCAACAAATAAGAGGCCAAAGCCTTCGCAATAAATAAGTTAGAGAACTAGCAATTGCAAATCTATGGCTCCTCCTCTCTCTCTCTCTCTCTCCCTCTCTCATTTTTTTCCTTCCCTCTTGTCCCTACTCTATTCTACTATAGGGAAGAGTACGAACCCTACTTTTAAGCACTTACATAATTAATCCTCCTATTTCCCCATAACTTTGGTCCAAATTTTGAGACCAAAACAATTTGCATCAGAGTGGGGTTGTTATGGAGGATGATTTGAGGAGCCAATTGGCAAGTCTAATGGCAACACTTACCAATATAGCTCGCAGATCAGCAAGATTGATGAGATCCGGACACAACAAGATGAACCCGCTAGAAACTTGATAGAAAGCCAGAGGGTTCAAGAAAATCAGGAACAAACAAATCAACACCAACAATGTGGTTGAAACTATGAGGAGACAAACTGGAGAATAAAGGAAAGTTCCCTCTAGATTCAGCCTTCACACCATCGCTACCTACCTCCATCCAAGCCATAAAGAGAGCCTCAAACATGTTGCCAGCCCACCCTTGGCCTTTCTTGTCACTTGCCAGTCCTCTGCAACCACAACCACCCCTTCTAGATACCCTAAGACCTCCATTGCCGCCTGAACCACAACACGACTCATCACCAACCCTTCACCCCTACCAACCACTAGCCAATCTTCCTATTATCAACAATCCCCATTGTAGTCACCGCAACTCCCCTCATATCCCAAAACCACACCACACGTCCCTCCCAAAATCACTTCACTTGTTTGAGCCCACCACATAGAATGCTAGAACTGACAAGGCATCGGGCCACTTCACCAACCCTCTATTGTTAGTCATTGATTTGTGGCCCTCCACCACCTCATTATCCCCTCAAGCAGCACTAAACACAAAAATCCCAAACCCTAAAATCCCCCAAACACACCTAACACAACAAAACAACCCCCTACTCCGTTGCCGCCTACCGAAGACCACCTTGGACCACTCATCAACCTTCGATGAACTAGCCCCAAGGTTATGGAGCCTTAAACCACTAGCAATGCCCCTCTCATCTACCTATTGCCACCATAAAAATTGCCCCCAAAAACCCTAACCTCGGAGTCGCCTCACGCACCATCACAGAGAAGACCCCTAATCTTTGGTCCAACACTGCCAACCCTCCACCCATATTTGTTGCCACCTCTTCCTTACAACCCCTCGACGACCACCGCAACAACACCTGTCAACCCCTAAAACCCTTCATGTACCCTTCGCACCCCTCGTCCCCTCCATCGTCCTACAAATCCTAACGCCACATTAAAACCCTCACGCATACCTCAAGCACCACCTAGATCACCAGCCATCAACCACACTCTATGCCAAGCCTCGACTACAGCCCAAAACAGCATGGTAACCCTCTGCCACTTCGATATCACCTTTGCATGGTGTAAGGAAGGGAGACCTCCTAAATACCTACAATCAATTATTGCAAACTCCAAAGTCATCACTAGACAAGTCGCATCTAGACTCTAAGGGAACATTGGGATCATCTATCACGTGCAATTATCACTTTGTTCAACTTTTTTTGTGTTTGGAAAAAAAGCTCTAGGTCCTCTAAGAGGCCAACAAGATGTTATCATTTGAAGTTTCCAAAAAGAAACCAAAAAAGCCCAATAGCAGTTGGAAGTGCTTCAAAGGTGCTCTAGAATTCTAACATTCCAAACATAAGCCCTTCCCACTATGCTGCCTAATTTATGGTCTAAGCTAAACATGTCATGCCACAACTATACCACCGCAAGTCACCTTCACATTGAATAAGTACTAGACTCTTAAGACTGAGCCCTTGGCCTAAGCCATGTGGGCCACAATTGAAGGTCATGACAAGGATGTTGGGTCAAGTGACAACCAACATAATGAAGTTACTTGGGCCAAATGTCTCATACAAGACTTAGTTTTATCATTGATTAGAAAATTTTAGCCATTAGCCAAGATTAACTCTAGGCAATTTCGGTCACTCCCCACTTAAAATTGTTAGTTAAGTGGAACGGATTACCTCCAATCAAGCTACAACATGGGTAGGGCTGTAAATGAGCTGAACTAGCTTAGGATTCAGCTCGCCTCGTTCGTTTAGTTAAATGAGTCAAGCCCAAGCTTCACTTTTGGACTCATTTATTAAACAAGTTGAGGACAAACCCCAAAAAACAAAGCTTGATTCATTTTATGGCTTTGGCTCATGAGTCCGGCTTGTCTCGTTAAAAGTTCGGATCGACTTATTCATTTAGTTAAACGAGTCAAGCCTAAACCTTATTTCAGGCTTATTTAGTTAAACAAACCGACTCCGAGCCTAGGAATGTTCGTCTTGGCTCAACTCATTTACAACCCTAAACATGGGTCGTTGCTAATTTTGGTTGCACCTTTCCTTATTCCAATCTTAGTTTTATCATTGATAAGAAAATTTTAGCTATTAGCCTAGATTAAATCTCGATAGGTTTGGTCACTCCCCACTTAAAATTGTCAATTAAGTAGAATGAATTACCTCCAATCAAGCTACAACATGGGTAGGGCTATAAATGAGAGTTAGCTCGGTATTCGACTTGGCTCGTTCATTTAGTTAAAGGAGTCGAGCCCGAGCCTCACTTTTGGACTCGTTTATCAAAAGAGCCGAACCCAAACCTTAAAAAGTAAGGCTTAGTTCATTTTATGGCCCTGGCTAATAGCTCGTTTTATCTCGTTAAAAGCTCGGCTCATTCAGTTAGTTAAACGAGCCGAGCCTAAGCCTTATTTTAGGCTTATTTAGTTAAACAAAACCATGCCCGAGCCCAAGAATGTTCGGCTTGGCTCAGCTTGTTTACAGCCCTAAATATGGGTCGTTGCCAATTTTGGTTGCTCTTTTCCTTATTCCAAGCTTGAGAACAAGCTTGTTTACTAAGAGGGGAGTAATGTTACAAACCTTGGTCATGGGTTGAGCCCGCTATTTATCTCGTTAAGGTTAGGCCCAGTGTGTTAGGTTCAAATACATTAATATGTAGCAAGCATTGGTTTTTAATAATTCTTAACAGATCCTAGCTTATCAAATGATTCATGTATTATTGTTTAACAGGTCTTACAGGTTAAACCCTAGGCCTACTAGAAACCCTAAAATAGGAGACCAAAACACAAGTTAGCGAATCAAGAGTTCTTAATTCCCTATCTACTTCTTCTCCCATTGCCCCAACTCTCTTCTTGTTATTCCTCTACTCACCTTCAAGGAAGAGTAGCAACCCTACTCTAAGCACTCACATACTCAATTAATCCTCCTAATTGTCCCATAACTTAGATCCAAAATTTGAGAATGTAATAATGTTTTTAGAGAAGAGCAAGGAACTAGGATTAAACAGAAACATTTAGGCTATATGATTATTTAGTTTTGATAATATTTCATCACACATTAGTTCCTTAGATCGTTGAGATTTTAGCTTTCATAATTTATTATTTAGGAGCCAAATAGAGACTAGTATTTTATTGCTTGTTCAACTTTGAGGATTCCTTGGTTGAACAATTATCAAGAGTAGACTTTGAGTTCTTATTATATTTTGAGACATTAGTAGATATTCCACTGTTGCTACAACTTTACTAGGTAATGTGATTTTCTCACGTAGAGAGTTGTATGTGCACACCATCCTACTAGAGGATAGTAAGGACTTTGGAGGTGGTCAGAGGATGAGAGGGGATCCTTATGCAAAAAGCAAGGACAAAGGTTTTTGGCTCCACCTCCAAGGTAATACAAAGTAAAGAGAAAACATAAATAAAAACAAAAACTGCAACAAGCTTCAAATTGGCAAGTGGGTGGCAGGTGGGTATCCATAATATGGTCTAAACGTAAACCGGTCAGGATCAAACCATAATTTCGTAGTTTCATTTTATTTGCGATTTGGAAAATTATGTTTTCGTTGAGATTTACAAAACACAATGTGGTTACGTTTATGGACCATAAACTATATATACGTGTGTGTGTGTGTGCGTGCGTGTATTAACAATAAAAAATATTCTTTTATATAACAAATTACCACTTGCAAGTGGTAAACTATAACTTATAATCCTAATAATATTCTTCTTATGTTGTCACAAACTCATAATCCACACATTATTCTTCTCTTTTTTCCAATTGATTAAATTTTAATCTTCACTAGATGACATATTTGTTATTTACAAGGATTTATGTTAAACTAAAATAGTAAGAAACCAAATTTTTTCATTCGTAAAATGAATACTAAAATGGCATTAAAGCATAGGGGTGCATAAACCACAATTCAAATCAAACCGTATAACTATGGTTGGTTTGGTTTAGGTACTTGAAAAAATGGTACAATTTGGTTTGAAAATTTTCAAAACCATAATATTACAGTTTCGGTTCAGTTTTGGGCCAAAAGCAAACCAAATTCAATCATGACACCCTTTATGACAATGATGCAACATCGAACGAAATGAAGATTAAAATTACGAAACTTAATTAGATACTTTCAAATTCAAAGACCATAAAATATGGTTCATGGCCAAAACTTAGCTGAGAAAAACAGTGACATAGGTAGCTTTATTTATTTAAAACAAAAGCCGGTGCATGCTCTTCTGCATGGAATCCAAGCCATGTTTTGGAGGCAAGAACATCTAACACCAAACCAAGGGGTTCTTAAACAAACAAATTCCTAAAACCAAAAAGAATTGCAGTGGAACCTTCTGAAAAAATTGCACCAGCTTATCTGCATACGGAATGACTTCACCAACACAGGCAAGGAGCACGGAGATCAAATTTAAGACCTGAACCTGAAAAAATACAACATAGTAATAGGTTAAATCAAGAATTATTGCTGAGCAGTACCTTTAGGCCATGAAAAACAGATCAACAAGATATAGAAGCTGGTTGTTTTTCTCCAGTAGGTCAAATAATCAAAGAAATACCAATCTGTCATTCAAAAACAAAACTTAAAAGTACTGGCTATGCATTCCAGAAGTGAAATAATGTCGACGACTTTGTTCAAAAGGGAAACATGAACGACAGCATGTGCCAAACAGATATATCAGCATTGTCACAGAATATTGAAGGGTCTACTTGCAGGCCCAAATCCACCATGGGTCAGTAATCAGACGCACAACATGTGATGTGTGTCATTGATATGAATATCACAGCTTTTTTCTCCTATCCTTTGGTAGTAAAGTAAATGAAAAAGCTGTGACCTTCAGAGAGATAAGTGACTCATCACCTACGGCCAATATGCAGCAACTGCTTTCAACTTTTTGATGGACCACTCGTCTACATGTATTGAATTGCAGAATATCTATTTGCAGAACACCAACCAGACCAAACAGAAGAGCTATTCTCCATACAGTTGAAGAGTTCATTTCATTCAAACCTAAAGGATCTCAAAGAGAAGAAATAGGGAAGCTACTCCTAGAAACTTCCAAGCTCAAAACATTTGAGGGTCCCCCTTCCCCATCCTTATTTGTTCCTCGGTTATGATCACAGCAATTGAAACTGCTTCACTATAAACAACCCAAGCAGAAAGTGCTTAATTGGCTTAAAAATATATAAGAAGGGGGTTTTGGGTGGTTTCCCTTCTATAAAGTTATATTTACCTCAAATGTACTTAATTGGCAAGCCTATAGACATCTTTCATGAAAGCTCTGTCTGGCAGTTTTCTTTCAGGGAGCCTACCAGTAAACTACAAAAGACAGCATCAACTGTACAAATTAATTAATACTGAAATGCAAGCGAAGACAAGATGAACTTTTTCCATCCCACTCAAGTCCTACCCTGTCTTTATCAAGAAAAGATCAACATAATTGTCATAGGAGGTTCGTGCCTAATTATATTATAAACTGGCTAGAATCCCTACTATCAGCCAACAAAAGTTTTTTTTCCCTTCTTTTTGTCCCTTTTGAATTTCCCTTAAAGCGGGATGAATATCAAAGAGCCTGCTAGTGATGCGGATAAGGGCTTGTAAAAAATGGATGCTAGCAGGCATCAAAGCATAGATATGGTTCAGCCAACACAACAGTTAAGTTTTAGGTGAAGCAGTAAAAGCAGAGAGAATGAAGGCTATTTCTGGAAGAATTTCTGAAGGTAAAACACACGAAGTGAGCCTATGTTAGGTGGCAAATGAAAGATAACTTTTATAGTATTTCAATTTTTTTGTCAAATAACAATTGGAAATTGTCAATGGAAGAACTATGGTCACTCCTGCACCACCTAGAAATGGTTCAAACATGTAGTGAATTTTCAGGTGGCCAAGTAAAAGACGGAGAAAGGAGGCTATTGCCAGAAAATTCCTGGAAGCGGAAGGGACACACATGTAATGAAACTAGGCTAGATCTGGCAAATGATCATAAATTTCATCATTTCCAACTTTTCGTCCCAAAAAGAATCAAAAACAGCTCAATGGAAGAACTATGACCAGGATGAATGATTCAAAATCTTGAAGGAAGCAGTAGGTTACCAGGATAGCCAGTTAAGAACCCAAAGTGCACAAGACTTGTACATGCAAAGAAAAAAAATTGAAAGATACAAGTAAGGCAAACAAGCAACCATTACCTTTGAGTCAAACTCCTGAACTTCCTCCACCAAGCTAAAGCACAGATCCCAGCATACTGGAAGAAGATCACTGAAGTCCTTCTCAGAAAAGTTCGAATCTTCTATGAGTAAACACATAGTCCGACATGCTGCCAGCTGAAAAATATGACACCACATTAGAAACAAAAAAAACCAGCAATTCCTATTATCTGTAGGGACACAAAAGAAACCAGTAAAGGCAAGAATATAAAGTTGTTTCGTGCTCCATACTCTGACAGCAAGGTCTTTGTCCTGTAGCAACTTTATAGCAGCACAATATACAGATCTTTTAATTTCTTCTTTTATCTGCCACAAGTTGAAATTGAACATCAGTTCAAGAAAGAACCCAATTCCCTTCCTCAGCATATCAAATAATAACAAACAAATAAATAAACAAGTCATAGTATTCTACTACACATGACAACCATACAAGGAAAAATCAGGAAATTCTTTGTACGTGATGGAAAGTTTTATACTACTGGTCATATAAACAGTTTAAGCATTCATTTTCCCATGATGTTTACTGGGGATATTTATTTTGCCAGCTCAACTAGTTGTATTCATGAAATCAAAGACATTCTTTTTTACACTTAGTGAAGTCAACCAACTCAGGGACAACTCTACAGCTCTTCAGAATCAAAATACAAGTACTCTATATGCTCTAATTAGAAAGCATCAGCTGATGTAGGATAGCAAACTATATCAATTCCCTTCTGACATGACTATGTGGAATAGCGTAACTTAAGAAAACTACTCTAAGAAGTCAACAGCATCCATCTAACTTAAGATAACTATCCATGCACAGCCCCAAACAAATGGAAAAAGACAAGGGGGCCCACAAATCTCTCATATTTTGAAAAGGGAAAGGATGCCAATTATTTTGTACATGTACCAAGCAAACTTAAAAAGAGAAAAATGAAGATACCTCAGACACCCATTGTCCTAGAACTAAGGAAACTTTGCGGTGGATTATCCGCATATTAGGATGATTGTTTGTGAGTTCTAGGGATAATGCACCATCAAACCTGAAAGAAGAGCAAGTAAATCAGGATTTGTTATTATTTCACAAGGGCTCAATAAATTGCATCAACAACAGTCATATAACGGGTAGGGCAGAAAGCACAGGTCAGCTGAAGTGATTTTAGCGAAACAAATATGACCCAACATTTGCATTCACTCTCTGCAGTGACAAAATGCTATACATACATAAATCAATTGTAATGCATGAGATTCAAACAAGTTCTGGCATTATCAGGTGTTTGCTGATTGCCAAATATCTTGATGATGAATTCCAAGCTTTTCTTCAAAAGCAAATTCAAATAAGGGATAATATCAATCATTCATATGTGAAGATGACTATAGAAACAAAACAGAAACATGTCCTCCACATCTTTCCAAAATAATGAATTATTTGCTCAAGAAGAATGTGGCAACTGCTGGATTGACAAGTGATGTAGCTTCAATTCACAGCAATAGAAGGTATAAGGATGATGATCCTAATAACCTTGGTTGTACTAGAAATTGCAGCAACTTGAAATTGAAAAGGATGGCATTTTCATATTTCAGGAATTGCTTCAGGTGAATTAAAAAAGAAATATATTACTGGTCTAGGGGTCTGGCTACCTTGGGTCTGCAGTTTGAATCCCCCACCTCATGTGATATTTTTATTTTATTTTTTGCCAGTCTTTCGAAAACAGTCCACCACTAGTCTACCAGCCCATTAACTATTAGAGTTGAAGTTGCATACATCCCCAATAGTGGGATTCATATTGGGTTGTTACTTTACATTATAATTAGAGTTGTTAACTCATCTTGTCCCTTTTAAATAAAAGGAGATAAAAATAATTTGAAACAGCAAGTCCATTTTATCGCATCAGAGCCTTGAGAAAAATTCTCTTTCCTAGAAGAGAGCTAAGGTAAAAGAAAATAAAAATTGATTGCCCGTGCAAACTTAAGAAAAATTAAGGACCCTGCAGGCATGACTCATAAACAATATATATATATATATATATATAAAGGTATGAATTTCGAGCACCACTATTGCCAAACAAGTTCCATGCATACAATTGCATACTGTTTCCAATGTTCTATCATCCCTCTTCCTGTTCTGGAGAAAGGCACCTTTTAGGCTTTTACCCAAACCAATACAGAAATTAACTTGTATAAGCTATTGGAATAGGAGAAAAGCTGAAAGTATATATGCAAATTACTGCATTTTGATGCAGCAGGCTCAGGACAGTTGCCAATGCTGGAAGTAGTCCTCTGATCCTGTAGAATTCCATTTCCATCATCCAGAAAAATAGAGATGAAAGTTTCTTTTTCTAGAAGTTTTACCTGAAATCTTTTAAGATGAAACAAACAGGATGACTTTGATGATTGGTTCAAGACACGTCTCCTTACTAGACTATACCAATAAGCTATCAACTAGCTACAGACAGATGTGAGAACAGAAGCTTTGAGCAAAGTGCAGAGGCACACTATAATAAACCACCACAATGTGCATTGGACTCACCAATCTTTGAAACTTAAATAGTTTGAGAGTTCGTAATAAACATATGCAGCGGCTCCATAAGCTGCTTCTTTCAGAAGCAATCCTGGAGTAATTTCAGTAACTGAAGATGGACAACCATTCATGGCCTCTTGAAGAATGGAAACGACAACAGGACCAAGCAGCTGCAAGCACCAATTGTCATTATAACAATATATTCAATTCAGATGCATCAACTTAACCATCCAAGAAAACAAAGTATTTGAAATCTTAGGCTTAAGGGAAAGAAAATGTTCCCTACTTGGCTGTGATTTTCGAATAATACAATATAGAGTGCTTCAGCACAAGGCCTCAATTTTTCTGTCCATAGCACCATATCCTGTTCGTGATGAAAGGCCTCAGGATTCTGGCTCCACTCTTCCAAATCACTTGCTGATAAAACAAAATACCTGTGTGATAAAGCAGCTTAGCAGATTATCCGCACCCAAAAGAAACAAGGCAAAAATAACCATACATGACAATGTATCAAACCAGAAACACATGAACCCCCCTATTGAGTAACATCATGAAACCTACCACATCTGATGCAATTGCTTATGAATCAATCAACAGATACAATCTAGATGGCATTTCTAGTTTTATACATGTGCTCCATGTCTAATTTGAATGGCCCAAGGACTTATTTATAAATCATGAACATGGAAAGACAAATTGACAGATGTCACCAATACATGCCAATATCACCAATACACAGCATGGAAACATGACATGGCCAAAGACATGCCGATACAATATCAAAAATAACACAACTACTATGACAATATTTATCATCCACGATGATCTTATACCGCGACACCATGACCGTGATTTTGATCCCTGTTCATAAGTCCATGTGCCTTGCCACGTAGGTGAACTTCATGACGTCATGTCTCCAATGCATGACCAAACTATTATAACAAGCTATTGAGAAGAAAAACATGCATATTCCCACTAGTTTGAAGTGCATCATATTCATGAGCATTTATCGAGCGCCAACCTATAAAATGCAGATCAAGTTTCCAAAAAGCTGACGCCAAAATTTTTCCATACAACCAAATATAGCCTCCCATATGAAGGGTACCATACAATGTATACGCACACACTGAAATATTTCAGCAATCAGCACTTATAAAGTCAAGGAAATATTTGATGTGCCATCACCTCCTTATCAATACATTGCAGAGGAGTACAACACGATCATTGGGCAGCAGAGATGAAAGCAACCCACAAATAGCATTAGAAATGTTTTTCCTCATCTGCTCTGCAGTGATTCTGTTCTCATCTATCACACGGCCTGTCAAGCTCTGTTTGTAATCTCTACATTCCAAAATAGATTTAAGCATAACCATGCACTGAATAAGCAACTGGTCAAATAAAAAAATTTCAGGCTCGGGGCTGGTTATCTTGTTTAGGCAGAAGTCCATAACAGGTGAAAGGACGCCTTTATCCCCAAATGAATAAGGATGTCGACCCTGAAATGCAACTAGAACCTTCATCATTTTAATGCATGCCCTCTTTGTGAAGTCCCCAAATTTGGGATGTTGATCTCGAAAAGATACATCTGCACATTCAAGCAGAAAGTCAATCCATGGCCCTTCTTTCCATGGAATTAGTGGATACAGTTCAATATTCCCAGACAATTTGTGAAATGTGTGCCTAAAACCTC
This sequence comes from Tamarix austromongolica, assembly GCA_039764185.1. Classification (NCBI taxonomy): domain Eukaryota; kingdom Viridiplantae; phylum Streptophyta; class Magnoliopsida; order Caryophyllales; family Tamaricaceae; genus Tamarix; species Tamarix austromongolica. The sequence goes on along the minus strand of CM077816.1, from coordinate 103,340,959 downwards.
ACTCACAGTATCAAATCAATAACACTGATCAGAGGATGCTGAAATTATACAACAGTAGGAAGATAATTGCAAAGTAGTCCAATAAGTTACAGAAAACAGATCGTAAAATACGAAAAGTTGTGTATATATATACATATGAGAAAAAGGTGGCCTACGGTTCTATATGAAAAGGACTTGACTTTGCATTATTCTTTTATCTTCAAGCATTTAATACAAGCAAAATGGCAATAACTTGCTGAAATATCCATCTTTATCAAGGCCAAAGAGGAAACCAACCAACTCTATAGAACTGCAAAGTTAGAAGTCTCACAGAATGGAAGGAGTGATTGAATGGCCTTCAGCAGGACTGGGGAGACCTCCTTTACTTGCCAAACTTCCTGACAAGTTGGCGCAGATTAGAAATGCCTTTTAAGGAGATAAAAGGCCCAGTACATTAAATAAATCAAAGAAACAAGCTAAACATAGTGAAAATATATACTCCTATATACACCTGGATGGACTTTGCATCACTTGGAAATCCTGAAATTGTTAACTGTCGTATTATTTTTAGACAAAGCAACCATCTTTCACAAGTTAAAAACAGCTCATCATGATGCTCTAAAGCATTCGAGCTCTGGACAAGTGCAGAGAAACTATGCAGTATGCTCTGTAGATCATTCTGCCAAAGGTGCCAGCTATAATCAAAGAACTGGGACGATATCTGCCAAGGGAACCAAGAGCACATATAATAAGAAATCATTTATAGCAAGGTTATTACATACTAGACAGCAGATTGCAGTAAGATACCACAGAATGCCAGGAACAGGAGCATGCATTCACCTTTAAACTCCTAAATATTTAGGTGTTTTTTCAACATACAAGCTCAAAGATTTTCAACTAGCTACAGCACATGCCTAACACAATGTCATGTGCCAGGAGCATTGAAATGCTGAAATGGAACATATCATATAGGTCTTGGAATGGTAGACCCAAGGTAGTCCCAATCACATTTCTCCTATGGTTTTGAAGGAGTGGGAAAAAAAATCAGGGCTTACAAAAGGTGAAAAATCAAGACGCTCATGGTTGCAATTACAACTTTCCGTGGTGAAGAACCTGCCAATCAGTCATCTTCATCAGATGCACTGATATAGGCTTTCATCTTTGCCCTGATCCAAACTCTCCACAGAAACATTTTTACCCCTCATCTTAATTAAGGCCTCTCATTACAAGCAATTTTTGTGGTTTATTACAAGGGCTAGGGAAAATGTGTTTGCAATAGAAACTATAATGTTATCATTTTTTCCATAAACAAGTGAACCTGCAACTGCGAGACCAAAGAAGTTCACAGGAAACCTCCACAAAACAACATAGCAGCTTTCTGAAAGGGAAGAAAGATTACTTCTTAAAACTAATAGACATAAGAGTGAAAGGATCAATTCAGCATCATCTACGGCGGACAACAAATGCTAATAGTGTCTGCTAGCCAAGCTCTTAAGACTTCCAAACCAATAAGGGGATAAGGGATCAAGACAGCTCAAGCCTGCATTTTCTGTGACAAGGAACAGCAAATATTCAATTTTTATCCCCTCTCCTCCAAAAGAGGAGAGAGATAAGGGGAGAGAGAGAAAGAGAGCAAGAAGTGAGAGAAAGGGTGAAGGAAAATTGATGATCAAAATAATGCAGCCAAAAGTCAAATAGTCATCTAAACTACATAAAGAGCCAGATTAGCAGTCAGGGAAAGAAAAAACATCCAAAACAGAATATATCTAGCATAATGATAAGCAAAAGGGCCGCCAATTTAACAGATGCCTAAGCCTAGGTTAGTATCACTTAATAAAAGGTGGAAATACAGAAATGATGCTCCTAAGAAAACAAGGAAAAACAGACAGCAGGTTCAGACAAATGCAAGGGTATAATATAGTTAAATCTGGCATCAGAACTTTTCATATTGCTGCAGAAGAGTCGGTGTACTTGATCTGGAACAACTGAGGCTACGTTTGATAAATAATGTGTATATTCACATTTATTTGGCATGTACTTTAAAGTGTTCTATTTATCTGAAAATACTTGAAATTTATTGTGATAAAAAAGCAAAAATCAATTTGCACTTTGTCAATAAGTAATGAGTCACATCGGCCAAACAGAAGTAAATAAACGGGAGATAACTTGGTTACTAAACCAACAAGAAATGTCACTATGCAATATTAACCATATATACATTTTACAGAGATTATTCATATTACAAATTGGATTCCAGCTGTTCTCCCCCCTCCCCAAAAAAAAAATGTGTACCATAGCCGATAGTATGGCTCTACGAAATTTTGGCAAGATTTTTACCCAGTACCAATTATAGAATTGTACATGTATATTACTACCTCCGTTTCATGATATAAGGCATATTAGTTTTTTACACACATATTAAGAAGCATTAAATTCTAGATAAAATGTTTTCTACTTCTACTAATATACCCTCATACTGAACTTAGTGCCCCTTATTCATTTAATTGAAAAGAAAGTAATACGAGATTAGAATTGGAAATAAAGCATTTAATTGTTGATATTTTTCATAAAGTAACTGTGACTTGCATAATGAGGCAAAATCAAAAACTTAATATGGCTTATTATATTGTGAAACGGAGGGAGTATTTAGTATGTACCCGGCGTTTTCACTAACGAATCAAGTACTTGGACACTAGTCTGGGTGTTTGGGACTTTTACTTACACTAGGCCTGCATCATTCAAACAGTAAGGAAAAAACTGCAGCTGGCATACATCTGCAAGCGTTTCAATTGAAACTCCACAACGAAGATTTTCAAGTAGGAAATAAATCAAGAATGGAAGTGATGGCTAAGAACAATTAAACCAGAAAACAAGAAGCAGATAACCACTGCCTACTCAAGACATTCTCCAAAACTGTATCTGATGCTGAAATGGTGGATCAAGTTAGAGAGGAAGTTTTATGATTTGATACATGTAGCTAGGAATAGTTCATCCCAGCTGCTGCTTGGTCTGATATGGCAGGTGCACTAAGGTGATTAATAGAAGCCCAAATCATCTTGCCTACTTCTCAAAATACAAATTAAGGCTCGGTCAATCTAAGACCCATTATATTTTGGAAAAAGACAAAACCACCCATAATTTTAAAACAATTTACTACAAGTATATTCAAACAAATACAAAAGTCTAAAGAAAATGTCCAAAAATGTCAACATGGATAGATTATTTCCCAACACAGCTAAAGCATGCCCATTGCTATATTCTAGAATTTAGTGAATTATACATATAAAAACCGCACAATAATATAAAGATGCTAAATGAAACTTTCGCACAAACATAATGGATTCCACTAAATTCTTGCAATTTTATTTTACATCTTTTTTCCTCCATACCAAGATCTCAATTCCTTTGAATAAAACGACTTCATGTATGGATCATACTAAGGAAACACTCCTATACTCTAAAGACTTCATTGTCATCATCCAATACTCCCTTAGTCTCACTATATTTACTCTATTTGCATATTATTCTTTTTTTAATCTGACTCATTATATTTGCAAGGTTTGTATTTAGAAGACATTTAATTTTTTATTATTATTTTACTTTCTTTATATGCTCTTACCAATTATGAGAGTTAGTACATTTCCAATGAAAAAACTCATTAATAACAAGAGTATATGAGTAATATAACTATAAAATTGATGATGTGCCATTGCAGCTAATGCTTATTTGACTATTTTCTTAATTTTAATGATTTTCATACCCTTGCAAATACTATGGGACATAGGGGTGCTTTTTTTAATAAGAACTAATGGTGAAAATTTTCCACCTTCAAATTGATTTATTTCTCTTAATTGTCAATTAAGATGATGAATTTAGAACAATGGAAAATTGTTCTTAATATTTAGCACTTAACTCCTCCCTCAAAAAGCGGAAACATAGAAAATAACTCCCCGCAATATGTAAACAAAGAATGAATCATCACAAGACCCATACCTCAGCAAATGTTTTTTGGTCGGAAGTGAGCCTTTTAGATGACAGTTCTTTCAATGTCCTAAAAAGAATCATAAAAATCCTATGGGAAGAAAGAACATCCGCTGCTTGTAGCCGTTGAGCTAAAACTGTAAATAGTTCCGTCCTGAATGAACAATTAACTCGCAGTTTAGATCCACATATATCAGTAAAAACAAATCAAGGAATTTATTCAAAACCAAGGGAGATATAGTGAAGTTAGAATTAGGTTCCAATTTGCTAGCAAAGGATATCTTTTCTTCCTCCAGATAGTATATCCCTGTTTGTCTCCTACTGGAAATAACGAAGGACAAATACAAGGAATTCAAAAGCGAACACCATACCATCAAAAGCTAATTCAATTATAATGTACCATTCCTACGTGAGTAAGATATAAAATGCCATCAACAAGTAATCCTAGATACATAAGAAACATGATGATCTTGGATCATGAATTCCACTTCAAATAGAGGAAATATGAAAAAGAAAAAAAGACGAATGCACATACAAGTCTATAATTGATAACAAGGGCCAGTAATCACAAGAAGACTATATATTAAAGCATTGAACTCCTCTATTTTACCCACTATGAGACTTTTGGTTGTTCTAAAAGGCTGCTTCATTTTTACAATTGATGCTAACTTCTAAATTCATGTCATACATCAAAATCTTGATAGCCATTCAAAAGACTCACAACTAACCAATTAAACATTACTTCAATATTAGGAAGTATTTAATAATGCATAGTAAGAAGATTACCATTCCTTGGGATAATCTATACGAGCTATCTTCGATATAAGCACAGCTAATATGAGAGCTATCTGCATTTACAGAAAACAGAAATATTAGCCAGTAAATAGTTTAGAATTTAGATGAAGGACAGGTATATCGATCATAAATGGAATATATGATCAAAGCTTCCGTATCGTGATCCCCCGCCACAAGCCCATGAGCATACATAGATTTATGCAGCATATAACTAGATGCTAGCTATATCATCCAACTACACAACAATGGAAAGATGAAGCTAAGGAATCTAGAGGAACAGTATGAGCATCACCTTATCATTTTCTTCCCTCAAGTGCGAGAGCAATTTCTGCTTCAGATGCATTTTTTCCTCTTTGCTGATTCCCCTAAAATCAGAGAAAAAGAAAATCTGTTAAAACCTCTCAAACACACATCTCCCCCCCCCCCAAAAAAAAAAAGCACACGCAAAGCAAATAAAACAACCACAATAAATTTGATTGAATGACAAAGGTGAGAAACAGAGGCCAGATGTCTAAGCAAAGAAGGTTGAAAGAATAGGGCCTGGAAGTGGCTTTTAACCGCTAAAGGAAAGCCTGATACATTGCAAACAAAAGGTTTCAGCATATCCTCTGACCAAATAGATAAATGCAATCAACGGCGGCATGATGGCAATGTCAACTTGATGGAAATCAGATACTGAAGACATATTTTAGGAGAAAGTTTAGAAGATAAGCATTATCTTTGGTTAGTCAATTATTTATCAGACATTATCTTTTGTTAGTTGTTATTATCTTTTAGGCTTTGATCTAGTAGAATATTATCTTTAATCTTAGGAATCGATATAAGGATTGTTCTGTTTGTGTCATGGGCAACAGATTGATTATGCATATTACATTAGAAATAAATCGTTGTTCTTCTTCCCTGCTCTTCCTTTTCCTTTTGATTCTTCCTCAATCCTTCCTAATTCTTCTTCTACCCTACTAATTATCAACTACGTATCAAAGCCAAGTTCACCAAGCCTAACAAGAGTAGCACAGTCTCTTCATTCACACCACTTCCAAAAACAATGTCTTTTCTTTCAGCACATGAGTGTGAACAGGAGGGATGTAAGTCAGACATGTCACTAGACTTCGTAGCCAAAATAGAACCTAAGTTCTCCTTCATTGCTTCTAGTGAGAGGTCTCCAGAGCTTAGTAAGCTTCTTGATGAGTTTAAGGATGTTTCATCAAATGATTTACCACCAGAGTTATCAATTAGCACCCATGAGAGATATCCAACATGTGATAGAACTTGTTCCAAGTGCATTGTTGCTTAATTTACCTCATTATAGCATGAATCCCAGGAAGGTGAGGAGCTGAGGGATTGTTAGAGAAAGGTTTTATCCAGCAGAGTCTTAGCCCTTATGTTGTTCCTGCCCTCTTGACTCCCAAAAAGGATGGTTCGTCGAGAATGTACATTGATAGTAGATCCATTAATAAGATAAGTTTTAGATATAGTTTTCCCATACCTAGACTTGATGAAATGCTGGACCAAATGGCAGAATCTAAATGGTTGTCAAAAAATGATCTAAGAGCGAGATCCCATCATCTTAGAATTAGACCCCAGGATAATTGGAACATTGCTTTTAAGACTCCAAATAGGTTGTTTGAGTGGTTAGTTATGCCCTTTGGTTAACCTAAGTTGATTTTTCCCTGGTCCTTCCCAACTCTTCTTCTACCCCACAAATCTCGATCACACCCTTTTATGGTATGTACAATGAGTGAATGGAGACTCGTCTATCACAATAAAAGCCACACAAGATTTTTTTTAGCACTGAAAGAATACGTTTTAGTTCATTATGAACTACTTGAAGTGCATAATACATCTGTATATGCCTTAAATAAAAGCTTGAAGTGCAGAAGATCAAAAAGACTAAATTAATAAAAGGATTACTTAAGGGAACGAAATGGTTATCCAGTATCTACACAATAAAAGGAACTTTGGTATCAAGAATATCATGTCAGATGTAGGCATTCAGCAAGATCAATTATAAACTTCATAGGACATCTTAAAAGCATCTGTTCCTTTTGTTTTCCCCTTTTGTAGGTGAATTCGGTGCCAAGAAAGGTGCAGTTGTGACCTTTGAAGAGCACTGTTGAGCCAGTGACCTCGGCAAGATGAGGAGTCATCATGTTCCATTCCATTGACCTTATCATAGTTTTAAGCAGTAATACTGAACTAGTTTATTCATCATCTAGGCCACAAGGAGGAAAGAGAGTAGGGGGGGGAGGAAGTTACGCAATATGCCCTAGAAACATACAGAGCAAAACTCTGAAAGACAAAACCAATGACAAATGTGATATTGCAAAAAAGATCCAGGATGTCCAAGAGTTATTTATACTCTATGATTCTAGTACAGCAATATGAGAGAAGTAACCTGATGGACGATAAAGGCAGCAAGAAGTGAGACGCAAAGACCTACAAATACTGGGATGAGACACAAGAGAAGAAGCTCAAAGCTCTTTGCAAGCACAATATATTATCTTCAGTGAAATGATGCTCCAGCTATAGGATATTAGGGACAACAGAACTGAAATAATATCCTGCCTTCGGAAGATAGATATGATTTCGCATTGCTCATACCACATTGTCCAACAGACTCATGCTAAGCATCATGTTTGATGGCTATTGAATTTGTATTCACCAAATTGATGGCCCACCCAAACAACAATGGTACAGTGCCTCCTAAGTGAATGTGAGGTTGTTCCAGGAGCTATAAGACAACTAGTTGCATGAAAAACATAACCTGAAACCTTAATTCCAATTCCAACAAAACGTATTGTATGAATAGTTGTCAGCAAAAGAAAAGGTCCCGCCAAAGTATAGATTTTGGAGCTCTGAGCTCAACTGCAGCAATATTTTCGAGGATGATCCTACTAAGAGATGAGGAAATGATGCATGTCCCAATAACAAGGATGGAAACAATATCCAGTGGTGTCTTCCTATCACGCTCCCACCAAAATTAATCATTTGAGTGTTAACAAATTAAAGCCTAGAAGAATTAATCCTGCATGGGGAACAACCTCCAAAACGAAATCTGTAGGTGCCCTAAGAGTAAAGGGAAATGACAACCGAAGAACTTTGAACAATTTGACCACGTCCAGCTATCCAAATGCAGTTTACACCATGATATACTCCAAAAGATAAACCGCATCCAAGTGACTTCACCCGGATTATCAGCATTTGCATACTTAAGTCCCACATTGTCGCCAGAACAATGAATCAACGACGCAGTCACGACTCACAAGACCAAAGAAAAAAAGAGACAGAGACTCCAGATCCCATTATATTCTTACATTGCATCCCGCCTGTGCCTCCAGTATCGATTGATGCTGTTTTTGAAATAGACAGTGGCCATTAGCCGAACGTCAACTTGACCTGCTAAATCCTTCGAAGTTATCACTTCCTAAATGAATGGCAATAAAAATTTGATCAATTCTTCAAGCTCACATACATGCATAGAACAAAGTATAATTCATAATTGATAAAACTATATTTCGACAAATGAGAAAGTCAAAAACCCTAGAAATTGGAGCCTGTCGGACATGACAGACTTACCATCAGACAAGAACAAAAACCAGAGCGGCTTTCCGACTGCGAGAGAGCGGTCTCAGCAGGCTGCCTTACATTCACGTCGCCGCTTAAAGAATTCCTGAGCAATTGGTACATCGCCGGAAGGTCTGAAGCCGATAGCGCCATGGATTTTCTCTCTCTTTCTCCTTCCACCTTCCAACTCTCTCCTCTTCGTCCGAACCTCGAACTTTATGAAAGAATAAATAAATCTAATGTCGTATTCAGCGGCTTGAACCGGACTTTGCAGATGAATCAATCGACGCTCGGTGAAGCGGAGACCGCGAGGGTGAAATTGGAGAAAGGCTTCAGTGAGCGACAGGGACTGGCAGCGTAGCTTCTTTAGCAGGCTGAAATGGAAGAAGACGCCAGCTCAGAAAATTTTCGCCGGGCGTTTTCGCTGCCTGGTTGTGAGTGGTGACTGCTGACTGCTGACTATCAAGAGTAAGGAGGAATGACTTTTTTTCATTCTTCCGTCATTTTGTTTCTGAGTTAATAGTGTGTTTGATGGGATAAAAATTAACTAATTTTTAGCTTTTTAAAGTTAATTTATGTTTGAAAGATTTGGTTTGGCCAATAGTTTATTTACTAGCATTTAGGCTTGTCTTTAAAATTTATTTGGAGTAGTTTATAGCTTTTGAAATAGCTATGTCAAACATTTCATAACTATTATTTTTGGTTTTTCTCAAATATTTTTTAAATATAAAAAAAATCCATCCCAATCTCATCTGATTTAAAAAAAATTAATGTTTTATTATTAATTTACAATTTGTTAGGATTATTATAATAATTATCATTATTATTATTTTAATCATTATTGTCATTGATTTCATATTATTTATATTATCATTAAAAATTTGTTAATCTAATATGAAAATAAGGCAAGAAAATCAAGGTAGCAATTTTTTAAATTTTCATTTTCATTCAATTTATAATGACCAAAATAGACAGAGTTGCATTCTAAATAGACTAATTTAAATGAAAGTGATAATTAATTAAACAAAAATAAATATTTTTTACTCCAGAATTAAAATATAAAAAAAAGATATATTTCAAATTGACTAAAATGTTATCTAACTCTTTTCTTTTCGGGGAATCAAATTATTATCTTATACCTTTGTGTTATTGCTTGTAAACTTGTCCCAACCCAAACTACAAACTTTTAAAAAGATATACTTTTTATTTTAAATATAATATAGTCACAAATTATGGTAATTATTAGCAATGATTTTTCAAAACAAAGGGTAATTTAATTGACTCAATTCGATAAATGTTGATTTGGTTTGTTTATTTGGTTAAATAAATCAAGTTCAATACTTTTTTTTGCTTCACTTATAAAAGGAGATAAGCTTGAATCGAAGAAATCTAGCTCATTTGGAAGCTTTGTTAGGTGACTATTTATAGGTATCACAGTATAAATATTGAATATTTAAGATAATTGTAGATAGTGGATGTTAGTGATTGTGTTTGTTTTATTCTTAACTTTATTTATAAAATAAACTTATTAAACTTTGTATAAATTTTCAAAAACGACGGTTATAAAGCATTTGCTAAGGGCCAAAATACTCGCCCAAGGCATCTCTAAGCAATGCTTATACATTCATTTGCAATTATTATAGTCAAATTGTTGTGTTATATATAAATGAGTAGTATTAAACTAAAGATGTTTGTGCTAATAAATCAAGCAAATTATTGATTTCATTATTGCACACATTAAGATAGGTCAGCTCGACTTATTTTAATTATTGGATGGATTACGAGGGGTGGTTTGAGAGAGGTACAGTCATTAGTTGTTATGATTGGCTTTTTTTACTTTAGTTATAGACTTACTAAAGTTTGTAAATTATGGTCGGAAAGCAATTTATAGGGAAGAAACACTTCCTAAATTGTCCATGAGTCAACTCGTTTACTAAATAAGTAAGACTTGTACACCATAGGCTCATTTGGTAAATGAGACATGTTGATTCAACTTCTTTATTAAATGAAACAAATTTGAACAAGAGATGACTCGATTCATATTCAATCATAATTGTTATATGTGAAGCGGCAAAAATAAAGATAAACAAAAAAAATCTCTAAATCATTGCCTCTTTAATTGTGAGTACTTTATACAATGTGGATATTGTTTTCAATTTTGCTAACGATAACCCTCAAAGCAATAGATAATCATTTTATTGTTTTCCAAAATAGTTACCTTGAAAATATATGACAAATATGCGTGTGTTTTAATGTTATTAAATGTTATATATTTTTATTTTTTGTGTTTTGATCATGGCCTTAGAAATACCTTTAGTATTTATTATTTTATAATAAAAATATAAAACTTATCTTGCACAATAGAATTACATAATGCAGTATCTGGCACAATTAGTTTATACCTGATGAGCTTAACTAAACAATTTATACATAGTAATAAATGGATGAAAAAACTTATTTTGATAAAAATAGATGTTTAACAAAGTTAGTTATTTAACTAGTTGAAGAGTATAATTATATTAGCTAACGCATTTGTGATGGGAGAAATAAACTAAAATACATTTGCTTATGGCATTCGATCTTTCTAAGTGGCTAAATACTACTGCTACTTTTGAGAAATCTGGTAATAAATTAGAACTTGGTATTTTATCTTCTTTAATGCTATTCTATGGGCCAATCAAAAGCTACATTAGAAGCGTTTATTTTATGTCACTAATATTTTAGGTCGATTACAAAAGGTTTTCTTGTTTGTCACTAATATTTTACATATAAACTAGTAGGCCAATTTAGTTATAAAACGGACCTCGATATAGATTCACAAAAATTGGAATTGACATTTTAAGTAACCAAATTCATATATTTATGATGAAAGAGACAATAAAGGAAAAAAAAAACTAACTGCCCACATTAAATCTACAAAATATTAAAAAAAATCCATTAATCTTTTCCATGTAAACTAAATGATCAAATAAATTGACTTATATAACTGCCATTGAGTCTTTTGACATCATCATAGTCTCTACAAGAGCCAAACATATTACATGTTTCATGTTGTTTATTTTAAATTAGATATTTTGGTAATCGTAAGTTTGTATATTTGTGATTGTATATCAATAAATATCAAACTAAATGTTCTGTTTATATACCCTTATAGTGATAGATGATTAGTAATATTTAACTCAACCCACTATAACCCATTAGATTACACAACTTGACAGCAAATTATCATAAGTAAATCACCACACAAATCACCAAACCACAACCACCACCTTCGTTGTTACCACATATAACATCCCAATTTTTACTATTGGAAAACTATCGTTTACAACATAATTATAATATCAAGATAGCTAGGTATTACCACCATAACTGAAATAAATCCATCTTACCAAACCATCTTACGTCAATCACAAGGAAAAACAATTAGAGTGTAAAATATGATAATTAAAAAATAAGAGAAACTTCATAACATAAATATAAGTTGGAGATTAATTCCGAGTACAATATCCAAAATATAGACAAAAGGGATGGGGATCTAAGAGTCCAAAAAGGTATTTGGATAAAATTACTATTCAAATAACATGACTCTATGCCCAAAAACTTTGATACAAAAGTCACTCCACCCCACATAAGGCATCATAAGTTGCAAAATCATCTGCTGGGTCCTTGTCAACTTGCACATTAACATTTGGGTCATCTATTTGTGGTAATAAACAATATCCATTAAAAGGATTGTTAGTACGTATTGAGTAAGGTGACAATATAATCAAGTGAGGGATACAAATAATTACATAAGTTCACAGTGGAAAAATAAGCATACATACGAAATACATAAAATAATGTAAGGTAATTAATAAGTCATCTCCTATTATTAGATATAACATATTTTAATATTTTATTTACGTTAGTTTAAGGACTCTATTATTCTTAATCCAATATAACGGAATGAAGCATCCCTCAGAAGCAACACACAGAAACCACTGTTATCATCCAATGGAATGGACTCAACATAAACTAGGGTTGCGAGTTCCTAATCACTATTCTTAAATTGGTGAAACAGTCCGAAATATTAAGTAATATTCTCATTCATATTGAATTTAGGATCCCATTATTCTTAATCTGGTAGAATGGAGTGATACATCTATCAAGAAAAAATACATCTGAGCCACTATTATCGTCCGGTGGAACAAACCCATAAAACACATCGCCCCAACTCACATAATATTTCATTTTAAATGATTAATGTCTTATTCATATTTTTTTGATAGGTATAAAACATAATTGAAGCAAGTAAAGCACAATCATATATATATCAAGGTTGTTCTCAAAGATTTAGGTCCATATACTTCCTACGACACCCTAATTTCATATTTTAGACGTAACTTTTTCCTTATTAATTTTTTTTCCACTAAACGTAGTATATATTACTAAATTATTATTATTATTATCAATATATCCAAAAATAAAGGTCTAACTCTAACGTCATACACATGTGATAACAACCCTAGCTTAAGAGTTACTATTCTTGATGCTTACAGAATCCTAATTTTACGAGTACATCACAACTTTTCCCATAAGACTCCTATGATTAAAAAAATCAATATTACTTCCTAAAATACCTTTACTAACAACATATAAAAAATAGTAGTCTAACTCTAATGTTCTGCACATGAAATAATAATGTCACTATTTTACGATTATTATTCCCAAATTAAGCAATTTCTCATTTTGCAAAACCCGTGCGATTTTTATTTACTCCAAACATCTTACATGGTAATATTAGCATATTTTAACCCATGTAACACATTAAAATACCAGAATTTCCATATTAGACCAAAATGCCCTTAAGGATAATCAAATGTCCTTACTTCATGAAAATCCTGTATGTTTGGTATCACTATTTCCAAATCCTCCAATTATTACCTTGCATCTTAAATACTCATTTTGCACTTATCTTACTTATTGAACCCACAACACAATACCATATTTCATACTGATTCTCTTAGAGTTTTCAATATAGAAATTACTATAACAATATTGCATGCTTCTTAACTTACTCGCCTCTCATTATATGATATCAAATTACCATGTCATAATATTTATCAACATAACACAAAAACATAACATATTAAACATTTAGCACAAAACCCTAACTACGACTAGTATCTGTAAAGAAAAAGGCACCGATCTCTAAGTACGTATCTTATCCCAATTCTTCTAGAATATCCAAAAACTTACCTAAGAGACAATAACAAAACACCATTAGAACTCATAATTAGGGGTGTGCATTGTCGGATATCCGTATCCGACCGGATATTTTTTTCAGATATCCGTATCCGACCGGATATTTTTTTCGGATATCCGATCCGACCGGATATTCGATATCTCATATCCGAATCTGTATCCGAATATACCGGATATCCGAAACATCGGATCGGATATCGGATATATCGGATTATTGAAAAAAAAATATCCGATTATTAAATTTACATATATAATCTACAACTAAAAAAAATTTCAGCAAAAACACTTGTTTAATTATTCAGCTTGCATACAAAAAGATAAAATACATGATTAATCATATCCAAAAAAAATTAGCGATTAAGATTTGTGAACAATAGCGCTCTAGAACTGTGGAACGACCTAAGTTAAGAGGTTCAAAAAATTTAGGAGTTTTTTTTTCTGGTTTGGTAGCTTGCATGTGTGTAGGTCGTGACCTATTTGACTATTTGTAGAGTGTGGATGTTTATTTTAGACTTTAGTTTAGTAAATTATATTTGGACTCATGTACTATAGTAAAAAAAATGATCCAAACTTGAAGATTGAAAGAAAAAAATCAGATAATAAATTAAATTATGCCTAAATATAACTCACTTATTCTTAAAACCGGATATTTTTTACGGATCGGATTATCCACTAAAAAATCAGATCGGATATCCGCTCCGCTTTTCAAAAACCGGATCGAATATCCAAAATTTCGGATCGGTTTTTTCGGATCCTGATTTTTCTGCACAACCCTACTCATAATGGACATGATCATACTATGTCACAATCAATCAACTCATATTAGACCGGATCATGTCAACTTACACCATATTATATTAGATTATAATGATGATATCTAAAAAATAACAAAAAAAATATATTAGAAGTATTAGTAACTAAAGAAGAAACAACTCACTTTTTATTATTAATTTAATAGAGATATTTATAGCAGTATAGTTTGCAATTCAGAGAGAAAACCTTCGTGAGAGATAAGCGTTAAATCTCCTAGAGATTCTCCTCATCATTAGAGATCCTCCTAAAGAATAGGTAAACAAATAATTACTACTGGTAAATACAAGATAGTTACTTTAGTAAATGTGACTTATTCCTTAATATCCCCTCGCAAGCTCATGGACATGCAATGACATGGAGCTTGTCTCGAAGATGACAGAAACGAGCAGTACCAACGACTTTGGTAAAGATATCAGCCAACTAATGGATAGATGGGATATGCTTGATTGTGAAATCACCAGCTACAATTCATTCTCGAACAAAATGATAGTCTATTTTGATGTGTTTGGACCTTTGGCAAAAAACGGGATTGGCATCAAGGTATGTGGCACTGAGGTTGTCATAGAGGAGTGTGGGAGGTTGTTGAAGAGGAGCATCGAGTTCATGAAGCAGTTGCTGAAGCCATAATAATTCAGTAGAGGCAAAAGCAAGTGCACTATATTCAGCCTCAGTGTTGGAACAAGCAACAACTTGTTGCTTTCGAGACGACCAACTAATGAGATTCTAACCATAGAATATGGCAAAGCCATGTTGTGAATGACAATCATTAGGATCGAAGGCCCACCCTGCATCTATATATATAGTCAACCAATTATCAACACTAAACTTGAGATGTAGGCCTAGATGTATGGTCCCTTTAAGGTAATGCAGAATACGCTTAATGGCTTGCCAATAGATATCTGTAGATTGATGCATAATCTGGCACACACGGTTGACGGCATATGATATCTCCGGACGGGTAATAGTGACATATTGACGAGCATCAATAACACTGCGACGAAGATGGGGGTCATCAAAGGGATTGCCAGCAAAAGAAAGCCGAGAGTGACGCTCGGTTGGGGAGGCAATGGGCTTACAATCAAGCATGTTCGTATGTGTGAGAATGTCTCTGATGTATTTAGATTGAGAAAGATGAAGATCAGTCTAGCCACGGGAGACTTCAATGCCAAGAAAGAAATGGAGAGAACTAAGATCCTTTAGAGAGAAGGCACAGTTCAAGGCCTGGATAAACTAATGAATAAAGGTTGTATTGCTACCGGTAATGATTAGGTCATCAATGTAAACAAGCATATAGCAAATGGAAGATGTGGTACGTTTAATAAATGAGGAGCAATTAGATAGACCTGAAACCATAGTGTAGTAGGAAATTCTTAAGTTTAGTGAACCAGGCACGTGGGGCCTGCTTGAGACCGTACAAGGCTTTATGAAGTCTACAATGTAATCCCCCGAAATTTTAAAAACCTATAATTTAATAAATAGCTTTTATTTAAGATAAATTAGCTTTTAAAATTATTTAATTTAATTATTTTATGGATTTTTGAGTATATAAATTTGGATAGAAATATTTCATAAATTAAAATAAATATTTTGTTATTTTATCATACTCTTATTATTTAAATAATTTTTCAAACTGATATTTTACTAAAATTTTCCTTTTTTAAACCAATATATTATATTATATTAAATTAAATTATCTATAAAAAATATTACATTTTATTATTTTATAAACTAAATTATTTTAATTTCTCGTATTTTTCCTTTTCCCTTTTCCCTTTTTCTTTTCTTTCTCCCTTTTTCCTCCTTTTTATCCTTTCTTTCTTTTTCCTTTTTCCTTCTCTTCGGGCCGCCAGGCCAGCTTTTTCCCCTGGCTTGCTTTCCCCCATCCTGCGCACCTGGGCCACAGGCCCGTTCTTCCTTCCCTGCGCACGAGCTCAACCTAGCCTCCCCTCTTTTCTTTCCTTCATTTCCCCCTACCCGGGCCGATCTAGTTCCTTTTTTTTCCCCGACCGACCTGCTCTCTCTTCCTTTCTTTCTTCTTCTTGCTCGTGCCCCAACCACTCGCCTGTTTCGACGTCATGCCTACCACCCCGAGCCACCTTGCAGCTGCCACCCCTACAACCCTCCCTCTCTCCCTCTCTCTCCCCCATCCTTTTTTTCCCCATTTCAGACCAAACCCGCCCTGCACTCCCCAACCACGCATAACCTTTCTTTTCCTTCTTCCATTCCCTCTTCTTGCCACCCTACACCCTGCCACCCGAGCGGCTGCCTACTACCCTCTTCTTCCTCTCCTTTTTCTTCTCATCACCAGCCTTTCCTACCCTATTTTCAACCCTTTATTCCCCTCCCCCAACTTCTTTCTCTCCTTTTCTTCTTTTTCCATTTCCATCCCTATTTTTGCACCACCGCCTCCTCTGCAGCTTCCTCCACCTCACCAACCGCCTGAACCACCTTCTTTCACCACCTGCTACTGCCCTGAACCACCACACCACCCCTTGAGCCACCCTACAACCCTCTTCTTTCTCCCCTCTTCTTTTTCTCTTCTATTTCTTCCTTCTCGGCAACCTCCCTACAACCCCTCCTTCTGCCGCCTCTACCGCCACCTGAGTCACCAAACCACTCCCTACAACCTCCCCTACCACCCCCACGCCCGCTTTGGCCAAAACCAACCCTTGTAGCCTCTCCTTTTTCCTTCCTTCTCAGCCTCCTCCACCTCGGCAACTACCTTCGCAGCCTCGCTGCCGCCACCACTGCCGCCCTTTGTCGCCAACAACCTATCCCCAACCACCACCTACACCCCACTCCACCCCTGCACCTATTCCTTACCCTAACTCTCCTCCCCCTACCCTCCTCTTGGCCCCCAAAACCCCAACCCAAACCATCACCCCTCCCTTCTACCTCCCTACCTTCGACCCTTCCCCCCCTTATAACTTGCATGTGGCTCATGCTGCTCATGTAGCATGAGTTCCACATTATTTTGGGAGTTGTTTCGTTTAATTATTGAGGTATATTAATGGCTAAGTAAAGTGTGTTATTAATTAAGTTTTTATAAAGTTTTATCCTTTTTAGTTTTCCTACTTCTAATATGATAATTATGGGTATTATTTTTAGGTATTGGTTTTGCTAATCAAAGCTTGAATCTTTAACCAGGATAGAGGTAAGGTTTGATTTTTGTGGGAATTAAGGTAATCGTTAATCCCCACTTAAACACATGGATAAACGTATGCTAGCATATTAGGGTTTTAATATGTTATTTTTCATGATATATATTGTTTAGTATATTATATGTAGTTGCTTATATTGATTGATAAAAAGGAAAGCAGGTTAGTATATATGATATGTGTAGAAATATTGCTTAGGGAAAGAGTTTGGTTATTAATGAAAATGTTGAGTACTTATCCATGTTATATTATGTTATTGTGATCATTGATGCATGAATAATATTATTGTAAGCCCTAGGGGCATTTTAGTAATATGTCTTATGCAAGAATGTGGTCTAATATGTGTGGGTGCTAATGATTATTATATTAAAATATAATAATTCATGGAGTTGGATGATGAGAATGGAGTAGTGATATTAATATTCATGTAGTGATGATAAATTAATAAAAGTGGTGTAATAAAAGGGCAAAATAGTAATTTTGTAAGTAGAAGGGTATTATGGCAAATTTTGAAGACAAAGGCAAAATGGTAGTTTGTAAGCAAGGGGTAAATAGTAAATTGTAAGTAAAAGGGTATTATGGTAATTTTGTAAGTAGAAGGGTATTATGGTAAATTTAGAAGAGAAGGGCAAAATGGTAATTTGTAAGTAAGGGGTAAAATAGCAATTTTGTGAGTAAAAGGATAAAATGGTAATTTTGGAAGTGAAAGGATAAAATGGTAATTTTGGAAGTAAAGGGCAAAATGGTAATTTTGGAAGTAAAGGGCAAAATGTAATTTTGGAAGTAAATGGGTAAAATGGTAATTTTGTAAGTAAAAGGATAAAATGGTAATTTGTAAGGGGTATTGTGGTAATTCTGAAGGTAAAGGGCAAAATGATAATTTTGGAAGTAAAGGTAAAATGGTAATTTTGGAAGTAAAGGGGTAAAAAAGTAATTTCAAAAGTAACGGGTAAAAATGTAATTTTATAAGTAAAAGGATAAAATGGTAATTTATAAGTAAAAGGGAAAAATGATAATTATAATAACAGAGAATGGTAATTTGGTAATTATGATAATGGAGAAGGGTAATTTGGTAATTATGATAATGGAGAAGGGCAATTTGGTAATTTAACCAATTAAAGGGTAATTTGGTAATTTAACCAACTAAAGGGTAATTTGGTAATTATGATAAAAGGATAGCATTTTGGTCATTATGATAATGTAGAAGGGTAATTCGGTAATTTGACTAGTTAAAGGGCAACTTGGTCATTATAACAAAGGAAAAGGGCAATTTGGTAACTGAACCAACCAAATGGGAAATATGATAAATGTAACAATTATGAAAGGTGATTGGTGACCTAATACGTATAGGAGATAACTTGGTAACCTAATCTGAGTAAGGGGTAATTTGGTAATTATGCAACATGAAGGGTAATATAGTAAATTGGCAAGTAAGGAAGTGATGGCTTAATAATTATAGAAGTAAGGGGTAAATCAGTAATTTGTATCTAATATGTTGATGGGATATTGGGGTTTCGTAATAAGACTCAAGTAACACTAAACATTAAGATAATGGTGTTTGATAATTAGTAAATATCACGAGAACGAATCCTAAATCATAATTAGATGAGACTATGATGGCCTTAATGATTCCTCTGTGTTATCTTGGATGACTGTTTTGATAAGAAATACCTAATGATATCAGAACGATTGAAAGTAAATAAGTATCTGATTGTTGTACTTTTTGTGATCACCTTAATCAAGATACTAATACTTAAAGTGAAAGACCTCGAGATCGGGAATGGTGACTCTTTAGGGGTTGCTACCCTAAAGAGGTGATTTAGCCCACAATTATTCTGGTATTTGCTAGTGTGCTTTTGTGCCCCAGCCAGGTCCTATATCTTACTTTATCTAACTCTACAAACCTATTTAGGGGGTATGCATACTTATGGATTTGGTGTCCTTATCAATAGGGTACTGAGTAGCTTTATGTACCAGTACAACCAAGGTACATTTGTGTCCCTGGGTTGATGGTTGAAGGGTACTGAGTAGCTTGTATGTACCAGTGCGATCGGTGTACCTTTGTGTCCCAAGATCTTGATCTCCCGTCTAAGGCAAATACATGGAATTTTTGTGATGATTAAAAAGAGAAAACACTAATTGTGAAAGTGGAAGACTAATGAGTCGGGCCCAATTGGATTATATTATGAGTACTGGTCCACCGGTTATAATAGTGGCCCACGAACGTTTTGTCCTGGAAGATGTTGACGAGTACCAGTCCACCGGATATAATAGTGGCATTGGAGCGTGTTGCCCTGGAAGATGTTTATGAGTATCGGTCCACCAGATATAATAGTGGCTCAGGAGCGTGTTGCCTTGGATGATGTTCATATGTATTTTTGTCCACCGGCTATAATAGTGGGGGATTTCGAGCTCAATAAACTAAATCTTGGATGTGAATAAAATTATGGAAAATACTAATAACTTATAGTGGAACATCATGTGAGTTGGGCCCAGACCGGTCGACCGATGATTAATAGTGGTTAGGAGCGTTCTGCCCTAGAGACCAATCCACCGGCAATAATAGTGGTCAGGAACATTCTGCCCTGTATGTATTCCGGTCCACCGGCTATAATAGTGGGGTTCCCGCACTCACATGAATATAAAATCTGAGAGATGATTGAATAATGATGGATTAATGACTTAAGGCCCAAAAGTATTAATTGTACATTATGACCTATTAATATCTGATTGACTTACTAAGTATGTGAATGTATGAATGTGAATATTATGTATGCACCTTTCATTATGTATGTTTATAGGTTTTGTATCATGTGTTGCATTATGGGTCTGCTTTTAAGTGTATTTTAAAGGGTTACTCAGTACCATAGTACTGAAGGGTTCCATTCGTGGGCCCCCTGCCTATTCAATAGGCAGTGTCCCTCGCAGGTCCTTTTTAGGTGCTATTCAAGTGGGTAACGGGAAAGAGCATAAGGAAATTATCCAGACTTTTAGGGTTTCCTTCTTTCCCTTTTAAATTCCTAGTTTAAATGTAATCTTTGTTCTTGAAACCCCCATTGGTGGATTCCATTCTTGTAAAATGTTATTTGCGCTACTCTATTTTCAATATGGTTTGAATTTCTAGCAATCTGTATTTTATTCTTTTAGCCTTAGCACTTGGTACTGGAACGGTATGAGTAAACCAGTCTGGTACTAAGTGTGGCGGTAATATCCATAGAATTTACAGTTTTATTATTTTGCTTCTGCTAATTCTTTTAAATAAAATGAAAATTTTCAGGAGTGAATTTTAGGGGTGTTACATGCAAACATTATGAGGTTTGGTAGGGTTGACAAAGACTCGAGGCTACTCCATATAAACAACCTCACATAAATTGCCATTGAGAAAGGCATTATTTATATCAACTTAGTGAATACCCCAATTATAGGTAATGACGAGGGATAAAACAATTCGAATGGTAGTGGGTTTAACCACTGAGCTAAAGGTATCAAAATAATCAACGCCCTCTTGTTGATGGAAGCCTTTGGCAACTAATCTAGCTTTGAAACAATCAAGGGAGCCATCGAATTTTCTTTTAACCTGATAGACCCATTTATAGCCAACAATGTTATGTTGGAGGGGCGAGGAACCAGGGTCCACGTATGATTGTTTTGAAGAGCGGAGTACTTGGCTTGCATGGCTTGCTGCCATGCAGAGCTCTTAGAGGCTTGGAGAAAAGTGTGTGGTTCAGTATATGGGACGAGAGGGGACGGAACACGGTGAGGACTAGTAAGGAGAGCTTTGGGTTTAAGAGAGTGCATGCGAGCTCAAGTTTGCATAGGATGTGTGGAAGTGTTGGAGGGGCAAAGATATGTTGGTGGTGGCTCGATGGAGGCAGTAACAACACGACAGCTCTCAGAAGTAGAAGAAGAAGGGGGGTGGTGGAGAGGAGATAGGGGAAGGAGGGGAGTTGATAACAAGAGAAGGAGATGAGGGAAGAGGGGAGGAAGGTAGGATTGTGTCACGACATATGTCTTTGATTGTGGTATCAACACACTGAGTGGGGGCAGTAGGCGGTGTGTTGGGAGCAGAGTCGGGATTGGAAAGTGTAAATGAGGTGGACAATGGAAGAGAAACGGTAGATGAGGATTGAGAAGGGGATACCTGAAGTTGTTGAGAGTGAAGGTTGTAGGGGAAAACATGTTCATTGAAGACAACATGACGAGCAATATACGTTATGGATATGGGAAGATGATAACATATATGTATCATTTATGCTTGGAGCTG
Organism: Tamarix austromongolica; assembly: GCA_039764185.1. Taxonomy (NCBI): domain Eukaryota; kingdom Viridiplantae; phylum Streptophyta; class Magnoliopsida; order Caryophyllales; family Tamaricaceae; genus Tamarix; species Tamarix austromongolica. The sequence continues at coordinate 103,319,161 of CM077816.1, read as the reverse complement.
TAACCTAGAAAAATGCAAGGGAGAGATCAAAATTGTAGTTTATGATCATTATATGGGCGTAAGAATGGAAAACAGAGACATTAAAAGGATTTTAAAAAGCTATAATTAGGTGGTCTATTATATAAGCATTCATACGGGGATTTGAGAGATAAGAGAGGTGTGATGGTGCGGTTGGAAGAATACACAAGAGTGTGGAAGGAAAATTCCCAGAAGCTAAGTGGAAGGGATGACTGAACATGCAACATTAGGCCTTTTTCAACAATGATGAGGTGTCGACATTCTACTGCTCCATTTCGTAAGGGTAAGATATATGATGAACAATACCAATAGTGTGGAGAAAGGTAGAAACATTGTGGTATTCACCTCCCCAGTCAGTTTGAAGGGCTTTGATTTTATTGCTAAATTGGACTTGAACCATTTTGTGAAAAGATTGAAAAATAGAAAAAACTTGAGACTCGTGAGTCATGAAATAAATCCACACATATTTGGTGAAGTCATCAACAAAAATGACAAAATACCAATATCCATTAAGATAGGTAATTGGCATAGGACCCATAAACTAAATCAAAGGGGGAGGTACACAAGGAGTGGGTGCTGGGAAGAGGAAGGCGATGGATCTTGCTTAATTAGCAAGGCGCGCAAACATGGGGAAAGGAATTACTTGATAAGGGAAGCTTAAATTTAGAAACTAGAGTCCTAAGAATAGAAGCATTAGGATGCGCTAAATGTTGATGCCAACCATGAAGAGGTGTTTTCTCACCAAGAAACACACGAGGTGGAGAGGTAGATGTGGAGTGGAACGAACGGCTGAGATGAAGATGATAGAGACCATCATTGACCATCCCTTGAAGTAGGATTTTTCCTTGCATATTCTTGACAGACACTTAGTGGGATGAAATTCCATTAAAATGTTGTTATCACGGGTTAGTTTAGAAACACTTAATAGATTTTTTGTAATAGCATAAACATAGAGGATATTATGTAAATGAAGAGAAGAGGAGGACATAGGAATGGAGTGATGACCAACATGGGAGATAGGAAGGGTTGTGTCATTACCTACAGCAAGCTTGTTGTTCCCATGATAGGGTATCTAGATGGATAGATTATCAAGATTTGCAGTGACATGATTTGCAGCACTGGAGTCCATATACTATTGGGGATCAACAATGGAGGAAGGAGAAACAATATTGGTTGATTTTTGTGGCTGGCGATTTGGAGGAAAAACATCTTCATTGAGGCGATTGTAGCAATTGAGGGCTTCATGACCAGATTTATTACAGATCTGGCACTGAACCTTTATTATACGATTTTTGTAGGAGTTGTGAAGGCTAGTGTTGGTGGAGTTGGGTTGGCTATTTGGGTGAGAAGATGATTGCGAAAAGGTATGTGGGTGATTGTTTCTTAAATTGGTGTGCACCAGATTTGCAATAGGAGAACTGTGCTGAGAAAGAGTATAATGTTCCTCTTCTAGTCTCTCTTCTTCTTGCAGCAAGAGACTAGTGAGATCATCAACAGTGGTTGGACCTAAGTGCATGCTAAAGGCTGTTTTGAATGCACTATAAGAGGAGTCCAATCCAAAGAGAATATAGGCTATGAGATCCTCTTTTGGAATGACATGTAAGCATTCTGCTAGGGAATTGACAATGTATCTCTTTTTCTCAATATACTCGAGAACACTGAGATTACCTTTTGTTGTAGTCTAAAGTTGGAATTTCAACTGCATCGTATGTGCACGGGTTTGGGATTGAAGCATGTGATCAATTGTGCTCTATGCTTCATAGGAGGTGGATGATCGAGCCACATAACCCAGAAAGCGATCAGAGATAGTGGTTTTAAGCCACAGGAGGACAATCTTGTCCTTCTTCTTCTAGGTTGAATAGGATGGGTTTGGTTTGGTTGAACATTTTCATCACTAGATGTGATGGTTAATGGCGGGATATCATTGGTAAGAACAAAAGAGTTAAGGTCAAAGACCTCAAGTGCTGAGAGAATGTTTCCTCTCCACAAATAGAAGTTTGTTCGATCTAGTTTGATTGATATTGCTGGGAGTTGTAAGTTGGTAAGTGTTACAGAGGATTAAGCTATAGTGAGTAAATTGCTGGTGGAAGAGATATTTGTGAGTGCCAAAGGATTGAATAGACGGTGCTAGCGTAGAAGGCTCTGATACCATAAAGAAGAAACAACTCACTTTTTATTATTAATTTAATGGAGATATTTATAGCAGTACAATTTGCAATTCAGAGAGAAAACCTTCGTGAGAGATAAGTGTTGAATCTCCTAGAAATTCTCCTCATCATTAGAGATCCTCCTAAAGAATAGGTAAATAGATAATTACTGCTGGTAAATACAAGATAGTTACTTTCGTAAATGTGACTTATTCCTTAATAGTAACAATAATAATCATAAATAATTATGTGGTTCAAAAATATAATAAAAAAACATGTTTCCTTGAGTTATATAATGAAACTTAACACAGATAAGGAGTATGATTATGTGATATGGTCCCTTCTCCAACACATGCTCCATGCATATGGATTTCCCCTCCATTTGGTCAAAATCATCCTTGCATGCGTCACCATAATTTATTACTCTCTATTGATTAATGAAGAGCTCACGCCACCTTTTCAAGTTCAAATAGGACTTAGGCAAGATGACCCATATCTCCTTATTTATTTTCCATTCTTACTAAATATTTAACTAGGATGCTTAAAGGCCTCTATACACTTAATGATTTTAAGGGTCACCACAAATGAAAGGGATTGAAGCTCATAGATTGACTCTTTGTTGATTACATGTTTTTTTTTTGTCGAGGAGAAGTAAATTCGATTCAAAAACTCATTAGGATGATTCATTCTTTTTTTGATAGCTCACAACTCAAAATTTGATCCCATAAATGATGAATCTACTTTGGTGATGTTGGTGCATATGTTTAACAATAGATTCTCTAATATGTCCACTTCACGGAAGTGAAGTTTCTTCTCACCCATTTAGGGGTCACTCTTTCAGCAGTCAGGTTAACTAGTAGGCGAATGTATGAGTTTGTTCAAAAGGTGGTCAAAAGGCTTTCAAGTTGGCATTCTCGCCTCCTTTTCTATGTAGATAGATCTTAGTCATTAAAGGTTGTGATTTTTAGCATTCAAATGTACAAGAGTCAAGTCTTTATCCTTCCTTAGAAACTAGCTCACCAGAATGACGCTATTTGTTGTAGGTTTACAAGTAAAGTATATACCTCTCAAAAAGTCTTTGGTTGCTTCATTAATGGTCTATTCTCTTAATAAGGTGGTTTAGGTCTTCTTAATATGCAATTTTGGAAAAAGGTTCACAAAATACTTTGAAACATTAGTAACAAAAAAGATTCCATTCTGGTAAAGTGGGCACACACAATCTACCTTAAATGGTGTTCAGTGTGGGAGTTTATATCCACCCATCTATGTTCTTAGCAATTGCAGTAAGTATTCCAACTTTGAGCACTACTGTGTCTTTTGTTCATGGACTCACAACTTACTAAAAGATGTATGAATACAGATAATAGATATAGTATTCATAATGTCCACCATTTGGTTAGGTATAAAGATTTTTCGCGTATGATGGTACCCTTTGGTTTGGTGTTTTGTTACTGCTCTTGAATTCTAGTTTATCATGTGGTTTCCCATCCAAGGTATATTGTTCACAAAGGAGTGCATGCATCACCTAGGCTTCATAGAAGATTTGTAGTGTGTCATTTTCTTGAAGGAGAAAGATGAGACCCCTGCACATCTCTTCATAGAATGTCCTTTTAGCATAGGGGTTTGAAGAAAGATTAGATCCATTACTGACCTAAGATATGGAGTTCGTAACTCAGAGGAGGAATTGAGGGCAATAGTTAAATCCATGAGACAAATAAGGATGAAGAAAGAGCTACTTTAAGGTGTCTTTATTACATGTTTAGCCTTTATTTGGTAGAATATGTATATGAGTTTTTATGTTAAGTGAGATTGCCATTATAGTAACTAGTAGATGCATGCACCCTGCTAGATTTGAAATTTTTTCCTTCTAGGAGAGGGTGTATTGATGCTCTTATTGAGACTTAAAGAGGGTTATGCTCTTTCATGCTCTCGATAAGTATTCATAATAATTTTCTTTAATTATAAAAAAAATATTATTATTAGTATTATTTTACCATTTTTATTTGGAGGTAATATTCATCATATTATTATCACTATTATACCACTGCTATTATTCTTATTAATTATGTATAAGAAAAATGTGGTCCTCAAGCCCGACCTAGAACCCTAAAGCCCAAAGGATTCATACATCTTGGGTAGCTTGAGGTTCTTTAGGAAATTCCCTCTCAACTTGGCTAACTCAACCTACGTTGTAGCATTGTAATTAGGGATGACAATTCTCCCCATGGATTTGGGGCTCTATAGGGGATTTTTCATTTGGGCTTGGTGGAAATTTTTAGGATCGGGTTATTATTCGGGGATTATTTTTAGGAAATTTTTCAAGGATGGGGTGGGGACAGGTTTAAAGTCCCCATTCCTAAACCTACATCAAATATATATATTATAAATTAAAAGTATTTTATAAATAATAAGACTAGGTATTAGGGATGGAATTGGGTTTCAAGGTCGAGGAATGTACGGGGGATGAAAAATAGATCAGGGATTCATCTGGGGATTCCTTGATAAAAAGGATTGGAGATCAAGGTGGATTCAGAGATTATTTTACTTATCGGATTTGGGCATAGGGATGGGGTCTCCGTCCACGACCCATCCCATTACCATCCCTAATTGTAATCAAATGTTATGCTGCCAATAATCAACATGATTGATTTAACGCTAGTTAAACTCTAGTTCATTTAAACATGGCCTAACTCCCCCTGAATTTCTTAGCATGTGTAGTCTATGATGTGAGCTTATCCCACTTATACGGGGAAGGTTACGAGTACGGACCTTGATAAATAGTGGAGCCGCAAGGCCTCAAGAATGGGATAAAATCTAAGGAAAAAGATACTCAAGTGATCTATCAAGCAATCATTATTCACTTTAAGCAGATTATTGTAACTCTCAGCCATTTATTCCTTTTATGGATTAGATGAGACCCCTATAAATGCCTCTAGTTAAGGATAATGATTCCCTCACCGTTGGTGGCTATGCCTACATGACTCAACAACCTATTCACCTTGGCTCCCTTCATTTTCATTTCACTTTATTCATGTCTTATGTTACTGAATTGAGTGTCGAAGTTTCTTAAGGTCGATCCACACCAGTGTTCACTTAATGCTCAAAAGGTTGTTTCCTATCGATCTCATAGGTAAATTAGTAACGTCCCACCAGAATTTGATCCACACTTATATTGTAGATTTCAAGTGTATTAATTTGGTGCCTACCTTAGGGCCCTGCTGATTTTGATTTTCTTAAGATACAAGCATTCAACACATTTTTTACCATAGAGAACATCATTAACTCCCCCTTGAAGATGGTGAATTCACACATTGACTCCCTCCTAGGACAACCCACCTCAAAAAAATGAGCCAGAGACTAATACAGATACCATCAGCTGTCAATTGGATTATTGTTTGACAAATGGAAGAATACATGAAATGGATAAAGGATTCGGAAAAGGAGAATAAATGCCTATGAATTCAAAGCATGATGTAATTAAATTGAATTCCTTAAGCCATCCTACCACCACCACTAATATTAATGGACACGCAATTGTCGACATGTACTATGGTGACCTATTCTCAACTATCAAGGGATTCTACCATGGTTTGTGGATCACCACCTAATGTGACTAATTTTGGAAAGCCACACATCTAACTCCATCACATCCCTTTGGTTCCCAAAGTTATAGGGAATCCTTGTGGGATCGAATAAGCTGAGATTCAAGAAAAACAAATTCTAAGCCCTTAAGCTCAACCTTATGGGCCTCAACCATATTCCACCTTTGGGGTCACTACGACTACTAAGGTGTTTTTCAATGGAACAACTACTAATATCAAGTATTATTACCCTTTTCATGTAGGGTACCAGTAATTAGTCATGTCGCAATATGCCTAAGAAGATCTCACTTGAAGGATGATATATCTCAAGCAAATGCTACACTGAATCCCAAGCATCTAACACTTATTAAAAGGATCCTCCCCAACATTTTTGTTGACTCTCCACTCGTGGATATTATTGTGATGGTAGAGATGCCATAGAAGCTTGCACTCCCTCATTTTAGGATGTATGATGGGATAACTAACCTCAGTGACCACATTGCCTAGTACAAGTAGCTCATGTTCACGTTGGCAATACTAAAGGAGTTTAGAGAAGTGTGCATGTGTAAGGATTTTTGGACGGTCTTATCGATCCATCCCTTTGGTGGTACACGACTTTACCCAATTATTCAATTTCCTCTTATGCTAACTAGCAAGCACTTTTGTCTAGCAATTTGCAAGTATTCAAAAAATAAAGAAGTTTTGGATGATATTTATAGGATTAAATGATGTATTAATGAGAGTATTTGGAAATGCATTGAGAGATTTAATAGGGAGACAGTCTCAATCCCAAGCTGTCACCTTGACACTGTAATAATGACCATAAAAAAGGTATTGTTATCACTCTCAAACCTCTATAGAAAGCTAACAAAGTACCCTTAAAATATTGTGGAGGAAGTCCTTGCAAAGGCTTGCTCCCATATCAAATGGGAGGAGGATGAATCCAACTGTGTGTCACCATGGGATAACTCCAACTATTAAGATAGATAAGGTCACATGCAAAGGCCGCCGAGGTAGATCCCCCAAACTCTATGATTGAGACCCGAACAAACGACGAGGAGACAACTTCTAGGACCCTCCGCTTAGACAACCCATTCCAGTTTACAACCTCAACATTGATCCTATTGAGGTCGTAGTTGTAATGAATAAAATGAGCAATGAAGTTTGATGGCTTGGAAAACTCAAAGGACCCATTGAAAAACAAGATAAAACTAAGTATTATGAGTTTTAAGGGGATTATGTCCACACCACCGCCAATTGTACAGTAAAGTTTGAAATAACATACTAAATCAAGAATGCCCACCTCCACAAGCATCTCAAGAATAAATGAAAGGATATTGTTTCCAGTGACGACTAGTGAAGAAAAGACGGTATGCCTTTGATCCCATCCAATCACAATTAAACACCAAAATAGTAAATGTAATCATAGGATGATTGGAGATTAGTCGAGTCATGATCTCTCATGCTAAGAAACATGTTCAAGAAGCCAACAACATAGAGCACGTTCTATGAAAGATGGTAATTCCTAATCCATTCCACCAACCCATCACCTTTATCGATACTAAGATTACAGACATAACCTCCTCACATTATGATACCTTGGTTATTGAGTCATTTGTCACCAAATACTTCATCAAACACATTATGGTTGATAATACTAGTTCAGTAAATTTCATGTTCCTTACCACATTCTTGGATATGGGATTACAAGAAGAGCAGATTTAGAAGTAATCTATAGTTCTAATCGGGTTTAAGAGAGAATAGAAGCATATTGTAAGTGAGGTTTAGTTGATAGTATATGCTAAAAGGGTTAATCTCAATACTAATTTCTTAGTGTTCAATTGTTCCTCCACTTATAACAACATCCTTAAGCACCCCTGGATCCACAAGATGTGATTCATGCCCTAAACTTATCAACAATTTATGTGTTTCTTGACCTAGTAGGAAGTCAGAGAAGTCATTGGCATCCAGAGATTTTCTTGTGCATGCTACTATAGTACGATCAAGGTGAAACCCTGAGTCTTATAGAAATTATAGTTTAAATTATCACCGCAAAAACTTAGATATCTATCGACTGAGCAGCTTGACAAAATACAACTCAACCCATATGTTTTGAAATGCAAGGTCATGATTGGTTTGTACCTCACCCCTAGAATTTGAGAACCGTCAATCAAGTTTTGAGAGAACAACATGATTTTTTTTTGTTTGGTCTCATGCAAACATGGCTAGGATCGACCAAGAAACCTACACCCTACATGCTACAATTCAACCACAATCACCCTTTGGTCATGCAAAAACAAAGGAAATTTGGCCCTGAGCACAGTTGAGTCATCAATGAATAAATACGAAAACTTATTGACATTGAATTTGTCCATGAAGTCCATTAACCAAAATGTTTAGCTAATGTAGTAATGGTAAAAAAGAAAAAAACATCGAAGAGTGTGTTTAGACTTCAAAAATCTATACAAAGTCTGCTTGAAGGATTCCTTTCCATTCCCCTACATTGACAAAATGGTAGATGCCACCATTGGACACAAATTGCTCAACTTCATGGACACCTTCTTCAACTACATTTAGACCTTTATGCACCCTCATGACCATGAAAATACCTCATTCATCATCGAATGGGAGACCTTCTACTACAAAGTAATGTCTTTATATCTCAAAAATGCATAAGTCACGTACTAACGACTTGTAAATTGTATGTTCCTAGAGATGATAGGCAACACCACAGAGATCCACATTAATGATATGCTCACTAAATCCATTTAGCCTAATCAACACCTCGACCACCTAAGGTTGTACTTCTAGGTGCTCTGATAGTATCCTATGAAGCTTAACCCAAAAAAATGCTCCTTTGGTGCTTTATTTGGAAAATTCCTTAACTGTTATATCCCTATAAGGGGAATTAAGGCCAACATCAACTAAATTTGTGTCATTCTCAACATCCCATCTCCAAGATCCATTAAAGATGTATAAAGACTCGCCGATAGAATTGTCGCCCTCGGTCATTTCATATCCAGATCTTTGGAAACATGTTAGCTATTGTTTGATGCATTAAAGAAGAATAAAGATTTTGAGTGGACTACAAAATGGGAGTATGCGGTGTAACAACTTAAGTATTATCTCACTTCCCTACCACCTTTGTTAAATTTGGTTGATAGCAAATCATTATACAACTACCTTGTAGTCTCTAAAATTTAAATTAACACAACCATAGTAAGAGAAGAGTAAAAGCATCAGAATCTAGTGAATTACATAATTACTGCCTTACTTGATCCCGATACCCACTATAAGTAGTTAGAAAAGTTATCGTTAGCTTTCGTCATTGTGGTCTAAAAGCTCAAACCATACTTCCCATGTCATCCGATTGTGGTAGTCACGAGATACGCTCTTTTTAATATATTAAACAAGTCAAATCTTTATAGGAGATTGGTCAAGTTGGACATTAACCTCATCAAGCATAACATCACCTATCAACTGAGAGCCACCATTAAACACCAGTATTTGACGACTTTATTGCTAATTTTACTCCTAGCACAACCCTTTTTCAAAGTGGGAACTAATTTCAATCAAGTCACACCCCTCTGTAAGGTGGATGTTGTCTATGGACAAATTAAGCAACATCAGATGCACCACACTTGGTCTTATACTTTTCTTCCTTAAGGGGGACACCATCCAATGGTCTATCTGATACAAATTAAAATTAACTAATAATGAGGCTAAATATAAAGTTATTGTTGCAGAGCTAAATTTGGAAAATGACACGGGCATAAGTAAGGCCAACATCTCCATTGATTCACAGTTAGTGGCCAATTAGAGCAACGGGTCTTACCAGACTAAAGACCCTAATATGGTCAGGTACCTTATAATGTTCAAGTCACTATAAGCGTCTTTTGATGATTGCTTAATCACATAATTCCCAAATTCGACGATAACCACCTTATTGCCTTGGCAAGGGAACAAGCGGAAATATTGACCAAAGGCCCCTAAACCATCCCATTGGTGTATATGTATTGGCCTGCCATATGGTATAAGAAGAAAGAATTCACCACAATGGAAGCTCAACAAACATGGGGGACTCTCCTCCATAACTACATTGTGGACAAATAACTCTCTAGCGATAAGAACGGAGCTCATAGGATACGTACCATAGCGGCAATATTTACTGTCTATGATGGATAAATTTATAGGATATCTCTCTCATAACTCTTTTTGAGGTATGTAAACCCAAACAAGATAAATACATCCTCGAAGAGATACACATCGGGGATTGCAGGAATCTCTTCGGCTGTAGAAGCCTTTACAACAAGGTTCTCACCTCGGGTTACTATTGGTTGGGTGAAAAATACATATTTTATACCCTTTGTATCTTAACTTTTGATATTTTATTTGAAAAATATATGAGGCTAATTATAATTTTTATACTTAAGTGATAATAATCTCATATATTTAATTATTTGAGATTAAATGATAGAAAATTGATGGTCTTAAATTATAAGATAATTTATTAATTCCTTTAAATTTATTTTTTAGGTGTAATTAAAAGAATAAAAAAGATGACAAAATATGCCATATAATGAAAGAAAGAAAAATCACACACCCAAAAAAGAGAAAGGCTCGTTAGAAAATAGAAGAAAAGAAAGGAGGCCATGCATGGAGAGGCAAGAGAAAAAAGAAGTAGATTGGCCGCACTGGCAAGTGAGGTAGGAAGAAAGGCATAAGGGCATGAGAAAAAGAAGAAGAAGGGTGAAGGAGGAACGGTGGAGAGAGAAGAGAGAAAGGGTGGTAGAAGAGAGAAAGAAGAGGTAGGGAATCATGGTGCAAGAAGAAAGGGATAAGAGAAGATTGAGAACCCAAGAAGAAAGATAGAAGAAGGAGATTGACACGTGTGTCAGAGAAAGGATAAATAAATAAAAAGAAAGAATGGTGCATGCGGCAGAGAGAAGAGAGATAAAGGTGTTGAGGAGAGATAAAAAGGGGAACAAAGTCAACAAAAGATAATTTTTTTGATGAAAATAAGTAATTTTTTATCTAATTAAATTGCTAAATTTTTTATCAATATTTATTTTTGGTTATTTTTTTCTCTATTTCTATTATATATTTTTTATGGAATTAATTAATTTATTATGACTAGCTAAATGATTTCTTTAAAGGAATAGATTGAAGCCCTGGACCATGATTTGAGATTTAATAATATTATTTTTTATTTCATGGGATTGTCCTGTGACTCTAATTTAATTTCTATCGTGTATATGTATAATTCTGTCAAGTATGATTTATATAGTGTATGCCTTGTTCCCTTATAGTGATAGTATGTAGGATTATATACTTGCTAGGTAGTTATATGAACATGCTATAATTCATATATATATATAGCTCACTTAATAGTTTTGTGATTCTAACTAGAGTTCATTAGAATGTTTAGATATGTGTGGATCAAAGAAGATGAATAAAACTAGACACACTTGAGGTACTAGTTTGGGTACTTATACTGATATTCTTCCACATGTGCTTAATTCTTTAAATTTAGTTGAATATAGGAGTTGCTTTTTATGACTATATTGTTAGGATTTAATATTAATTTTTTTATTATATTCATTATTTTAGAGAGTTAATATAAGGTGCATAGACCTACTTTTAACTTACAACTTGGTCGGTCTTTTTTTTGTGATTAAAATATGACTTAGAAGTTATTGTTATAATTTGACCTAGTCTAGTGGTAGATTTCAAATTTCCTAACACATGTATTATATTGGTATTCACCCATATTTACTTTCTTAGTTGATTTTATTTAGATGTATTGTTTTCTATTTTTACCCCTCATAATTGTAATTTTCTTATTATTTATTTTTGTATTATTTCTTTTTGTATTATTTTTAGTTTTTTATTTTATTATTTGTGTGTTGGCTAAATTTAAATGAGCCTTTTCAATCTCCCGCTTATAACGATACCCTTATTTATCAATGCTATAATTAGACAACAACAGGGTTTAAATTATGTGCCGACTACGACCACATCATCGAGTATATGTGAAGATTATGTTAACTATGCTAAATAGTGCGATAAATTCCAATTATTCGATAAAGCTATCCACCAGGCCATGGAATGCTTGCACCCTATCCACACTCCATAACCCTTCATGAAATAGGGAATGATAGTGAGGAAGATGTCGATGGTGTGTGGCTAATGCCCATACATGCTTGTCCTCACCGACTACTTTACCAAATAGGTCAAAGATGAAGCCTTTGCCTAAGTTCGTGATAAAGAAGTGAAAATTTTCATTTGGAATAACATCATTTTTAGGTTTAGGGTATTGAGGGAAATCGTTATGGATAATGACTCCTAGTTTATTTCTAACAATTTCATTTGTTTACTAAGAATTGGGGATTCATTTGCATTTATCAACATCACGATATCCTTAGGACAACAAAAATGTGGAGCCAACAAGCAAAACCATCATGACCACCCTAAAAAAGAGTATAAAGGGAATTAGATTGATGAGCTACCTGGAGTTCTATGGTTATATAGAACCATTTCCTGCTTGGCGACAACGAAGCCCCTCTTCACTTTAGCATATGACATGAAGATGCTACTTCCCATTGAAGTAGGGCTTCCTATCATTAGAACACAATTCATTGATGAGTGATGAAATAACAAGGAATTATTTGATATCTTGGTTACCATTGATGAACAAAGGGACTTGACACTTATCAAGATGGTGACTTGCCAACAAAGGGTAACCCAACAATTTAACAAGAATATTTGATCACAAAAATACAAGGAAGGAGACTAAATGCTTAAAAAGTTTTCTAGCACATATAAGAGCTTGACACATGTAAGTTGGATCCCAAGTGGGAGGGACCCTATAAGACAGTCGAGATAATAGAGCAGGGAGCCTATAAGTTGCATAATCAGGACAGAAGAAACATTAGCAACACCTGAAATGCCACACATATCAAATTATATTCTATTTGAGAAGATAACAAGTAAGGTATATAGTACCCCAGATTATTCATTGGCATTGGTACACATCTCACGTCACTATTTCATTTTTATATACGTTGCCTACTACCAAAAAGAATTATTTTAATTTGATAACCATTCATATTTATTCTTACCTAATCTAAAATTTCAATGCACCATCAACTAGCCTGGTCCCACTAAGATGGTGGCCATGACAACACGTATCATCAGGTTACAATGAGTGCCATAATGGGAGAAGTGGCACTTCAAACACCCCTTTGGATCCTGAGGAGAATATTGCAACCCTAGCCTTGCATGATGACACCCGTACAATGCTAAAAGAGAAAGTCCCATATATTTGAATAGGATGGGCACCTATGTGTGTTGAACCACCACAATGGGAGTTACACTCTTTTCCTTAGTTGGATTTTTGCCTAAGGGGATTTTACCTAAAAGATTTTTAATGAGGCAATGCAATCTCGCCACCCTTCACTAATAGCACCATACTCAACATACTAACTTGACCAAGAAGTTTGGAGTAGCAAGATATTTTTTTAGTATAGGCCTCCAGCTATGTTTATTACTCATGTAATTGTGATGAAACATTGTGTGTTGATCCACACATTTTGTAACATTTCATCTTGTGCGGGATGCGTCAAGTCAAATAAAATTACTTTTTATATACTACTTGTAACTCATGACAACATTCGCTTGACTAAGCATGTATAACAATATTAGAGATCCCATTATGTATGAAAGGGACATCCATGAACCCCAAACCCACTTGAATGACTTCGTGCCCAAGTTCTCCGTCTTGATTAGATAAATGTTACTAGCACTACTCAAGTACTTGAACGTCTCCTAGTTACAATGAGACTTTTGAATCTCCGCCAGGAGCTTGTATAACTCATGAAATTCCTAAGAAACATTCTTCTTCATTTATGCCATCTTGTTAGAAAAGTGTCGAAATTGCTCCAAGCTCTACGTGTTTTCCTAATGGAACCTCTGGAACTAACAAGCCTCAACATGAAAGAACCATTAATAGGCTTCACATTACCTTTTAGTTACACAAATGATCTTTTCCCCGACACATATTTTGCCCCTGTAATTCACAAGAGTCCGCATTTTGACTTCATTATGGGCTTTTTTGCTTGTCAATAAACAAATGTTGGAAATCTGCCACATCTACCAAAATCTTGTCCACCTTTTCACAAAATATGTCCACTTTTGAGAACATCTCAATGGTGTCAAAGTAGCATCCCATACCCTTGCTATTTGTGCCCCTTATTCTCAATAACACCTTTGTAGAACACCTTAATAGGGCACGAGAACTTTCAACCCCATTCTCGGTGATGGGAAACTTGTATTCTAATAATATGTCTGACTCATTGTTAGATATTAACCACTTATCATAGTTTTGCAAAGGAGATGAGATTGTGTTTCTAGTTAGAAACACTCAACGAATGAGCCATGTTTTATTAAGAAAGAAGTAAGGACTAAAAAACTCCAATATATGTCTTTACACCAAAAAATAAGATGGTTAAGAACAAGAACATAGTAAGTGCACCATCATTTATAATAAGTTTATTTACATTTCTAAACCTTTAGTTTAAATAAATTAATAAAAGTTGAAAAAAATTAATTTTTTAGCCTAAAACCCTAAATTTAAAAATAAAATAATAGAATTGATCATTTGTATAGTTGTTTCTATCGAAATAGATGTTGTAAAATTGTTTAGAATGACCTTGACTATATTCTAGCACTATTAATTGGAATTAATTGATTTGATTTTTAGTGATTTGTATATTTTTCTTAAAACCCTAAATTCCAAGAATTATTTTTTTTGTAATTAAATTATATTTAATTTTTTAATTAGTTGATCAATTAGTTTTAATTTAAAATCAGTTAAATTGTATTTCTAACTTATTATTTTGGATTAATTTTTTAAAATTGAGTAGTTTGACGTTTTAGGTTGTAAACCCTAATTATTTAAGTTATTTTTTTATATAAACTTTACTTATTTTCTATTAATTTCCTCTATTTAATTAGTTGTTAACCTACTATTTCCTTTTTCCATCAATGATCTAGGATAGCGCTTGGTAGAACCTCGTAGTGAGTGATTCTTTATTCTTTCATCCTTTTCTTAAGCATGAGATAATATGTAAATTCACTTAAACACCTAAATGATAGAAAATTTATGTTTTAGCATAATCCTTTCATCTTTTTCAATGATAGAAGAAGGTATGATACTTCTAAATAGCACGGTAATTGTGAAAGAATATACATTTGTGCTCGAATCGTCTTTAGTGTAGTGAGTTATAGTGATTATGATATATGTGGAATATTGATAAGTGATTGGATAGCCGTTTTGGGGCATGTTTAAGTGGTGATTGATGTGCATTACCATATGTTAATTTTATGAGATTGTGGAAGTGATATATATTCTGAAATTTACTAATAGTTCAAGTATAAGAGTAAATTTAGGATTTAGGCAAATAACCTTAAAATAACCTCTAAGGTGGAGTTTGCACTGGATGCAATCTCTATTAATATATGAATTTTCTATCACCATAGTGCATTATCAAGACACCTTTCTACTTTATAAGTAACCTACGGGCTCTATAAGAGGTATCAATACTTAAGGTTAGATTGTTCCTTAGTGGGTTTAGGATGCTTTCTTAACCACACTACTTTGAGTTAATAGCTTAGCTGTAGTGTTTTGAATTTAGTATTCCCCCTCACAGATAAAATTTGGATTGTAGTGGATTATGTGGCAACATAAATTTGTAATAGAATAATCAATGGAACTTGCATGTGCATTTTTTGCTTTATTTTTGTGGATTTGTTTAACCACTATATTTTTCTTTGAATGCTATAATAGTATCATAATTTGCATATTATTTTATGCAATAGGCTGCTAAGAGATGATTCATGTACCACTATGTATTATTTCCTCTTATTATTACCGTGATCACATATTATTCTAAGTGATCTATGTTAATCTAAGAGTTCCATATTCTTCTATGTGGTTGGCATGAGTAGTTGTGTGTAAGGGAATGTACTATATTTTTCTATTCTTGTATATCTTCCTGTCTTATACTATACCATCTTATTTAGCGAACTAGTGTTTTTATGTTTTTTTTAATAATTTTTCTAGGATACCATACTAGTGTTTATGATTTTCTCGTATAGGTTGTGGATCCTTTTATTATCCATTATTTACTTATTATTCCACAACATGTTACATAGTGTGAGCATGTATTATGAATTCTTCTGAGACTCATGAACTTTTATGCTTCCCATGACAACATATTTCCACCACAAAAGGATGCTTCTCTACCATTCCCTCGTGTGAATCTTGAACTCTATTTCATGTTATGTTTTCACTTGGAATAACCTTTGGCACCCTCTATTTCATATGACAATATACATTTATCATGTTATTGTGAATTCATGCTTAGATAAGGTAATGCATTGATATAGGGTCATGTTCTCTTACTTATATGTTTCATCTGTCTAGTAAGTTGTTTAGCTTTTTATGATATTATATGGTGCCATGTTTATTCATGTTTTACTTGTTATGACATGTCAATATGAGTATTTGTAAGTATGCCACCAACTTCATTCACATTATTGCATGTTAATAACTATTGTACATTTACTGTATCATGATTAAATGTTAAAATGTGTGCATGATATCACTATGTATTGAGTGTGGCTTGTTGAGCATGTCATCGTATACTGATGCTACACTTGTTTAGCTGTCTATATTTAGGTACCCTTACTTGATTTCAATTGTGATTGTTGGTTTGGATAGAGCATTAGGGCTCTCCACAGTTTTTGTTTCTTATATACTTCTCATTTTTTTTCTACCTTGGTTAAGATTTTGAATTGTAGGTTAAAATTATAGATTTTATGTTGATTTATCAGTGATGGCACTATAGTTTTTTTGCTAACTTTATCAACAATGTTTTGGTTTGGTGTTTTCGTAGTTGACGTTTTAGGTTTTGTTATATGAGGTTTTAGCCTTGCACCTATCATGAGATAGATGAGGGGACATATGCCTTATTTCAGGTGTGGTGGTAATACTCCCTATTTCTGGTTTTGGCTTCCACCGTGTTCTTTAAGACAAAATTTTACAAAAGAGAAAATGAAGGTGTTACAGAGACAATCCTAATTTCTCTTGGACTTTGAAACACCTTAAGGAATTTCTCCACCTTCCCCTAATAACTGCTACTCTAAAATGGCACATATAGGGGACCAAGGAAGCTTCCCTTTATCAAAGCTCAACAACATTACAGTTGTCAAGCTCCTCTTAACAGTGATCTTAGTTGATCGACGAGTAACCATATTCATGTCAATATAATATTATGTAATTTTGTGTATGGATATCAAGTTTGCAATGATATTCCACATACCACAATGACTCTCGTTTTATAGGCCCAAAGCCTCATTAGGAGGAAATAGAATGAAAAACGATACTAATTTCAAATACATTTCACCAGACCAAGCTCTAATCAAAATCTACCACACCCCCTAGGATGGTAGTAATAATCATACCTATCTTTACTACTTGCTATAGTAAATTCTTCTTGGGGAGATCTGGTCACTCCAAAATGTCATCAACGTGATTGTTTAACTAACACATTTCAATCAGAATGCTTGGGTTACCCCTCCCCCCCAAATGCAAATCCCAGTGCCCTATTTTTTTATAAGTGCATTGATGTAAGTGCCCCACTCTCAAATCCTTTACGACATTTGGGCTGAATGTCATGCCAAAATTCTCTTTAAATTTAACATGCCAATGGAGAGAAGAACCTCCAAAATTTTTCCAATTTCAAGAGTACCATACTCAACATCACTTTCAGCTGACGTTGTGTGGTGTTGCCTCTTTCCAACAGCTAAGGAAAGAAATGCCCACACATGAATACTCCACAAATAACCACCTCCTCCCGAAAAGGGAATTAGTGTGCCTTACACCATAAAAATCATGTGATGATTTTCAACATTCTTCCCCATTTTCTAAGGGAAGTATAGGGCCTCCACAACTTTCAAATAACATTTTGAAGCTTCTTTAACATCCCCCCCATATTTAAAGGCAAGTAGATGGTCCCCACCACTCAACTTTTAAATAGCAATTTAATTTACTCTAACCTCCTTCCCCTATTTTCAAAGGGTAGTAGAGGGCTACCACTACTCGACTTTTAAATAGTAATTTGAAACTTTTTCAACTTCCTCCCCATTTTTGAAGGAAATTAAAGGGATAATACCCATTGACTTTTAAATAATAATTTAAAACTTTTTCAACCTCCTTCCCTTATTTTCAAAGGGAAGTACAGGGCTGACACTATTCAACGTTCAAATAGCAATTTGAAAGCTTTTTAACCTCCTTTCCCCATTTTGTAAGGGATGTAGAAGGATACCATCACTATACTTTCAAATAGCAATCCGAACCTTTTTAAACCTTCTTCTTCCATTTTCTAAGGGAAGTATAAGGCTAATGCCACTCAACTTTCAAATAGAAATTTGAAATTTTTTTAACCTCCTCTTCCCATTTTTTAAGGGAAGTATAGGGATATCACCACTTTACTTTCAAATAGAATTTTAAAACTTTTTCAACCTTCTTCCCCCATTTTTAGAGGGAAGTATATGACCGTCGCTGCTCTACCCCCAAATAGTGATTTTAATGTTTATTAATCTCCTTCCCCAAATTTCGAAGGGATGTATAGCGATATCATCAATCGGCATTCAAATAGCAATTCAAAACTTTTCAACATCCTTCCCCAATTTTTAAAGGGCAATAGAGAACCACATCCACACAAACTTAAAACAACAATTTACAAGGGTTTCACACATCAAAATCCTTAGCCGCTATGTGATTAACACTTGGGAGCATAAGATCACTCAAGCATTAGGGAGCCATACATATATAAAGTGCTAGAGGAGTTTGAAAAATGCTAGGGTTGCACAAAAAAATAGGTTGTGTTCAGGAAATAACAAAACCTACACCCTACATGCAACCTCGCCTACAACCCCTTGTTAAAACACAATCTCACCACTGCCTTATCATGAAGGACTCTATATCACAGAAGCTCCATTACTAGAGCCATATCTTAACTTTCTTGGAACATGTCCTAATCCTGTCGGATCCCCATCTTATCCCTCTTCTCGGTAAGGCTAAAATCCCACTTCGATATCATATCCACATTAGTTGTAATCATTATGGAAGCTGATTTCATCTTATAAGTGTGATCCCTTTTGGACACAGAGTGGATGTGTGTGTCTTGAGCATCAATCTCATGCACCAACTCGGTTTCCTTAGCTTTCATGTGGCGTCCTTTTGGCCCCAAGCCACCGCCAATGTGTGGATAAAGGCTCCCTCATCCTTTAGGGACTTTTAAGTCTCATACAATTACTAGTGAAGACCCTCTTGGAAGCTTTTTAGACCCCCTACTTTAAAATTCAAAGAGGTCTCAGCCTCTCGGAGGTGTTACACTTTTAACTCATGAGAGATCCATACCTCTTAGAGTAGCTTTACCTCAGACCACAACTCAGTAAAAATGCCCTCCCGTGGGCCACAACCCTTAGAGAAAACAAAGTATGCTTCATGGCTTACAAAAACTCTTCAAAATTACTACATGAGTAAGGGAAAAAGTATTAAAAAGATAAAATCTACTAATCTTACCTGATAGTTTTCCCAGACAGCTTCCTCCAAATGTTGACTATAAGAAAACTACACCATTCAAGGCTTTTCAGTAGGGAGGATTAATCTCCATACTCCACCTTCAAAGGTGTGGAAACCTTCAAAGGTAGACACTCCCTTCAGAAACTTGATTCGCCCCTAGTACCATCCCCCACCTCATCAAGGGCCTTCCTATTGCGAGAAAGCCTCTATATCTAGGATAATGTTTCACTATCCCCCAAATCCCCCTCCTCAATAATTTAGATCAATGAAGGATCCTCCATGGCCACTTCCTCTCATTAGACACCTATTGCAGACAATTTTTTCTTAAGGAAATAGGAGGGTATCATCCTCTTATATTAATATTGGCATGTAAGACATATGCCAATAGAATCCTTTCATAAAGGATCCATAAACTCCAAGGGTGAGTATCAAATCTTTATAGACCAATAGTTTAATTCAAAGATAATTTGTCAAAATCATTAGGGCATTTATTAGCCTCCTATAAAGCATGTAAAACCTCATCCCTAATTAACCTCAATTATGTGTAATAATGCAAAAGAGTGTTATTTTATGCATGAATAATTATAGAAATGATTATAGGATATTTTATATATTCAAAATCACTTTAGGTGATTTTGCAGTAACTGAATACTTTGCTTATAAAATATTATTCATGTATGTGAAATTTTGAGTTACATGTTAATAAATATGATTGTAAAAGCAAAATATGTAATTTATGTGATTTAAAACTTTGAAAAATTATATTTAGGTTTTAAATGATTAATTAAGAGGATTTGGAATTTTTTTTATTTTAAGAATATTTTGGATATTTATTTTTATAATTACCTTGTAAGTGTGTCAGTTCACTGCCAATTCAACATTTTATATATCAAACCTTATTGTAAATTCATAAAATTTCATATGCAAGTTTAGAGTATTATTTTAAGGGTTTCCATATATTTTCATAATTTTAAGATATTTTTTTTGATAATTTTCATAATTTTAGCCTATTTATTGATATTTCCACCACGAAAAATAATCTACAAATCCTAAACTTATTGTTCGCCCAAAAAATTCCTTCCTTAAACTTCCATGATTATATTTTACATCAAGTTGGATATGGTTTCATTCTTTCAACCAAAATTTGAGCCAAAATTACTTATTTATACTTCTTACGTATGCTAGTTGTCCTTTGCTTGAACTTGACATTAGCCTACACACCAGCACCTCCTTCATACATCGACTTATTTCTTGGTTTTCATAACTTTTTTCAATCTAAACACACTCCTCCACTTTATACACTCAACCACTTTGTATTTTGTCATTCAAGTATGTACCAATCTACCTCAATGCTGATACATTCCCTATCACGGCTACTCTACAATATCTCCACTATTTATAAATAGTTCAGTGGAAATTTCCACCCTCTCTTGGCTACAAATTTTCTAACTCCAATATTTTAGTGGAAGTTTTTGCCCTTTCTTGGTTATAAATTCTTTATTAATCCATCCCTTATTTATACCATATTGCTTTGCTTTCCTTTTATCCAATTATTTGTCCCTACCTCTCTCTTTATTGTGGTTATTTTTTTTCTAAGATCTCTCTTGTCTCCATTTTCATTTTTGATTTTTTCTTCTATCAATCCATTATATAGTCTTGTTATATTTTCTTAAATATTATAGTGTTATATTTGGAATAAAATTTAAAGAGTTCATTCTCCCATTTCTTCTTGTGGTGCACCAATCCTTGTTGGTATAACTCTTCTCCTTTTGATTTTGATTATTTTTTTGTCTTGTTATTTTTAAATGTGTTAGATTATAATTATTTTATTGGGTTTTGTATTTTTAAGGAGAATGAAGAATAGTTGGGAGCTAGGGCATATGGTCCTTCTTTTTTCTTATATTTGTTATTTTACATGGGAATAAGGCAACTCATATGCTCCTACGAATATATAAAAATCATGTGATGACATATTTGGGGTTTACTATGTCATACTTAAGTGCAATCTATGTTTCCTTGTAATTTTATGAAAAATGTGCCATCATCATGCATTGTTATTAATTTCTCTATGTGACAATATAACACCCCTAAAACTTGAAACTAAAAAAATTTGTTTACATAATTAATTGCAAAAGTTAAAAGAGTAAAACATAGGGTGCTATTGCCACACATGTTACAACCGATTTCCTATACCATTCTTATACCAAGTGCCAAGGCTAAAAACATTACTTCTCTTAATTTAATATCACGATTATAAGAATCAAAGTATAGAGAATTAAAGTGAATTAACATCATTCCAAGTAAAACCAATTTTCAATATTTATAAAGTTTAGTAAACAGAAATAAATAAGAGCATAAGAGTATAAAATCATCCAGATTAAAAGATACCAGACAAAATACTGGATAACCCTAACTCTTAACCTACTTACTAGCCTTCAACTGATCTCACAAGCTAACCTAAGAAGAACACTACCCATTGAATAAGTAAGAGCCCACGAAAATAAATCCTTTGGTATGAGTAACCCATTATATAAAACTAATATGAAAAATCTGCATGAAATACATAGAAATTATCACAATAATACACCGTATAAAATATTGAAATATACATGCGGTGATCAAAATACAATAATTATATCAGATAAATAATGAAACCAAATCCACATTATTACTGTAACACCCCCAAATTCACTACTGAAAAATTTCGTTTAAAATCAAAAGGTTTAGTGGAAGCAAAGGATAAAACCGTAAACTCGGGGGTATTACCGCCACACTTAGTACCAGACCGGTTCACTCCTACCGTTCCAGTACTAAGTGCTAAGGCTATATCTGATCAACCTTTAGTACAAAGTATCAAAAACGCAAGACAACATTTAAAATAAATCCTTAACAAGAGGTAAGTCAAACAGAAGTTAGAATACGATTTAGCATTACAACCCCGGAATATGTTTCTCAAAACAGGAATGTAATACAAAATACAGCTAAACAAAAACAAATTCCGAAGGATCAATATCCGGATTGCCTACTCACTCAGGTCAAGCCTTCCACCCCAACACAGTATCAACCTGCACAAGGGGTCTGCTCCCCACCATCGGTGGATCATCACAGGACCCATTCAACCAAGGTAGTATTAGTACGGGTCCAATACTGAGTAAGTCCCACTACCCTATCTTAGGAGAGATATCATCAAGTGCATATTAAATCCGGGTACAACACGTTGATACAATATCATGCATATTCACAACCCACAGCATAAATCTTACCATACATCTAGAGTAACATATAAAACATACGTAACATCCTATTTAACATATAAGCGTGGTATAACCGAGATGTAAAGTGGCTCATACGCCTCAGGTAGGAATAATCCATATTATTAAAACTCAATACGTGGCATACTCACGTAAGCAGCATGTAGTAATACAGATAATAAAAGCTGGCCAAGGTCCAATTAGACTTATTCTTTATTCTCATTAATAATATGTTCATTCCACACATATTCTTTAATAATCCATGTAAGTGCGGGAGCCCCACTATTATAGCCGGTGGACCGGAAATCAACACTCAGGGCAGAACGCCTCTGACCACTATTATAGCCGGTGGACCGGAAATAAACACACAAGGCAGAACGCCTCTGACCACTATTCTTACCGGTGGACCGGACTAGCCCCGACTTACATGGTGTTTCACTGTAAGTACTTAGTATTTTCCCATGGATTACTTCATTCGTATTCATTCAAGGTATTCTTCATTAATCCATGTGAGCGCGGGAGCCCCACTATTATAGCTGGTGGACCGGAAATAAACACACAGGGCAGAACGCCTCTGACCACTATTATAGCCGGTGGACCGGAATCAACACCCAGGGCGGAACGCCTCTGGCCACTATTCTAATCGGTGGACCGGACTGACCCCGACTGACATGGTGTTTCACTGTAAGTACTTAGTATTTTCCTAGTGGATTAACTTATTCATTTGGTTCTGTCGAGCCCGAATCCCCCACTATTATAGCCGGTGGACCGGAATAAACACTCAGGGCAGAACGCCTCTGACCACTATTATAGCCGGTGGACCGGAAATAAACACCCAGGGCAGAACGCCTCTGGCCACTATTCTAATCTGTGGACCGGACTGGGTCGGGCTCATCAGTCTTTCGCTTTACGTAATTAATGTCTTATCCGTGTCTTATTGAATCACATCACACCCTTGACATGCATGCGGTTGATACTCTACTTCTTCCCCTCCAGAGGGACCGTCCCATATTTTGAGACTCATACCTCTTCTCACACCCGACATCCACCCCCGTAGACTTAGGTAAAGTAGCATATAGTAAGACACAAACCCCAAGGATATAGCCCATCCCAACACATATGATATCGACTCCGCATGTCCTCATCCCTCTAGGGTTCCTCCTCGGAGGCCCTAATCGGACCTATGTGGCCCAACTCTTTCGTACTTACCTAAACGTCACTTTGTTCTCCATCTCGCACCTTCTTCTTATTAGAAAATTCCCCAAATGTAATACTTTATCTCCCTAGTTCACATGTGACCGACAGGCCCTGGTTGACCATCCAAAACCCTAATTGACCAGGTCAAACCCTAGCACTTTACTTCCTCAACAAGTAACCTCCCTCTTTCACCCCAAAACCTCTTCTCTCATTTTGAAGCCCATACTCATCCTTTATATAAGTGAATCCTCACTCTCAACCCCATACTCCATCCTTCCTTGATCATTTTTACCCTTGTACCCTTCAAATTCCTCATTTTCTCCCAAACCCTAATTGGGTCCCTTAGACACCCTTACATCGACCCACGTAGAATTTTGCACCCAAGTCTCCAATGGACCCATAACCTTGACATTATCTTATTTACTTCCTAAATCAACTTTCCTCACGTAAGATTCATCCCCATGCAGACTTTAAATACTCCATGCAGACTCCCCAACATCCATTTACTCGCAAGACCCTAATCAGGTCTCTTATATACCAACTCACGTACTATTTTTCATACCAAGTCTCCAATCACTCTAAGAATCTCCAAAACTCTTACTTACAACCCAAATCAACTTTTCCCACGTAAGGATCACGCCCATGCAAGATCTAGTCCCCCCATGCAAACTTCCCAAACGTCCATTTCCCCGTTGTTCTTTTATTATCATTTCCTACTACCCAAAACCCTAGCATGCATGTCCTAGAGGGCTATAACATAATACAACTTGTAGCACATCCACATTAACACGTAACAAGAGCGATCACAAAGGCATACCTTGAATCCAAACTGTGCTACACATAACAGGTAAAGTAACAACATGTAAAACACGACATATAATCATGCGAGGCATCCAAGGCATACAAGTCACATAACACGTAGGGACCTTAGCCACATCCTTGCGAAATACCCATAAGTAGAGGTAAGTCGAGACTTACCTGGATCCGAAGCTAGCTAAGCGAGATAAGAGGGAGAGAGATCACTAGCTCGTGGATCCACGAGAAAGCTTTCCTAGATCCGATAGAAATTGAAAACTAAATTAGAAACTATTCTATCAATCAATAATTCACATATTCTAATTAAATAAACACAAGCGACACAAATAATCTTTCTCAGAAAACGTGTCCAAAACTTAGAACTTAAAAGCATAGCTCTATTAAGATTTAAGATTAAATATAATTCAAAACAGAGTAATACAAATACACTGAGGAAATTTCGAATTAATTTGGAAATCCCAAGGAAGATAATCAATTATAAGTTACTTTATTGAAAATAGCCTATTTATTAGGTTTTATAACTAAATAGGTAACTCAATCATTTGCATGGAACCAAATCCAAACCGATTAGATTAAAACATAACTTAAATGATTTAAAATCCAAAGACAGGAATCGATTAGATAAGAGACGTATAGCAAAAATTAATTTTATAAAATCATCCCCGAAGATTAGGGTTTTAAGGCCCACGACACAAACTCAAGTAATTCAATTTAATTAATTTAATTAAAGGTATTAGAATACAATTAGGATCATTTCAACAACTTTTATAAATTTAATTTTAGCGAAACAACTATACAAATAACCAATTTCATAATCTCACTTAAATCTAGGGTTTTAAGCCCGAAAATACGATTCGGTAAAATTCTATAAATTTAATCAAATTGAATGTTTAGAAATGCAATTAAACACATTTTATAACATATCAAATAATCGATTGCTCAAAACCAATACAAGAAATACGCAATTTAGCACAATTAGGATTTTTGAGCCTAGAACGCAAACCCGGTCAATTCTTGCCAAAACATATCAATTGACGGTTCAAAAATGTAATTAAACATATTCTAATGTAATTTATATAGTCAATTGAATAAAATAACCCGATTACCCAAATCAATTTAAACCCACGGGAGTTTTGACCTAAAAATCCAATTCCGATCAATTACGCACAATTTTCCCAAATCGACACTTCCAATATAAAATTAAATACATTTTGAACGATATTATAAAATCAATTGAGTGAGACGGCTCAATTATACGACCCAATTTCATTACACATGAATTTTGACCTAGAAATCAAATTCCGATAAAACCTGCATAAATTTCTCAAATTGACGGTTCCAAAATGAAATTGGATACATTTTAAAACATATTGTATAATCAATTTGTCCGAAATCGCAAAAACGGATGGATCCGAAAAATTCGGGCATAACCCGGCCAAAATCCAATTTTTCCAAAATCTCAACATAACCATACAATTGACATATCCAAATCAATCTTACACCACATATATACATAATCAAACAATCAATTTAGCTTTTTATAAGCTAATTCATACCCAATTAATCAAAATAAGGGTTAGGGTTTTTCGGAAATTATACCGAACGAAGCTAACAAATAAAGGCAGGTGAAGGCCGGGAAAGATGTGTCGGAGGTCGAGGATGGCTCGCCGGTCGTCACCCGAGCTCGCCGTGGCCGGACGGCGGCACGGCCGGTGCGGCTTGTTGCTGCGCGCTGCTGCGTCGGTTGCTGCGCTGCTGCTGCTGCATCGACCAGCTGCTACGGCTGTTGCTGCACACTTCGGTGGCTGTTGTTGTGGCACCTCCGGTGGCGGTCGACCGGTGGGGTGGCTAGAGCAGGAAGGAGCTGGGGAGAAGAGGTGGTGAGGGAGGTCGGCTAAGGGTTAGGGTTGCGGGGCATGAACAGGGAACGAGAAGAGAGAAAGAAAAAGAAGAGAGGGGGTCGGGTACCGACGGGTGCGAGTTTTTTTTTTTTACAAATACACATAAATTAAA
Source organism: Tamarix austromongolica (assembly GCA_039764185.1). Taxonomy (NCBI): domain Eukaryota; kingdom Viridiplantae; phylum Streptophyta; class Magnoliopsida; order Caryophyllales; family Tamaricaceae; genus Tamarix; species Tamarix austromongolica. The sequence continues at coordinate 103,292,487 of CM077816.1, read as the reverse complement.
ATAATAAAAATATAAAAATATTATTGGAAGATTTTATATAAAATTTATTTAACGAAAATTTATTTGGAACGGATCTGAAGGCTTAAAATTAATAAAAGGCTATATACAGAATTTTGGAAACATTTTCGGAAGAATTTACCACCGAACGTAAAAATTTATATCATTTACGGAAATACATTATAAGACCCTAAAATAATATTTTAAAACCTATAATAAAATATTTAAGTCAAATTCTAATAAATCAAGACTAATTTTAATGATTTCCGAAATCGGTCTTCCGCAAACTAAAATGCGTAGAACGGAAGAAAATTAATTTAAAAAAAGAAATTCTTAAATAAGTTCCGAAAATATTTTTATTTTAAACTGTTGAAAATATTACATTCAATTAACTAAAACGTCGATAAAATATTACTTCCCGAAAATGATTAGTTACATTCAATTATGAATTCAAAATCGTCGATAAATCCATAAAACGAATCAAAATTAAAATAATTATTATTTTTACATCAAATTACGCTAATAAAATCATTAAGCTTAATAAAATTAGGTTTCAAAAATACGGGGTATTACAATTATGCATACTAATTCATATATAACATAACAAAACATACCAGTTAAGTATCCAAGAGATGCTTTCTAAAATAATCATTAGGACCAAGCTCAACATAATCAACATAACTTCACCATATATCTCGTACCTCAAAATCAAAAACAATAATATCCATAACATACAAGGTAGGGTTCAAAGGTATAATACCAAGTACAAGTAGGCATGAAGGCTACTACTGAACCACAGATAGGCACAAAGGCTACTACAGAACTATAGGTAGGTACGAATGCTACTACTAAACCACAAGTAGGCATGAATGCTACTACCTAACTACGTGTAGGCATGAAAGATACTATTAAACCACAAGTAGGCATAAAAGCTACTATTAAACCACAGGTATGGAAGAAGGCTACTATTGACCTACGAGTAGGCACAAATGCTACTACCGAACCATAAGTAGGTACGAAGGCTATTGCCGACCCATAGGCAATAGGGTTGTTAACGAGCCGGGGTAGGTTTGGGCTTGACTCATTTGCCAAAGGAGCCTAAAAATGAAGCTTGAGCTTAGCTTGTTTATAAACGAGTCGAGCTGAACTTTTAATGAGTCAACTCCCGAGCTTTGGTGGTAAACGAGCCGAGCTCACGAGCTTTTACACTATAAACGAGCTAGAGCCTAAATTTATTATGCTCAAGCTTGGCTTGTTTAATAATCAAGCCGAGCTTGAACCTAATTTATAAGCTCGTTTAATAAGCAAGCCGACCTATTAACGAACCGAGCACAAAAAGCTTGTGAGCCAGCTTGGTTTGTCAACAGCCTTAATAGGCAGACACGAAATTTACTACTAAATTATAAATAGGCATGAAATCTAATATTGATCAATTAAATAATCTAATAATAGTTATTTCCATTTTTATTTACTCAAGGAGAGATCATATCATCTCGGAGTCACTAAAGTACTCCAGTTATATCGGTGCACTAAGAAACTACAGTATCATACCGATTATCAATCTAAGGACGCTAAGCTACCTTGGTCATACTAGCACACAAATGTACACAATACCCTAATGATAAGGACATTTAATATATAAGTATTCATACCTTATTAAAGTTTGTAGAGCTAAATAGAGTACGATATAAGGCATGGCTGAAGCACTAAGACACACTTGCAAAAATTCATAATCAATTGTGGGCAAAACTAGGTTTTTAGGGTAGATACCCTTAAAGAACTACCATTTCTTGTCTTGAAATCTCTCACTTTAAATATTAGTATTTTATTACTGGGATCACAAATATGACATAATACTCCTAGAATTCCTATTTCTGTAATTAACCATTTTTACTCGTTTCTAATTATTCGAGATAACTCTAATCAAGGCAAAACACCTCGGTCAGTATTAGAAATTCACCAAGGCCATCCTAGGCTTAATTATTCACCCTTAGGCACTTTAGGCTGAAAATGACTAAAATACTCTAGAGGCTAAAATATCCATATTATCATCCATTTTAAATACTAGTTCCATTTTATTTGTTAACTTTCCATGAAAAAGCTAAAAAATAATAATTAAATTACTTAACATACAAACAAATTATTAGATACACCAAATGACCATATTATCCTTATAAATGATTTTGAATATAAAACCCTAACATGTGTTTCTAAAACATCAAACCATATTTTTCCATACTTAACAATACGTAATACATTTTAGGCATGCTTATCAGAATAATTATCATAATAATAATAATAATAATAATAATAATAATAATAATAATAATAATCATGCTCAAACATGTGTTTTTAAAATATCAAATCATATACCTCAATTATTAATAATAATTAAGATATTAGAAATTCTTTTTGGATTAAATATCACAATATGCTTAAATGACTAAATTATCCCTAGGACACATGATAATAATATTTATGTTAAAAATATGCCTAGACATGCTTAACTTATTATATTGGACATACATGATATAAATAATGTATTCCCAGCTTTTAAACTATTTTAACATACGTTTCGTACACAATAGTTTTCACAAGTCAACATGCTTTATTTTACTAAATTTCAAACTACCATTATTAGGTAAATAATCACCATGTAATGAACATGCTCAATACATATTATAAATCAAAACCTTAATATGTTATCATACATTATCTGGACATTTTAGTGGAGCATAAGGATTACAATATAATAAAAATACTTAACACGTTTCATACATCAAAACTAAAATTTGTTATTATGCGATATATGAACATTTTATTGAAGTTTAAGAATTACCCAATTTCTAAAAAAATATAACTTTTATTGGTATCCTAAAAATAATACCATACTAATAATATTAATATTTTTACCAATAAAATAATAATTTTATAACAATATTTATTAAATAGAAAATTACCAAAATGCCCTTTATGTGAAAATGGGTAAAATTAAAAGGCACCTGATGTTGCTCATCCATCGTGAGTAGGTGAAGATAGGGAGCTTCAAGGGGAGTTGGTTGGTTGGAGGTGATGGTTGGTGGGTGACAAAGTGGTGTCACTAGTAGTGACAAGGCTGGCCAATGGTGGCAAGGGAACCTGACATAAGGGTGGTTGGCTTTTGTTGTAGGAGAGATGAGGAGTTGGTTGGCTTCAATTGCTAGAAAGAGTGGTTTGTAGGCTGAGGGGTCAATTGAAGGAAGGAAGGCAATGGTTGTGGGTGCTGTTGCAGGGAGGAGGGAAGCGATAGTGAGTTTTGGGGTGGGCAGGGGCTGCGGTGAGGAGTGAGGTAGCTGGGGAGTAGGGGTTGCAAGGCTAGATAAAGTTGGGGAAAGGGAAAGGATAAAAGAGAAGAGAATAAGTTGGGTAAGGATCGAGGTTGTCTTTGAACCAAAATAAGAGGAGGTGGAGAAGAGGTGGTGGATGGTGGTCAGGTGGTGAATAGAGAAGAAAAATAGAGGCATGAGAATTTGGTCGTAAGGCGCGACTGGGAAGAGGGAGAAGAGTGAGGAAATGATAAGGAAGAAGAAAGGGAGGCAGGGCTCGGGATTAAGGAAGGTGCATGATGGGTGTGTGTATGTATGTATATGTAGAGTTGAGGGTTAGGCCAAACTGGCTCGATGGAGAGAAAAGGTGGGAGAGGTGGGTTGAGGCAATGCAGATAGGGATGAGGTAGGCTGCAAAAGAGTGGGTAGTGGCAGGGGCATGTAGGGGGAAAGGGAAGGGAAATGCATGCGAAGGGGCATGAAAGAGTTATTTAGTTAGAAGAGGAAATAGAAGCTGGCATGCATGTCCTGCTGATTTGGTGTAGGGAAGGATGGCACAGAAGTGAGGGGCGTGCTTGGGTGCACAAGGGGGTGTGTTTGTGTGTAGAGGGAGTTAGATGGTCGAGGGAGAATGAGGAGAAAAGAAAAAAAAAGAAAATGGGTTGGGCAAGGCTAGGTAGGCCATGGGAGAGAAAAAAGAAAAAGAACATTGGGTTGGGCTAAGCTTAGGGATGGGAAAATGAAAAAGAGGTGGAAAAAGAAAAGGAGAAAAAGAAAAAAAAGGAAACAAAAAATAAATTTAGGGTCAGAATTAGAATTAGGTTAGATTTAGGATTAAATAAAGTTAATTTATCCAAATTTAGGGTATCCAATATGAAAAATAAACCGGACAAAGTTATTGACTTAGGGGAGTTTTAAATAAAAGGAATAAGATAAAATAATTAGGATAACTTATCAAAGAATTTATCTGGATTTTTGGGTCAAGGGTTAACAAAAATAATTAACCTAATATTTAAGGGTTAGTTTTTCGAATAAAAGAATAAACATTATAAAGTAAGGTTACAAAATTTTAGGACGTTATAAACTATGTGACTTTTACGCAAGAGCATTTTAAATTTATGTATTTTAATATATGTTGATAACATGCTAAAATAAGGTTGTTTGTGGTAAAATATTTATGTACGTTTTGTGAGGGTGGCTCGACCATGGAAATTATTGTCCTTGTCGAGAAATTCTCTTGTATTTTTTTTAGTTTATTATTAGATTTCTCACTTGTTTTACTTAAAGTTGATATGTAACGTATTAAGATTTGAGCATATTTAGGTTTAACTGTAAGTGATTTGAGTTTTGTTTTCTCTAAGGGTATTTTCATCTTTTTACTTGAAATCTATAATTTTTTAGCTTATATGCCTAATATGTGTTATATTTTATTGAGAATGAGAAGCATGTGAAAAAAATGTGTGTTATATATGTATGATTAGGGTTTTGTGTGCTAAATGGGTTTAATTGTGTTTTAGGAGCAAAATGGTAAATTTTTCACTTTTGAAATTTTCTTGAATTGTAATTTTACATTAAAGTGCCTATTTTAATATTATTTAGACATACTATGATATTTTCTTAATCCTAACAACAATTTGTATTAAAGTGGGAGATTAGTAAGTAAATAACATATAAGGGTATTTTGGTTAGTTATGACTTTTAATGTCTAAAAGTGTGACCATTTGGGCTATGATAGCCTTAATAGATTCTTAGGTTGACCTTAGTGTTTACTCTTGACACCAAGTTTAGATCGTTGACATTAGGGCTGACTTGATTAATTAGAAATAAAGAAAAATTGTTAAATATGAAATTAGAATTGTTGTACATTATGTAATATTTTATGATTATCTTAATAAGATATGAATATTTAAATTTAAAGACCTCGAGATTTAAGAATGATTATTCTTTAGGGTTAGCCACCTTAGAGATGAGGTAGAATCCCTCAATTTGGTTTGGTGGTTTTGTCTGATACCTCATCATTTTGACTAAGGCCCTAATATACTCTATAGGTAACCTATGGGTCCTATAGAGAGTATTAATACTTAAGGATTAGATGTTCTAGGATGGGAGGATATTGTGTTGCCTTGTTGCACTAGTATGACAGGAGTACTTATATATCTCTCGATTAGAAGTTGAGAGGATATTGTGTTGTCTTAGTGTATTGATATAACTAATGTACTTTATAGATCTCCGGATTATTATTGTATCCCCTCGAGTAATTAAAATTGGAAGAAGCTCTTATATATAAATTTTATTGAATTATTTTGGTTTGTTGGTTTGGTAGTTGCTTCTGTACACTACTAGGGTTTGGTTAGTTGGTTTGGTAGTTGTCTCCGTGCACTACTTGGTTTTGGTTGTTGGTTTGATAATTGCCTTTATGTACTATTTAGATTTGGTATATTGGTTGGTAATTGCATTATTTCTTCCATCTTATGTTTAAGAGTGGTGTAGAGGTGTTTATTAGAAAATGCCTTAATAATGGTTTGGGGTTTTACCTTCGTGGGACACCCTTGATATACTTGAATTAACAAAATAGTCGTAATATAGTTAAGTTTTATGTAATGAACATATGGCATATGGTATGATATGCATTATGTTAGGAATGTGGCATTTAGCTATAGTATGTACTATTTTCTCCATGTAATATTTGCATCTTTATTGTTGTGTAGGGGTTTACTCAGTACTGTTGTACTGATGGGTTCTATTTTATAGTCCCTTATCTATTCAATGAACAGTCTTTACCTTATAACATGATAGCTTTTTGTAAGGGCTAGGACTATTTGGTGCCTTCTCTAACATCTTTTGATATGGATATCCCTTAGACTATCATGTCCCATTATGTATTTCTCTTTTTTTTTTTATCAATTATAACTCTTTTTTCTGATTTTTTGTTATCAGAATAGATTAATATTTTAATGAAATCCCTAATTGCTTCTTATCAATTGTTGTTTTTAATTTAAGGGGATAAATATTTTTGCTTTAACACTTAGTGCAAGAAAGATAGACGGACTAAACTTATACTAAATGTGGTGTTACTACCCTTCATTTTCAATAGTTTAGCTTCCCCAATTAACTCTTTTAAAAAAAAAGTCTAAAAAATTGGGGTGTTACAAATTACAGCGAAAGGATGAGGGTTAAGTCTAAACTTTTAATATTGAAATCTCCCTTTACTAATTTCACAACTTTTCTTGAGTCTAGATCAAATATGACTTTACTAAAGCCCATATTCTTCCTAATATTCACCCAAATTCAAAAATCCATAATTCAACTAAAGGCAAAACCATAAATCCAAATACCATGCCCATCATGTATAAGACCACTAAGTCACCAATATTTGAAAAACCCACCTCCCTTGATGTGAACCCATCAACATTAAGCTTTGCCTATCTCCACCACAAACAATCTTGCTTAATAATCACCCCCAACATGACTATCAAAATTCTCTCAAGCCTGTATCATATCCATCGCTCTTTTAACAATAAAACCTAGAATTATACGAGGCATACATGTCCCTTTAAGGATCATATTACACCTCTACTTCCAAATCTACCAAAATGCAATCCAAATAGTATAATCCATGGAATACCATGATTTTTTATACCCATCCATCACAAATGATTGTCCATTCAGTCTCAAAATTCCTTGGTAACAAATGTGATGTTGTCACACCAAGAATAGTTTACTCTATTAAAAAATGTTCTTCGATCCATGTATTGCGCCAAAGCAACACTATTTGATCATCCCCAATGCTCCATGTTGATGCTTGTTTGATGATTGCCAACCCATGTCAAATTACTTTGCATACTAGGAAGAATTCTCTCTTTATTATCGAGCACAAAAGATTGCAGTAATGGAAATATTTCTCCTTGATCACCGTAATATAAGGTACATTTTTCTCCTATGTGAGCTTCTAGTTAATCTTACCTAACAAATAATCATTAGCTAGCTTCCTTTTACATATGATCAAGCTACTCTTATGCATAGGTTGGCAAAATTGTCCCCAATATATCTAGTTGAGAAAGTTTTTCCTAAGATATCTAGTTAATTTTGCATTCCATATTAGAGCCACCCCAAATAAACTTTCTCATTATAAAATCCAGCTTATTAGACACCTCAAACGAAATGCAACAGAAATGAGAAACAAATCCTAGCATGAAATTAACACCACCTTAGCTTATATAACTTGGTTAGAGAAGGATAAACATCTACTTTTCCATGTTGATACTTTTTCTTAAACCTTCTCAGAAATCGATACTCTTCATTTATCATTCTATCAATGGTAACATAAGCTCATAAAAACTTCTCAATGTTATTGGTTAACACCATGCCCCTAATTTCTCATAGTTTAATTTTCAATGTAGGATTAGTATTATGTGAGTAGTAAAGCATGAACGTTTCCCATTTGATGAATTGGTTAGACTTACAACTAAACTACTGTAAAATGTTAGTGGCATACCACATCTTCTCTTTTGAAGCTTCAACGAAAGACATCAAATCATCCATAAAGAAAGAATCTGATACCTTTGGTTCATAACTACTTGTTGAGTAGATTTTCAAGCCCCCTATTAACTGTAATGTTGATGAATTAAGGTAGCTACTCTATACAAAGTGTAAATATGCATTGGTTTAGGGGGTCCCTTGACAAATACCTTGTGATGGGTGAAAAGACTCGAATCTCTCCCTATTCCATATAACTTGTGCTAAAGATGAAGTTACAATATGTAGAATAATTAAAGCATAAGGTGAAGGCAGATGGATATACTTGAGCATATATTTGATAAAATATAGGATAAGGAAATCATACGCATGTGATCAGGGCTGTCCTTAGAGCCTTTTAGGCCTTAGGTAAATTTTATAAAGAGACCCTTATGTATATATTAATCCTATTTACAGAAGTATTTATAAAATAGTTTTATATTTATAAAAAAAATATATGTTGATAAATTAATTTAATTAAGTTGGTACGGATGTTTGCTGAATCAAAATTTTTATTACCATTTGATAATGCAAACTTGTACCTTTATTTATATGAGTCTTAATTAATTATAATACTATACAATATATATCAGGGGTCCCAAGTTTTAAAAATCTATAAACATTGAGATGGAGTTTCAAACCCCTGTCCCCATGATATCAAAATGAGTCTATTACCACTGTACCAAAGGAAGTAATCTATCTTTTACGAGCCCTAAAATTTTAGAGGCTCTAGGTTCGAGCCTATTTTGCCTTGAGGTTAGGTCAGGCCTACATGTGATAAATCTAACTTAATAGCCATGGTTCCCATGAGCCCTTTTTTTCTTGATAAAAGAGTGCATAAGTTCCTAAACAAGAATATTGATTAAACTTGACTAATGTGCTTATCAAGAAAAGGCTTTAGTCTATTGAATACACCTTTAGAAATAATGTTTAAGGACATGATAATAAGATTGATTGGCCTAGAATAAAAAAAACTTAGGCTTTACCTTATTGGGCATAAGTTTAATGATTGTTTGGTTGGTGTCAGACCAGTTTGCAAAGCTGTTCAAACCCAATGACACAAGTTATAACTTGTAATGCTTCGATTTTGTTGATACAAATTGGGGATTATCCATCTACACTTAGGGATTTGAATGAACCTATATGGAAAGCATCATATTGGACTTTAGCCTCACGCACTTCTATTTTTAGCCTCAGCCATTATTCTCCCTTGACAATCGATAAAGTTGTTTGTGTGAAATTAATATGAACTCTTTTTGTTTATGTAAACAACTTAGAAAAATGTGCCTTGACTATCTCCAAGGAGGTTGCATCATCCTCAATCCATTTCCCATTTCATCTCTAAACCCATATTATTTATTGCACCTCTATGTGTAAGTGTGAACAAATGAAAAATCACGTGTTTGTTTTCCCTTGGACATACAAACTCCCTTTAAACCTCTACTTCCGATACAATTCTCCTTGTTTCAAGATCATATTATATTCCATTCTCAGTTTCTTTTCTAATTTACGTAGTACCCATTATATCATCTTTCAAGACTTGTCTAGATATCCCTTACTCTACTTTCTCTTTTCCTTTTCTTGTATTTAAAGCTACCACACACCGTATTAGCCTATTGTCCAGCCTTTTTGTTGAAATTCTTCAAATTTTTGATCAGTCTACGATCCATTGTATTATCAACAGTCATTACCAAGGGAGTTGGTAATTCCAACAAAGTGAATGAGATTTATAAACACATATTCTCGATGATATACACGCTCTTCATTTCCCAAACGCTCATTTTGCATCAATAGAAAATTTGATATTCACATTAACTTGCTTATATTTTGATAAACAACTGATACAAGTGTGCACATGTTTTGATTATATTTGATTTCTCTTATAATATATTGATTTGACGAAGGAATTCATCTCTAGAACTTGTGTTTTATTGCTTTTATATACTTCCATATATGTGACTAATTCTTTTAGAAATGAAAATGTTTTTTTTGGGATACTTCTATATTTTTTAATTAATTGATCAAAGTCGACCAATGCATTAAATCGTGTAGTTCTCTATTTTATTTCTCTATATTTATGGTAGTATTATTTTCCTTTAATGCAAGTTACATAAAGTGTAGAGAAGCTATGTGCCTATTATATATATTGTTAAACACCTACAACTAGTGATATCATGAGGCCTTGTTTTTCCCTCCCTAATTTTTCCCTCTCCCTTTTTATGAAATTTCTCTTCCTTCCTTCCTTTTGTTTTCCTATGAAAATGTGCATTGATTGTCTTTTTTGGTCGCTAGATTTGTGTGGTGTCATTTGTTAATACCTTTTGTTGGGAAAATTTGGGTAAGGAGATAAGGAAGTATCATTTTTCCTTCTTTATGTGATTAAGATAGGTTAGTGGATGAGTGTTCATGTGGAAACTATATACAAACCTTCAAATTGAAGAAAATAATAATGCATTAATATTATTTGTGATTAGAAGAACTCCCTCACTCTATTGGTGGCTCGCCTAAGTTTGAGAGATTTGACACTTGTCAAACTTGTTCATTCTCGAGTGACTATCTTGTTCTACTATTTACTCTTGTAGATTTTTCTCTCTCTTATGATGCTTTATACTATACCAATGTCCCCTATTTATAGGGCTCAAGAAGGGGGTCCTAACGAGCTCATTCATTTACAAGCTCCAACTCCCAAACCACCTCTTACCACTCATTAATAAAAACCTTTGAACTTGCAACCATCACCTACCAACTACCATATTCTACATATTTCTAACTTTACAAGACGTTTTTATAATTAAAGGGCTTAATCTACTTGACCCAAACACTATTAACCTAACTAAGGAGGGATTATCCATCACCTTTTTTGTACCATTAGAATATGATGGCTGTATGCATTGGCAATTTTAATTAGTGTGCATAACATCATAAGGACTACTTAATGCTAATATTCTAATGTAGATTGAGTAAGCACAGTGGTCTTGAAGCAGCTTTTTAGGCTGCAGCTGAGTTCTGAAACAAAGTAGTAAAGCCTGTAATGGTTGGTGTGCCTAAGTAGCATGTTGCTAAGGCTTTTGATGTTTTTTTTGTTGAATTAGTTGATGCTAGTGGCTATGCTTCCAACTATGATTCTCTCAGCTAAAGGGCAAGTCCCAAAGAACCACACCCATTTCATTAGTGCTTTCTAATTATGTGCTGAAGTTGTTGAATCTGATGATGCCTATTTATTTGTTAGACCAGTATTCAATGACTACAACTCTATTGGCTACTCATTGCTCTTGAAGAAGGAGAAGGCCATTACTGTCTGACTTATAGGGTCATGATTGAAAATGGGCCGACCTTTGGTTATGTTATGATGAAAGACTTCTTACAGGCTTTGGCAAAAAAGGTTGGGAAGAATACAATTGCCTATGCTATGAGAACTACCACACATCTAATTAAATAGCGATTTCGCTATAATGTAGTAACCGATATTTAGCGCTTTTTGGATCAGTCGCAACGTGAAATTGCTAATAAGCTACGGTTTTAAAATTTCACATTTATCAAGTGATAAATCACTGGTAAATCATAGACAAATCACCGATAAATTGTGATGCATATGAGATTCAACTTGAGTCTTTCTAGGTGTTGGTGTTCTAAAACTTTAGAACGAATAGAAATAAGAGAAGAAAATGGGGGAGATTTAGAGATGATAAAAATTTATTATTGGTAACCTCTTGAATTAATACTTGTTAGAAACACCAAAGGTATAAACTCTTAAGATAAATCTTGTAAGATTTTGCGAAGAACTTAAAATTCCTACACCTAGAGAATGAAGAGAAGACTCTCAGTTCTTGAGAAAAAAGCATGCAGCCAAAAGGTGAGTTGTCATTCATTGTATGATATCCTTATCACTTATATAAGAAATATAGGATTAAAGGTTACAACATTAACCAACTAATATATATGATTAGATCCTAGATAAGGAAGAAACTCTATCTAAGTTCCATCCCATGTGTTTCTATATTGGGGTTGGATAATTAGGTAGATTTTTGAAACCTTCACTCCTACTATCACATGTTCTAATCTTACAACAACCATAACACACAAAAGGAAAGTGACAAAGGCCTCTTTTAACCTTGTAAGTAACAAAAAGAAGTAAGAAATGTCTTCTAACCTTTCTTATTCTTTCTTAAATCTGTATTGCTCTTCCCAAGTGCTAATTTGTGTAGCTTTTAAGACCTATTGATAGGGTTGTGTTTTGGGGGGCTATTTAGGGTTAAATACTAAGGAAATATGGGTTAAAAAATGCGGGAAAAGCTTGTAAAAATGTAGCCTTATGTGCCTTTATTTCGGTTAGCTTGTGGACGAAAAAGGATAAGGTTTTGCAACGCTTGTATGGCTTGCATGACTAGGTTTTGATAGATAATTAAGCCCTTGTTTGGTATTACTTATTTTTAATAATTACTTTTAGATAAAAACTACTTTTATAAATCTACTTTTTAAAAAGTACTTTGTCAAGTAAAATATATGTTTGTTTTTACTTTTATTGTATAAGTGATTAATACTAAAAAACTACTTATTGAACCTCATTATACCTCATTAGTGTTTGGTTTTCATTATTTTAAAATTTTACTTTTTATTCTCCATCTTCAATTTTTATCTTTGTATATATATCTTTTGTTAATAATTATTATATAAATTATGTAATATTAAATATTAAAAATTATATGAAACATAAAAAAATATAAAAAGTATAAAGATACTATAAAGTAATAACAATCACTAATATATCTGTCTTGATCTTCATTGCTCTTTCATGTTGAACTTGTTCCTCGACCTCCTCATCATCAGGTGTATCCAATTCTATCACATGATTGACTTCCTCAAATGACTTTAACGTTGCAAATTGTTTCTCATAATACTCCACCTCACCTATATACTTACATATGTATATTCATCCGTATCCATAACAGTAAGGAATTTAACAGAAACTCAAGAAACAAACGCACAGATATGAGCAATTAATATACCTTGAGATAAGTCTAAGGTTTTGGATAAGTCAATGTCATAAGATGACTTGATGTCAAGTCCTGAACGGACTTTGTTGGGTAGCGTTGAAACAAAGTCATTTCTCAATGAGTTGACTGAGTTCCGGCAGCTGAGTCTGGAACACTAACCACTTCCACTCAACTTCCGTTTACATGGACTATCCAGTAATAGGGATTTTGGTCCTGGACTTCCCTCCATTAAAGGCACCCGGAAATTTCGACAAAGATACTCTATGAATCTAGAAATAGTTGCAGCGAATGCCCAAATGTTCTAGCTGTAATAACACTAATGAGCAAGTGTGAGCGATTTCTAACTATTTACGACCCCCAGCCACCGGTGACAACCACCACCTCAGTCTTCCTCCACCGCCCGCCACCACCGCAACAAGCACATCATCTTCCTCCTTAATCCCCAACCTCACAACTTATGTCTACCACACTCGAATAAGCCTATTCTCTTTAACTTGGTCCTGAAATCTATTAGGCCGCTCCCTCCGGCTTCACCTCCTCCCCAATGACCACCGCTCCTCTCCTGCATCGTCCCCCCTCTCCACCCTATCCTTCCACCTCATCATTAAGCCCATGTTATTCTGCAACACATCTGGATCCAAAAAGCTCACCTTTTTTCCTGACCCAACCAATCCCGAAACCCCCAAAACCATCCTTCTCCATTACGAATTCAGCAGATCTAAATTTGGGTCAGATCCGGAACCTGATTCTGGATTCTACATTGAGGCTGTGTACAACAATGAGTTGACCCTTTTGGTCGGGGATTCAGATAAGGAGGCGTATTCAAAAACGAAAGCAAAAACCCATGAAAAACCGCCTCAGGCATTACTGGTGAGAAGGGAGCATGTTTTTGGGAACAACTTATTCGCAACGAAGACGAAGATCGGAGGCGAAGAGAGGGAAATCTTGATGGATTGTTGCTCAAATTCAGCGGATCCGAGACTATCCATCAAGATCAATTCGAAACGGATGTTACAGATCAAGCATTTGAAGTGGAAGTTCAGAGAGAGCGAGTGGTTCGACTTCGACAGGCAGCATTACACATGTTTTAAACGACTTTTTACATAACTTTAGTACCGCACTGGGTGTGATATAAAAGTAATTTTCAGAAGTAGATAGAATTTACTTCTTAGTTTTAACTTCTAAAAAGTAGTTTTAAGTAATTAATTTTAAAAATAACTTTCAAAAAGGAAAATCAAACAGTAATCATTAATCTATAATTACTTTTTATAATTAATTATAGAAAAAAACTACTTTTTATAAGTAAAACCAAACAAGCTTTAATTTGTCCAAGGAGAGTTTTGTGGGTCTCAATCTTGGAGAAATTATTGGATAGATTATGATAATTATTTGGAGATACTCACGCATCAAATTAGTATAACCAATAAATCAAAATAAATTGCCGACAAATGGACAATTTATTGAGAATTCTTAAATATATTGAAAAATGCATACATAATAATTTTTATTATTCATTTACTATATATATATGTAACTTGAACCAAGTTACAATTAAATAATTGTAAAACATTATTATCAGTTACCTTTACATGTTAATAGAGAAGGAGATCAGAGTGGGACTCCAGAAGGGTATTGGGGGAGGGAGGGTTAAGAGAAATGATAGAGAGATCCCTCATCTTTTCTTCAGCATGTTGTTGACACGGTGCTCTTCTGCCCGGTAGATGTAGAACATCTCTTAAACATTAATATGAGTTTGTTGATCGTCTTCTATATAATATGGCCTTGGGTTTGAAAATGAACGTTTGTAAAAGTTCGATTCTCTCACTCATAAATCAATACCCGTTTCTGGATGAAGGTCTGGAAGCCAGTGTTTAATATCGTTTGATGGCCCCTCCGGAAAGAGAGAAATTGTAGTCTTTCAAGGTTAGGCCAACTCCCTTCTATCCAATACGTCATTCTGCTTGGACTTGGGTGGTGGCAGACAATATGGAAATCCAACTTCCCTTTTAAGTTAGATAATGTAGTGAGAACATCAGGAGTGCCTGCTTAATTTTCTCCGTATACATAGTCGTCCGACTGTATTCTCGCAAATGAGAGAACGAAACAGATGGCTGGAAGGAGTTCAGGATTGGATTCTGAAGCCGAGAGTCGAATACTACTGCCTGATATATGCCGGCAGAGAAGGGGCTGAGTAGAACGGAACCAAAGGTGGCTTGGATACAAATATAATCGAGCCTGTATAGGAATGGCTTGGTTTTCCGTAGGTGATGAATGCTACATGTCAATTTCGGCTCACTAGGTTGGGTTTGATCATATTTTGGCTCACTATGCTAATAAATCTTTTGACTCTCACATCATTCCCAACGGATGTGGCCAATGCCATGGCTTACTGACAAAGCTGCAAATGAACACAATCTTGTTACCTGATATATCTACTCCGCGGCGCCTAAAATGGATGGATCGCCCTTAGCTATTATCCGGTGTTTCAAGTTCAGAGCTCTAACTTATCAATCGATCTCAAAGACAGGCTGCTCCAGTATTTTTTCCCAATATATACAGAGCAAACTTGCAAAACATTTGCTTTTACTCCATCACTCATCCCCTACTTCGGTTGTTGCCTGTACAAGACGGTTGCTTTTAAGTAACACGGCATGAAAAGGAGCTTGGCAGTTCTTGATATGCGACTTTAGGCGAGGTATGTTCGGATGTGCACTTCGACACCTGTGGCAACGCAATTCCATAGACAACAAGCGCTCATCATCTTGTAATGATGCTTGCCCCTTGTAGCTCAATTCCTCTATTACATCGACCGAATCTCGAAAGAAAGCAGTGTTGAATGAGTTCCAGTGCTTCTTGTTCTTCAAATGCGGAGAATCAAAGTCTTGACTGATAACATGAAGATGCAGCTGCCTCATTGATGGAGCCTACAGCAAGCATGCAAAGCTAAATGAATCAAAATATTTATGGCCCGACAACTATGTTATAATAATAATAATAATAATAATAACTATGCAAGAATGTGAGTTCAAGCACTCTACTGCATGTGTCTCATTATACAGGATGCATACATCTTAATTAATGTGTAGGGGGCAAACCATAAGGTCCACCATCTAATATAGGACTTGAAACTAATTAAAGAAGGCAGAATGCTGATGCAAGAATAGAATGATTTATACCGAATGATATCCAAGACGGAATATCAATGATGCGTCATCTCGTAGGAACTTCTTGGCCCATCTGACACCCACTTGATGCATTGTCCGTAATAACTCAATATGTTCTCTACGTACATCAGCTAGTTGATCTAGACCATCTAACCTGGTCAGCACAAGAATATGCCGTTTTGCCTGGAGAAGATTAGATGATACCTCAAACTTTAGATCAGAACTTGAAAATAAAAAAGGGAGTTCAGGAGAAGAGATACAATGAACTTATCTACCTTTGGATACATATCATTTAGCACAATCACCTCATCGGATATCTCCAATAAATCATCCTTGTGCTTCTCAGGATGCATCGCAGTGCTGTAGAGAGCTTGAGCCCATGAGCCCCAGGCCTTTACTGAACCCCCAGCAGTCTTGGGTTCATCATGGTCCGTCCTCCCATCACTGGATTCAGCATTTCCCTTCCACTTCTTGTTTCTGCCACTGCTGTATGTGCTTTCTCTCTTCGTCTTTTGGTCAGAAAAACAGCGGGTTCCCTGAAGATGCTCCTGTTGTCCTGATAGCCTTGACCAGGATACAACAGAAGCGAACCCTTCAAACAATGATGAGTAAGTTTCCCCAAGGATCCTGCAGCCTTCAACATAATTATTGTCCAAATAATTGGGTCTGTGCGGATTCATATTTGGCCCAAGAACATGAATGACATGAGTCACCCCTTCCCTACTGTACAAGGGTGAATTTGAAGGCAGGGGGACAACTAAAGCCTTTCCAGGTGCCAGAGTGTTAGCTCTTTCCTTAGTTGCAATTTCAAGGGTTGGACCTGCAGCCTTGAAGATAGCAGCATTCACTCCCCCACCTCCAGGTTTGAGTCGCCTACATAGATGACAGTATTTCTTAGTGGTCATTCAGGAAAACTGATCACATAAGAGCGTGTGGCATCATTCAGGAATGCTTACCAGTTGGCGGCATTAGCTATCACATTGCACTGCAGACCTCCTTTTGAAGATAGGCAAGTAATATCTCCCACAAATGTGAAGAACCTATTAGAGTCGATGTTCTTCTCAGCAGCTTTAGCCTTCACTAAAGACAAAATTTTTGATTTCTGACTCAAGTCTACTAAAACCAGCCTGGCATTTCTGATCTTATCAAGGTATTCCTGGACTTTCTCAACAATCACTTCAGATGCCTTGTCAAGGTCAAATTGGAAGTCGGCTGTTGAAATTGAGGGAAATGCTAGGGTAGGTGAGTCGTTGCAAGCAGCAGTGCTACAAAGTGTACAGTCAGCGCTACCCAAAGGAGCATTAGCACCATCAGACTCTGTTTTGAATTTCTCTCCTTGATTCACCATTTTAAGCTGGTCTGATTGCAAAGATATATCTTCCACTTCTTCACTCTTAGTATGCTTCTCACTAGTTATCTGATTAGCAACAGTGCTCAGAGTGCTACTTTTATCAAATATCATATCAGCTGGGCTTTCACTAGTTATCTGATTTGTAACAGAGCTCTGAGTGCTACTTTTATCAAATATCATATCAGCAGGGCTTTCACTAGTTATCTGATTTGTAACAGAGCTCTGAGTGCTACTTTTATCGGATATCTTATCAGCTGGGCTATCTACCTTCTTTAGAAACTTCATAATACCAACTTGGATTTTGGCATCTGTGCTCTTCTGCCCAAAACAGCCTGGTGGAAGGGTGTCCAAAGGACCAAGTGAACTGTACGCATTTACAGCATCTTCTACATCACTATCTTTCTGACAGAATGTGATCCGGTGAAACCCTTCACTTAACTTAGGCAACTCCTTTTTCTGTAGCATTCGGTTCACAACTGCAGCAGCTTTACCTCCTTGCAGTTTTCCCTCATGCCCCGTTCGTTTTACAGAGCGAGAAATACAAAGCTGAGCAGGAAGATCAAGCACCACAGCATGAACATCAACATGAGGGTTAGAAAGCTTCACAAACTCTGCACGCTGCTCTTTTTCCAAGTTGCATCTGTCAATAAATACACTTTTTCCATCTTTCAATGCACTAGCTGCACTGCTTAGGCACTGAGCTTTTGTTCCAGCTTTCCCATTATTTATAATGTCCTGAAAAACAAAGCAGCAAGTAAAGAACCAAAAACAAAGTTGCATACAATTAAATATCAATCACAGTACGCAATATCGACCAATATTTATTGGATTTTGGGACAGCTAATATGCAAAATTGCTGATACGCGATGGTTATAGAATTTCACGTATTTATCAGTGATATGTCGGTTATCAGCCAATATTTACCAATATTTGCTAATATTTATTGTGAAAAAAAAAAAGAATCACGCCGCGACATAAAACAGCATTCACGACACCACAACTGTGGTTTTATTGCATGATACAAGGAGCATGCATCTAGTGAGCTCCCTTATCTGCATGCAGGTAGGGGGTACAGATTGCATAAAAATCTATACAACATCAGCAAAGGTCATCATCAGAAGCCCAGGCTCAAGTGTCTTCACAAAGGCCAAAACTATTATATAGGTGGTATTCTGAGAAGCCTACATTAGTTGGGACAAATTAGAGTAGCATCCTAATTCCAAAATGGATGATGAGCCAGTTATGGATCCTCAAACTGAAGATCCAAAAATACAAATTCCCATTAAGAAGTCATGTACCACAAGTTGACTCCATCAGGAACTTACGGTTTGTTTGGTAGAAAGGAAGTAACTTCCTCCGTAAGTTGTACTTCCAAGAAAAATACATTCTTAAAAGTAATAGCATTTCATGTTTGGTATTCGTCTCCATCCACTTCCTTAGTAATACCTAAATTATAATAGTTACCCTTAGATCCAGTCTAGGTAAAACAATACACGAATATAATTGAAAATTATTATGAGTAACGATACCTAAAATGAACATATTTTTTTTTTAAATTTAAATTCTATTCCCATTTAAAAAAAAATAATGAGGGCTGAAGTGTAATTAATAACTAAGGAAGTAGGACTGAATTGGGTCTAGTTAGATAAGTGATTTCCTTAGGATATATATATATAGAAAATTAAGTCAAAGGGAGCCACTTGCTTCCAAATAAACAAAAAATAAAATAAAATAAATAACTACTTCTAGGAAGTACTACATTTTCCTTCTACTTACTCCCAATCAAATAACTACTTAGACACTAATTCGCACACCTCCAAGCAGTTTTAATCCGCCAAATCAATTGCTTTGAACAAGCAAATGACAGGCTCGGTATAATAAAGTAAGAACAATCTCTTTGGTGAAAGGCAGCTAGCTTTAAGCGTATTTTTGGAATCGCCAAACATTGATAATATATTTGCAATTTACAATGATTTAGCCCTGGGTAGATTACTATAAGAAATAGTTAGCGGAAACCATGCTAAAAAGAACTGTGAGCAGCAAACTTTCTAGAGTCATATAAGTTTCTAGCAGAAGTACCTCAGAATTTAGAACTCCATTCCTTTTTGCTGATA
Source organism: Tamarix austromongolica (assembly GCA_039764185.1). Classification (NCBI taxonomy): domain Eukaryota; kingdom Viridiplantae; phylum Streptophyta; class Magnoliopsida; order Caryophyllales; family Tamaricaceae; genus Tamarix; species Tamarix austromongolica. The sequence goes on along the minus strand of CM077816.1, from coordinate 103,273,047 downwards.
CAACTACAGCCTAAAAGTTAGTACATCTCTCGACACCATCAAGTTCTTTAGTAATGTAGACTGTGTAGTAATATGGCTCGTCTATGAACGAACAAACAGAACTATAATAGGATTTCTCAAACACTTGATCTACAAGACGAATACCAACCACATAGGGATAAAATGAGTAAAAACATACCTGACAAACGCGCACCCATGGACGAGAAGAAGCGCGCAAGACAACATCACAAAATGTGGACTTGCCACTCCCAGGCGCACCCACTAAAATAACTATAATGGGCTTTTCTTTTCCCTTCTTCGGCTCTTGCCCTTCTTCTTCTTCTAGCAATAATTGAACATGTAATTGCAGCATTTTTCCAGGAAAGTCAAGATGCACATGAAATATAGCGGGACGATGTGGTAGCAAATAATTGATTACCTTGCATAGGTTTGTAATCTAATTCCATCTCTATAAACTCCGAGGAATACGATAACCAACTGCGCGGGGAATATTATGTCCGACGGCGCCTTCGATGACCTGCTGTTGCCTGTTGTTTAGAATCGGAAGGGGAATGATAATAAAAATAAAAACAACTTCTCTTTTTCAATATCAATTACCCAGGGGCTGATTGTAGACGATGAAAATAAGAGTACATATATTTTAAGACTATTTCCGAACTATTCCCAACACCCGGGGGGGGGGGGTCGAGAATAATCAAATCAGTTTTCAATTATTTATTTATACTAGTTTTCTCCCGTAATATAACATATTACATTCTTATTATCTCACTATTACAATGATAAAATACTTTATATATATATAAAGAGAGAGAGAGAGAGATGAAATCACAATTTTGAAGCAATAAATAAAAGGTTTAATTATACTTTAACAATATTTTTTGGAAGATTTATTTATCATCACCTCTCTTTACACACCACTTTTACTAAATATACACTCATATACCCCTAATATTTTTATCATTTCCAATTTTACCCCTCTCATTTTTTCACCCCTAAATTTTCTCTAGCATATTTTCTCTCTTCTCTCTCTTTTTTCTCATCTCAACTCTTTCCCAATCTTTAATCAATTGAGCAAATCAGATTGAAATCAACAATCCAACACATTATATATCAAAAGGTATGTAAGATTTCATTCTTTCTTCTTTTCTTTTCTTTTTTGTTAATTTTTATCATTTTCAAATTAGTTGAAATGCAAAGTATAATTATTGCATTATTTTGAATTTGGGTGCTTTTTTAGCTGAAATTCATATTTGTATATATAGATTGAACTTATATTAGTAAAATGATTGTAATTTTTTTGTCAAAATTTGAGCTTTGAACCATAAAAATAGAGGTCGGGGTCAAAATAGTGGTTGACAGGTGGTTCACCCGTCTGCCGTGAAACATTCCATTAGGTAATTCACCTGTTAGGAATCCCGACTAATAGGTAATTCACCCGTCACAAACTATCCTTAGCGTGCGTCTTACCCATCACCTTTGACCACCATCGTGTAGTATACCCATCAAATGTTGTTCCAAACAGGTAAATCACCCATTGGAACCCTCTAACCCTAAACCTTAATCCCTTTAACCTGGAATCCTCTAACCATAAACCTTATAAGCCTAAAACCAAAATCCTTTAACCCTGAACCCTAACCCTCTAACCCTAAACCCTAAACCCTAAACCCTAATCCCAAATCCCTAACCCTAACCCTAAGCCATCCACCTTATAACCCTAAACCATAAACTCTAAACCCTTTAACCCTTAACCGTAATACTAAACCCTAAACCCTAATCCCAAATCTCTAACCCTAACCCTAAACCATTTACCCTCTAACTGTAAATCATAAACCCTAAAACCATTAACCCTTAACTGTAACCCTAAACCATAAATCATTGATGAGCTAATGTATAATATTTAATGATGATTTTTTTTATTGGCAGATGGCTAGTAGAGGAGGTAGAGGAAAAGATATGAAAAATGTTACTCTCGTTGTGACTAGGGCGGCGAAGAGAACAATTACCGCCAGTGTTAGAGCACAAGCGATGATGGAGCGTGGCAAAGCTCCACGTACTACATACATATATCATATTCCTTTTGAGAAAGAGTATGATTATCCCAGTGAGGGAGCTTTTGTCGGCACTAGCACATCTTCCTACGCAGCTGGTTCTGTTTCCTCGTCGTCATCAAATGAAAATTGGAGATTGATTGGACCTGGTGGGGTCCACTCATTTCTGATCTTCTAACTAGTTTTAAAGTTCATGTGGCATACGCCATATGGAATGATGTTGAGGTAATTTATGTTATTATACGTATTGGTTTCTATAATTTTACTATATAATTTATTATTCTAATATTGATTTTACTGTAGGAACCACGTCTTGTGCTGAGGGTTCATTCCACGATGAAAATTTTGAGAAGACTACCCAGTGATGATAGGGATATGAGAATTGCCTACGACTACATTGGGACCACGAGCCTACAACATCTACGTTCCACATACTTCCACCATCACAATGCTTTGTTCATCTCTGCTTTTGTTGAAAGGTGGCACCTAGAGACCAACAACTTCCACCTTCCGTTCAGTGAGATGACGATCACATTACATTATGTTATCTACATTATGGATATTAATTCTCATGGCTATGAGTGTACTAGAAAGCATTTTCCTATTGATGGTGATGTGATAGAACTTATGGATGAGATGTAGGGTGAACCTGAGGTGTTGGTTAGGTCTGCTTTTATGAAGGGAAGCAAAATCACACTAGATGATAATTTTTATAAGCTTACGATTGACTGTGTTGAGGATTATGGGTCTTATGCTCGATTTTATATGTGGTATCTGCTATTGTGTACATTTTTTGTTGACAAGTCCAGCAACCACACTTCATTATCAGTGCTTAAATTAGTAATTGATTTGAGTACATTAGGCGAACGAGCAATTGGAGTCGGGACTTCTATAATACCCCAAAAATTTGCTTAGCCTAATCGTGCGTCTTTAGCACCCTAATTTGATTATAATATCAAGAAATCTTATTATTAGCCTTAGCTAAATTTCTTAATCCCGAAACCAAAATCCACTAAAATTTTTGCTTATCTAAATTACTTGGCTAATCCAAAATTTCCTAATCTAATCCTAATTCCCTAACCCTTCTCTCTTTTTCCTTTTCTTTCTCCTTTTCTTTTCTTCCGTTCTTCCCTTTTCTTCCATTCCATTCCCTTTTCTTTTCTTTTCCCTTCTTCTCCTGGACTGATTTTGTGGGGTGAGGAGTTTTGCTTCCTCTGCGCCACCATCCACTTGCCTCCTACATGTACCATGACACCATCCCTACTAGCCCTGCCATCCCTCGTGCTACCTACTTCTTCTTCTTCTCTATCACTTCCCCTGCCACCCTTCTTCTTCCTTCTTCTTTCTTCTTCTCCCTACTGCTGCTCTATTTTGCAGCCACCATCACCATCACCATCACTTCCTGCCTTCTCCTCCGGTGCACGTCTTCTTTTTCATCATCACCCCTCGTGCCTCTGTCTAACTCCCATCCATCTCAACCATCGCCATCCCCCATCCTTTTCTTTCTTCTTCCTTCTCGACAGATCATCGTCGCCGTCACCCCTACCATTTTTCTCCTCTAATGCACGCCACCTTACTAGTATATATACCCCCCATCCCTCCATTTTATTGTCATCCATCATCTTTCCTACCTTATTCTCTTCTTCCTTCTCCTTTCTCCTTCTTCTTCCTCCTTATTCCCTATTTTTGGCATCTGCACCACCCAATCCATCACTAGCGGCCCTTTAGCCGGTGGACCGACCACCAAGGTTGCCCCAACCTTCGCCCTCGCCATCGCCACCAACAACTGTCGACAGTCACCTATTTTCCCTTCTCCTTCCCCTCATTTGTAGCAGAGTTTTTGAGTGCATGGTCTGTGCACCGTGTGCTGCACGACCGTGTAACGCTCAGATTTTCTGCTGCATAGTCGTGCAATTCTTGCACCGTCTGGCTATGCATTTTATTTTCTCTCGGTCCAGTGCTGCACAATCATGCAATTCTTACACCATCTGGCCATGCATATTTTATTCCTTTGACTTGTTGTGCACTGTTGTTGCATAGCTGTGCAACTCTTGCACTGCTTGGCCGTGCAACTTCCTATTTAGCTGTGCAATCCTATTTTCACCTCAAATCTTATCCAAACACCACCAAAATTTAACCATAGCTCCACCACACATTCTTCTACACTTCCATACAATTCAAGATTCCATTTGACTTCGATGATCTTTCGGTGTTCTCAAAGGAGGTATAGGATTTACGTGCATAGAGCCTAGTGTCCTTATTGGTAAGGATACATATCGTAGTTAGGGATATATGTGATACTTGTATCTTTATATATGCTTTTGTTTTGAGTATGTTATATTGAATAATTTAATTATGAAAATGCTACGAAATGATATTCTTGAGAGTAATGAAATTATGTAAGTATATGTTTGGGTATAATATTGGATATAAGATATCTATGGGAAACTAAGGATATGTACTTCGGATAATGATTGGAAATGTATATGCTTAGGGTTTTATAAGGCTTTGGGAGAATACGATTGTCTTACCTACCCTAAGGGTATTATGGTCTTTTGAGGATAATTACATGGTTGTACTTATGTATTTAATTGTATGTATTGAGTTCGGCATGATAATATACAATCAAATTTGAATAAGATACTAATCATGTAAAGTGAAAGATCACTTGAGTCAAGCAGAGGTGTTTATATGGCTCAATTCTACCGGATAATAATAGTGGTTTGGGTGTGTTGTCCCCGAGAAGTGCTTCAGCCTGTTCCACCAGATTAAGAATAGTGGGGCCTCATACTCGATGTGAATAAAAATACAATTAAGAGTTAAATTGTAAATAGAAAGATACTAATCATTTAAAGTGGAAGATTACATAAGTCAAGACTGAGGTGTTGAGTCTGTTCCATTAGATAATAATAGTGGCTCAGGTGTGTTGTCCTAGAGAGGTGCTTTAGATCGTTCCGCCAGTTTAATAATAGTGGTTCAGGAGTATTTTACTCTGAGAGGTGCTGGCTCCGTTCCATCGGATAATAATAGTAGCTCAGGTGTGTTGTCCCCAAGAGGTGTTTCAGACCGTTCCACTTGTTTAAGAATAGTGGAGTCCTCGAACTTAACATAAATAAAATATTGGAATATGGTATATCTAATAAAAGACTTAAATTCAGTAGTTATCTGGCATTCTTTGAATTATGCATGTAGGATTTGCTTATGAGAATTCTTGTATTATGTGTAACCCTACTTGACTATACCGTTACCTTACTCAGTACGTAACGTACTGATCATCCGTTTCATAGGTGCTGCTCAATCCAACGAGTAGACAACCCAGATGTTTATGTGTAGGCTGATGAGGATCAGGTGGATGATTTCGCAGCCTTTGATGTGATATATGTGAAGGAGTGATTTATTTTTATCAAGGTTTGAGCGTAGAGTCATTTTATCCAGATGATAGTTTTACCCGGATACCTTTTTGGACTCTTAGTTCCATGGGATCCCTTTTTGTTGTATTTTGATATTGTAATCGGAGTTTATCTCCAAACACCTATTTGATGGTATTAAAAGTTGTCTTGTCTCTTTCTATCATATTTTAAATTTTCTAATCGTGTTGCCTTGTGATTGACGTAAAGATGGTGGGGTAAGCCAGACTTATGTCAATTATGGTGGTAACACCTAACTATTTGATTATATGCTTCTGCTTAAAACGAAATTTTTTAGTAGTAAACTTGGAGGTGTTACAACTTTAGCTTATTTGTATAAGCAACTTGGGATAACATCTAGAACTGGGTGCAAGTAAATAGGTGGTTGCATGACACTTTTAGATGCAATTATTTATTATATTTTTGGTTTGATAAAAGTTGTTTAATTTTTAGTTTAGTTGTATTATATATGTGTTATATTTGTGCATAGGCATGGATTTACGAGTATTCCTCATGCTTTCAGCAGAGTTATTCTCGTATGTATAATTCTTCATGTGATGCTGCAACTATGAGGTGAGCCACATCTCATCAGAAGATTCCTCCTGAGTCCATGGATGGTGTAACTTAGTATAGGAGGCAATTGGATTCTCTAAGGGCTCAACAGGTTGGTGACATACTTTTTTGTAAGTAGTTTTCAATTGTTGAATTCTTAAAATAATTGATATCCCAATTTGTTTTACATGTGTTTATAGGTTGACTTATTACCATTTGATCAAGATCCGAGTATGAAACATCTTAGTCAATGTATCAAGGCGGCCTACACTTTATTGATTTGGTGGAGCATTATATGCCATATCAAGTTGCCCGACTATTTGGCTACCCCCAGCTCATCCTAATTCCTCCTATCGTTCCAGCACATGGATTCTATCGGAGTATAAACATTAAAAAGTATAAGGCAGATTACTCTAGTAGTGCATCATTTTGGAACGCTTAGCCACACCACCAACTGGACTTCAACTCCCATTTTCATCGCTCAATATATAAGCATGATGCCTCAACTGAATACCTTCCTTGGTATCATCCTCGGACCCATCCAGTAGTCTATTATGTACCAGTAGATGAGGGGTTCAGTGATGCCCCATACATTAGGATAGATATGGAGAAAAATAATGAATTGATGGGTAGATTCCGATACTGGTTCAAAGAAGAAAAGAAGGATAGAATGAGTAAGGATGAAGGTTTTGATAGGCTAAAGGAAGTGAACCTTGCCATGGGTGGGCTCTAACTATCCTTTAGTGAAGAGGAGAAGGTTGACCAAAACTCTAGTGATGATATGTAGTAGATTTTTTTCTTTACACTTTAATTTTATTTGTTAGGATTGTGCTATTAGAACAATTTTAACGTTAAACTATAATTTTATATTCTCATTAATTGATGTATGCTAATTTTAATTTCACGTTACACCATGACTATCTTTACATCACGTTACAAAATACTTAAGATAATGCAATAAACCAATTTACAATAAGTTAAATGCTAAATTTGTTACTTTAAACACAAATCATCAACCTAAGTCTCCTCCTTGGTCGACACCTATACCCATTGAATTCCGATATAGCCGAATATGATCACGATATAGCTCATCTCATCTAGATATGCTTAAAGCAGTTTGTCTATACCATTGATTAGATATAAGTGGTACTATTACGTTTTCCATCAAGGTTAATTACAAGTATATAAAGAATCATAACATGAGTGTTAGGAACATATATATATTATACGAAATTTGGAGTGAGTAAAAGACATACTGATACGTAGTGTGATAAATTATTCACACTTAAGATGGTGATGATCTGATCATGTTGTTCGCCATTAAGTATATCTCTATGCGGTAAACATGTAATTGACCCATGAATACTCAAGTAAATAGATGACATTGTAAATTATTGCAATAAGGAAGTTAAAGTCAAGCTGATGCCACCATTTCTCCATTGAAGCCGATCCCTTCCAATGTACCAAGCATTGCATATTTTTAGCAATAGGATCCATAAATGTAAGAGCATATAACTTTTGATGCGTCATCAATTCCTTATATATTGTGGCTCTAATATTTGACCATTCTGATTCTCTGCCAAAGAGTTATAGTGCCAAACCCACAGTTTCCATCGCCCAAAACATTATACTAAGATTCCACCCACAGGAGCATAAATGGCTCAATATTAAAAGACCATGGGAAATCATAGATGAGTTTACGAATCCTCCCAGTACTATGTCTCCCACTACTATTTCTTCCTCAATCCGATCGACCAGGGGAAGAGTGACCTTTACCAAAAGATGCACGTTTTGATTGACCAAGGGATGAGTGACCTTTGCCATGTCCTCGACTCGATAGACCTCACCACATAGGTGATTCCGAATAAATACGCTTTGTGTGCTCCCAGTTTGATAGTTCCCTTTGTGTGCTATTACAGAAGCATCATTTTCTTTGTTGAACATTTGGTTCTACCATACTTCTCTTTGCGGTATCAAGAATCTCATCAATAAGATTAGAATAGTAGCATAGACGTGATGGCGATTGGTCAAGCATCATTTGCACCTTAGACATAATGTGAGAAGTAAATGGACGTATGGATTGATCAAAAATTGAATTATTAAACCAAACCTTTCTTCTTATGGTCTAATAAAAGTGAAAATCTTCGAGAATTTATGCACTGCCAAGATGGGAATAGGTTGATGATCTTGTTTGTAATGAAATATCTCATGTGAACATGGTAGACCATGTATCAACCTCAAATAACACCCACATCTCAAGTATTTGGGACCAACCATATTGGACCTCTTACTCTCCTCTTCAATCAAGTCCAATACTCTATGAAATACAACAGTCGTGAGCTCATTGAACAATATGTCATTTATAGAGTAATGTGGAATAATTATCCATGATTGTTCCAGAACTTTTTTCACCTCATTATATTGAAGTCTTATCAGTGTGTCAATCTTCAAGCATAATTTATAAGCACCTCTTCTGTCACAACGAATCCATACCCTACCTTTTTTTTACCTCTCAATACCGAAAACCATATTATGTGGCCTTCCAATTTCTTTAACCCAACCAATTATTGACTCTCGATCATTACAAATCTCATCTGTTATAAATAATCTGCTCTAATCAGTATTAATTGAATATGGACTCTGTAAATAATATTTAAAATATGACATTCTTAGGAATACATAAATATAAAAATTAATAAGAAAAATTTACTAAAAAATGTAAGTTGGCGGGTGATTTGCCCATCAGATATGACCTTAGATGGGTGAGTTACCCGTCACAGGACTTTTTTATGGGTAAATTGCCCATTTAAACTAACTTTTGACGGGTGATTTACCTGTCATAGAAATTATTTGACAGGTGTTTTGCCCATCATGTGTGAAATATGATGGTTCATTTACCCGTTAGAAGTAAAAATTTCAAAAAATAAAATAAAATTGGCTTACCATTATTTCATTGAGTTCTTTTTCACTAAAAAAATCATTGGAATCATAATCTTCACCCACACGCATTGTATTTAATGTTGTAAATTTTTAATTTTGTGTAATTATTTGAGGAGAAGACAAAAAAGAAGAAGAGGGAGTTTAGTTTTATACTTTGATGAAGTGCACAAATGAAGAGGGTAAAATGGTTAAAAATGCAATTCAGAACCTTTTGAGGAGTGTCAGAATTTAGGGTGTGTATCTAAAATCACCCCTTATTTATATACAATATTGATCATACTATCGGTCGGTGTACTACCATCATTGCAGATCAAAATTTTCAAATATTTACGTTGTGTGACCCTCGATAGATCAACATATAATTGATCATGATTGAAAACTGGTTTCTTCAGAATAAGTCCAACATTAGATATCAATTATCCTTATCTTTTGTTTATCATCATTGCATATGACATAATTAATGGGAATTGTAGCCTATTGAATTTAAATGACATTCTTGAGTTAATAAGTGTCACAAATAATTTTGGTATCAAAACTTTCTTACCCGAGTGCTTTGCTCCCAAAATCTTTCCCTCTATAACACAATTTTCAAGGAGACTGATAACCAACCTTCTATCATTGCATAGTTTAATTGGATGATCTTTATTTCTCACCAACTTTCAAACTCAACACATGATTTGGTATGCCAGATAGAAGAATACCCTTGAAAATTTCAAGTGTGTGAATACCTTGTAATAAATCACCATTTGAATCAGAATTGCATGGGGTGTCCGAACTAAAATAAGTTTTTCCTTCTAATTTGTTAAAAGAAAGAATGTAGGCATTGATTGTGTCAACAACATCAATTGTAGGTGCTAAAACACTTTGACCCTCAAAATAAGTCAAATCATTGGTTACACAATCAAATCCAGGATTAGTACTTTCAACTATCGCTTGAATAGGATCCTTTGAACTCCTTAGTAAAATATCATCTGGAATATCAATTTTTGCATAACCCTTATTGTCATCACAAATAATACCATTACCAATGTTAGTAATATAATTTGTGAAATGTTCTAATGCAACTTGTTCATCATCAAATTCAACACTTTGTTGCTGCATATGTTTTGTGAGCCTCAACACCTTATAATCTCTCCATATATAAGATGAATTTATAGTTGCATGTATAATATCTTGTCTTCTCCCTTTTGGGAAAATAGTAAAAATTTGTTTAAAAGCACCACCTAAGACAACTATGTTTCCACAAAAAGGTTTATTTGATAAAAAAAGTACCACTAAATCATAAAATGTCTCATTGTTTTATCAAGAGCTTCAAAACAATATCTATGGAGCATTGGAGCAACATACCAAATTATAAGCTTGTATTTGATTATTAATTCTGTCATTGGGATACCTTGTTTAATATTGCATGTAGAATCCTCGTTAATATTAATAGGGATTGCAAATCAAGAGTGTATAGTTTGTCCTACAGGTAGGAGAAGCGATGCAATACCACTTGAAGCAACATTTAGAACTATATCTCCATTTTATCTTAATGTCGCAGATAAATTCCTCCATAAGAACATTTTACCGATACCTCTATATCCATACACAAAGAAAATACCACTTGAATTAGATTTTACTGCATCCATTATGTGATAATATATATTGAGCTACTCATTATTAATCCTAGCCAATATGTTGTTAAGTTCTTCAACTAGGGTATATCTATCATAATTTAGCTCATCATACGTCAGCTTATTATAAGTGGCTTGAGAGATAGATTCATCCAACGTTGGCATTGTATAAAAATCATTGAGATTCATACCATGAATTTGAAGTAATTTATCAACTTCCATCAAACAATATGTTTGTATTTGGACATCGGTTAATTGCAATTCTACAAGTTGAAAGTAAAAATGTTATAAAAAATTAATTGAAATATAGATAATTGTATTTTTCAAAATGAGATACATTTATGTAAAAACATACTTGGATCACCAAGAAGCCTACATTGATGGTATAGAATATCATCTAACAGGTGTAACCAAGACTTTTCCATGCAACTTCAGGTTTGCTTAATGGTTCTGTATATAATAGTGTGACAAAAAAGAACCGTAATGAACCTGTTCTTGCCTATTGACTTGCCTCTATAATTCCATTCATATATTCTCTTTCATCATCTAATTAACCCATAGAATATTAGGCATCACGATAAGGACCACATTAGATCCCATTAATGCATCTTATCTCCATAAAGCTTGTAGGTCCTCATACAATGTTTAGAAGGCATCAAAGATAATACATGTCACCGCTTCCCAGAGAAACAAAGAAAATATGACCTATTAAAAATCTTTTTTCTTTCTTTCTTTCTCTCTAACTACATGCATTACCATACCAAAAAAAAATTTGTTGGAAATTTAACACGTGTAAGTATCTTGCCAGTAGATAATCTTTGTTTGCTTTCATCCATGCTAGAAATTTGCTTCGATTTGTAGTTGGATAATTAATAGCTTCGTCAATAGGGTCATCATCCTAAAAAATAATAGTTTGTTGATTCTATAGGTGGAAAGTAAGGAGGATCCTTAAATTGCATCTCAAACTTAAATAATCTCCATACAGCCTCACAAGGAGAAATATATCTACAATCATAATACATCTTTACTTTGTCCACTGAACGTTGTATTTGATCATCATTTGAGCTTTGAAAAAAAAAGTTGTTTTAACTTGATCGTGACCCTTTTTAACATACTTAAACAAATACTTTATGCAATGCAATTGATTGCACCATTCGACATTCAGATGTGCCCCGTACTTTAGTAGTAAATGATGATTGTGTGGAACTACATATCTATTATTAGGATGAACACTGCTCTTTATCACGGTTTGACTATTGTCTCTACATCTATAGATGGGATATCTTTCATCATCACTTGTTTTAACTTGTGCGTACCATTTAGAAAAATGCTTCGTACACAAACCATTAGCCAAATAGGGATAGTTTCTTCTTGCTGCTCTACAAGGATCGTGGATCATAAAATCCCAAACACTAGCATAATACTAGGCTTGGTTTTTGGATTAGGTATTTCCACACATGTGATTCTTTCGATGTAAGTTATTGTAGGGTATTTATCTTCCTTTGCAAGGAAAAACAAAATATGGGCATGCAACAAGCCTTATTTCTAGAACTTAATTATGTATATTACTACAATTAAATAAAATTAATGATCAGAATTATTTAATAATATAAGTGGTAAAATAAAAATAAAAATAAATATGATACATACTACAACATTTCTAAAAGTTTTATTTTTCCTTAGATATTTATCAACCCTTCTAGCTTGATCATGAAGATTAGACTGATAATATCCGGTCTATCATCGGATTTACACCGCTAGTTTTGACATAACAAACATTTCCAGCCATTTTAGGTTACATATGAAGGTGGGGAACAAATCGAGTTAGCCATCCCATTTACATAAGGTTATTGCCTCTTGGTAGTTTTGTATTATGCATCTAGCTCTTCCAATGAATGATGATGGTAGGACTATGTGTTTTCCTTATGTAGATGAGTTGGCTTCACCTCGTATCAATGCATCAGCTAAACCACTATACAATTTAGAGTGGAGTTTTTACTGATGTGTTCTTATATACTTTAACCTTGATGATTCAATCATTGTATATGCATCGACTGTAAATTGTTTGAGTAGTCTTTTGGCAAATTGTATAGTTACATATTCCCTTGATCTAACATGTAGTTGATATGCAAAGAACTCCATGTTACCAACATTATTTCTTCCTCTTTGTAGGGTGTTATTAAATGAACAAAAATAATATACTCCCTATAACCATCCTCACCATATGGTAAAAGTATAGGATATTGTAGAGGCATGTATGATGGATGCAATTCATTAATACATTGCAATATCTTGAGTTTCTATCAATATATTCCTGTTACCCAGTCATGTGTCAAAATCACCATCAACCTTGCAATTTCATATACAATTAGTAAGTTATATCTTGTTGCATCTACTTGTCATCTACCAATGAGCTTCAATCTCACATTTAAGGTGCCTTATTCATATATCTATTCTCGAACCATTCTAAATGACTTAACTAGCGCTTTATGTTTGTATAACAATGTATTTAATTCCTCTACAATACCAAAATGGAGTGTATTTGTATTGTTATGTCGCCTACAAAATGCCCCCCCACACACATAAATAATTAAAAATATGACATGATGCATAATATAATATTTTTATGAATAGAATTATGTGCACATTCATATGATAACATAAAGAAAATATCATACAACGTGTACTTTATTTGTAACCTTATTCTGAATATCATATATGGTAACATCCCAAAATTCACTATTTTTTTAAAATAGAAGCAATTAAATTATATTAGAACCTGTGAATTTTGGGAATGTTACCGCCACACTTAGTACCAGATCGGTTCACTCATACCGTTCCAGTACTAAGTGCTAAGGCTAAAAAAATGATATTTGTTAAACTTAATCGATACTTAAACCAAGAGTTCATAAAAAGAAATAGAAGGATCATAACATAGAAATCAGAGTACGCGTAAAGCGTTAACATATCCCAAAGTACGAAATCAAAGTTCCTTGAAAGGAATAATGTTTACATGATAAAGTTTAATTCTGGAAAATCCAATACATGAAAGAAATAACAGAAGGGAGTAAAATAACATAGAGAGAGAATCTGGCCATACCACTCCCGATCTTTGAGCCAAACACATGCTCAACACTCAGCTCCACCTGATGCCTCATGAATATCAAATGCATTAAAATAAGCATCACCTACCTGCATCACGTCAGATGGTCCTCCTACTCGTGGGAATGAGCAGCACCCATAAAAAGGGTGGTCAGTAAGCTACATACTAAGCAAGGTAATCGTGCACTAAGGTCAATACACAAAAGCAACATAATCCTAGCATGATAATACAACAGCATGCAATCACTTCAGATAAATAAATGAAGGTTAAATTATAGTTCCGATAAACTGATTATTTAATCTCTTATCAATGCTCAATTCACAACATGCTTTTTATTATTCCATGCGAGTGCGAGAACCCCACTATTATAGCCGGTGGACCGAAAACATACAAAACATAAAGCTTCTAACCACTATTATTGCCGGTGGACTGAAAACATACAGGGCATAATGCTCTTGATCACTATTATTGCCCGTGGACCGGAAACATACATGGCATAAGGCTCCCGACCACTATTATTATCGGTGGACTGGTCTGGCCCCAACTCTCATGGTGTTTTACTGTAAGTACTTAGTGTCTTTCCCATGTCTTAGCACAATTATGCTCGGTTTGTTGAGCATGAAATCCCCCAATATTATAGTCGGTGAACTGGAAACACACAGGCATAATGCGCCCGACTACTATTATTTATCAGTGGATCGGTCACAAGCAAAACGCCCTAACCACTATTATATACCGGTGGACCAGTCTGGGCTCGGCTCAACAATCTTCCATTTTACGTAATTAATGTCTTAAGTGTTTTATTCAAAATTTTCACCTTAGACATGCATGACTAACTCCCTCTACACTTATCCTTCAAAAGGTCCTGTCCCACATCATGAGACTCATACACCTCCTATCTTGACCCAACATCCTTTCCTCTTTTCCCTAACTCACATTAGAGCCCATCTCCCATATATGTGGGTCAAGGACCACTACTTTTCACCTCCAATCCACTCACTACCTCGCACTAGGGTTTTCCTTGGAAACCCTAATTTAGGCCTATGTGGCCCATCCTACTCCACCTCACACAACCCAAATCATTTTAGCACTCCACACATCACAACCTTTAGATTCAACCCTCATCATTATGCCTTACTCCTCAAGCACACGTGTGGTCATAAAATCCTAGGTAGTCACATCAAACCCTAACTGGCCACACCAAACCCTAGCTTCCTCATTTCCACATGTCACCTCTCCATTTCTCACCTTCCACTTCTTATTTTTCCATACTAATCATGCTCATCCCTCACATGACTTGGGCTAGCCTGCCTTTGGTTCAGTATTCCCCTTCCTCTTGCGCGGCCCAAGCCCTCGTCGCCCCCTTCTTTTTTCCTAACCGGTTGGGTCTTCCTTTTTTTTCTTTCTTTCTTCTTTTCTCTTGGACCGCCGGTCTAGCCCCTCCCCCTTTCTTCTTCTTTGTCTTCTTCCTCGCGTCGCCTGCAACTCTCCCTGATCGGCGCCAAAATTTCCGCCGCCGACCACACCGGTTGACCAACCATTCCTTCCCTCTCTTCCCCGCCATCTTCCCAGTCATTTCAACCTAGCTGGCCATTCCCTCTCCTACGTGTGGCCATCCCCTATTCCTGTCAAAAATGGCCTACGATGGTAGACTTGCGCCGGCCTACCATCGTCGGTCGGTGCACCCATACCCCTTGCCTCCTATTTTCCTGCTCCCCTATGTCATTTCCCCTTCCAATCGACCTATATATACCCCTGAAGGCAGCCATAATCGGGTTTCAATTTTTATAGCCCAGAAAACCGACCGCGGGCCATCACCCAAACAGACCACCATTTCTCCGCCGTTGGCCATCACCACCGTCCACGCCACCACCAAAGCCTTCCCTGCACCACCCTCTACAGAACTGAGCCTCCCTCCTCCCTTTCCTTGCCCTACATGAGCCACCCCGATCGTGCAAAGTCCCCCTCCCGAACAACCCACTTCGACCTCTTGCCGCCCTTTGTGCCACCGTCCGCCACCAATTCCGCCGCCAATAACACCACCTCTACCCCCCAAAACAACCAGGGGCCTTACTCTACCTCCCCATACCTCCATCTCCCCCTGTTTCCCTCTCCCCTAACCTATACCCCATCTCTCCACCTCTCTTCCACCACCACCGCCGCCGCTGCTGCCGCCCGCCGGGGCTCCACTACCAAGCCTAGGTGGTATTCTAATTTCCCTAGCCCTTAAACCTTTTTATATAAGTGTTAATAATTTTTAATATTAATAGTATTATTCTCAATATTATTAATTATTATTATTATGTTATAACTCTTATTTCAGAAATATTTCTAACTAATGGTATTATTATTTAAAAGGCTACAACTTTAGTATTATTACTATTATCTTTATTATTATTATTACTACTACTATCATTATTATTATCATTATTTTATTACTAATACTATTAATAGTAACTTTGACCATTATCACCTTTATTATTAGTATAAATATTGGGACCATTATAGTACTATTACCCTTTTCAATTATTATCCTTATTATGATTAACATTATTATTATTATTATTATTATCATCATCATCATCATCATCATCATCATCATCATCATTACTACTACTACTACTACTACTACTACTACTACTACTACTACTACTACTATTATTATTATTATTATTATTATTATTATTATCATTTCTATCATCATCATCATCATCATCATCATGATTATTATTATTATTATTATTATTATTATTATTATTATATTATACTTGACCATATTATCACCAAGGCTACTACTATTATAATTTCTAGAACTTTATTAGCATTATTCTCAAGATTGAAACTACTACTACTACTACTACTACTACTACTACTACTACTACTACTACTACTACTACTACTACTACTACTACTATTATTATTATTATTATTATTATTATCACTAGTATTATTATTACTACTACTAGCATTATGAATAAAAGTATCATTATAGTCACTACTTTTATATTATTTACATCACTATTATTATTATTAGTAGAGTTTGGGCCGATATTAATATTATTACTAATACTAATAATAATATTATTAGTAATATAGAAACTATTACTTTTAATATTATGAATATCACTAAGACTTACTTTGATTAGTAGTGGCATGAGTAATTATTTTGAGAATAATAACCCTACTATTATCATTATTAGCCATAATAGTAGGCCATAACAGGGGTAAGATAGGGAATGATGGTAATTTTGGCAAGGGGGGATTAACCTACAGTGTTTCCCTCTTACAGGTGAATCAAGACAAAACCCTAAGGAGGTGTAGGAGCGCGCTCCAAGCCTGACATTGTTTTAGGTAAGGGTGTAGCTAAGGCCTCATGTGTGCTATGTGTCTTACATGCTTTGGATGTCCTGCATAATTATATGTTGTGTACCTTGTGCTATTATCGTAACTGTTTTATGTGTAGCGCAGCTTGGAACAGAGGTATTTTCATGTGCTTTCTTCCGGTATGTGCTAATATGGATATGTTGCAAGTTGCGATGTGATGTGATGTGGCCCTTTAGGATATACATGCTAGGATATTTAATGTGGTGATGTGGGATGGGGGCATGAAAAAGAAAAATGGGAAAGAAAGATAACCAAGGGGAAGTAAGTTGGCTAACGTATGTAAGAATGACCTAAATAATCCATGATCCATAAGTGGTGAATGAAGGGGGGCTTAAATAGAATAAAAGAGTGGGAGAATCTAGGGGTTGCAGGGGAGGAGCTAGGGTTTGCATGGGAATTTTAGGGTTTTACATGATAAATATCGAGGGTTTTGCATGGGATGGTTAGAGTTTGCATGGGGGCAAACTTTACGTATGGAAAGTTGCCTTGGGGCGTGATGGAGGCAATAGAAGTGTTGTTTGGATGACTGGAGGCTTTGGGTGAAAAATAGTACGTGGGATAGTATAAGGGTGCATAGGAGATCAAGCTAGGGTTTGGGAGAAAACCCTACTTTGAGAAGGAGGAAAAAGAAAAAGAAAATAATAAAAATAAATGAGAATGAGTGGGGTATGAATTGAGAGTTGAATCTAAGGGTCGTGACGTGTGGGAGTGTTAAAATAGTTTGGGTTGTGTGAAGAAGAGAAGGATTGGCCACATTGTAACACCCCAAAATTCACTGCTTTTATTTTAAAAAAAGTGGAAGAATTTAAAATTGAAAACTGGTGAATTATGGGGATGTTACCGCCACACTTAATACCAGACCAACTCACTCCGATCGTTCCAATACCAAGTGCTAAGGCTAAGAGAAATTTTTATTAAACTTTAATTAATACTTAAATCAAAAGTTCATAAAAAGAATTAAAAGATCATAACATATAAATCAGAGTACACATAAAGGTTTATAATCAATAATAAGATAGAAATCAGAGTGCGAAATCAAAATTCCTCGGAGGGAATATTCTTACAATCGATAAAATATTTATTTAAAATACTCAATACAAGGTAATAAATCATAAAAAAGTCAACACGATACGAAAGAAATATAGAAGGAAGTAAATCACATAAAGGATGAATATGGCCACGACACTCTCAAACTTTGAGCCAAAACATGCTCAAGACTCAGCCCCGCCAAATGTCTCGCCCACCTGCACAAAGTCAGAAGGGCCTACAACTCGTGGGAATGAGCATCACCCATGAAAAGGGTGATCAGTATGCTACGTACTAAGCAAGGTAACCGAGCACTAAGGCCAACACATAAGCACATAAATTCATGCGGGATAGTATTCAACTTACGCACATTCAAACCCACACATATAATATATAAAGTCATGTAGAGTATTATACAACTTATAATTGATCAAGCCCAAACATAAAGGCCCAAATAGTCCATATTAATTATTTAATTAATTTTTTATCGAAATTCGATTCACACCATGACTTTTATTAAATCCATGTAAGTATAGGAACACCCCACTATTTTAGCCGGTAGGTCTGTCACTTGCGGGATAATAGTCCACACCACTATTTTTTACCGGTGGATTGGTCACTTGCGGGACAATAGTCCACACCGCTATTCCTAATCAGTAGATCGGCTGGTTCCTACTCACATGGTGTTCCACTGTAAGTAATTAGTATCTTTTAGGTGTCTTAGCAAACTCTGGTTTATGTTTATTGAGCTCGGGATCCCCCACTATTATTGTTGGTGGGCCGATCACTTGCGGGATAAAGTCCACACCACTATTATTTACCGGTGGATCGATCATTTATAGGGTAAAAACCTAACCACTATTTCTAACCGGTGGATCGGTTGGACCCGGCTCAATATATTCATCTCTAAGTGATTAATGTCTTAAGTATCTTATTCAGAAGCTTTCACCCTAGACATGCATAAATCACTCTCCCTACACTTATCCTCCAACTAACCCGTATCATATCATGAGAACCCTGTACCTTCTAACTTCCCAAAAACCCTAATTTAGGCCTAAGTGGCCCATCCTGCTCCACCTCACACAACCCAAATCATTTTGACACCCCATTTTTCACAACCATCGATCCCATAGTCATCATCATACTTTATTTCCCAAGTACACACATGTTACCACCGAACCCTAGTTAGCCATATCAAAACCTTAGTTAACCACACCAAACCTTAGTTAACCACTCCAAACCCTAGTTATCCACAACCAACCATAGTTAACCACTCCAAACCCTAGTTACCCACAACAAACCATATTTAACCACTCTAAACCCTAGTTTCCCACAACAAACCATATTTAACCACTCCAAACCCTAGTTAATCACAACACTCCACACATTACAAATCATAAATTCCACCCTCATAATTACACTTTAATCACCAAATACGCATGATACCACAAAAACCCTAAGCAGCTACACCAAACCCTAATTGTCCACACAAACCCTAGCTCGGTCTCCTACGTGCCCTTATATTGTTCCACGTACTATTTTTCATCCAAAGTGTTCAAACACCCAAACAACACTTACATTACCTTTTTCACATCCTAAATCAACGATTCATGTGTAAATTGTACTCCCATGTAGATGCTCACCTCCCCATGCAAACCTTCGAACTTTTTCATGCAAACCCTAAAATCCCACGTGAAACCCTAGATTCAACCATGCAAACCCTAGATCCCTCCATGCAAAACCCTCGATTTCTCCATACAAAACTTTAAGATTTAATCCATACAAAACCCTAGATTAGATCCTCATATGCAACACCATAAAATCTGCCATGCACAACCTTAAGTCCATCCATACAAAACCTTAAATTCTTTCATGCAAAACCCAAGATTCCTTAATACAAAACCCTAAATTCAATCCACACAAAACCCAAGGTTTCTCCATACAAAACCCTAAATTCAATCCATACAAACCATATATTAGATTCTCCTATATTACACCATAGATTAGATTATCCTATGTTACACCATAGATTAAATTCTCCCATATAAAACTACAAATTATATACTCCCATATATAACCGTAAATTAGATTCTCCCATACAAAATCATAAATTAGATTCTCCCATACAAAACCATAGATTAGATTCTCCCATATAAAACCATAGATTAGATTCTCCCATACAAAACCATAAATTAGATTCTTCCACCCGAAACCCTAAATTCCCCATTTTATTCCTCCACTCAAAGATCATTAAAATACTTAGGTTAACTCACATCCCTTGGTCAACTTCTTTTCCACATTCTCCATTTTCAACCCTTTTCCCACACAATACGACTTTCATATATCCTCACATGAATGTCTAAAGGGTCACAAACCAATCATCACATACCAAAATATTTCATCACATATACATAATACACATGCCATATAGCAACACATGAACACACTTCAACTCCACGCCATGCCACACATGAAATCAATATAATGATAAATATAGGATGCATAACATATAAAGTATATAATGCACATCAACACACAATAGACCTTAGTAACACCCTTACCTAAAATGACACCGGTCTTGGAGCACGCTCCTATGCCTCTTTAGGGCTTTGATTGGTCTCACCTATATGAGGAAAAAGCTAAAATTAAATTCCCTCCAACCAAAACTATTATTAAATACTAACTTATTATAAGACTAGGCTTTTGATAAAATAATAAAATATTAATAATAATAACCATTAACCAAATACTAAATTTGGCTAAAAATATAAGAATTAATAGTAGTATTATAAAAGTTGATAATATAAGGTTGAAGACTTTACCCAAATAATAATAATAATGGTATTAAAATAATAATAGCAAGGATACTAAAAATAATATCAATGATAATATTAACAAGAATAATAATAATAGTAACAATAATAATAAAAAGGGCATTACTCAAAAACATAGTGAAATAAGGGCTTCAGCCCTTTTTACCAAAAAAATACTAATAATAACATTAGTAACATAAATAATAAATTTTAGTAATAATAATAATAATAATGAAATAGTAATAATAATAATGATAAAAACCATAATAATATTGCAAAAATGATAATAATCATAATAGTAATAATAGTAAGGATAATATTTGAAGATAAAAAGAAGTAGGGTTTCTACCCCACATTGAATAATAATAAAATTATTAAATAATAATAATAAAAATAACATTAATAAGAATAATAAATGCTATTGATAAAATATTAATAATAATAAGACTTGATATCTATAATACTACTACTATAATTCAAAATAGGCACAATAGGGTTTCAGCCCTATATAGAATAATAATATTAACATTTAAAATAATAATAATAATAATAATAAAATCGAAATAAAAATATAATAGGGCTTCAGCCCCTCAATAGAAATAATAATAATAATAAAATTAATAATAATAATAACAATAGTATATATATTCAAATAAATTAAAGCTTGTATAAATAATAAAAAATGGTTGAGGGGGTTTACGGTTCAACCTTAGGCTGGTGGTGACAGGCGGCGGCGGCGGCGATGGTGGCCGGAAAAAGAGAAGAAAAGGAAAAAAGTTGGATGCGGGAAACAAAATAGGGAGAATGAAGGTGGGAGTTGGGGTATTTAAGACCGCCTAGAGGGATAGGAGCATAATGGAGGTGGTGGCGCACGGCTGCGGTAGTGGTGGCCGAATGGGGAAGAAGGAGAGAAAGAGAGGAGGAGAGGGAGGAAGAGGAAAAGGAGAGTTGGGGAGATAGGGGAGGGTCTGCATATGTTTTTGGGTGGTGTAGGAGGCAACAAAAGTGGCAGAAGTGGTGGCTAAGAGTGGTTCAAAGGGCGGCGGAGGTGGGAGAATGGGTTGATTGAGGATCAAAATTTGCACAGCCGAGGTGGCTTGTGTAGGAAGAGTCGAGGAATATGGGATGGGTAGTTAGTTAGAGGGCGGTGTAAGGAGGACTTAGGTAGGTAGAGAAGGCTGCGAAGTTGGCCGACGGCGGCAGTAATGGCATCCGAAATGGCAGCGGTGGCAAGGTGGATTTTTCTAGGTAAGCAGCCAAAGGTTTGATGTAGGGTATATTATGGGGATATTTATAGAGTAAAATGGAGGGTTAAGGTTAGAGGGAAAAACGAGAGGATTGGGCAAGTTGGTTCGGGCTCACCGGCGGCGAGGTTGGCCGGCAGAATTCAAAATCAGTAGAGGTGGTTGCGCAGGCCAGGGAGGAGGGAAAAACACGCAAGAATAGGGGAGGGTTGGTTGGGTGACGGGGTCGACGGATCAACAGGGAAAAAGAGGGAAAAATGTCCGGTTAAACGACCGAGATCGGCGGAGAAATTTTCGGCCGATCGGGGAAAGAGTTGCAATCGACGGTGAAGGGAGGAAGAAGGGGGGCTGGACTGGCAGTCCGGGAAAAAGAAAAGAAAAGAAAGGGAAGGCGGGTGAACCGGGCGGCGACGGATAAAAAAATTCAATCAAAATGCAGCATTTTGGGGAAATAAGGGATGAGGAGTAGCGTTTCGGAGTCAGGCCGCGCTAAAGGAAGCAAAGAAAGAAATGGGCCACAGCAACAAGAAAGAAAATGGGCCGCGGCCAGGCCCAACTCGAGGGAGGGGAGGAAGAAAAAGAAAAGAAGAAGAAAGAAAAAGAAAGGAAAAAGGAAGAAAGAAAAGGGAAAAGGAAAAGGGAAAAAGGAGAAAATAATTGGTTAGGTTAATAAAATTAATTAGGGTATTTAGGATATTTAAAAATAATAATATTTAAATAAAATAATATATAAATCCCTTTTTGGGCTAAATTAGGATTTTTGAAAGATTTTTCATAAATTTCATTTTAATTAGCAAAACACCCTAAATTTCTCCAATTAAATTATTTATAAAATTCCTATTAATTTGGAACTATTTTATCTTCCTTATTTTAAATGAAATAATTTATTTAATTAATTTACAAAATAAAATCCTTAATAAGCTAAAATACTTAAATTTCTCCTAATTAAAATACTTATAAATTTCTTCTTGATTTGCCCTAATTAATTCTCCTTTTAATTTAATAATAAATAATTTATTTAAATAATTTTCCTAATAAAATCTTATTTAACTATAAATCTTAAAATTAAAAATTTCGGGGTATTTCACACATAGGCCCAAATTAGGGTTTCTGGAGAAAACCCTAAGGTAATGCGGTGAGTGGACTTTGGGGTATAAGATAGTGGGCCTTGACCCACACACTTAGGATTTGGGCTCCCGGTGTGAGTAAGTGGATTAAGGAAAGGATGTCGGGGCGAGTTAGGAGGTGTAGAAGTCTTAAGATATGGGACGGGCCCTCTTAAGAGGATAAGTGTAGTTGGAGTTAGCCATGCACGTCTAAGAAAAATCTGTCACATGAGATACGGTAAAACACTAATCATATAAAGTGGAAGATTATTGAGCTGGACCCAGACCGATCCACCGGCATAATAGTGGCCAGGTGCTAGGGTACCCTGGAGACCGATCCACCGGCATATAATAGTGGTTAGGTGCGTTTTGCCCTATAAGTGACCGATCCACTGTTTATAATAATGAGGGATCCCAAGCTCAATAAACCAAACCCTAAATTTGATAAGACACATAAAAGATACTAAGTATTTACAGTGGAACACCATGAGAGTCGGGGCCAGACCGATCCATCGGCATAATAGTGGCCAGGAGCGTTTTGCCCTAGAGACTGATCTATCAGCATATAATAGTGGTCAGGTGTGTTTTACCCTGTAAGTGACCGATCCATCAGCTATAATAGTGGGGTTCCCGTACTCGCATGGATCGATAAAAGTATGGTGCGAAATGAGTACTATTTAGATATTAAATAATCAATTTATCCTAACCGCAGTTTGGCCTTTATTTACCTAAGAGATTGTATGCTATCATATTATTGTGATTTTATTATGTGCTTTTATGTGTTGGTCTTAGTACACGGTTACCTTGCTCAGTATGTAGTGTACTTACCACCCGTTTCATGGGTGCTGCTAATTCCCACGAGTAGAAGGCCCTTCTGACTTGTTGCAGGTCGGTGATTCTATCTTCGATGCCTACGACACTTACGAGGCATCGGGCGGGACTGAGAGTTGAGCCTGGACCTAGCCTGGGGGTCGAGAGTGACATGGATGGAGTCTATCTTCCGTTTTATCTTTCTTGTATCGTTATATTTTGTTTTGTTTTGTTGTATGACATTTTCTGTCGTTTGGAACGTTAAAACCTTACTTTTGGGTTGTACCTCTTTTTGTTACCGCACTCTGATTTTCTGTATGGTTAACAACTCATTTCTTTATGAATTCTCGTTTTAATTATCGACTCGTATTTGATGTCCATCCCAATTAGCCTTAGCACTTGGTACTGGAACGGTAGAAGTGAACCGGTCTGGTACTAAGTGTGGCTGTAATATCCCCATAATTTACATTTTATTATTTCACTTCGGCTAAACCTTTTCATTAAACAAAAATTTTCAGTTGTAAATTTTGGGGTATTACAACTAGAGGTGGGGATTGGGTTACTGGTGGTGGGGACTGAGTTACTGGTGGTGGCGATTGTGTTTCCTGTGGTGGCGGGGATTGGGTTAGCTGTGGTGGGGGGGGGGGGATTGCATTGGTTGTGGTGGTGGGGGCTTGGTTCGTTTGTTGGGGAGGAGCGGCATTGGCGGGTGGAGCTTGGTTGTTGTTGCGGGGAGGTGAGGCTTGGTTGTTGTTGGGAGTGGGTGGAGTCTGGTTGTTGTTGTTGTTGTTGGGTGGTAACGCTTGGTTGTTTGCGGGTGGAGCCTGGTTGTTGTTGGGTGGTGAGGCTTGGTTGTTGTTAGGTAGAGCTTGGTTGTTGGTTAATATAAGTACTCTAATGGATATAATTAGTTCCTACGTTTGTATTTTAGGTTAGAGTTTGTACATTATCTTAATCCTATATATATATATACATACACACACACACACCTTCATAGTCATTATATTTATCATTTAATACATGTCTATAATTGTGGACCTAAGATGAAGGAAAGAAATGGATGTCATTTGTTAATTCAAAATTTGAGCTCATATCAGTCATAATACCATGACTTTGCTTAGTAGGATTTTCCATGGTAAAAATATAAGTAAACAATAGGCATTAAATAATACTAAATTATTATGATGATAAAAAAAAAAGAATATTAGCTTATGATTGGATTTTAGAACAATAGAAAGGAAATGAAAAAAAAATTCCAATGAATTTGATATATTTTTCCATCAATCAAAACAAAAGAAAAGTTTACTAACCTAATATAGGCAAGTTATCTGAAGTACATGAATAGTATTATTTAGGAAACTTATTTGAATCAGGATTTAACTGATTTTCAAAAACAAACAACTTTGAAATAAAATAATTGTCCATTAGGTTATTCAAATATTGGATGAATTTACGAGACGTATTCTCATCCAGTGATTGCAAGATATCTGTCTAGGCCCTAGGATTAAGAATGCACATGATTGTTTGTATACCATTCTTCAAGAAACTTTTGGAGAATCGTACGTCCCTTCTTTTATCTTCTCCGCTCTCTTTGCTCGATTCTTCTTCCTCAATCAGATCCATCTCCACGTGTAAGGGGAAAGTCTCGTGATTTTTCTTCAACCATTTGAAGACATGCTTAATTTATTTGATAGTTCGACACTATTTTAGTAATTTATAATTTCTTAAGTAATCATCTGGTCACAAATTTACCTCATAATAATGTTTACTAATCTTTCTAACACATTCTATAAGATATATCTAACTATTGGTTTTTATTGGTTCAAAGAGGGACCCTAAGTACCTCAGATGCCAATCTTTGGAGTATGAAGAAAGTTTGAAGTGAAGCAATTTTGTTTCTCCAATTGAGACAAGTTTCTAAATCCCCCCACTATTCAATACCCTAAACTACATAATTACTTTTTAGTAATTTAGATCAAAAATTGTTAATAGTTATACAGTATATACATATTTGGTGAAAACAAATAAATAAATTATGCGTAATTGTCAAATCATCTAAAAAATAATAAAATAATAGTTACTATAATCTCTTTTCTACTAAGTGATTTGATATTGTATTTAGTAATTACGTCCTAATTTATTTTTCTCTATCTATTGATAACAGTTATTGATAATTAAATTATCATTATATCTATGTGAGTAAGAAATGAGTAAGGTTATTAATAAAAAAATACTATTACATACCATTTGTTGTTTGTCTCAATAACTTAATGACTTCTATTGTGGTATAAATCTCTAGATCTGAAAAGAGCAATACAATGAGTGTATCCTTGATTTCAATTCTAGATAATTAATTCATCGTTCTATCTTTGTCAGTAACAGATAAATAAGATTGTTAATAGCATGACTAAATCCATACCATTTGTTGCTTCCTTGAATGTTTCTATGGCTTTTGTGGTGATAGGAATCTCAAGATCTAAAAAAATGATAACAATCAGTGCCTTGATGATTTCTATTCTGGATAATTAAATCATCATTATACTAATTTAAGTAACAAATAAGTAAGATTGGTAGCAAAACCACTAAGTGCATACCATTTGTCCCTTGTCTTGATGGTTCAATCACTTATGTGGTGGTATGAATTTCAAGATCTATAATAAATTAATTTCACTTAGAGCCTTATAAGTAGTAAGCACCTAATAATTTATACGGATAATAATTATGTAAAATTAAACTATATTGTCCATTAGACTAGCCATAATTTCTAAATAACAGGGGACCGATCGATGGAATGACATAGGATCATAGACTACTGAAATGAAATTATTGGTCCCTATCATCTATATATTAAACAAATGCATAAATAATTAAGAATTATTAGAAAAACACAACCATTCGTATGAACAAAAATTAATGATATGAATGTTCTTTGAAGAAATTGTTAGCTTATAAATTGTTTACCAAATATGGAGTTTGAGTATGGGGCTCTCTTGTTCAATATTGTACTAGACTTTGTAATATTTAGCATAGTAACTGCTTAGTCTAACTTGATGGAATATGATTTGTAATTGCCTATTCGCTAATGGTGATGGAAATTGACACGATAAAGATGAAATAAGGAACCTTTGGATGGGAGATGAGATTAGGAAAATAATGATTTATCTCTATTATTAGAGTGTTTGATTAACTATGGAGGCATTAAGGTTATAGAGTAGTGTAAATTTGCTAAAGAATTTTTATATGTCTATGATTTCAATTATATATAATCTATAAAGTCATCATGTATTTACACCAATGACGCAATCTATAAAGGATAAAATAAATATCATTAGCATTAAAACTAACGACATAGACTATTCGAACCACTAACAATGTAAATGGAAACTAAATGACGCAATTTATTAAATGCATAAGCCATTTACGATACATAGGTACAAATCTATAATAATAATATAATAATAGTATAGTAATAAGACTAATAATAACACTAATTATTATTATTAATACTACTGCTACAACTACTACTACTTTTACAAATTTACATTACATTTCATGAAATAAATAATGATATAATAACTTATTTATGTTATTATAAATAAATAAAGATATGGGACATACTAAATTTCATATTTGTGTGACAATATAAAACGAATCCAATAATAATGGTATCTAAACTATACCAATGCACATGGGAATGAAAACTTATAAAACATACAATATATTATTATAATTTTTTTATTATACATATATACAATAATTAAATATAAGGCAAATATTACTCATAACTTCCTTGAAACTCTTGAATTTCTTTAATATCTTTCTCAATCCTTAACTCGATAACGTATAATGAGTTTTCCTACATTAGAAAACAAATTACATTACTAACATGGTCATATACATTTAGATACATTTGCCTACATATATGGAAATATAATATACATACAGTTACCTTTTAATACCACATGTACTGCTTGTAAAATTATTATTGGGTGGGACTCTAATTCATGAAGAGATGAATTCAAAAAATCAACCTCTCAATTCAAAAAAAATACAAGGAAGGACATTGTTTCTAACAACAATAATTAAAATATATATGTTAAGCATCAAGTTATTATTATAGTGGTAATATTAAATTATTGGAGACATAGAAATTAGTAAAGTTTATACTCTATGTCACATAGATTTACTTGAATATATTTCATCCACCATTTACCACTTCCTATAATGCATGTTTGCCCACCTCTACAACCTTGACAATTGTATCTCCAAATATATATATATATATATAATGATAGTAAAATGTATTAAACTTATAAATATATTGATAAGTATAAAGAATTAAAAGAAACCAGATACTGCATAGTATGTAGATAATCAAATAACTTATTTTCGTTGCCACTTTGATCAATAACTTCATGAAAAGACTTGAAATAAAACATATAAGAAGGATACCGGTAATCCCAAACTTCAAAAGATCATGTATTTTTATTAAATGTTATCTTTTATTTGTGTTATGTAGTTTAGAAAAGCAAATTGTTACTATGCACGTTAAAATGGAAGATTGCATACAAGTGATGTTCAATGAGTTGTCGAGAATACTTCGATACAAACTCTGATGATATTGTAACATGAGTTCTGATACCCTGCAATTTAGAATCAAATTTAAATAGTAATGAGAAATTAATAAACATAAACCAAAATCAAATAATAATACTTATATGCAATATGTTATATGCTTATAAATGAAATATGTGAATAGATATAAAATTATGTCATACCTCCCAATCAAGAAACATACACCAAATGGTGAATGTTTCTAAATCTTTTTAGGGCCCGAAAATTTAGACCCTTACTACATGGAATTTTAATTTCCAATTACTCTTTCGTGGATAAATTTCTTCTAGAGGTCCAAAATTTGACATTTTAAATATGTTTACATGAGATGAGGTCTTGATATTTATATTTGGCTAGCTAATAATTGTAGGCAATATGACAATATAAATTTGTATGATATGGTGTGTATATACACACACATAAACATATACTTTAGTATTTAGGATAAATAGAGAACGTCTAGGCTATTTATGATTTTTGATCGTTAAATTATTAACTTTACCCTCATAAAATAAACATAAAATCCAGATTCAAGTGATACCATCTCCCAATAATGTATCATATTGAATATTTAAATAAATCCACTAGATTTTATTAATGAAATACAATGGTAATAAAATGGATTATAACAAACAACAAGGAAAGGAATTTAGAAAAAAATATATACACTAATAATTTGACATAGAAGATGAATGAATGACATTCTCTATCCATATAAGTGGTTAATAATGGAGAATAATAAATGATTATATAACCATTAATGAATGAATTAATTAATAAGTAATTATTTCCTTATTAGGTGTGAGCTAAATACAGTAGGGAAAAAATGATATTGATCTCCATGATGTTGCTTATGGATAAGATTTTAAGGTGTGGCCTATAGTCTAATTTCTATTCTTACATTTCACTTATTTATTATGTTCTCTTTAATAATGTGCTACATTGTTATTTATTATTTATTCTCATTCCTTAATTTTCAAAGCTTTTGGGTATATTACCTATATATTACACCATACATCATTATGGAAATTTAGTGGTTCTGATAGATGGTGGATGTGATTTATTAAAAATGGAAGCTTTAGAGTCATATTAGGTTAGCATAATTTTCCAATAACGATATGTGAAATGTTTATGAAAACATTTTTAATTATTATAACCTTATATTAATTCATTAATCTTCCCTTTTTACATGTATAATTGTTATCTACGTGCATAACATAACAATATAAGTAATATATTTTTTTTCTCTAAGTGTTATCTAGTCAAACAAATTCCTTATTTATTTTAATATTTTCAACTTCTTACTTAACAAGTATATCATGCTCTCGTATACAGTATAATATAAGCATGTGCAATATGAAAACATTTCACAATGATAAGAAGGCGGATAGTTACTACATAAAGAAGAAGTGTTTTAGTCATAAGAAGCGTTAGTCGTGATTTAATAAAAGGGAAAACTTTAGAGTTATATTAGAATTTGGACATAATTAGTTATGCATCTACAACCAATTCTAGATATATTAAAAAAAGGGGTTTTATAAATATTGATAAACTAAGGCAGAGCATTATGGGATTTATATATTATAACAACATATAAATATAATGTTACCGAAATACAAAAAATATGTAACAATCAATTCCATGTCATGAATTTACGTCAAGCAAAGAATTGAACGTAATACATTATATCTAATGTCATCGACATAAAGTACATTTATTTAGTCAATACTCTATTGTTTTGTATTTTAAATTTAATTAAATAGTATAACCAACTCTAGGTATATTGAAAAAAATGTTTTTTATAAATAGCGATAAGCTGAGACAGTAAATTATTGGGTTTATACTGTATGACAAAATAAAACTAGTATTTACAATTTCGTGAATTGCATAACTAATTCCATGTTTAATCAAGGAAGTAAACCATTTATATTTATTAAAACAGTTTTTATAAATAATAATAAATTGAGGAAAAGAATTATGGGGTTTATACAATATTAAAAAATAAAAATAAAGTATTACAAAAATATAAAAAATACTTAATATATATTGAAAATAATTAGTGTCAAACTTTAGCTATAAATTATTATTATAATTATCATTTTGTTAATAAAAAAATGTATTAGACATAAGTATCCCAACTCATTTTAACTACTAAACATAATTGAATCATGACTATCCATATTATCAACCATAAGCGTATGAAAAAAAAAACAATAAAATCATCAAACGACTGATCAACCATTTATAATAACAATATTTTTAACCATGAACACATATAATAGAAAATAGATTGTTCAATAACCAAACATGGCTGACATAATCACATGTGCTACATTTCAATTTTCCATAACAATAATTTCCAAAATCACCATGCTAATAAAATGCCTCCTTTAAAAAAAAATTTCTCAAAGACTGGCTTATGATTTTTAGATGGACCAGTCACTAATACACCATCTAGCAAAACCTTCTTAGCCTTCACACCTTGGGACTTGATTGTTGATTCTTAATCATCTTGAGGAGCTTTCTTCAAAGGTGTTGTGATCTCAACATCTTCATCAATTTTTCCATAGAAGAGTGTTATGGAACACCAAACCAAAATAGATGGTGTCAGTTGGATCATATAGTGAACATGTATAAATATTAAAAATTTATATTAACTAACAAGACGACCTTTTTCATATCACCCTCAATCTTGTCGAGTCTTGAAAAAAAATCTGACTTGTATATGAAAATTGAATAAATATAAGAAATAATTATATTATAGGAGTAAAAAGAGACTATACTTTTTATATTATAGATTAATATACCTGGCTCTCATTTGAACCTCCTTTAATAGAATTAGGCCACTAGTGATCAACTTAATCACACCTATTGAGAGCAATTAATTTCCTTTGAGGATGAATGCAAATAGTGCATGTGGGCCATGCATCATTTGTATGTCCTTTGGATATTCCTCATTTTCATCCTGCATAATATTAAGAGAAATAACATACAAACCAAGAAAGGAAAAAGATGAAGATTACAAACGATGATTCTATGGGGTATATTTTATCACAAGAGGTTAATGATTGACCTTAATGATTTCATACATATATTGGTAGTAGATATACCCAACAATTGCAATGACTCATGATCCCACAATGCCACAAATCAACAATCATGTAACCTATCACGTTAAAGAGGTTGACCTCAACCTCATACCTATTGAAAAAAACTATAAGTTATAATTCAAGCACGCATAATGTTGGAAAATTTAAAGTTTCAAAAACTTTCACCTTAGAGACACAATACAATCATTGATCTTGCGCTTTTCACAAATGTACTTATTATCAACATTTTAGACCTTAATCTTACAGGCATTACATGCCTAATAATACCAATCTCTATAAGACTCAATTGCAACAACCTTAGCTCTGACACGGTATCTTCCTATAACATCCCGACTCGATGCGACCACACGGGGGCTTCCTTGGAGCGATTTTGGATTGATCGGCTGGCCCCACAGATCAACATGAGTCCTTTCAACGCGCTTTGTCCTTACTCAAGCTTTTCTTGAGAAATTTTTATAAAATTTTTGAAACTTTCCATGAGGGTCACCCATTCTAAAAATTGCTCCATGATTGATATGCTTAACTGTAGAGTTCTTTAGGATGGAATCACTAAAAGGATGGTATACCATGTTGATATAAGTAGCCAGAACAACCCTTATAACACTCCTCTCAAATTGGGGTATTACATTCACCTCCACTCAAAGAATGTAACGTCCTCGTTGCACCTCAACCAATAATTGTCTCAATATAGTTTTATCCTAAGAATATTTCCGCTAGGTGACTAACTGGCTCATCCAAGTTCAGATCGCGGTCACGGTTTCACTTTGATACCATTTGTAATACTCCAAGTTGATACGACCATGTGGGAGCTACGTTGGAGCGCTTTCGGATTGATTGGCTCGCCCCACAGATCAACATGAGTCCTTTTAGCACTCTTTGTCCTCACTCACGCACTTCTCAATACATTTTTAGAAATTTTTTAAAACTTTCCAAGATAGTCAACTATCCTAAAAATTGCTCCACGGCCAGCATGCTTAATTGTAGAGTTCTTTAGGACGGAATCACCAAAAAGATGGTATACCATGTTGATATAAGTAGCCAGATCAACCCTTATAACACTCCGCTCAAATAGGGTTATTATACTTCCTACTTGTGAAGAACATAATTAATCAATTTTGTTCAACTCATACTTTTCATGCTCAAAACCAACAACCTCAAATTTTTTTGTCTAGCTAGTATTGCTTCTAATGTTTCCTTTTTGAAGCAACAGTCTTTGTGTTGTTATTTTAAGGGAAAGTAGTATACAAAGTTTAAGGTTAGACACATATAAATATAGCATAACATTTATTGATATAAGTACTTGAATAAATAACATATACTAACTTAAAGTCGGTGACCTCTTCTACATCACTATTGATAATGAGATTGATTATGAAAAAAGTGTTAGATAATCTAACTTGATAAATAAAAGAAGGAAAAATTCAGAATAATAGACCAATAGAAATATAATTTCAATATATATATATATATATATATATATATATATATATATATAGTATCTGATTATTTGTTTAATACCTTAGAATACTTTTCCCTTGCATATTTACAATAGAATAACAACTGGTTGTTCAACTTCATCATTGAAAATAGGAATAAACTCATTAGCATGCTTGCCCCATATCCTACATGGAACTTTAAATCCTCTATGAATAAAACAGCTTTAACGAGAACAATATGCACGTGCAAAAAAATTCATAATTTTTTTCAATAGAAAATAATATATATTACTCAAAGTCTTGAACAATATGTCGATAAAATTGGTTAAAACATTGTCTTTGTTCTGTGTGTGTGGAGGTTTTAAAGTAACCAACTTCCTAAAAATATCTAGATTAAGGCTAAAATATTAACTTAATTATGGTAAAAGACCGTTAAAGAAAGAATATATTAGAAGACACAATGGGGCAATATATACTGAACAAATGTTTCTCACTAAAATTGTGAACACTAAGAGAATGAAAAGTCTTTATATTGTGTAAGAATGAGAGAAATTGTTCATCATAAAATCCAGTAATTTTGGTGCCCGTATGGAACCACAACTTGTAGATGCATTGTGTCATCTTATAGTAAAGATCATTTGGCTCAACAAAGAAACCACTTATAGCTTATAGGTGTCCCTCAAAAAACTTAGTTCTATACCTAGGCACCATTCACTTCCTAACAAAGCCGCGGATTCTCATTCCATAGATAATAACATAAGATGAGATATTAGATAGCAAAAACACATAACATATTAGGTAAGAGAATAAATAAGAAAATGTAATAAGGAAATGAAAATGAACACCTCATGGTCATGGAAAATGAATTCCATTGATTTTAATTCTTCAGAATAGTAAAATGATTCATACACTCGAATAACATGAAGCCTTAATGAGATTTTGTCCTCAGTTGTATAAATTTGGCTAAGTAGAATAGGAGTGGATGCCATTTTAGTTAGTTTTGATATAAATAGAATATAGCTCATAACAATATCACAAAGGTAGGGGAAAACGTGGCTGTGAATTAGTGATGCAGGGGTAGGATGATCTGTTTATAAATGAATTCCTAAAATGATCTTGTACCCATTGTTTATTGATATCCACCCTTTTTTTTGTGCCTACTATAATTTTATTGGCCTTTATACTCTCATTTACATATTAGAATAGGAGTGAATAAATTCCAATAAAATATCAGAGATAGTTTAGCAGGCTTTTTTAATATCCATACATATATGAAAAATAAGGTTCTTAACACCTTCATTACATCCAAGAGAAAGAGAAATAACCTGACATTCCCAAAGCTCATTAACCTTCACGAACTCATCTACTTATTAATTACTAATAAGTAAACTAAACGGACTTAGCAACATATCATATGTAAATTGTTTTAAATGACTAACTTAAATTAGTCATGTACTTATTAGTAGAATGTAAGTGGTTTTACAAGATTATAGTTAATATAGGCATAAATAATGTTTTACTTTGTTATTCTAAACACCTACCTTGACCATTTGATATTGGTTTTCCGAAATTGTAGTTAATATGGGTATAAATAAAGTTGTACTTTTTTATTCTGAACATCTCCCTTGACCACTTGATATTAGTTTTCTGAGAATGTAGTTAATATAGGCATAAATAATGTTGTACTTTATTATTCTAAAAGTCTCTCTTTACCGTTTAATATATAAGTAGTCATGTTAATATAACCAATAATTATAACTACACATTATAATTAATGAAAGTTATAATTATGCATTAAACACCTAGATGAAAGTTATAATCATGTGCTGGCTATGATTTATTAAAAGTGGAAGATTTAGAGTCATATATATGGAAGATTAATGTATGTATTATTAATTTTATTTATGTATCATATAGGCTTAATGTATGCATTAATTTTATTTGTGTATCATATAAGATTTTCATTTATTCGATGCCAACAAACTACAAAGCTATTTAATGGGTTTGACAATCTTAGAATTATTAGTTACACTATTTCCACAATGGCACAATGACCGAAAAAAGATGGAGGATAGGAGGACCGTAAATAATGAAGTCCAACACATATATAGATTTGTTTGATAATGGAAACTCTATTTTAGTAGTAAAAGATGATGTTTCTAAAAAAATGTAGACTATTTGATTTTTATATTATTATAGATTCCCATTTTCATCCTCTCCAAAATTTCAATCTCTCCTGGCAAATGCCTGGAAAAGTAGCTTAGACAACTGCTTATTCTAAAGTTATTGATTTGTTTCTTATCATGTTGCACTCATCGTCACTTGCAAATTCAAAATGTAATTAGTCCCATCCCCCATGAGCATTTAATGGTCTACTTAATCCCTTATAAGTGTGGCAAACATCACCCTTGTATCTCTTTTATTTTAACTTAATCATAAAATGCTACATCAATATAATCAAATAATTAAATCTGACATCAATCTTGTTCTAGTCATTAATTTCATTTGATGAAAGGCATTTAAGGTTTTACCTTTTATGGTTGGTGGATAATGACAAATTATAGGCTTGATGCATATGGGGATGAAGGGGGCAGGGTGATAAGAGGCAAGACATTTGGAATAATACAAGAAACATAATTGAGTATAAAAAGTGCATTAAAACAATTGCTAATATTTTACACTTTTATACACATATATAGGTATGGTTGGAATGCCATGATATTTTATATGGGACATAAGAGGAGAATAAAGGTACATTGTTGATGAAAGGTTTTTGATCCGGGGTAATGAAAAAGACGTTATGAGTAGAAAGGTGTTCATTGATAAAGGAATGATAAGGAAAAAATGTCCATATAATTGTATAAACGATACTTTTACTGTTTCCTACTTTCCTCCCCAAACACTTGATTCATTTGTAGATGACTAGGCCTTTGTCCTAGTGATATTTTGATTCATCTGCCATTGTGCATATATGTTTTTCTGCCTATATAAATTTAAACCTTATTAGTGGATAACACTGCTAATTATATAAGATGTAGAAACATAATTTTATCCATATTTTTTTCATTACTCGTTTTAATTATGCTATTTCCATTTTAGGAAAAAAATTAGAATAACAGAGTAATCACACTGAAGGATGACATTAATCCAAGTATTGTAGAAATTTAAATTCCAAATTTTTCTTCTCTAGTTGTATTTTTTAAGGACTATATCCATGTTGAAGGTGTAATGCCCAATCCTAAAACATTTTCAAAATGTATATGATATTGTATGAAATATAAATAAAATTAAGTTTGGTTTTAGAAAAAAAAACTTGGAAATGTGTCAAAATGTGTGTTTTTGAAAGAATAATCAACCGGTTATAACTAAAACTAGTTAAATGTTCCATTTATAAACATAAATCTTTATTCTAGAAACACTAATTGACTAGTTTTGATTGATGACGACAACCAGTCAACTGCTTTTGTCATACTAATCAACTTGTTTTGCTTATATTTTTAATTTCTTCCTCTTTGTGATTATGATCTTATTTACATATGTATAAAAGTTTATAATTATGATCTTCTTGTACTAGTAAGCATATTTTGATGATATGAGACTCTTTTCACAAAATTCGACACCTTGTTTTGTTTTATTTATCTATTTTTTTCTTCTAAAAGTACTTTTTAAGGTATTTGCACTTAACCACCTTTTCCTTTTCCTCTCTCTCTCCTAACTTTTAGGCAACGTGAAACATGGCTAAGCAGATGTTGTTTCCAATCTCTGCTTGATTTTCCCTCCTTTTCCTTCATTTCTCCCTCATTGCATCATGGCCTTCTTTTACACTATGTCCTTTGCACTTCACCTCAAAGTCAACCCTCTTCCTCTCTCTCTTTCGTGTGTATGTTGACCAAATGGGCTAGGAGAGCCCTTATATCTAACTTCATTCCCTCATAATTACATACATACATTCTTGAACTTTTATCCTCTCATTCTTAGAAAAGTTCTTAAGTGCTATGAGCCTCACTCCTTCTTTGCTTTTCCTCTTCAACTTGACTTTTTTTTCTTTTTCTTATTCCTCTTTTCTTATCTCATTTTACTTCTTTTATGTTTTTCTTGATCCTTATTCTATCCTTCATTGTTTTGCTTAGACAAAAGTGAGTTTGAGCTCGTAAAGAGTTAAAGATTTCCTTATTTTTCTCTTCTTGGCTTTTTAAAATTTGGGTTAAGGTTGAGAAAATGCTTCCCTTCTTTTCCTATATTTTTCTTAATATTTTGTGTTGGCTTTAAAGAGTTTTCATTTATTTGAGTTATTGGCTTTATCAAGAAAATCAAGAAGTATTGTTAGTAGAGCCATCAAGCTACGAATATTATTGTTTTGCTAAAAGATTAGGGTGCATTTAGTTAAGAAAAGCAATTTTATATGAAAAAAAAATATTTTTTTCCATAAAAAAATTAGAAAAACATGTTCATTTTTTCATATCCCAAAACCACATTTTAATTTTTTTAATTTAAAACAGGTTCATATTTTTCTAGATTGGATAATGATGAAGATCATAACGATGAGGATGGCGATGACGATAATAATCACCAACATTATTCATAATAATAACATTATTAATTTCAATAGTAATAGTATTTTCATTATTAATATTAACAATGAAATTATTATTACTATTGTTTTTATTAACACCACTAACAATGATAATAATAATCACAAAAATATTATTAATATGTTAATCTTGAGAATAGTTAAGATAATAATAAAATTATTTAAAATAAGTATAATAATATCAAATGTAATAATAATGATATTATTATTATAATTAATATCATTATTATGAAAAATTATTATAATATTATTGTTAAATATAGTAGCAATAATAAAATAATTTATGTAAGTAATAATAATAATAATATTATTATTATTCTTGTTACTAATATAAATTATAATAATATTAATAAATATAAAACATTAAAATTATTAATAAATTTATTATTAATATTGATGAAAATAATAATAATAATAATAATAATAATAATAATAATAATAATAATAATATTGTAATTACTACTACTACTACTACTACTACTAATATTAATATCCATTATGATAATATTATTAACTCTATTAGTAATATTATTACTAATTAATATTAATAATAATGTTATTATTAATGTCAATATTAATAATTAGCATTCTATTATTTTATAATTATTCATATTAATATAAATTAATAACAACATTAAAATTAAAATTAATAACGATATTAATATTAAAGTTAATAATAATATATTATTATAAATATTAATGTTAATAATAATAATAATATAAAAATATTATTAAATATGTTAACAATAATAATAGTATCATTAGTATTATTTTATTAATATTAGTGTTGATTAATATTAATAAAATAAATAAACTATTTTTATTTTGATTAAACATAATAAGCATAAAAATAATAATATTATTAAAATTATTAATATTAATTTTTCAATTAGAAAACATATAGAAAATAAGAATATACATTTATATAGAAAACTTAGAAAATATATTATAGGTTGTTTTTCTATTTTCTTCACAAAGTTAGAAAACATAAGTTATGAACATAATTTATGATTTTATGAAAAACTAGAGAATGCTTTGTAGAAAACTACCTTATTTTCTGGAACTGAACACTATAACACCTCCATTATTTACCATAGAAAAATTTCATTTTTAAACAGTGTAGAAGCGGAAAATACTAAATGTGCTTAGAAAAAACGGGATGCTACTGCCATATGTAACACAGGATATACGTCAGCCGCCATTCCCACATTAGATGTAAGGCTGAAAAACCAAACTGACCAAATTAAAGTAGAGTGGGCAAGATTAATTTATATAAATATTTAAAAGAAACGTCTACAACATAGGACCTTGACGATCCCTGACATAGTAAAATACTAGGAGAATGATTAAGCAGGAATACAAGGTTATTAGAGTAGAAAAAAAAGTTAGGACATGGCTCCACAATCTTGGTCCATCTCAGAACACACAAAAACCTCTAGATATCCACACTCTTAATCCCTAAACCCAATATGAGGTAAGCCCACTACTAATGTAATACCCCAAAACCTTAATTTACAAATTAATAATAAAATAGAAATGAATAGGTGAGATTTAATTAAATATGCCATTTTTAATAAAATAATGTTATTATAATAAAAATAATTAAACCAAAAAGGAGGAAAATAATGTAGGAATAAAATCAGTGGAGGTTAGAATAATTTACTAAACTAAAATAGATTTTAAGAAATTATAACCATAATTTCTAAACTAATAAAAAAAGTAATTATTTATTTTTATTAATTTTATTATTCCCTAAAAATTTAAAAAAATCCCAAACACCCCAACCACATCGGTTTTTTTTTTCCTTTTCATTTTTTCTTTCTTTTTCTTCCTTTTCTTTTTCTTTCTTCCTTTTCTTCTTTTCCTTCTTTTTTCATCCTTCTCACTGGTCTAGGCCCTACCCAATATGGCCCACTTCTTCTCCCCCTCCTCCCTCCTCTTTTTCCTTCCTATGGGACCTAATCCTTTTTTTTCTTTTTCCCCTCGCGTGACCCAACTCTCCCCTGCCCAGTCTTTCCTTTTTTCTCCCCTCCTTTTTCCCTTCTTTCCCCTTTCCCCTCATCTTCTACCTTCCCTCCCCCGATCGGTTGATATGCATGGCTGCTTCGCAGCCATGATTCTCCCTCTCCCATCACCTTCCCCTCGTCCTAACCTATAGGGCGTGCAATTGGCATTGCCCTGCATTGGTCCCTGCCCCTCTACAGCCCCAACATCCTTATCTCACCCCTGCAAACCTAACCCTACCCTTGTAAACTTGCACCATTGCAGGCCTACACCGGCCTGCCACCACCGGCCGACAGCCATCTGCCCCTCCCACTCCTTTGTTCTCATTGCCCCTTGTCTTCTTCTCCTCCCCAACGCCTATAAAAGCTCTCCCTCCGCCCTTCTTCTTCTATCTTTTCCTCAGCCTAGCATCTTCGTTGCATGCATTCCTCTCTTATCACCCCTTCAGATGCAGCTACCGCCGCCACCCTGCCATCTAAACTACCACCCACTCTCTTCCCTACACCACTATATACCAAACGTGACCCTCCCTTACCTCTAACTCTCCCTTCCCTACTCTCACAACCTATGCAAAGTGGGCAGCTTTGCACACTTTATGGCCCTTACGCTGCTTCTACCGCCATAACCACCACCTCCACTACCTCGCTCTCTGCCTAGAAATCCTCCCTCTACTTTCCCACACCCTCTATTTCTTTTTTCTCCCCTTCCTTCCTCCTTTCCTTTCCTCCACTTTAGGCTACCACCATCGCCGCTGCCTATGCCGCCACCACCACCACAACCATCACATATGCTACCTCCCTCTCTACCTAGAAAACCTCCCTCCACCTTCCCACACCCTCTATTACCTTTTTCTCTCCCTCCTTCCTCCTCCTTTCCTCTCCTTCACTTTCGGCCACTACATCCGCTGCGGCTGTGGCACGCCACCACCACCACTATAACCCTCTCTGACCCAAGAACCCTACCACCCAATAAAATACCACTTCCCTTCCCTTTTCCAACCCCAAAATCCTATCTTTTCTATCACCACCACCTCCACCACCCTTATGTTGCCGCTGCCGTGCACTACTATCATATCTTCTTTGGTTGTGCCCTAACCCTTATTTTCATTTAGTATAATTTATTTTAAACATTTTTCTATTATTAACCTTATTATTATTATTATTATTATTATTACTACTACTACTACTACTACTACTACTACTACTACTACTACTACTACTACTAATTTTTAGTTAGAAAAAAATAAAAGAAAAAGGAAAATGAGTAAGATGAAAGTTAATAGTAGTGTTCCATTTTTATAGGTGAACCAAACCCTTCCCATAAGGAGGCATAAGATTCATATTCCAAGCCTTGTGTCCTATTAGGTAAGGATATAGTCAAGTCTTAGTTGTATGTTTATGTGCTCGTGGGTGTTTTGATATGTGCTTGTATTATATGTGAGTATGGACTAAAATGTGTGTATTACAACTTG
Organism: Tamarix austromongolica; assembly: GCA_039764185.1. Taxonomy (NCBI): domain Eukaryota; kingdom Viridiplantae; phylum Streptophyta; class Magnoliopsida; order Caryophyllales; family Tamaricaceae; genus Tamarix; species Tamarix austromongolica. The sequence goes on along the minus strand of CM077816.1, from coordinate 103,231,772 downwards.
CTTTGCATAGAGCTAAGGTAAGTTATGTATGAGTTATAACATGTGTGATATGGGTGATATGAATTATATTTTATGACATACTCTTATGTATAGTTGTTATATTATAACATGCATGCTATGATGCCTTAGGTGGTTTCATGAGGTTGTGGGGATCTAAAAGAAATAAAAAGTGAAGAGTGATTATAAAGAAGTGAGAAAAAGCCTAATTACCTTTGTAACACCTTGAGTCAATATGACCACTTGGGGGATACCTTAGAGTATTTTCGGATTGATTGGCTGGCCCCACATATTAACATGAGTCCTTTCAATGCACTTTGTCCTCACTCATGCGCTTTCTGAGAAATTTTTAAAAAATTCTGAAACTTTTCAAGAGGGTCACCCATCTTAAAAATTGCTCCACGACCAGTATGCTTAACTGTGAAGTTCTTAGGATAGAATCCTCAAAAGGATGGTATACTATGTTGATATAAGTAGCCAAATCAATCCTTATAAAACTTCACTTAGTTTGGAGTATTACAACCTTATGATCCATAGGTAACAAACTAAAGGGATAATAATAATAAAATGAAGGGTTGGAGTGAATCTTGTATGGGAAGTGTAAGGCTTGCATAGGGTAGTTAGCCTTTGCATAGGGGTAATGTTTACGTGGGAAAAGGTGGTTTAAGATTTAAGCATGGTGTGGAAAAAGTACTTTGGGTGATTAGAGTCCTAAGTAGGGAAGCGTGTGAAAGGATCGATGGTGATTGGTTGGAGTTGGGGTTGAGATTAGAAGGGTGTCTTATGAAGGGGTTGAGTCAAGTAGTAAAGAGGGTGGAGTGTATGTAAGAAGGGACAGTGTAAAAGAAGGGAGGAGTATTAGGGTTTTAGGATGACCCACTAGGGTTTTCTTATCATATGTGGAAGATGGGGAGCAAGGTTGTGATGTTGGATGTGGGTTGAATGGAGTGGTGGTGTTGGAATCGAGGGGAGCTAGGCCATGTATGATAAAGAGAGGTTATGGCCACATAGGTTAGATTAGGGTTTCTAAGGGGAAACCTTAGTGGGCGATGGTGAGCTAAGATGGAGAAATGAAAAAGTGGACCTGGACCCATATGCATAGGGGATTTGGATTTCATGGAGAGAAGGGGAAAGGTGCACCAGAGGTCTTGGACAATGTAGAGGTCCCAAGATATGGGACTGGGTCATTTAGGAAGTCTGGGGTATGAGTCGGGAGTCCATTAAGGACATGCATGTCAAGTTAGGGTTACCTATAGAATGAGACAAAAGTAAAATACTAATTACTTAAAGTGAAAGATTATCGAGCCGGGATCAAGGTAGAGTGTTTATAATAGTGGCCAGGAGCCTTCTTGTCCTTGAGTGTATTCTGGTCTACTGGTTATAATAATGGCTAGACATGTTTTGTCTTGGAGTATCATTCCCAGTCCACCGGCTATAATAGTGGGGCTTATGAGCTCTATAAACCAAACCTTGTGTGGTGATAAATCATGGAAAAGACACTAATTACTTACAATAGAACACCACGTGGGTTGGGGCCTGATTAGGATGAATTCCGGTCCACCAGCTATAATAGTGGCCATGTGCATTTTGCCTTGGAGTATCATTTCTAGTCCGCCGACTATAATAGTGGGGGTTCATGTACTCACATAGATATAATTTGAGAGATGTATAAAGATGAAGTTAATGGCCTATATCTTAATAATGATGATTAATCTGAATGGAATACTGCATGCAATGTTTTCCTTTTCATTTTATGCATAGTCTTAGGCACATGGTTACCGTACTCAGTACGTAGCGTACTGATCACTCATTTCATGGGTGCTACTCGTTCCCACGAGTAGTGGCCCCTCCTGAGTTTGTGCGGGTAGGAGACGATAGCTATGATGACTTTGATGCCTATGATGCCTTTAGCGGGATTGAGTGATGGCCTGGTGTACTTGTTGTGGGGTCCAAGAGGGTGTTCTCTAGACTTATCTTTATTAGATTTCATTATCTTTTTATTTCCCCCATAGTGGGTGTTGTTGTATTTGGTTTCCATTTCTGTATTAACTTTGACGATTGCGTACTCTATTTTATTTATGAAATGCTGAAACTATTGTGGTTTTTATTGATTACTCATATTAATACTTTTAGTTTCTCTAGCCTTGTGGTTAGTATGAGATTGGCCGGAGGTCAATCTTATGCTGATCACGGCGGTAGCACCCCTCGTTTTTAGTGTATGTTTTTTTGTACAAACGAAAAATTTCAATTATAAATTTTGAGGGTGTTACAACCAGACATCCTTAAATACCAACATACGATCCTCTGCTCGTGGGAATGATTAGGTGATTGAGAAAACGGGCACATTAGTATGCTATGTACTGCGTAAATCAGGTTACATCTTCAATGGAAGTCACAAGCATACAATGTTCTATCATGTCCTGGAAATTATATATAACATGAGTCATGCCAATGCCATATAATTAAGTGTACCTACTCTATCATGATCAGGTAATGCATTAGGATGTAGTATCATGCATAACTCATAGAACTCATAATGTATCATGCTCATTTTTATAGTACAATATCATGGGTAGTTACACACACACACACACACTAAACAGGTTATCCAAACAAACACTAGGGTTTATTTTCCAACATGCTCAATCAACTAGGTTATTCCTTTATAGTCATTCTATCTCCTTTCCGATCTTTTTCTTGATCTTCTAATTCCAACACATCCTTATTTTATTCTCTATCCAATTATTTATTCCATTTCTTATCTAAATAATTATATAGGTTATATCTAGCCATTTATTCCAATCATTATACCATTATTCATTCCAATTACCATCCGAGTATTCATTCCAATTACCATCCAAGTATCTATTCCAACTTTTTATCATTGTTATCATCATCCAGCCATTCGTTAAAATTATTATCCAATTATTCATCATTGAGAAATGGACTATACACCACCACATGGTCTCACATACCATGGAAGCCTATCCGAACCAAGGTACATAAAGTCCAAGTTGAAGCTAGCAATCACAATGGACATAAATCCAACTCGGAACCAACCAATATAGATATAAGTCTAGGCTAAAGCCAACCACCTAGGTAACCATACCTTTTAGTATCAATATCTCCTAGTGCATCATTATTGTCTAGAGTAGGTAAGGTACCGGGATATACTAAGATCCCACCCGAAGGCAAAACACGAATGCACTAATAAACGCTCGAAGGTAGATTAACCCTCGGTAGCTAATCGAGGATTGGGTAATCCATACCCATATACAGATCGATTGTATTTCTCTTTATGTGATTCGTGCATTATTTATGAGGTCACGTGATCACGCAAGACCCATATAAGAGTAAGCAAGACATTCACATATTTCTTCCATATTAATCATTTTCATTCCCAACCATGTGTGGGATTTCCATTTATGCTTGTTCAATATTAACTATACCTAGTATATTAGTCCATCCAAACACATTTAGTATTTCACCACCCTATTTCTCAAGAACTATCACATTTCATTTGTGGTTTGCCCATTAAGCCTTTACACCACCCATTGAGTTCGTCACGAATCATGGGCCATTTAATCCATTCATTAGGTCATTGATCCATGGTAATATATGAATTTTACCCATCAAATAGTCTTACAACATCCTATGCCTAATCTTAAAGCATATCCAAGCCAAGAGAAACAAAATCACACAAACCAGTTGAACTAGTTGATTGGTCCAACCCAACTAGTCGATTGGTTTGGGTTGACCAGTCGATCGGTTTAGCTCAACCAAACTAGACTTTCCTCAAATCAATCAATCATTTTGGGCAGACCATTCAACTGTTCGTAGACCAATCAATCAATTCTGCCCAATTAATCAATGGGTTTAAGTAGAGAGTAAGATCACAGTCCCTATAGACCTACCAGTATATGGGTTGGGCCAACTAATTGACTGTTCAAGGAACTAATCGATCAATTTAACCTAACCAGTCGATTGGTTTACCCTCAACAACACCAAACAATCATTTTCATGCAAATCATGCTTATAATTCTTTATCATGCCACATTGAAACATGTTCTAACATCACATAATACATTTACAGCTTACAATAGTTGCATATTTCCCCTATTAATTATAACAACCTAATCTTTCCTCAAGATTCATGCTTTTTTTCCACGATGCACAATCTAGATATTCAATACCATTTATGTAAATCTATATGCTTATACTAACATATAACATCAAACCTTAATAGCTCTATAACATGCATGATTAATCATAACACATTTCAGAAGTAAGGATGATTTACCTGATGTAGGCAAAACTTTCATCAAACAAGAAAACTCAACCTATGAAAACCCCAACTTTCAAAACCTTAAAAATAACAAGTTTAACTCAAAAATCCGTGAATAAACTTTATAAATCCAAACTTGAAATAGAAAGGAAAAAATGAACATACTACACCCAATGGAAAAATATAGGATGATTCTACTGAACCACTCAATCTTTTTCTTAAATCTAAATATTTCTTACTTAACAATTGAAAAAAGGAGTTAGAGAAAGGATTAGGAGAGCAAAATAACTCGAATGCAGGGCTCAAAGTGGAGAGGGAGAAGGTGAATGGTATATAGTTAAAGTATTTTGGTGGCTGAGAGAAAGGTGAATAAAAAGAGTAATTAGGACTATCTATAGCCAACAAATCGATACAAATCATAAGTATGGTCAGGAACAAATCGAAAACCTTAATTATTATTGTTCGAATTTGAGTTGAATGGATATATTTTGGCTAAGATATGCTGACCTATCCTCCAGATTTCAAATGGTAATTTTGGAGAAGTGTAGGTTGATTGATCCAGAAATGTAATACACAAGAAGGGATTAAGTATGAAATCGAAGTAGTGGTCTTAGAAATGTGCAGAGGAAAGAGGTAGAAGAAGACAAAGCTGAGGTCATCTCCCCCTCACTTGTCCCAATCAACTCCTCAGATGGATCTAAGGTAGTATTTTTGGGCCAAATGCATCATAAGAAAGGTTAAAAATCTTCCAGGAACAATTTGTAATGGGTTATCAAGGTTGTATTTTAGTATAAAAATTTTTCTTAAAAAATTGAGTTCCAAAAATATAATCAACTCAATAAACCAGTTGATTAGTTTAACCTACTAGTCAACTGTTCTATAGACTATTCGATCAATTTGGTCAAGAAAAAACCATTTTGCTAAAACGAGGAACTAGTCGATTGGCTTGCCTAAAAACTTGCTTAATTTAGTTTTCCAACCTTTTTTCAGATCTAACTTTTCATCAAAACCAATCATATCTCCAAATCAAAATCAAATACCAACAAATGGTATAATAATATCTCAGTCAACATATTTACAAAATGATGGGGTATTACAAACATACCCTTAGTATTTTCTTGAGGTAATTCAAACTTACCTTAATTCATGGCTTAGAGCTTGAGCGAATTATATGTTGTCTTGATTGTCTAAGCATGTTATCTTAAATTCAAGCATGAAGATGTGGAGGTATGTTAGTATGTTTTGATGTATTTTGGTAAAGAATATGCAAACATGTGAGGTTATGTCTCTTAGTATAATTTATTGATGTTTCTAGTTGAGTTCAAGCATGATAAGAGTATTATATGTTTATTAACATGAAATACATGAGATTGTTGTATATTATTGTATGTGGGAAGTATCTTGATCATTCTTGACATTTTTTTCCCAGTGAAATAACATGTAAGATGGTTTAATATAATTTTTAAGATTGATTCATGCATTTAAACCATAATATGTTGAGCATCTGTTTCTTTTTTCCATAAATTTTGATTATGTTGACCTCCTAGGTCAATAATGATTTTAAACTTTATTTTAATGATAAAGAATGGGTTTAAACAAGTTAACATGATTGTTTAAGTGTACATGAACTATGTTGATAACAAGGATATAAAAACATACTCACTCAAATCTTTTCTCAAGTGCAAAATCTCAAAGAGCCATCAAGTTTCAAATCACAAGAGAAGATTATATCAAGACTACCAAGACTCAATACCTCAAGGTGTATACTTCATATCTTAGGTTATCTAGTAAAGTAGTTTGAGTATAAAACTTTTGATTTTAATCTCTTGGTATGTTTTAAAATCCTTATTCAAATTTAGTTGATATAAATTCCTTGTTAATTTTAAATACCAAATCCTTTAAAAAGTGTTTTTGAACATATTGATTCTCGTTGGAACTAGCTAACTGGTCTCAAATTGATCAATTGGTTTGTTTTAAACCTAAGACTTCAAACATTTTGTCTGGTTCAGAAACCGATCAACTATTTTGACTAAGCACACTATGGGTTTTGCTCTTATTGAAACCCATTTTGTCTCTATTTGAACATATAAATTATTCCATCAAACTAATGGACTAGTTTTACAAATCAATCAACTGCTTTAACTAATCATCTATGGGTTTTGCTCCTATAGAAACTCATTTTGTCTCTATTTGAACGTATTGATTGATTCACCAACGTGATTGTCTGGTTCACAAATTGATTGAGTAATTTTGCTAACTAGGCTATGGGTTTTGCATATGTGCAGACCTATTTTGTCTCTCTTTGAAAATACTAGTTGGTTCATTAATTTGATTGACTAGTTTGGCTAACAAGGTTATGGGTTTTGCTTCTACAAAAATCCATTTTATTTTCGTTTGATCACTTTGATTGGTTTCATTAAACCGATCGACTGATTTAACCAATCATGATAAGGGTTGAGACAAAGTACAAAATAATTTTTGTCCAAATACTAAACTGATCGACCAACCTGAGTAAACTAATCTATTGGTCTGTAAGACATATTGATTGGCTTACTAAACCATTTGATTGTTTATATATGTTCATAGAACAAAAAAATGGATGACTCAAAATCGATTGGCTGATTCTAATAATTGATTAACTGATTAATGCGATGGTAACATTTGCACTTCACATCCAAACAAATTATGTGTATTGGTTAATGGTTCAAAAATAATATAACATAGTTTATTTCCAATATCTTACTTAAAAAATTAGAATACAATTAAAGAAGCTAGTTTTACGATGTAGTAATTATTTAAGTGAGTATTTCAGCTATAACAAGTGCTTTTTAATTTTAGCTTTTGAAAATTGATAAAAATTGTAGTATGCCTGTTATCTAGATTAGGTAAAAAGGTCACATGTAACAGCTACAATTACTCTAAATGTAGAGTTTTGCTTTATCATAAGCTGATTTTGTCTCTTTAACAGAAAAGCTAAATATTATTATTATTATTTTGATGAACTATCTCTCTAGTCCACCAGTCATCTTATATCGTGGGAATAGTTCAAAAATAAATTCCGCAAACTATTGTAAAATAATCAACTAACCTCTAAGCTAGAAGTTGCTAGTTAAAAAACTAATTTTCACGTTCATTACTTATCTTCCAAAAGTTTTAAGTTTAAGGCTATGCTTGGGATGAGGGAATTGGATTAAGGGAAAATAATTAAGGGGAGAATGATTACGGGGATAATGATTAAGAGGGAAAATTTATCCACCTTTCTTGTTTGGTATGTAAGGGTAAATTATTAAAGGGAATATTTTTCTTATATTTGGTTTGAGTGGAATAACTTATGTTAGAATAGTATTTTATTTTACTTTATTTGCATTAAAAATTAGTAATATATTTTTATAGATATAAACAATTATTTATTACATAAATTAAAATTTAATATATTATATTTTTTAATTTAATTTTTATAAATCTAAATAACATATACATGACAAACAAACTGTTTACAAAGAATTATATATATAAATATAGACACACACATATGCGCCGGAGCCCTTTCTAAAAGCTATTCCACCTTGTCTGTTACTCCTTCCTTACAGTTTGCTCTTTTTCATCGCCCTTTAATTTTTATCAGTGGGCTAAAAAGGAAAATAATTTTTCTTCAGTTGGCACTAAAATTATATCAAAGTAAAAAAAATTACTTGTATCAAACAAATATAAAAGAAGAAATAATTTTTTTCGTAATTTCAAGCATGGCCTAAGAAGTAATTTTATTTATTCATTTTTCATTCGCTGGCGATCTTCTTTGTCTTTTCTCCCTCCCCATTCATAAGCTATCTCGGGAACTATTAACTATAAGTTGAAGAAGTCCACTCGAATCTTACACCACCTAAGACGTGCATAGACAACAATATTTTCGGTGACTGTTGACGCTGAGTGCTGCTTCACATCAATGAACAATATTTTATTTTTATTTTATTCCTTTTTCATAATGCCAATGTCCAATCAATCTTGCGTCAAAGAAGTTTCTCAGAAATTTCCGCTAGTTAAGTACTCCGGATTTTTGCGACACTAACAAGGGAGCGTTTGCTTTGAGGCTGTGGTGCACGGGACGGGACGAAACGCAAAACGATATTTTTTTAAAATTTAAAAAATAAAAATGACAAGAAACGTAAAAAAAATTATATATATATATATACATATTATATATATATTTTTATAAAAAATAGATTAAATTTATTAAAATTAAGAGAGAAAAATAAAAAATTTCTAAAATTAATTTTTATATTAGTTAATTTTAATTATTAATAATTATTTTTTAATAAAAAAATTAATTAAATAATATTTTTTAATATAAATATTAATTAAATAATTTTAATATAAATTTTAATTCGGAAACGTTTTCGAAAAGTTTTCGGAACGGGGACGTTTCTGGGACGGGGGATCCCCTGCATCACAGCTTTGAGGGGACAGGCGCATGGAAATTGAGATGATAATTTATTTATATTTTTTGTTTCTGAAGATTTATTACCATGGAAATTAAAATATAGTAACAGATTCAAGAATGAGAATAAAAAAGGATGAACAATAAATTCAAACCAGTGTCCTACTTCTTTATTTCGTTCAGATGTTCGGGCCTCATAAAATAGGAACCGGAAGGGCCAAACGATCTCTGGTCAACGACGTACGCTCAAGATCCAAGTGGCAGGCAGACAAGGCACGTGCACATGTGATCCGGCGATTTTATCTAAAGACGACGAGTCGCGCAACAGACTCGATCATGATTCTACAGGTTTTACTAGTCACAGCCTCACAGGGATTACCGAACCACTCACAGTCACAGCAAGGATCGTAGACCAGAAGCCGTACTTGGCTGTAGCAAACAAAAAAAGTCAAAGCACGTATTCACGTCACCCTAAATGGGGCGTTTGATCTGTCAGCGGCGGAATCGTCCCCGTCGTTGTGGACCCCAAAATCAGCGGCAAGGCATTGGTGGGCTTTTTGTCTTCAGAAGCAGTAGTAATCAAGATACGAGAATGGGAATGGATGACGAATCGACTGATAATTAAAATTCTATGGTTTCATTTTCCCTGCGATACTCCACGGAATTAGACTGACGGTAGTTGGCAGTCTCAATCACCATACATTATTAGGTAAATATCCTACACCTAAAATCAAATATGATAGATTTATATTTTTAATATAATTATAATATATTATTTTATATTATGATTATATTAAAAATCTAAACGATACTCTTCATTTTGAATTAGAGGTCGAGTTAATAACTTATTCTTAGAATTTGTTTAGTATGGGATGACAAAGGCGGTTTTTTTTTCCTCCTATTATAAATTTCTTATATTAGATATTTAAAAATAATAAAAATATTTTAAATAAAATGTTTATTTTAAACTCAATAAAAATCTAAAATTAACACTCACTTACAAAAAATTTTAAATTTTAAATAAATTATAAAAAATAAATAATTTAAAGGATAAAATTTTCAACCCTTATCGCCTTCATCGTTATTGAAAATTGGGCCTAGCTTGGGGGAAACGCGTCCATTTTTTATTGCAGTTCCAGACATTAATGGTGGGGGGGGGGGCGGAGGAACACCTAAACGCTGTTTTTGCTGACCATCTACTTTCTCGTCCCGTCTCTCTCCCAAAATACGAGCAGGAAAAAACTCATCTCCACAGTACCTTCCTTCAGCTGGGAATTTCAGCTTGATGAATGGGTAGATACATAACCCCAGCAAAACTTCATATCCGATGATAATTTTACCAATCCCTTCTTTTTCATGGCAGTTCTCACTTCCCTTCTTCATAATATTTATATTATTATGCATAAACATCCATCCCGCCTCAAGCCGATGCCCCGACGATCAAAGAGCCTTGCTTCTCGAATTAAAAACCAGCCTTCTCTTCGACACACCCAATTCAAACAAGTTGGTGCACTGGGATCCGAACAAGTTATCAGATTGCTGCCAATGGAACGGTGTCCAATGCAGAGGTCCAGATGATGGGATTCTTATTGGTCTCGACTTGAGTGGTGAAGGGATCACAAATGGCATCAACGACTCGAGCAGTTTGTTCCAGTTTCACTCCCTCCAGATCCTAAATCTCGCAAATAACAGCCTCAACGCTAGGATGCCTTCAGGATTCAGCAAACTTGTTGGCCTGACCTACCTGAACTTGTCCAATGCAGGGTTTTGGGGGCCCGTACCCATGGAGTTGTCTCGGTTGAACAAGTTAGTCACTCTTGATCTCTCCTGCCTCCCTTATTTCCAGCCTCAACCGTTGATACTCAACGGTCCAAATTTAGCAACATTTGTTCAGAATCTGACAGGCATCAGGGAGCTTTATCTGGACGGCGTGAACATCGCAGCCGCGGGATCAGAATGGTGTGAACCAATATCCTCATCACTGCCTGAGCTGCAAGTATTGAGCTTGACTGGCTGCAACCTCACAGGAAATATAGATAATTCCCTAGCTAAGTTGGAGTCGCTGTCGGTGATTCATCTTGATCAGAATAACCTCTCGGTTAGGGTGCCGCGCTTTTTGGCCGAATTCAAGAACTTAACCTCATTGGTACTAAGTTCTTGTGGGCTGATAGGGGACTTCCCTCAAGGTATCTTACTGGTACCGACGCTGCAGACTCTAGATTTGTCTGACAATCCAATGCTCCGAGGTAGTTTGCCGGAATTTCTGCGAGGAGGAGGAGGATCTCTGCGATCGTTAATACTCAGCTACACAAACTTCTCTGGCATCATACCCGATTCCATTGGTAAGCTAAGCAAGTTAAGTAAAATTGACCTCTTGAACTGCCATCTCGGTGGAAAAATTCCATCTTCTATGGCAGCTCTCAAAGAGCTTGTTTATCTGGATTTTTCCTCGAACAATTTCGTGGGTCCACTGCCTCCGCTGTCAGAGGCAAAGAACCTCGCCCAATTAATCCTACCCCATAATAGATTGAGCGGTTCCATTACAGCAACAGATTGGGCAAACCTCTCCAATTTGGAAAACCTTGACCTCAGGAACAATTCATTCGCCGGGAGTATCCCTGTCTCTTTGTTTTCGATACCATCATTGAAGAAGCTCCAGCTTTCACAGAATAATTTCAGCGGGGGGTTCGGCGAGCATCTAAACATATCTTCTCCAATGCTGGACACTATCGACTTAGGCAGCAACCGCTTGGAAGGGTCGATTCCAAACTCGGTTTTTGAGTTAAAAAGTCTCAAGATCATCAAGCTTGCTTCTAACAGATTCAACGGCACTCTGCAGCTCAATGTGATTCAACGGCTTGCGAATCTCTCATCTCTTGAGCTCTCGTACAACAACTTGTCAGTTGATGCAACCAAAGGAGGCGATACAGATTTCCCCCAGCTAGGAACACTAAGACTGGGTTCCTGTAATTTGAGAATACTGCCGAGCTTTTTGAGAAATCAATCCAAGTTGGCAATACTTGACCTATCAGACAATCATATTGGAGGGACGATACCGAGATGGATTTGGAACCTCGGTAATGGATCTATCTCATATTTGAATCTTTCTTTCAATAGCTTTATGGATCTGGAACGACCTCTGCCGAACAATTCAGCTCTACTTGTCTTGGACATCCATTCCAACCAGCTTCAAGGTGAGCTTCCGGTCTTTGCTCTGAAAGCATTTATTTTGGACTACTCGGAAAATAATTTCAGTTCCATCATCCCTCCGGACATTGGAAAGGCTCTCGCTTATTCTGTTATGTTCTCTCTGGCAAACAATAACATAAGCGGAACACTACCTGAATCATTATGCAGCGCTGGATATATTCATGTACTTGATCTTTCAAATAATCAACTGCATGGGAAAATTCCCTCTTGTATGATTAAAATGGCTCAAACGCTTGTGGTGTTGAATCTGCGGGGAAACAGACTAAGCGGCGAAATCGATAATTCATTTACAGAAGCTTGCTCCTTGGAAACACTGGATTTGAATGGGAATCGTCTTCAAGGACTAGCTCCAAGATCACTAGAAAATTGCACTAAGTTAGGGGTCTTGGACCTAGGGAAAAATAACTTGCGAGATACCTTCCCCTGTTGGTTGACAAAGCTGCAGCGTCTACGAGTTCTGGTCCTACGATCAAACAAATTTCACGGATCGATAGCATGTCCAGAGAACAACTCTCTGTGGCCAATGCTTCAGATTGTTGACCTAGCGTCCAATAATTTTGACGGGGAGCTAAATAGACGATGCTTTCGGAAATGGCCAGCAATGACCGCCGAAAGAAATGAAACAGAAAGCTTCCTGCGGTTCCGAGTCCTAAAATACGAGCAAGCGTACTACCAAGATGTAGTGACAGTAACCATGAAAGGTTCAGAATTCCAGATGCAGAAGATCCTCACTCTCTTCACTAGCATCGACTTTTCAAGCAACAGTTTCTCTGGAGAAATACCAGAAACGTTAACAGATCTAAAAGCACTGCTAGCCCTCAACTTGTCGTATAATGCTTTATCGGGCAATATTCCATCAACCATTGGGAATCTAAGACAGCTTGAGTCATTGGACTTCTCAAACAACAAACTCAGTGGAGTGATACCTCAAGGGCTACAAGATTTGAATTTCATTGGAGCCCTGAATCTATCCTTCAACAAATTGAAGGGAGCTATCCCTCGGGGCAGACAGCTACAGACGTTTGATGAATCTTCTTATATTGGCAATGAAGGATTGTGTGGGATCCCATTGGGGAAAAATTGCACCAACCAAAACTCCGGTACAACATCTAGAGCTCAAAATTCTAGCAAGGATACCGGATATGATTTGCATTTCATCTTGGTGGGAATTGGATTTGGCACAGGGGCAGCAGTAATTGTTTCACCTCTGATGTTTTGGAGGAAAGGGAGGAAGTGGTATGACAAACTAGTTGACAAGTTTTTTGAAGACATTGTCTCACCATTCGGGATTGCTTACACAGGCATTGATCATGATGAAGGAAGAAGCGAGACTGAAGATGACATTGGGAATCAATTGTTTGTGATCAGAACCAAGGATGACGACGATGAGCACGATGATATTGATGGCTATGAGAAAGATGGAGGTAACGGCCGTTTCTGCGTGTTTTGCACCAAGCTTGATGTTGAATTGAAGAAAGTCGTACATAATCCTACATGCACATGTCATGGCATACACATCTTCTCTTCATCTTCTACATCATCGTCTTCAAGGTAGACACAAAAGAAAACTTTTGTTCTCCTCCTTTTATCCATCTTTCTAAACTTCTAGCATCAGTTTTGATTGCTTCTATTGTACAGCATATAGAGGCCTTGAAGACCCAAAAGGGGGCGAGGAATACTTGTAATTATCAAACCCAAATATTTTTTTCATCATGTTTATGAAATGGACAAGTTTAGTCGCTGCATCTAAACACAGCACACGCACCAGGAAAAGTACTTTCTGAAGTTCATTAAGATATTTCATCAGATAGATGGTGCGCGTCACAGCGGGCTGATCCATTCAAACTGCATTGTCATTAACTTATTATCCATACATTTTGGACCGTCCCAAGATAACTGCGTCCGGATAATATTACCGAGATGACTGAAAGTTTGGGCATACATCAACCAGATTTTAGCAAAATAACAAATTCTGCCCAAATAAACTACGAGTCTTTCCGATGAAACAACAAATACGTACAACAATATAAACAGCAATTGGCTGACGGAGATTACTTAGAACATCACCTTTAGAAGGAAACTATGGAGTTGGGAAGGATCAGTCGAAGTTCAGGTTGAATTTAAAACGGAACTTCATCAGGATGCCAAATCGAAGGCGAACGGGTCATAGACTAATTAGACCGATAGTATTCAAAACTCGATCAATTTTGGGCCAAAGGCCTTAAGATATAATTCCTTCCCCAAATGTCCTCAAAGCAATATCTATTTAGTAGTAGGGTTTGCAAAAAAAAAAAAAAAAAAGAGATATAAAAATTTAATTTAGTAACTAAAAAAAGTCGATCCGATATTTAGGATATTCAATATAATTTTATTCAAACTAATATCCAACGTTTAGAGTATTTGATTTTTAACTAAATTATCTGATCAAAAAAATATCTAATATTTTATTGATTATGTCGAAAATATTTTATAATATTATATTTTTGTATGTTAATTTTTTTAAAACTCATTTATTTTTGTAATTTAAATTTTTATAATGATATTTTAATACCTTTTTAAGGTAAAATAAGATACTTTATATGAATATAAATATAAATATTAATTAATATACACTCTTTACTTTTAAAAATATTATTGTAAAAGTTATTAAAATTAATAAAATTTTATTTTTATTGGACATTAGATATATTCAAATCCTGTTCATATCCGATTTGTATTTCTTTGGATATTTAGGATTCGAATATCCGGCCTAAAAATGCAGAACAAATATATAAATAAATTTCAAACGGATACAAATATTTGATTTTGTACACCACTATTGTTTAGGGATTCCATATAATTTTTTTTATAGCTTTTCCAAAGATTAAATTATTGAATTTGTCAAAAAAAAAACACATTATGATGATGTATTTTTTGGAATCAATTAGGTAAATATAATATACTATGGTATTTTTATACAATTTATATATTATATTATATTTTATCAGGAACATTATTTCATTACAAGAAAAAAAATATTATATTGGTGACCACAATTACTTTAAAGGTGTTACAATGATACGAAAAAAAAAATAATTTAAATTTGAGACATATTGTATCTAAGAGATGACCTTGGATGACTAGATTACGCCTACCGTAAAAAATATATTATTTCCGTAAACAAAAAAAGTAATATAGTTATTAAAGTGGTGTTAGTTTTGTTGCTAAAATCATTGAGCTTGATTTAGGGATTCGAAGTAGAATATCCCCTTAAACCACATTACAAATGCTTCAACAACAATCCATCTTATAGATGAGGGGTTGCGTAAATTAGGACCTACTTCGACTCCATTATAGGCTTGTTATCTTTAGATAGCACTCTACTTGTCTAACTCATCTCCATGTTCCATACGTGTGTTGAGAGATTAGCTTTGTCGGATGCCAATTTGAATGGAATGTAATTCTTCTTGTCATATCAAACTCATGCATTTGTGTCAATAATAATTATAATAATCAAACTCATGCATCGTAAAGACGTAAATAACTGCTCTAAAATGTTTGTCCATCAAGATTCAAGAGTGGATATAAACACATTTTAACTTTCAAGATAATGTTATAAAAGTAGGACAAGGTGAACCATAAAGAATAAACCCTTGTCTGAAGCTATATATATATATATATATATATATATATATAAAGAAGTTAGGTTAAAGATATGGAACATAAATAATTATATTAAAGAATTATTTTTTAAGTAGTTCCAAACAAGAATTATTTATTTTTATTAGAAAAAGGGAAGTTAAAAAAGTAAACCGGAATGAATAATGCTGATTTATTTTTTCTCTCTTTTGTCTAAGAATAGTATCCATATGTATATATGGGGGAAAAATGATGGATTACGTTTTACAGACTCCCATTCTATCCTAACATGGGACACCGTCTTGTCTCAGCGAGTCCGAAACCGAGTAATCGGAGTATCTCACCGGAGCTCTACACAATGGACAACTTGAATGAGTAACCAACCACCTATCCAAACACTCGCAATGAAAAGCATGGTAACATTCAGGCGACACCTTAACTTTCTCTCCATCCTGAAAACTACACAGGCATATAGCGCAATCAGCCCCCTTGCAACTCCTACCTGCAGACGATGACCCAAATGATACAATCGGCAGAATATTGATTACAACCGGATCAAGCCCAGGCCCAATTGCAATCTCTATCCCGACTCCGGCCCCCGTAGCTGGCGATGAAGCTGGCGTGACCCAATGGGCGAGAGCTTGATCCAAGCTGAGCTGCCAGCGATAAGTCCACATGTAAAGTGAGTAGATGAGACATATGATAAAGAAAATTACGACTGTGAAGATTGTGAACGTGAAGAGGAAACTCCGGCTGCGGAGAAATTGAAGGTTCTTGGCCAAGTAATCCATGTCGGGGTGGAATGCTGCTGCTCCTTCATCCGACGCTGCCATGAAAAAGGTGGTATGGTAGCTAGTAGATTGAATTACTTATGCTTATGGCGCTGCGACGGTGGAGAACGGTGGTTTTGCGGCCAGAGTTTGTGTTCTACGTACGTATAATATTTATACTAGTAAAGATGTTGGAAGTTTGGTAAAGGACGAAGGACGAGTTTGTATGCAACTATGTAAGTGGTTCTCAAAGTGAGACTATGGGACTCAAGTTTTTTCTATGTTGGGGATATGAAAGGGAGATATATCGTTTCCACTTTTTTATTACTGGAAATGCACGATGCTTACACAACTCTTTTATGAGGTTGCACTGGTGAAAACGTTTGCTGCTTTATACAAAAAATGTTTTTCTTTTTCTAACAGTCTCGCCTATACCTCTTGGCTCTTGCTATATATATATATATATATATATGTGTGTGTGTGTGTTTTTATCATTTTCTAAAAATCTCACGGCAGGAATGAGGACACATAATGATGATAAATATAATACCTTATATTTTTTAAAATTTAATTTTATTAAACTTAATTATTTTATTAGCATAATTTGATAAAAATATTTAACTATTTTAATTTTGATTCTTTTTATGGATTTGTTGATTATTTTGACTTCATATTAGATATTAATTAATCGTTGTTGGTGTGGATCGTTCTAGATAAATTCGTTTACGACCATAATTTTATTATATTCATATGATTTTGATTTTCATTTAAAAATATATATTTTCGTTCTTTGTTATATTTTAATCTTTAATATTTTAAATTGGTTTTAGATTATAACTTTGTCATGTAACTACGACTTTATTTTGGAGTTATATTTTGTTAATAAAAAAAATTATTTAAATTATAAATTTCCCTTTAAAATAGTAAAATTATTTTAATAATTTTATCCGTAAAAAAATATTTTTGATTTTAAATTTATCCTTTTTTTTCAAGATTATTAAGATCTTTGGAAAGTTTTAAATTAAAAATATTTTTGTAACTTATTTATGATTTTCTTTCCGAAATTAGATTTCTTCCATTTTACCTTTTTTAGTTTGCGAATGATCATTCAGTAAATTTTGTATATATGGGGTTTAATTAAGTTAAATTAGTTGTTTAATTATGTATATATATTGTATGATTGATTTAGAGTGGTTAATTGTAGTATATGTGGTTGATTTGTGAAAATAAAAATTTTGACTCGGTTATGTTCGGATTTTTTGGATTTGTCCGACTAAGCTATTTTTGATAAATCAATTATGCAATAGGCTGTAAAATGTATCTAATTTCATATTAGAATTGTTAATTTGAGAAATTTATGGGGAATTAATCGAAATTAGATTTTTAGGTCAAAATTTGTGCGTAACAAAATTGAATTGCAAAATCGAGTTGTTTCATTCAATTGATTTCATAATATGCTTTGAAATGTATGAAATCGATCGAAATTGGATTTTTAGGTCAAAATTCTTGTGGATCCAAATTCGAGCGTGTAATCAAATAATTTTATTCAATTGATTATATAATTTACATTAGAATACATCTAAAATTATTTCCAAACCATCATTTTAATTATTTTAATGAGAATCGACAAGATTAGCATCCTGGACTCAAAAACCCTAATTGTGTTAAATTGCATATTTCTTTTATTTTTTTGATCAATTGATTATATAATATGTTATAAAATATGTCTAATTAAATTTCTAAATATTCAATTCAAATAAAGTAAAAAAATTCAATTGAATCGCATTTTTGAGCCTAAAACCTTAAATTTCAAATAAAATTATGAAATTGATCATTTGTATATATATATATATTTCTAAAATTGAATTTATAGAAATATTTGAAATGACCCTAATTTCATTCTAACACCTTCAATTGGGATTAATTGATTTGAATTGTTTGATTTTGTGTCTGGTCTTTAAAACCCTAATTTTTAGGAAACGATTATCTTAAATTGGCTACTTGTAAGACTATTTGGTTGAAATTGATTATCTACATTTATCTAAAATTAGTTTAATTGTATTTTTAAGCTATCAATTTGAGGGAATCGAAGTTAATTAGTTGGTTTGTAGTTTGAGCATAAAACCCTAACTTTTGGAGATGGTTTTATAAAAATGTTTTGCTTATGCTTCTTGCACCTACAAGATTACTATTTTTGATTTAAAATTATTTGAATAGTATTTTTTTTGTTATTAGGTTGGATTGGTTATCTAAAATGGTTGATTTATCTCTTTGGTTGTTAAGACTAATTAGTAAGTCATTTTCGATAAAATTAACTTATACTCTATTGTCCATTCCCCGGCTTTCCATATCAATTTAAAATGTCCTAAGTTATATGTGTTAAACCTGATTTGGTTAATATTTAATTTTAAGTCTTAATAGAGCTACGCTCACTAATTTTAGGTTTTGGGCACATTTTACAAGAAAGGATGTCTGTGTCTTTCTTTGTTGATTAAATTATAATACTTGAATTGTTGATTGGTAAGGTAGTTTCTAACATAGTCTTATGATTTCTATCGGCGATCTAGAAAAGTATTATCGTAGATTGTCAAGCTCTCGATATCTCTTTCTCTTTTTCACTTTGCTTAGCTAACTTCGGATTTAGGTAAGTCATTACTTATCTTTGATTATGGCGGAATCTAGAATGTACGTCTTCTTGAAGTGGAAGGTGATGAGTATGCTTTTTGATTATTTAAGTATGTCAATCATATATTATGCTTTGTGTGGTAATTCTATGTATTTTTTAGTTTATAACTTTAATACGAATACATGTTAGTATCCTCTTGAATATTGTATGTCTTTAAGTATGTCAAGGGTTGAGCATGATTATGTGGTTAACATGTTCAGCTAATTATGAAATGTTTGGTGATTTTAGAATATGTTCTAATGTGTCTCAATTATAATTGGTTTGGAAAGTTGTATCATTGGTTGAGTATGTATTGAAATTGTATGATACCTTATGATGAATTTTTATGCTATGGAATTATTCGGCTTTAATGCCACTTGAAATTGATTGGATTTAATGCCACTTAAATTGGATCGGCTTTAATGCTACTAGAAATTGATAAACTTTAATTCCACTTGGATTATTTCATCTTTTATGCCATTTGAATTTGACCGGCTTTAATGCCCCTTAAAATTGATCAGCTTTAATGCCACTTGGAATGGTTATAATAATGAAAATTTATTGTATTGATGGAAGTGATTTAAGTGTTATTATATGGGCCTGATTTATGCTTGGTTAAATGTTTAAATAAAATATTAATCACCTAAAGTGAAAGATCTTGATCGGGACTTGTACCACTCGAGATAGCTATCTGAGTTAGGTTTGGTATTCACTTGGTACCATTTCGGTGTTTTTCTCTTTTGTGTTCCTGGGTTCCTTATGAGATCCGGAGAGGCCCTCTTCTACTCTATATCTATCTTGATATATTTTAACCCTATAGGGGGTATGCATATTTAAGTGATTAGGTATCCTATTTATTAATGGTATGGTTACATTTTTGGATAGTCTAGCTAGGGTCAGTATCGTTCAAGTACTAGATTAGCTGTTACGATTTTTTGAGTCTCTGTCCTTAAGATAATATAACTAAATGGTTGTGATCACAATAATGAAATATAATAATCAATTATTCTCCTTCATTCATGGAATTTATATTTCATTATCCTATGCATGTATCTTGGTTGTCTTCCTTACAATAGTGATACCATATGGCGCAAGTTCGTATCCAGTTATCATATGATCTATTATTTAAACCACATGTGGGCTTTATATGTAGAATTCTCTCTTCTAAGGTATATTTGTTACTCATCATGCGATTATGATTTTTATACGCTTGTACCCTATGTGTTGTCATGTATTTATAAGTATATATCCATGAACACATGTTTCATCGTATGTATCACATGTATAATTGAGCATGAGTTATTGATTTAGTGGAATGGTGTATGTATCACATGTATAATTGAATATGAGTATTGTAAGCTAAAGATTACCATATCTTATATGTATCATGTTTCCTCTCATGATTTAGGCAGTTGTGATTTACTCAGTATTAGACCCGTACTGATACTACCTTGGTTGAATGGGTCCTGTGACGATCCACTAATAATGGGGAGTAGTCCTCTTGTGCAGGCTTGAGATTGATTGTTATTGATGGGTTGAAGACTTGGGCTTTGAGAGAATAGGCAACTCGGAGTTTTATCCCTCGAGGATTTGTCTTTATTTATTTGTATTTAATTTTGAAAATTTTTAAGTGCTATATTAAAATTTTAATAGTGTTGTAATCAAATTTTAATTTTCCATTACTTTTCTAATCTTTTAAAAAAATCTAGGGTTGTTTCACAAGCTTTTTGTTGATTTGATCAACGATGATTTTATTCATTAAAATTGTTCACTTGCCATATGCCATTGGATATCTCATTGTGGGAGTTTATCCTTACGGTATAGATGTTATTGAATTTTAGTTGGACATGTTTTAGCCTTGCATCTAGCATGAGATAAATAATGGACATTTATCTTATGTTATGTGTGATTGTAAAATTCTCTATTTTTCATTTTAGCTTATGCATTATTTCTTTAAACGAAAATTTTCAGGAGTGAATTTTGGGGGTGTTACAATAAATATCTTCGTTAAAAAGGAATTGATTGTCGGTATTAAATTGTTGGTACAAGTGAGTCGGTAATAAGCTTATTATCGATGATTTAAGCATCATCGGTAATAAAGTGCAACACCGATGATACATTCATTGGAATAAAGCTTATTTTAGATTATAAAAATGATAGTTTACTAAAAAAATTAAATCATCCTTAATACGGATGATTAAAACTTTAAATTTTAAAAATAGTTTGAATTCAAAATACTTATTATTGATGATATGGTTCCCTTATTATCGACTACCTATTATTCATGAACGGTAATTCTAAATTTGAAAATATTTTATCTTAAACACATTATTACTTATGAGTTTTCGAGGACTAAAAATTTCAAAAAACCTTATTGCTGAGGATTTATCCTTCATAATTTTCTTTTGAAAATATTAAATAAAATCAAAAATAAAATTTTGGAGATATTTCCTAAACAACATTTGAAAGACGCATGTTGTTATAATTAAAAACATAATTTACAAGTTAAAAATGTCATTATTACATTTCACTTGTCAAAGCATAAAATCTAGAAATCATTTTCATCATCTTCGTTTTGATCTTCTTTTGATAGTGAAGGCAAAGGACCTTGTACCCATGCTGCCATACAACTCTCATTTATCTTAATTCTTCCTCCTAACACATAAAGGTTGTTTGTTGTTAGACTATAATCTTGCTCATTTGTTTTTGATTTTGCTTTACTTGATATTTTCGTTGTTGTTTTTGTGGTAGATTAGTATGCATTCAACTCGTGCGAGAAGCAAAATGACTTGAGCCCTCCCTATCAAGTCTTTGTCCCACACCTTTTTTATGATCCAGACGACAATCTAAGCTATCCTTGAGTATTAGTTCTTCATCAATTTTTGGAGGTGTAGGATCATCATCATCAGCACTACAATAAGCCATTTATGACAAGGTCTCCTCTTGTTTTCTTATCATTTTTCTCTGTACATATGCATAAAAGTTAGAAATATTATAAAGAATGTTAATATTGTTACAATTAATTACATATAACTAACTTACAAAATTCTACTCACCTTGGGGAGTGACCCATTTGTTATTTTTGAAATACATTTCTCTATATGTCTCAATTGCATGTAATTTTTCTTGTTTATAGATTTGCTTATATTTAAGAAAAAGTTAATGCATTATAATACATTACATAACCTAAAAATATCTTCTTATAGCGATATTATGACAATGACCATGTACCTTAACGAGAGGGAGTAATATGTCCTGTTAGCAACTTTTTTGTCCGCCAAAGCCTGCACCAACAAAATAGTAATTTGTTGATGTTCTTTATATGTAATTTTATTCAATTTTTACACTAAAATCTAATATTATCTTTACATCCTTTGAATTTCATAGATTGATACATCTTTGCCACACATCGGGCTTGAAAAAAGAAGGTATGTAGTTATTATCTTCTTACCAATTCTTTTTATGATCACATTTATAATCTTTGTATCGATTATCTATCATTCAATAAAGACCTAATTCGATCCTAGGCCATGAAGAATTTACCCTCAATGGAGATAAATCAAAATATTTCTACATATATACACAACCATAAGTTATAAGTTATATAATTGTGATTTGAGCACTTAATTAAAAAAGATAATAAATAAAATTTACCTTAACTTCAGGGAGGATCTTTGCCTTATCTTTAGGAGGGACATGTGAACACCTCTTATAATATGATTATATCTTTATCCCGATCTTATTTCTGATACATTTGATAAACCATTTACTGTATAGACCTATAATATTAAAAGTGTTTTCCTAAACATTGAAGTCCACCTCAAACTCTTTTCTTCCTCTTCTTTCAAACTCCTCCAATATCATCCTATCTCTATTTCTTTCTTTGGCTCTACTCCTAGGATCCGAAACATGCATACACAAATATTATCATTGAGATAATGAAATTATAAAAGTAATAGTGATAAAATAAATGTAAAATACCAAATTTTATACCTTCTAAGTTATGATACCCTAAGCGTAGTCTGTGAGGATGTGATGGATCGTGTCCATCGCCATCATCTCCTTGACCTCGAGTGACAACATCATCCATATAGAAAATATAGGAACAATCAAATATTTTGATATATAGAAACTATACATTATGATGATACACATACATGAAAAAAAGTGCATAACATGTCAAAATCATAGAAAATAAGACAAGATGATCTCTGACTATAAAATTATGAGTAGGTTTAGATTTAGTGCAAAAATTCAACTTCTTAAACAACTATCAATCAGACTTGTAAATTTTATTGCTATTAATAAATTCTCCTTCACTATCACCACCCAATAATTCTTGTTCCACGTTGTCATCTTCAACAATGAATTTTATCATGTCATCTTGATCACCACTTTGGATTGCAACACTACTAGCACCAAAACATACAATATTTACGTTATCAAGTTATTTGATATCAACATTGAGGTTAACAACACTCGAGTCAACATCATCTACCAAATATATGTTGTCAAGATTGTAATAATCTAAATCTCAAATGTTTTGATGATTTACTTCCTATACAAATTGTTAATTTGAGCTGTTGTACAAATCATCCACACACTAGATTTGGTTTGCCCGTGTTCTAAGAATATATTAGTCATCCTTGTACCACTCAGCCATAGTATACACACTTGTAATATGGTTTGTTTGTATAATTCTCTTCTTTCTTGTATTAGTATCAAAACACTTGCATCAAAATACTTGGAAAAGTAAGATAATTTTATGATCTCGGTTAATTATCCAAAGAATTTATCACCACCCTTGCCTAATACACATACGCTACTATTCTATGTTTTTCTCTTTAGATCTATATCAAGCATTGAGAATTTAATTTCATTAATTACACAACTTGAATAAGAAAGCACCATATCAAATGCTCTAAATGACAAAGAGAACAACTCATCGGTGCATTCAGGTGATCTTATTTTTTGCAACTCATACATCTATAATTTTTATGTGTTTTAAATAAGTAATGATATGATGAACCATAACAAAGAATTATTATAGGTATCAATTGTTATTACTAAAATAATTACCTTTGAATAGAATCAAGATGGAAATTATTTCCTTTGTGCTTCGCTCAAATTACCACCACCCCACATTGTTGATTATCATTCATATGTTCACTATAAAAACAATGCATTTTTACTACTTACTTATATATAATACTATGATAAATAAAGAGAATATTATAATACGCTTACTCCAAATATTTATGTATTTCTGGACAATTGTTCAAAACATACCACTGAGCGTCTTTCTTAACTTTACTTGTTATACTCACATGTATTTTCTTCCCAATAGTGCGAGCCTAAGATTGGAAGATTGATAGCTGATGCTTCTCCAAAACTGTATCTACATTTCTATCTAGCTTGTTGAACTTAGTCTCAACACCTTTCAGATACATAGAACAAACATTCAATGATTCATCAGCTACGAAATCTTTAGCAATATAACCTTCTAACCAAGCACTATTCCATATATACTCCTTCAAGTCTTTTAACTTCTTCTAAATTGGATACATCCATCTCCCATGAACCGGTCCATCGATTCTTTCTTCTTCAGGTAATTAGATTAGTAAGTGAACCATGACACTAAAAAAGTATAGAGGAAATATGTGTTCCATCTTGCACAGGATAAGATCGATATGCTCTTCTACTTTTTCCAAATCTGCCATATTAATTTTCCTTGTACATATATGAGTGAAAAAGTTACTCGGCTCGATAATGCTGTTGCTTATTTTCTTATTTAAAAAATAATGCATATCCTCTGGTAATAGATGTTACATTATGACATGATGGTTATGTGACTTCAACCCTCTCAAACTATTATCAAGAAAATTATTCCTCAAATTAACAACAAAACCATCATGAAACTTCACATCCTTCAAGAAGTTAAGGAATGTTACTTTATCATGTGATCAAAGTGTATATTTAGCAGTATGCTTCTGTAACACCCCAAAATTTTAGTACTTAAAAATTTCATTTTGAGGAAATGTTAATTATAAAAATACTGGCTGTTACCGCCACACTAAGTATAAGCCTGACATCCTCTACCATTCTTACACTAAGTGCTAAGGCTAAAACATTATTTTACTTAAGCAATATTTATAACTTTAGAAAAAAATAGAGATTACAAACTTAATTTGTCTTGATAAATACAAAAAGGTCAGGCAAAGTAGTTACAATATAACAAAAGGTGAAATAACAAGGGATATGAGAGTCCATGAAATATTTGGATCAAAAAATGCCGGAGCAAACACCAGATAGTCCTAACTCTCAACCCTCTACTAGAAGCCATCATGCTAAACCCTCAAAGTACTCCTGCAAGGTCATCACTACCCATTGAATAGGTAGGGGACCGAGAAATGGAACCAGTCAGTACTACAGTACTGAGAAGATCATTACACTAACACTAACATGTAAGGCCACGTGAGGCACATAAAGAATATAACATAAGTATATCAGGGAAGCATATAATCATAAAATGGATACAATTGATATAGTTAAGATAAATCCAAATACCAAGGTAAGACACTAAGGCAACTACCGATATAACCATCCATATAAATTCTAGATAATAAAATGGGGCGCAATGACAACTACTAAACCTATATCACAACATGAAGCGCACAACAACAGCTATCAGAAACATTAAATCCATAACAACCCATTGAAATCTTCACACAAAGATTATTTCCAATTTTAGTTACTCGAGGGGGATATAATAATAACCCAGAGATATAAAAGTACACCGGTCATACTGGCGCACAAGGCAACACGATACCCTCCAACCATCCAACTCAGAGGCATAATAGCACTCTGGTCATACTGGTGCACAAGGTAACACAATACCCTCCACACCTAGGTTACCTAATCCTTAAGTATCGATACCCCTATAGGGCCCGTAGGTCACCTATAGAGTAGACTAGGGCCTTACTGGGGCACAATCAAAACATAAGAAACCAGAAAAAATGAGGACTCCTACCTCATCTCTAGGGTAGCTACCCTTAGAGAGAAACCATTCCCAAACTTGAGGTCTTCCACTTTACATATTAGTATTTTATGGGGTGACCATAGATATCACACATTACACAGAAACTTCCTTTTTATACTTAGCCATTTCCCTTTATTTCTAATTATTTAAGATAAACCCTAAGGTCATATCTAGTTATTCGCAAAAGGTGAGTTAAGTTAAAAAAACCAAAATGCCCACAACTCCTAATTTTACCATTTTATCTAAATTCATATCAAGCAACATTATTATGAGCCATTTGCCATAAAAGTGCTATTAGATAATTATTCATAGTATTGTAACATGTGAATAACCTTTACGTCTTTGTGACTGACTACATTATCAACTTTTCATGCCTTTAGTAAATTACGTCTATAGCCTAAATCATACATTTCTAGGGTGACACATATTTCATGTATCACATATGTATAAATTTATAGCATATTATGTCATTCAATAGGATAATTAACACCATGGTGTAGGAAAGGAAATACCTCAACTCTAGAACATACAATTAACATTTATTGTGTACTAATCCTAATCATGTGTGCATGCTTTATAGTATATGATTCAATCCTAATTATTAAGCAAAGCTAATTGTAATACATTTATCATGGTAAATTACATTATAAGGTTGCAGGGTTTCAACTCTAACAAGTCCTAGGCATGAATATGTAATTTATTCAACAAAACACACATGCGTACATTATCAATCAATTTATACGTAAGAAAATGCTAAATATTTAGAACTATGCCATTTACATTTATGCCAAATCATAACACTTACAATTTTGTTCTAGAAATTCTGAAGTAAAATACATACATATATTTCTCTAAAAATGAGGCATAAATAATACCCTAAGCACAACCAAACTTTATGTGTTACCATATGATCTCAAGTCTTAGTAGAAGGGTATGTTTACCTCTTATCCAAGCAAAAAGGAATAATCAAGATTCACCCAATTAGTCTCCACTTAATTCTTCAACTCCTTATATTAACATAACCAACACACATATTAGCATATAACATAACACCAAAAATAATCTAAAATAAACTAAAATTAAATGGGAAAGAGATTAGAGAATAAATTGGAGTCAAATGGAAGCTTGAATTGTATGGGAGTGTAGAATAATGTATGGTGGAGCTATGGTTAAATTTTGGTGGTGTTTGGACAAGGTTTGGGGTGAAAATAGGGGTGCATGACCAAAAAAAGTTGTACTGGCAGATGGTGCAAACGTTGCATAGTTGTGCAGCACTAGTGCATAACAAGTCGAGAGAAAAGAAAACACATGGCCAGGCGGTGCAAAAGTTACACGACGGTGCAGAATCAAGCCCAGAGGAAAATTTTTGCACAGTCAGACTATGCATGGGTTGCAGACTGTGCAATAGGGGATTTAAGCATTGCACGATGTGCAATAGGCCATGTACTGGTCGTGCACTCTACAACACACGAGAGGAAGAAGAAGGGAAAAGAGGCGGCGGTCGGTGGCGATGGCCTGTGACAACATGGGGGAAGGTTGGGGTGACCTTGGTGGTCAATCCACCAGCCAAAGGGCGGTGAGTGGTGGCTGAGGTAGTGCACGGTGGAGGAATGGGTGGTGCCAAGCTAAAATAGGGAAGTAACAGGGAGAAAGAAGAAAAAAGAAGAAGGAAGAAGAAGAAAGAGAGGTCGGGTAGGTGATGGATGACCATGAAATGGAGGGGTGGAAGGGTATATATATACTATTATGGTGGCGTGCCAAGGAGGAGAAAAAATGGTAGGGGCGGTGGCGTGCAAACAGTAAATTTTGCAAAGAATGAGGGAGGGTGATGGTGTTGCATGAGGGTGACGAAAGCAACAGGCAAAGAAGCAGAGTGAAATGCCCCAAAAATTTATAATTTTCAAAATTATATTTAAATGAGGCCTTATTATGAAAATTAATTAAATAAATTATTTTTATTAAAATAAAAGGAAATTAATTAGGGCAAATTAAGAAGAAATTTATAAGTATTATAATTAGGAGAAGTTTTGGTATTTTAGCTAATTAAGGATTTTATTTTGGAAATTAATTAAATAAATTATTTTATTTAAAGTAAGAAGGATAAAATAGTTTCAAATTAATATTAATTTTATAAATAATTTAATTGGAGAACTTTAGGGTGTTTTGCTAATTAAAATGGAATTTATGGAAAATCTTTTAAAAACCCTAAATTAGCCTAAAAAGGGATTTAAATATTATTATTTTTAAATATCCCAAATATTCTAATTAATTTAATTAACCTAATCCACTATTTTTTCTTTTTTTCTTTTTCCTCTTTCCTTTTCTTTCTTCCTTTTTCTTTCTTTTTCTTTCTTCTCTTTTTCTTTTTCTTTTTCCGTTGGGCCTGCCCTCTCCCGCAGCCCAGCCCCTCCCTCCTTCCTTTCCTTCGGCATAGACCAGCCCTGGTGACCGTCTCCTTTCTTCCGCCCTTCTCCGCGCCGTGTTTTAGTTTTTTCCCCGTGGAACCCTGTGTCTTGTTTAGTTGTTTTTACCGTTGCCGCCCGGTTCACCCGCTTTCCCTTTTCTTTTCTTTCTTCCCCGAATCGCCCAGTCCCTCACCTCCTTCTTCTTCTTCTTCTTTTCTTCTCCCCCAGCCCCGTCGCCAAACTACACCTGCAACCGTCCGAAGCTCCCACCGTTGGCCACACTCCTTTTACTGGACTTTTCCTTCCTTTCTCTTCCCCTTTGTTTCGGCTACCTATTAACCCAAACCACTTCTCCCATTTCTCTCGCGATTCCCTCCCTTTTCTTGCGCATTCCCCTTACCCCGATTTGAATTTTGCCGGTTTTGTTGCCGTCGGCGAGCCCTAACACTACTTGCTTACCCCCTAGCTGACCCACAGAACCTTACACTCTCTTTTTTTCTCTATAAATATACCCATAATGAGCCTAGTATCGAGCTCTTGATCCCCAACCCAAAAAACTCCCCTTGTCGACGCCGCCCCTTTAGACGCCATCCCTACAGCCATTGGCCAACTCCGGCACCCATTCCGCCTACCAAACTCTTCCTTGCACTGCCCTCTAGCTAACCAAATGTCCCATAACCCTCGATTCTTCCTGCACAAGCCACCCCGGCTGTGCAAAGTAGCCTTCCCGATCAGCCCTTCCTTCCACCTCCGCCACCTTTTGCGCTTCCCTTAGCCACCTCTTCCCCTGCTGCTGCTGCTTCTTTCACCTTCCAATATATCCCGCAGACCACCCTCTACCTTCCCCTACCTTTATTTTTCTCTTCCTCCCTCTCCTCCTCTCTTTCTCTCCTTCTTCCCCATTCAGCCACCGCCGCCGCTGTGCACCGCCAACATTGGCTGCGCCGCCACCCTCATTCAACTTCTCTCCCCCTAGGTAGTCTTAAACACCTTAACTCCCACCTCCATTCTGCCTCTCCTTTTCCCAGCATCCAGCTTTTATCCTTTTCTTCTCTTTCTCCGGCCATCGCCGCCGCCGCCGTGCACCACCGCCGGTGCCGCCTATCCCCGCCAGTCTAAGATTGAACCCTAGAACCTCTCAACCCTTTTCCTTATTTTTGCAAGCCTTAATTTATTTTATTTCATTTATTTGAATATAAATATTATTATAATTATTATTAATATTTCCATTATTAATATGTATTATTATTATTAGTAGTATTAATGTTATTATTATTATTATTTCTGTTGAGGGCCAAAGCCCGATTATATTTTTATTTTGATTTTATTATTATTATTCTTATTATTGCTATTATATTTATTATTAATATTAATATGTTATTATTATTATTATTATTATTGCTATTTTGAAATTATTATTATTACAACTATTTTACCATTAGTGTTGCTATTATTATTATTGTTGTTGTTGTTGTTGTTGTTATTATTATTATTATTATTTTTAAGTGTTAGCATTATTATTACTAAATTTGGTTATTTATTTTACTAATATTATTATTAATATCATTTTGTAAAGGGGTCGAAGCCCTTATTTCACTTTGTTTTTGAATAATGTCCTTATTATTATTGTTGTTACTATTATTATTATTATTATTATTATTATTTATATTATCATTTATACTATTTTTAGTATCATTATTATTATTAGGGTAAAGTCTTCAACCCTATATTATTAATTTTTATAATATTAATATTATTTCTTATACCTTTAGCAAAGTTAGAAATTTGTTAATGTTATTTTTATCAATATGTTATTATTTTATCAAAACCCTAAGGAGGCATAAGAGTGGGCTCCAAGACCGGTGTCGTTTTAGGTAAGGGTGTTACTAAGGCCTTTTGTGTGTTTATATGCATTATGTGCTTTATATGCTATGTATTATATATTTATCATTATTAATTATTTTGTATATGGTATGATGTGGAGTTGAAGAATGTTCTTGTGTTGTTATATGGCATGTGTTTTATGTGTATGTGATGTTATATGTTGTGACCCTGTAAGACATGCATGTGAGGATGTTGAAGTGGTTTGTGTGGGAGAAAGGATGAAAAAGGATAATGAGGGAAATAAGTTGACCAAGGGATGTGAGTTGACCTAAGTATTTTAATGATCCACGAGTGGAAGATTAGGGTTTCGTGTGGGAGAATATAATTTATGGTTTTGTATGGGAGAATCTAATTTATGGTATTGTATGGGAGAATCTAAATTATGGTTTTATGTGGGAGAGTCTAATTTATGGTTTTGTATGGGAGAATCTAATTTATGGTTTTGTATGGGAGGATCTAATGTAGGGTTTGGTATAGATAAATCTTTGGTTTTATATGGTTGGAATTTAGGGTTTGGTATGGATGAACATTTGGGTTTTATATGGTTTGAATTTAGGGTTTGCTATGGATGAATCTTTGGGTTTTATATGGTTTGAATCTAGGGTTTGGTATGGATGAATCTTTGGTTTTATATGGTTTGAATTTAGGGTTTGGTAAGGATGAATCTTTGGTTTGGTGTGGATTGAATCTAGGGTTTAATATGGATGAATCTTTTGGTTTTATATGGTTTGAATCTAAGGTTTGGTATGGATGAACCTTTGGGTTTTATATGGTTTGAATTTAGGGTTTGGTATGGATGAACCTTTGGGTTTTATATGGTTTGAATCTAGGGTTTGGTATAAATGAATCTTTGGTTTTATATGGTTTAAATTTAGGGTTTGGTAAGGATAAATCTTTGGTTTGGTGTGGATTGAATCTAGGGTTTGGTATGGATGAATCTTTGGGTTTTATATGGTTTAAATCTAAGGTTTGGTATGGATGAATCTTTAGTTTTGTGTGGATTGAAATTTAGAGTTTTGTATGACATAATCTTGGGTTTTGCATGAAAGAATTTAGGGTTTCGTATGGAAATACTTAGGGTTCTGCATGAACAATTTGAAAGGTTGCATGAGACGTATAAGGTCTACATGGGAGTGAAATTTATGTATGGAAAGATAATTTGGGATGTGAGGAAGGTAATGTAAGTGTTGTTTGGGTGTTTGAACACTTTGGATGAAAAATAGTACGTGGAGCATTATATAGGTACGTAGGAGACTGAGCTAGGGTTTGGAGTGGCTAATTATGGGTTGTTGTGATTAACTAGGGTTTGGACTGGTAAACTATGGTTGGTTGTGGATAACTAGGGTTTGGGGTGATTAACTATGGGTTGTGGTGGTTAACTAAGGTTTGGATATAGCTAACTAGGATTCGGTGGTAGCACGTGTGTACTTGGTGAATAAAATATGATGATGAATATGGAATCTATGATTTGTTATGTGTGAAGTGTAAAGGGAGTAATTCATGCATGTCTAAGGTGAAAGCTTCTAAATAAGATACTTAAAACATTAATCATGTAAAGTGGAAGATATTGAGTCGGGCCCAAACCGATCCACCAACATAATAGTGGCTAGGTGCTACAGTATCCTGGAAACCGATCTACTGGCGTATAATAGTAGTAGGGTATGTTACCCTTGTGACCGATCCATCGGCTAAAATAGTGGGGGATCCTGAGCTCAATAAACCAAACCATATGTGTTGTTAAGATGTGGGAAGGCACTAATGACTTACAGTGGAACACCGTGCGAGAAAAGGGACCAGACCGATCCACCGGCATATAATAGTGGTAGGGCATGTACCCTAAGTGACTGATCCACCGGATAAAATAGTGGCCAGGAGCCAAAGTGCCATGGAGACCGATCCATTGGCAAAAATAGTGGAGTTTCTGTACTCATATGGACTTGATAAAGAGCATGGTGTGAAAATAATTCGATAAAGGATTAATTAAATAATTAATCTGGTATATAATTGGGCCTTTATGTATGTACCCGAATAATTGTTCGTCGTTATATTATCATGATGGTTTTTATGTTCTTTTATTCTTATGCATGGTTTATGTGATTTTATATGTTGTCCTTAGTGCTCGGTTACCTTACTCAATACGTAGCGTACTGATCACCCTTTTCATGGGTGCTGCTTATTCCCACAAGTAGTATGCCCTTCTGACATTGTGCAGGTGGGTGAGACATCCAGCAGGGCTGAGTGTTGAGCATATTTTGGCTCAAAGTTCGAGAGAGTGGTGGCCATATTTCAGTCTTTATGTGATTCTATTTCCTTCTATTATTTATTTTGTATCGGATATATCCTTTTTAAATTGTTACTCTGTATTGAACTTTTGAGATAAGTTGTTTAACCCTTGTATGATTATTTCTCTTTTTGGATATGAATTATAATTCTTTACGTGTACTCTAATTTTTAATGTACGATCTTTCTAGTTCTTTTATGAAATCTTGGTTTGATTTTTATGTTAATCTTTTTATCCTTAGCACTTGGTACTGGAACGGTCGGAGAGAACCGGTCTGGTACTAAGTGTGGTGGTAACATCCCCACAATTCACGGGTTTTAATTTAAATTCTTCCGCTTACAAAAAAAGTAGTGAATTTTGGGGTGTTACACAGAGAGTGATGGGAATGGCTGTCTTGGTGCACACGGAAGATGGTGTCATGGTGCATTAGGGCACGAGGGTGGCAGGGAAAATGGTGATCGGGAAGAGGAAGAGAATTTCCTCATGCCACAAAGTCGGTGCAGGAGAAAAAGGGAAAAGAAAAGAAAAGGAAAGGAAAAAAAGGAAGAGAGGAAGAAAAGAAAAGGATAAGAGAGAAGGTTTAGGGAATTAGGATTAGATTAGAAATTTTGGGATTAGCCAAATAATTTGGATTAGCAAAAGTTTTAGCAAGTTTTGATTTCGGTTTATCTGAAACAAGGTTTCGATTTCCAGTTAAAGTTTCAAAATTACAAAATTGGGTCAAAGCTAAAATAATATTTCTCATAAGATTAGAATCACATTAAGATATAATTTATATGGTATTAGGTTAACTAAAATTTGGGATATTACAGCTTCATTAGCTCATTCTCAATCATAATAAAGATAGAACTCATGTCTAATTTTCATATCTGCTAAGTCATGTCTCGCATTATCAGTGTCCCTTTAATCAACAATACCAAGTAATGCCTTGATCAAATTAAAAGAAACATTCTTCTCAATACGCATGACATCTAAATTATGTTTTAGTATAAGCGTAGACTAATATGACAACTCATAGAATATGCTTTTCTTTTTCCAATTTAATTCATCAACACCTCTCTTTCTATTGTCATAATATTTTCCAAATGGGTGATTTTTTATGTGACTCAACTACATCAAGATACCAACAAGCAACAACTTTTGAGGAGGACTTCTTTTCTCACCCTTACCATTAAATAATTTACTTTTCCTCATTAGATGATTGTTTGGAAGAAATCGTCTATGTTTAATATATCCTATATTACCTCTCAATCTAACGAATGGAGTATCTTTATTACAATTAGGGCACACAAGATATCCTTCCCAATCTATCCTGAGAGATATGATCGAGTATGAAAATTATTAATAGTCCATATCAATATCCATCCTTTGTTCTCAAAAACATCTTGTGTGTTAACTCCTGCCACCCCACAAATCTTTCAACTCATCAACCAACGACCTAAGAAACATATCAATATCCATCAAAGGCCCATGGCGATTGGGGATTAACAAAGTCGACATAAAAAAATGGGTCTATCATGCATCACCACAAGGGTAAGTTATAGGTAGTCATAATTATTGGCCACATGCTATAATTGCTACCCATGCTAAATGGATTAAACCCATTAGATGCTAACCCCAATTTTTTTTTTGAGAATCAATAGAAAAATCTAAATACTTCAAATCAAAATCTTTTCATACTTGCCCATCAGCTGGATGTTGTAGCGCTCCTGGATCTCTAGAACACCCAATCAAATGCTATCTCATATCTTTAGTAGTGTGTCTGCAAGCATATAACCTCTTTATTTTTGGTTTCAAAGGAAAGTACCACAACACTTCATGAGGTATTTTTCCCCTTTGTACCTTCATCAACTCATCAAGAGGTACCACATAGTGGACACCTAATTCTTTTAGCATTTTCCTTCCAAAAAAAGTGCACAATGAAACCTGCACACATGAATATATTTGTACCATAAACCTAACTTACTCATCTTCTTCTTAGCATCGTAATGTGATATGGGTGATTTATTTCACTCTAGGAGAGAATTTTTCAACAACTTTAATAGTGCATCAAAGTCGTTATTTTCTCCTCTTGTTTAATACCTTATGATGCGTCAACTTTACTAATAAGTTTAAAGAATAAAAATTCTTGTAACTAGGATATAATTCTGTCTCCATATCCTCAAATAATTCTTCATAATATTGATCTATATCTTTCCTCAAATCAACACCTAAAGTCCTGTTATAATATCTATTAATAAAATTTTCACCACCTAAGGGTTCACTATAAACCATGTCATCTGCACGAGCCTCATAGTACCACATAACAAATCATCCAAAATATGCACCATCTCATCTCCTCTATCCTCCTTAAGTAACATTGACTATGTTTCACCATGGTACAACAAATTCGCATAAGTTGGAATGAACCTAAAGCGTAGTATGTGACTTTAAATTATAGTAG
Source organism: Tamarix austromongolica (assembly GCA_039764185.1). NCBI lineage: Eukaryota > Viridiplantae > Streptophyta > Magnoliopsida > Caryophyllales > Tamaricaceae > Tamarix > Tamarix austromongolica. Next base: position 103,196,740 of record CM077816.1, on the reverse strand, counting down.
GAGGGTGCCAAATATAATTGTTATAGTTCTTACAAGGAAAACAAACACACCCATCCAAATTTAGACAAATTTTTTCCATTTTAATAAAAGCTTGAAGCCCATTCTAAAACTTATCAGACATACTATTCTATAATCTCCTCTAACTCTTATCGATGATCATCGTATCTATTAAATTGTATAACAAAAAGATAAAACATGGTTACATATCTAATAAGGAACCCTAATCCTAAAAATATTATTTAGTAGGCTAGTACAAACTTTAGGGGTATACACTTTTATGTTCTTGATCACCTATCAAAGTTCATGGTAACATCTTATGATCAACTCTCAATTACCCAATAAGTTCACAATTCTTGTAGAATCATTTGTTCTCTCATTTCTTTAGAAGAAGGTCCATCTACCTTGAATGAGTCTCTTGGATAATTAGGGTATACACTTGTCGACATCCTATGGAGAGATTTCCATTCATAATAAATCACTATCAACTCTCTAGCAGTTTGATCATAGTATCTCATAAAATGATCATCCTCAACAAATCTAGAGTGTGGAACATCAGTGACAAACAAATGTAGATATCTAGTCATCGCCCCTACCTATGGTTGTATAAGTGGCAAGGTAAATAAAAGATAATACGACCTACACTTTTATAGTCCCCAATACAAACTCTTCTCTACTATGTGATCTAGCACATCATGTACCCATCTCACATGATGTCTAATATCTCCATTTGGAGATATCCTAAAGTAAGACAAAGGGTATACATCAAGTATCATCCTACCACCTACAAAAATGACACAAAATCACCATTTTTTTTAAGTTAACATGGAATTTATTTCATTTCTTTTAATTCCATATGGATCATTAGACAATATCAAAGATTTGAGTTTTTTTTTATATCATTTCATTAATTACTATATTAGATTAAAGATTAATTTTTTTTACCTAAAATATTTAACTATTATATAGTAATCATTAATTACTAAAATAGGTTCACACATTCCTATTAATTATTTTCTATGGTCAATACCTTACACATAAATTCATTTCATATTCAATGACCAAAAATATATTAGTTGTATAATTTCACAATAATCTAACTATATAGAATTCATCAATATTCAAAAAGTAAAAATAATTTTGTTTATCTTTATTGATTACTTTATAATGTCATGAATGTTTCGATATTTTCATATTTTTTTTGAATAATTGGCACCATTAATTTTTATTATTATACAATAATAAATGAAAACAAAAATTCTAACTATTTACCTTATTTTTTAGTATTTACCTTTTCATACATCATAGATCAACATTATATATTTATATCATGCACCTCCAAATTAATATGCTAATTACATAACCTAACATGCTTACACACTAAGATATGAATTAAACACGTAGTCTAACAAATATTAATTAAATCTAACAAACTCACCAAAAAACTAAAAATTATATATCACCAAATTTAATATTTACTAGCATGATACCTTTTAAAACATACACATATATAAAGATACTACCAAACATATATATTAATAACAAAATTATCTAAAATATTTATTATACTCTAACATACTAATACTTTTTCTAATCTAACATGCATAGAAACAACTACATACAATAATCTAACTATACACATAATCTAACTATAATTATCTAATAGCTAAATTATATAAAATATAATTAATCAATTAAATAAACCCTAACTAAAATAATCTAATCATACAAAATCTAATTAAAATAATGTAACTAACTGATCATACCCTAACTACAATAATCTTATAATCCAATTATACAAAATCTAATTAAAATAATGTAATTAACCAATCGTACGCTAACTAAAATAATCTAATTCAAAAAATTATTTCAATGTGAATAATATGCAACAATTAATATAAACAAACAAATACATAATAATTATACCAAATTAATAATGGTGGTTTTCGGTTACGGCGCAACGGTGGTGCTCCAGATTACACCTACAAAATAATAATTAGATAATCTTATACCAAAAATACATAATAAATAGAGACTAGATTGAAATAAACCTTTAAAAAATGGATGACAAAGTTGAATGAGAAAAAGAAAAAATGGCAGATGTTTTGGCTGATGAAAGAGAGAGAAAATGAAAGTCGAAGAAGAAGAGGGAAAATAATGAGCTAGGGTTCACGGGTTGGATTATAACATACCCTTAATTATCGTTGGTATTAAACACAAACATCATTAGAATTAAGGGCAACTAAATCATATGACGTTTTTTCGGTTGAAAAATAAAAACAAAACCCTTACTACCAATGATATATCGTCGGTATTAAGCGATAATCGTCAGTATTAAGCATTTCAATTTTACTCTTTGTTCCTTGGCGAAAACTTTCCCTCCTATTTATTTCGACCAAATATCACACTTATTACTGACTATCTATCATGGGTATTAAGACAAATAATGTCAGTATTAAGATCTTCATTTCCATTGCCCTTCCCTTGGCGGTAATTTTCCCTCCATGGTATTTCGATGGAATATATTTCTTATTATCAATGATCTTATCATTGGTATTAAGTAATAACTTGTAGGTATATATTTCCCTCCATGGTGTTTCAAAGGAATATACTCTTTATTACCGATGATCTTATAGTTGATCTTCTTAAGTCTTTTCCTGCCATTTTTTCAGACAAAAAAAATATTCATCCTTTGATATAATATTGACGAATAATCATTAGCTTTATGGCTCAACACCGATAGTGAAGTATCATCAGTGTTAATACTTTTTTCTCATAATGTCTCTTAGTTATTTATTGAGTCCAATTATATATTAAGGGATTTTTTGGCATCGGGGTAATAGAGATGGAAAAAATTTGCTTTATTTTATATCTTTTATATTAAGTATTTAATAATAATAAAAAATATTTTCAATGAAACACCCATTTTAGATCAAATTAAGATCTAAAATGGGTATTGGTCCAAAAATATACATTTTTTAAAATTTTAATTATACTATATAAGATATGTAAAATATGGGATAGTTTTTCCACTCCCATTACCCCATACCAAACGAGCACTAAGTTTGTTACATAAATTTTTATCATTAATTAGGCTGAATGTTCTAGTTTTTCTTTACAAATTGTCTTGAATGATACAGCCATACAATTTTAAAAATATATATTAATAGGTATACATATACAACTTTTGAAAGGTTTGGACCATAGTATTTTAAACCGGACTTGACTAGTCTGCCAGTAAACCAGTTACCATACGGGTTGGATATTGAATAGGACCAGTTAAGTAAAAGGGACACCAGATAGTTTTAACTCTTAATCCAAACTATTAGTATTTAATGTATCTCACAAGCTAACCTGCAAAGACCATTGCCTATTGAATAGATAGAGGCTTACGAAAACGGAACCCTTTTGTGAGATAGTGCCAAATAACTCATTATACAAGACTAATATGGAAAGCTTGCATGGAACAAATATAAGTCATCACAACAATATATGATATAAAACATTAAAAAAATATATGAGATGATAAAAATACAATAATTAGATGAGATAAACAAACATCACCAAGCCACATACTAATCAAACCCATTATAAATATATACCAAGACTTACAAACCAAACATCTAAGGGATTCTCTATGAAATAATGATTAGAACCAATCTCAATATAATACCATTTCCTTCACCATATATCTTATATCTCAATGTCAAGCCAATAATATCTATACATCACAAGTAGGGCTCAAATGCACAATACTAATGGAAAATCATAATATCATAGGCGGGGCTTAAAGGCACAATACAGGACACAAGTAGGCACGAAGTGCCGAAGGCTACCATAGAACCATAGTAGGCACAAAGGTTACTACCAATCCATAGGTATGCACAATGGCTACAACCAATCTAATCCAATATTCATTTTTGATTCAATAATAATTATTTCCATTTTTATTTACTTGAAGGGAGATCATGTCAACCTGGGGAAAATAAGGTACTCCGGTCATCAGAGTATCCTACTGACTATCAATCCAAAGACACTAAGGTACCTAATCCATAAGTATACATACTCTCTATAAGTCCATATTTCTAAATAAAGTAAGATATAAAGCGTGGCCGAGGCACTAAGATGCACTACCAAAAATTCATATTTAACCATAGGCTAAACCACGTCTTGAGGGTAATGACCCCTAAAGAGAGGCAATTTTCAATTGAGATTTTTCACTTTAAATATTAGTATTTTTATTAAGGTAACCATGATACCACAAATCAATCACATAGATTCAATTTTTATACCCAACCATTTTTACACATATCTAATTACTCAATACAGTTGTAATCAAAGATAAAACCAAGTTGAACATTATAAATCTACTAAGGCCATCCTAAGTTCAATTATTCACATTTGGTCGCATTAGGCTGAAAATGAGCAAATGCTCCTGATGCCATAGTTTATACATTATCATGCATTCTGAATATTGATTCCATTTTATTTACCAATTTACCATGAAAATGTTAAAATATAATAATTAAAGTATTAGACATACCACTAAATTACCAGACACATCAAATTACCATGTTACCCTTGCATATGATATAACATGTAAAACCTTAACATGTGTATCTAATTCATCTAAAATCACAGATTCCTATGCTAAACAATAAATAATAATAATTAGGCATACTTAATGGAACAAATCACATGATACACTTAAAAAGACCAAATTACCCTTAAGACACGTACTGATAATAAACATACCAAAATACACCTAAGCAAACCCAAGCTATTATATTACACATACATATCATACATAACTTATTCCCGATATTAAAACCATTTTAATATGCTTTACATGAACTATACATCAAAATCCTATTGTTTTTATCATGCGATGCCTAACATTTTAGTATAGTATATTGATTACAATATAGTAAAAGTACTTGACATGGTTCATACATCACAACCCTAATGTGCTATTATGCGATGTTTGACATTTTAGTAAAATATAAAAATTACCTAATTTCTAGTAAAAGCACAAAATATAGGCAGCCTATTAAAACGATTATGCTCCACAACTCAACCTCTTTCATCTAAAAATAAAACCACATTAACCATATTAATATCTAACCTATAAAATCATATTTTTTTATTAAAATATTTATCAAATAAAAATACTAAAATACCCATAAAATTTAAAAGGAATAAAATTATCAACTCACACTATATGTGTAGTGTGAGCTCATGCACAAAGGAAGGGGTTGCAAGTGCCTTTAATGGGGAGGTGCACGATGGTGGTTGGAGTGGTGGTAAAAACTGTAACTATGATGGTTGGTGAGGGTAGCTTGTGAGATGGAGAACATGGAAAATAGATGGTGGTTGGGTAGAGTTGGGTTGGGCAGAGGAAATGGGTACGATTGAGGCACACATCATGTTAAGGAGGATGGTCGAGGGAGGTGTGTCAAGGGCTAGGAAGGTTTGTGGTGGAGACATCATCTCACACTACAAGGGTGATAGGTGAGGATGTGATATGGCTGAGAAAGAGGTACCGATGGAGGATGATGCTACTAGGTAGAGGGAAACAACAGAGGTTAACGTAGTATGGTGTAGCAATAGGGGAAGTTGACACAAGGAATAAGAGGGTTGTGGTGGTGGTTGGCAATGGTTTGGGCTAGGTGGAGGTTGGATGGGTGGTGTTGGACGATGTTGTAAGGAGAAGAGGAAGGTTGAGGTGGTGGTTGCTAATTCTAATGGCTATGAGGATAGTTGAGGAGAGGTGAGGCACAGACACATGCGTGGGTTATGTTATAAGAGCACAAGTGTGTAAGGTAAAACTGGGTAGCAACTAAGGCGGGCCATAAGGGAACGTGTTATGTGAGGCTCGCACTGTTGTGCATGTGTTGGTGCACACTCGTGTGCCTCAACCAAAACAAATAAGGCATCTCAAGGAGAGGGTAAAAGGCATGGTTTGGTGCAGTGATGGTTAGGTAATGACGAGGGAAGGTAAATGGGGATGAGGAGGCGATGGCTAGGCAAGAAGGTAGTAGTTTGACAATGATGATGGTGTATGGTGAATGTTGGCAGTGCTATGCATTATAGAGCACAACTAGGTTAAGAAAATAGTTCAAGGAAGATGGAGAAGTAATAATAATAAGAAGAAGAGATGGGGATCGGGGTTTTGGATGGGAAATATGAACAAAATAATGGATGAGGATGGGTATTATGTAGTCAATTAGGGGTTTGGTTTGAATATAGGGTTACGGTGAGGTCAGGTTGTTCGTGAGAAGTGGAAGAAGACTGAGGGCATGCTTGGTGGAAGGAAAAAGGACACAACAAAGGGAGTTTGCATGGTAGAGAGATAGTTGGCAGTCGGGTTATGTGAAATTGGGTGGTGGTAGGGATATGATAGTATTATATTATTTTAGGTTTAGTTTAGTTAGGTTAGGGTACCCGATTAAGAAAATAAATCAGGAAAAAATCCACAGGTCTATGATAGGTTTAATAAAAATAAAAGTGGTAAAAAAATGATTAGGAAAATTTACAACACCCCCAAAATTCACTCCTAAAAAATTGCACTTAATGGAATAATGCGGAAGCTAAAACGGAAAATAGGGAATGTTACCACCACATTTAATACAAAATAAATGTCCACCATTTATCTCATGCTAGATGCAAGGCTAAAACCTATCCAAATAAACTTCAAACAACATTTATACCATGAAGATAAACTTCCACAAGGAGATATCCAATGGTAGATGGCAAGCGAACGATTTCATTGAACAAAATCAACGCTAATCAAATTAGCTAGAAAACCTGTGAAATAACCCTAGATTTTAAAAGATGAGAAAAGTAATGGAAAATTAAAATTCAATTACAACACCCTTAAAATTTTAATACAATGCTTGAAAATTTTCCAAGTAAATACATATATATAAAGACAAATCCATGAGGGATAAAACTCCGAGTTGCCTACTATTTCAAAGCTCAGTCTTCAACCCATCAAAAATATTCGATCTTAAGCCTACACAAGAGGTCTGCTCCTCACCATCAGTGGATCGTCGTAGGACCCATTCAACCAAGGTAGTATCAGTACAGATCCAATACTGAGTAAATTACGACTACCTAACTTAAGGGAGGAAACATGATACACATAATACATGGAAATCTTTAGCTTACAATACTCATAACCAATTATACATGTGATACATAGATCATTTCACTCATACAATAACTCATGTGGTTTCAAGAATTATATAATAGATTATTCATTGCTTGCCCAATAAGTATTAAAAAAAATTCATACATAAAAAGACAAGGGTGAGACACATATGCAATAGCTAAAGTAAAGCATGTTCATATGAAATATTTTAGTCATAATTATCAATATTACATGTGGGTACATGTGGTAGTAGCAGAGAACATATGAGACATACGTTGACATACGATAAAATGCATGGTCATGATTCGTGCATATAAATACATGACTAGACATAGAAACACCTATGGTACGAGCATATAACTAATCATGAACACATTCTACACATAAGTCCCACATGCGGTTTAAATAATAGATCATGTAATAACTAAGGATAGGTGTCACATGGTAGCACGATTGTATAAAAGAAAAATGAGAGTCATGCTTAGGATAATGAAATATAAAGTCCATGAATGAATGAGGATAATCGATTACAATATTTCATTATTGTGATCACAATCATTTGATAATCTTATCTTAAGGATGGAGACTCAAAGAAATTGTAACAACTAATCTAGTACTCAAACAGTACCAGCCCTAGTTGGCCTACCCAGAAATGTAATCTGACCACCAATAAATAGGACACTTAATCACTTAAGTATGTATACCCCCTATAGGGTCGAAATATATCGACACACCTATAGATTAGAAGAGGGCCTCTCTAGACCTTGTAAGGCACTCAGGATCACAAAAGAGAAAATCATCAAAATAGTACCAAGTGAATACCAAATCTAACTCGTATAGCTACCCCGAGCGGTACAAGTCTCGTATCAAGATCTTTCAATTTAAGTGATTAATGTATTCTTTAAAGATTTAACCATGCATAAATCAGTCCCACATAACAAAAATTAAATCACTTCCATCAACACAATGAATATTCATTATTATACCCAAGTGGCATTAAAACCGATCCAATCCAAGTGGCATTAAAGCCGATTGATTTCAGGTGAAATTCAAGTTGGCCGATTTCAAATGGCATTAAAATTGAATAATTCCATAGTATAAAAACCAACCATAAGGTATCATACATTTTCAATCCATAGTCAACCAATGATACGGTTTTCTAAACTGATTATAATTTAGACACATTACAACATACTATAAAATCCCTAAACATTTCATAATTAGATAAGCATGTTAACCACATAATCATGCTCAACCCTTCATATAATCAAACACATACCATATTCAAGAGACATATTAACATGTGTTTGCATTGAGGTTATAAACTCATAGATACATATAATTTCCACACAAAAATATAGTATGTGCTTGACATACTTAAATAATCATAAGGCATACGCATCACCTTCCACTTCAAGAAGACATATATCCCAGAATTGCCATAAGCAAAGATAAGTAATGAATTACCTAAATTCAAAACTAGCTAACCAAATCTAGAAAGAGAGAGAGAGATATCGACAAGTTGACAATTCATGATAATGCTTTCTTAGATCGCTGATAGAAATCGTATAACTAGGTTAGAAATTACCTTACCGATCAACAATTCAAGTATTATAATTCAACCAACAAAGAGAGACACATATGACCTTTCTTGGAAAACATGTCCAAAACCTATGACTCGCGAGCGTAGCTCTATTAAGTTTTAAAATTAAACATTAACCAAATCGAGTTAAACACATATCACTTAGGGCATTTCAAATTGATTTGGAAAATCGGGAAAAGGACAATAGAGTATAAGTTAATTTTATAAAAAAATGACTTACTTATTAGGTTTTATGGCCAAAGAGACAAATCAACCATTTTTAGAGAATCAATCCAACTCAATAAGATAAAAAAATAATTTAAATAATTTTAAATCAGAGCTGGTAACTAATTAGGTAAAAGTAGCATAACCAGATCAATTTTATAAAACCATCTCTGAAAATTAGGATTTTTAGGTCCAAGACACAAACTCAGACAATCCAAATCAATTAAGCCCAATTGAATGTGGTAGAATGCACTTAAGGTCATTTTAACTATTACTATAAAATCAATTTCATAAAAAACACCATATAAATGACCAATATCATAATTTCATTTGAAATATAGGGTCATAGGATAAAAAATGTAATTCGATTGAATTTTATTAATTTACTTAAATTGAATGTTTAGAAATTCAATTAGACATATTTTATAACATATTATATAGTCAATTGATCAAAAATAAAAAAATAAATACCCAATTTAATACAATTCGGATTTTTGAGTCCAAGATGCTAATCCGATCAATTCTCATTAAAGTATTTAAATTGATAGTTCAGGATTTCAATTAAATGTATTCTAATGTAAATTATATAATCAATTGAATAAAATAACTCAATTATACAATTCAATTTAGATTTGTAAGAGTTTGACTTAAAAATTCAATTCCCATCGATTTCACACAAATTTTTCAAATTGACACTTCCAACATGAAATTAAATACATTTCAAAGCATATTGTGAAATCAATGGAATGAAACAACTTGATTATGCAATTCAATTTCATCACACACGGATTTTGACCTCAAAATCCAATTCCAATTAATTCCACATAAATTTCTCAAATTGACAATTCCAATATGAAGCTAGATATATTTTACAACATATTGTATAATCAATTCATTAAAAAATAGCTTAATCGGACGAATCTAAAAAATGGGGACATAATTGGGTCAAAATTCTAATTTTCACAAATCAACCGCATACACAATTATTAACCACTTTAAATCATTGATACAATATATATACATAAGTAAACAACTAATTTAACTTATTTAAACCCAATCTTATCAAAATTTACTGAATTTAGAAGTTAGGGTCTTGATAATTTATACCAAATGAAACAATGCAAATCGAAGATGGTGAAGTTTGAGGAAGCTCCGTCGAAGGTCAAGGGATGTTCGTTAGTGGTCAAGTGATGCTAGAGGTGACCGGATGGTAGCATGCCACTGCTATCTTCATGTGCTATTGCTCCTACTCGTTGGTAGAGGATGGTGGTGTCGAGAGGAGGGACAAGGGGCGATAGTGGTGTGGTGGTGGTTCGGTGCAATGCGACAAGTGGCTAGAGTGGTGTTGTGGAGAAGTGAAGCAGGGAAGAGGATATGGGAGCGGAGAAAGTTAGGTTGCACGTAGGAAGGAGAGAAAGGGAAGAGAGAGAAAAGAAAAAAGAATAGAGAGAGAGAGAGAGAGAGAGAGAGAGAGAGAGAAGAAGAAGAAGAAGAAGAAGAAGAAGAAGAAGAAGAAGAAGAAGAAGAAGAAGAAAAATAATGGGGGAGGGACCGATGGGTGATTTTTTATTCATTTATTTACAAATACACACACACATATATATAAGATGGTATAAAATGTGCAAAAAATATTTACAGGTAAAATTTATTTGAAACTCATTTAACGAAAACCTTTTTGTAAGGATCCAAAGGTATAAAAGCTATTCAAAGACTTTCAAAAATGCTTTCAGAAGAAAATACTAACGAACTTAAAGATATATATTATTTACGAAAATACATAATAAAACCTCAAAAAATATTTAAAACCATATAAGAAAATATTTAATAAAATTCTAAGAGACCAAGATTGATTTAAATAATTTCTGAAAATGGTCATCCATAAACCAAAAAGGGTAAAATAGAAAAAATTAATTTTAAAAAGAAAATCACAAATAAGTTACAAAAATATTTTTAATTTAAAACTTTTCAAAGATATAATCGACCTTAGAAAAACAAATAAATTCAAGGTCAAAAATATTTTCTATGGATAAAATCATTAAAATAATTTTACTATTTGAATGAGATTTTTATAAATTAAATAATTTATTTTATTAAAGAAATATAACTCTAAAACAAAGTCATAATCATACGATAAAGTTATAATCAAAAACTAATCTAAAATATTAAAAGTTAAAAGACAAGAAAGAATGAAAATATATATTTTAAAATGAAAATGAAAATCATATGAATATATTAAAATTATGGTTGTGAACAAACTTATCTAGAATAATCCGTAATGACAATGATTAATCGAATTCTAATATGAAGTCAAAATAGTCGATAAATCTATAAAAAGAATCAAAATTAAAATAATTAAATATTTTCATCAAATTATGCTAATAAAATAATTAAGCTTAATAACATTGAATTTTAAAAATACAGGCTATTACAAAATTATTTAAGAATATATTTGCGTTATGGGTCAAATTTTAGTTATAAAATAATTAGTACAAGGTTTAAATGTTAGGTTTCACATATAGGCGAAGCACTCGAAAATAAAGTTACAAAATTTTGAGATGTTACAAAAAACCACTTAAAAGGAATTATGAGGATCCAGAATCAAGACCAAGATAGAAGCCACAAACAACTCAAATGCTAAACCAACAAAATCTTAACAAAGGCATAACCCAAACCAACAAAATCGGACTCTTAGAAGCTAATTAAGATAAAATAATGATCAATTGTGTAAATCCATTTTAATGAAAAATCCTAAAAATACTTCATAGTCCAAATAATCACATTTATGGCCAGAAAAGACTAAACAGATAGTGGGAAAGAACTTAGAATGTCAAAATAATTCAAATAGGAACTTTTCTAAAAAATACTATTCATACAAAACATTATTCATAGGTAACTAAAAATATTATTTTATATTAAGAAATTTAAATCCAAACATTAAAAATATTTTATTACCGAGATTTAATATTCACCAAAAAACCATTAAATTACTATTAACAATTATTTACTAATCATGAAGGTCAAGGGTGAATAGTTAAAGGTTATAGTCAACCTTTGATCCTAAACCATGTTAAAATTCTTTTAGGGGTATTTTAGTTATTGTAATATTTTTATAGACCAAAGCATAATTAGCATAATATTAAATCTTACTTATAGTAATTAGGATGCCATTAACTCAAGAACACATTGAATGTTCTCAAGAACATGAAGAGCACCACAATAATATCTAAACCTTTAAAACTTTCAACCATAAACTAGAGCATCAAAAAATATTCAAATCAAGCAAATTATATATCCAAATTCATCTAAAAATTACAAGGATTATCATGGTATCCTTAGATTTAATAATAAAAACCACATCATCCAATATAACGCACAAACTAAAACCCCCAAACCATAAAAACCTAAAGCATGATAATCTTTAAACGCATATAAAACATATCAATCAAACCTAAATCATAACATGTTATATATCAAAATCATCCTAAAACATCAAGCATCATCATGGTCTTCTTAGATTTAACTAAAATCCTATGAATCACAATTTATAGCCAAAAGGTTGAACCACCACAAAAATACCTAAATCATGTCAACTTGAAGCGAAAGTATATAACATATATCAAATATATTTACTTAGGGTTTCAGAGGTTTATCTTTAATCTCTAAGATTTAATGCTAAGAAAATTACAAAGATATAACCTATAAAACCAAATAAGAAATTATAGAGAACAATTCTCATAAACCAATACAAAGGAGAAAGGGTGAAATAACTTATGCTGAAATGGTGGTTAGGATTTGAGCTTCAACAAAGGAGGAGATGGGCCATGAAGACCACAAAATTTGAGAGGAAAAATAAGGGGAAATGAGTTTTGTTGGTAGGGAGAGGACAGAGAAGAAAAATGACTCAAAGTTTCTTAGTAAAAAACTTGGCTACCTTAGGTGCTAAGTTTAGGATATAAGGGTAAAAAACAAACTTGGCTACCACAAACTCAAGGTGGTGCCACATGGAAGGGAATAAAATGAGATTTTCTCCTTGATCCACCAAACACAAAAAAATGAGTGGAGGAAAAAGAAAGAAAGAAAAAATAAACCAATCTTAATATACTTTTATAAAAATATCTAACATAGAGGACAAAAATGGCCAAAAAGTTACCAAGAGTCAAAGAGTAGAGTACACGGGGGAAAGACTCCTCCGACCCTCACTCCTTCCGTGAGGCCTTAGAATAATCCTCTTTTGCAGGGTAGGATATACCTTACTTGAAATCCCTCTTTGTCCAGCCAGCTCATAAAAAAATGTTAGACCAACACAACCGAATTGGTTGAGGAAAAGGAAACCCCAACGACCAAGTACTCCCGCCCGCGGAGACCGAACAACCGTTGCCGAGGACACGTCTGAAGAGGAGGCGAGCGCTCTCTAAGTTGACCACCCTACCCGTTGTCAAGATAGTAAGAACTGCAGGTGTCAAATAGTGCTTCAAACCAGTCTTAAAACCTTTCCTCAAAAGTAAGAGGTGGCACTTCTACCTCTACCAAGGACCACAAAAATAATTGGGTCCAAATGAGATGTTATAATAAGTTCTTATCAATAATGAAAGACTCATGTGCATTCTTATAAAGTTTGAATAAGAATTGAGGAAGATAAATGCAATTCAGTGACGTAAAAATGTGTCTAATAATATCTAAAATACTCCAAAAATGATATGAATAATAATAGAATATTTTAGATCATATTTAACTCAAGAATAATAAAATAAGATCATCCCTCAAATTGTTTTAAATTTAAATAACTAGAAAGGCTTAATAGGTTCCAAACACATAATTTAGACCCACAAAAATGTTAAATAGTATTTTTTGCCAATAACTTAGTTTGATATTTTGAACAAGCATATGAGACTCAAAAAAATGTGAAAAAAGTAGTTTAGAGGTCAAAATTGGCTCGGAAGTCTCATGGAACAGAAATCCATGATAAATGACCAGGAGTCCTAAACAAAATATTCTAAAAATACAACTAGTGTTTCAAAAATCTACAAATATGTGATACATAACATAACTAAGGGCTTTTAAACTCAAGAAATACCAATCCTAAAAAAATTAAGGTATCCAAAATATTGGGGGGTATTACAATAATTATGTAAGCAAGTCAAATGATTTTGGGCGAATGAAGTGAGCAAAAGGAACAAGAACATACGAAGGACACCAATCGATACCTTCCCATGCTAATATTGTTGGTATGAAGAGAGGAAAGGGGAGAGAACAAAGAGTAGGTGAAGATAATATCTGAAAAGTGACTTTCGGAGGGTTTTAGCTAAATAAGTTGAACTAATGCTCTAAAAATTATGAAAATATTTACTCAACCCTTAAACATGTTCATTGATATAAAAATATGATTGTTATAAAATTTCATGATCATAGGATCAAATTTCATGTTAAATCAAATCAAAAACTAAAAATGCTAGTGAGACCATGTTGGGTTCTAAGCGAATTAAAGTGATGTGTGAGCTTTTTGGGCTCACCTCGTTAATGGCTCTATTTGTTTATTGAGCTAAATAAGTCACTCGTAAACAATAACTTTTGGCTCGTTTTAAAAAAGGGGCTTAATTTTAAGGACGAAAAATTCGAGCTCAAGCTTGTTTATAATATAAATGCTTGTGAGCTTGAATAATTTACTACAAAAGCTCGCAAGTTATCTCAGCTTGATTCATTTATAATTTGGCTTATTTTTAAATGGGCTAAACTTAAGCCTTATTTGTAGATTCTTTTATTAAACAAGCTGATTATGAGTCTATTCCGACTTGCTCAGCTCATTTATGGCCTTAATGGTGACCACCCTTTTTTGTTTTGCTATGTTTATAAAAATTGTTTGCAAAGAACCAACCGAATTGCAACCATATCACTCGCTTGGTAACCCAAGGGAAACACTTGAATTCTATTTTCCAACTCTTTTTCAAAACTTTAGAATCTAAATTATCTTATACATACATATTTAAATATAAAATTAACATATTTTAAAGAATTTTGAAATGGGATATTAGACTATCATGATCGATGGTTAGTTGGATGTGTATGTTGGTGTTGTCTTGCCATTTGTGTGTGCGCGCTAGATTGTTGTCCTTTTTGCTGGTATACAATCTTATTTCCTTTTTGAGGCAACTCCTTGTTTTATATTGCCTTTGCTATCACTCAATATTAAAATTTGCAATATGCACATATAGTTGTATCATCATCATCATCATCATCATCATCATCATCATCATCATTATTGCAATTATTTTTATATGTGTTAGCACTGATGTTACTATTTTAAGATCTACTCTTAACTTTAGAAATAAAATTCCTCTTCTTTTTTGGTTTTTTGAGTAGGTTGATAACATCCCGTCATTAAATCAAGTTAGTTGATGTATAGTTGCGTGCATACGACATGTCCCCAAACCCTATCAGCAACGGGAAATATACGGGGTTGCTGTATGCATCACAAGACCCCGAAGACGGCTAAATGATTTGATCACTACTAAAAACTATATTACTTGGACATTTGTGAGAAGTTGATTATCTTAATTAGCGCTCCGGTATGTAAATTTTATTACTTATATTGAGCAACTGAATACATTATTTTTCTTGAAATGACAGTCTAGAATTCATTGATAAATGCTATTTATGAGAAAGCTAAATTTCCACATGAATGTTTCTCACAGGCCAAACAAAATTACTCATCATTTTGTTACAATGATTTCATAATCATGTCAATTACGCCGATCTAAAGTTTGTCGTAACTTAGGTTCAAAATTTAAACCATTCATTATTAGTATTTAGACTACCAACAATAACAGAGGGGGAGGGGGAGAAGAAGAAGAAAAAAACAGTACAGAAAAGAACACATTTGCTTGTTACATAAACTAGCTAACATGCATAAGCGCTTATAATAATACAATAACAGTACTCCATATATATATATAGAGAGAGAGAGAGAGAGAGAGAGAGAGAGACCAGTCGCATTATACAATTAGCTAGATCGATCCTACAAACACAAGACTTTTACATTAAAAAGATACTAGTAACTAACTTAATTATGCTAGCTATAGTAGTTAACAGACATCCCATCCGAGTACATGTTGTCATCACAACCGAAGAACGAAGCCTGAGCTATCTCTGACGGCAGAGACGGCATCATCATAGCATCACCATGATCATCTGCAGACAGGAAGAGACTCCCTTGTTGGTACATACCATAACAGTCACCACCGCTATCACCGCCACAACCATTTTGATCACCACCACCACCAAGAGCTGCAGCATACGGCGGCCAATCATGACTGCTAAAAGAATTCTGATGATCATGATCATGGGTATGAGGGAAATGATGGTCAGTGGTATTATTATTGATGATGGTCTGATGGATCCAAATCTGGGTTTTCAAGTACTTAACATATTGAATGGCTTGCTCTAACATGGACACAGTATCCAACTTCGCACCACCGGGCACTAAACTTTGTAATATCTTAAACCTATTACTTATTCTATGCCTCCTTTCTCTTGCTGCTATACTTTGTGGATCTGTCGACAGCTTTACCCCTGCTGATCCACCCTCTCCTCCTACTTTGCCTTTCTTATTATTAACGCTACCGCTGCTGCTGCTATGCCCATTGTCATTGCCACGTATGCCCTTTTTCTTCTTCTCACTGTAATTACCAGCATGAAGGTTTGCCACAGCCGCCGGTAAAACAGGAGCTGAATAAGAAGAAGAATAGGGTCTAATAGGACAGTCATGGGAGTCGATCAGAACATTTGGATGGTCGAAGCTAGGCGGAGGGGTAGCAGTAGTATTAGGGTGGTTGTAGTAGCAGTAGTAGGAGGAGGAGGAGGAGAAGTTATACTCCTGCTCCATGTAGGTAGGAGGAGTTAAGCAATTAATACTGGCTAGCTAGTATTCTAAATTGGTGGCGGATGAGACGGAATTTGCAGTTTATGGTAAACAGAACAAAATACGATGGTAGTTTCGAGCCGATCGATGAAGAGTAGAAGGGCAGGGCTATTAAATGATCCACACATGCAAGTGAGCATTTATAGCCAGCTTGTTAGCTAGAGGGTAAAGATCGAAACCATCTGCAGTACACTATATATTTTGAGTGACCGAGTAAGCAATGTGTGTGTCGTTGTTTGGGTTGGCCAATCTTTGCACAAGGATTCTAATGTCTCTTATTTTCGTATATAAAATTGAGGTCTAGGGTTGTAGGGGCTCGTAGATGCACGCACTACTGGTCAGCTAGCTACCCCAAAAACTAGATGATCATTTATCCCCTTTTTTTGTTTCCTTTTATTTTAATTTTTCTTCCCCTTTCTTCCTCTCGACTTTATTTATTGTATTCAGGATAAGTTTCGTCTGGGTCGATTGACATTTACCATAATATCTTTTTAAGTTACCTTATCTTTTCATAGTTTTACTTAATTATCTCTGTACTTTAATTTAATTTTATTTACATATCTTAATAAAATTAAAATGTAATTTATTTTTACCATTTGAATAGTCAGATAAAATTAAATTTAAATAAACAAGGTAGATATATGATTAAAATTATTAAAAATACAAGATATCCAAAAAAAATTAAATTAAATGTGAAGGTATCAAAATAATATTTATATATTTACATTTATAATTATATTATCTATCACAGAGTCGGCTTACAAGTTACAATAGTGATTTGCAGGATTTGATTTGGGGATGGAGTACGGAAGATCACAAGCTTGAGCACCGCCTCTCCCTTGTGCATTACGTACATCGTACACGTGTATGTGTATTCCAAAACCATTGAGGCGCAGCTATGATTGAAGTTCGAAGGAAAGTTGTATTTCTTTATCATTGCGATTACGAAGAAAATTGACCAAACGGGATTTTACCAAATTATGGTAAAACAATGATGATCTTGTATGTGCCGAAAAGCTTTCACAAGTCAACCCCGGCAAATGGCGGAATTGTCTTCGGACTTAATTTGATCGCAAATACTTTCAGCCGAATATATGGGTCCGCAGTAAATAAGATGTATTAAATTAAAATAATTAAAATCTAATTTTTATACCAACTTAACTTATACGATAGAATGTAATTTATGTCATTCACGTATAAGTTGAATATTAGATAAAAATTCAACACGCCAATCCTCCCAAACTTCGGCCGCTCATTTGAAGGATTTTTCATGGAATCCATGACTCGTTAGTTGGCAATAATGTGCTCGTGTGTAAATTCTATAGAGGTGAACTCATGTTATTGGAGATTCTTCGTCGAGAGGGAGTCATCCAACACATGCATACTTGTATCGTTTCCCCCCCCCCCTTTGAGGTAAGGACGCGGCAAGTCTCCACCAAGTACTTATTTGAAATGACTTATTAAAAGTAGTTATTTATGATAATTACTTATTTAAAAAAAATTAGTTTAATTTTTTTTATAAATAAGTAATGATTTTAGATAATTACTTTTGATAAGTAGCTCTAAACAAACCATAGGTTATTAAAACTAAAAGTCTGTTTCTTTCTCTAGTGTGTTGGCGAAATTATTTTTAGGGCGATATCTAATCTTCATCTTTGCATTATTCCATGTAACTAATTACGAGGAGTATTTGGAAGGACAAAAAATACGAGGGTATCAAGAAGAAACTTTCTAATAAGTGTTCCTTAAATCCTACCTTGTGCCACACTAAGGACGTGTGTAGGAGAGCTGGGTTATAAGGGAAATAAGAGAAGAGTGATACTAGTAGCATACTTTGTATGATGTTCTAAGTAGACGTATCAATTAATGAATTGTTCGGAACTATTTATGAGAATCAAATATTACTTATTTTTTTTATTATAAAAAAATAGGTTAGGATAATTATTATCGATAAGTTAAAAATTTAGCTATTCGCACCCACTTGTTAGACTATATACATCCATTATTCAAATTAGCTAGCTAGCTAGTGACTTAAATATCAAAAAGGAGTTCAAATTAGTTCATTGTTGTGACAGCTCGCTAGCTATCATCATCAAATATTATAAGAAGGAAAAAGGGAGGCGGGAATGATCTATAAGTTAGCCTGTCATCGTACTCAACTGTTAGCTGTCTCTGTTTGAAGCTACTTATAAAAAATAATTATTTTTTCGGTAATTGATTATTTCAAAAGGTTTATAGCCTCCAAAAAAGCTTGTACTTAGATTTTCGTTATTTATTTTTTTAAAAAATAATAATAATTGCTATAATTCTTTGTAGAGAAGAGAGATAGCATCTCATGTTTTTCTTAATACGATCCAAGGCCAACAAAGAATAGGTAGGTTTATCAATAAGCGGATCGATCGACCAACAATAATAATCAAAGACACAAGGGAATCTTAGCTGAAAACTATCCCCACTCGACGAATAGGTAATTAAGATTGATTTGATCGAAAGCCACAAAAGGTGGGAGAAGAAAGGCAAATTCAAACGACGATCCATTTTCCTCCACGAGATGACGGGCATCCCAGGCTCGGAGCAGAGCAGCCCCAAAGATCAATGAGGACCCTCCCCAGCTTGACACTTTTAAGATAGATAGAGAGAAAGAGGGGAAATTTAAAGAATGAAAAGATGGGCTCACCTCCCACTGCACTCAAGGTGGGACCCCCTCCCCTAACCAGGACGAGGTCCGGCAACGTCTTTAGTTAGTAGGTAGAGGTACTAATGAATGAACGGGACCAGTACGCCCAGATAGGGTAAAGACGGGTGGGGTTTGAAATCTAGGATCAAATCATTGCCGGGTCTTAGTTGTACGATTTTAATGCTTTTTCCCTAGGTTCGATACTGTTTATGGAAAGAGAATAACTGTTTTGTTGATGTTACTTGCTAGCCTTTTGCTCCGAGAGAAAAAAAAAACACACACACACACACACAAACCCGCTTCAAAGGTCCGTCTAATCATCCCTTTTCATGTCGTATAGTATTGGCCTAACTTTCACCGGCGTACCATTCATCAATATCCAACATCCATTTACCGCCCCTCGCCAGACCTCTGTACTAGAAGAGCATGGGGCTCGCACGCCGCTTCCCCAGTCCTATTCTCGGACTTTGGGATCTGGTCGTAAGCTACTCTTTGTTTTACCGCAGCAGTACTATGTACTCAAATATTAATCTTAAATTAAAATTTATTTTTTTCCAAAAAATATTTAAATTAGTACACCAATTATATGTTTTATTAATAATTAAATTATTTAAATTAATAATAATACACTGTAAAAAATTATGTTATAAAAAATATATAACTTACCATGCATCAATAATTAGCTTCTCCATCTCCAACCCCCATATTTTATGCATCCATCTAACATATACAGAAAACAACATTAATATTTAAAATAATTAAGTACGATTAAATATTTTAATCACTAATAATATTTATTGTAAGTTCTACCACACACTCACTAACACCCTAGTCAAATTCATCATTTTGCAAGATATACCTACAATAATTTGAGTCTGCAGTACAATCATTATCTAAAAAAAAAATATAACAATAGATATATTATAATTGTTTAAACATTAAAGGTATAAATGTAAATATTACCTTCATCTCTTTAAGCAGCCCAAAACCAATATGTGCGATACATTAATGCTTCTAGAGTCTTTGGGTGTAATCAGTTGGAATGAGGACTCATCAATTTCACACTTGTGCTAAAAGCCAACTCAAAATCAACTGTAGAGACATGGATGACAAGTATAACCATCAATTCCTTGCAAAATTGGATATTTGGTATTTGTCTTCCACCATAATAAGATATCAAAGTCATCCATCTGTGGCATTACAAGCTCATCCAAATAATCATAATTTAACTTAGTCTTTTGTGGTGCATTTTTATTGACTTAGTTCACCAACCACTAATTATAATGGAGGGGATACTCTATAACCCAAAGTCAGATTACAAACACTGGAATGATGCAGAGTTGATGAATTTCTCTTCATATGTTTATACTTCGCCTCATACTCTTGAAACAAATCATAACATATTTTACAAACATGATCTACCTCTTCACCACAAGTGATCCCATATATGATAGAATAATAACACTTTTCCAACTTCATTTTATACCGTAGGTCCAAAATATTTGCCACAACCATTATTCCATGAATCACACTCCAGTATTTGTTAAAATTTTCTAACATTTTAGTTGTCATGCCACTAATAATTTCATCTTGATCAAGAGACCATTTAATCAAGAATATTCTAACCTCATAACCTTTAGAATGTATAAATTGGAAATAAGATATTAATTCTTAGGAAACATCAAAGTGGTATAAAAGAAAATTGACTCTCATAAATAGATCAAGTTAAACCCCATTCATCACTTATTCTACAATCATGCATCAAGGCTTTGCTATACAAAATTTCTTTTTGGCGACAAACCTCCATAAACTTTTCAAACCTTTTTGGTGTGGCTTTTTCATACATCACACTTTCATATATGTTCTCAATAGCATTTTAAATGATATTAATGTTATATCTAACAATAATATTAAGCACATTAGCAACACAACACATATGAAGATACCTCCCATGCAATAGAAAATACTTCAAATCTAATTTATTTTTTAAATCTCGAATCAAACCATCCGTGGTGGTATAGTTATTGGTAGTCAATGTAGTAAGTTTTGTATCAACATTCCATTTCATCAAACAATTGACCAAAACATCATGTATAACCATACATGTATGTAGATATGGAACATAGATAAACCTTCAACAAAATAAAATAAAATAATGATCCAACAAATAAAGCAAAGAACAACATATAATTACATAATATTAAAATATTAAAAATTTAGATGAATATGAATCAAGTATACCCGATTATTCAAATTTACAAGGTCTAATAATTATCAATCAAGTGAGCGATGATAGTTGTGAAACCCTTCTTTTAATTTTGATGCGCCCGCATATTTGTTGTGATTAAAACTTAACTCTTGTTACTACTCAACAATTTTTATTATTTATAATCAAATAACTTGAAAGTGTCACTTCACATAGTGTTCCTTGTAATCATTTTAAAGGGTGGTTGAAGAGTTGTTAAATATATTCTAAAGCCTTCACATTCTACTATATAAAGTGGATACTCATGCATAACTACCATATTACACAACTCATGCCTTGCAATTTCGTAATTAAATCCCACAATTATAAGCTTTCTTTTTCCTTCATCCTTTTGATCAAATTCAACTTAAATCGACCCACCCCGTATAGGCCTTAAATGTACACATTTTTTCATGCGATCATGTAAATGAGATGTACCATTTTTTGGATCACCGCTCAAACTCTTATTACAACATTTTCAACTTGCTTTATTTACACCTTCAATTCCCCCCCC
This sequence comes from Tamarix austromongolica, assembly GCA_039764185.1. Taxonomy (NCBI): domain Eukaryota; kingdom Viridiplantae; phylum Streptophyta; class Magnoliopsida; order Caryophyllales; family Tamaricaceae; genus Tamarix; species Tamarix austromongolica. The sequence continues at coordinate 103,174,432 of CM077816.1, read as the reverse complement.
CCCTAAAGTGATCCAAAAAGAGGAAGTTTTCTTTCCTTTTTCATTAAAGAAAATGGATGCAATTCTTTACATCCTCATTGATTGATGCTTCATTAGGTATATGATTACTAGATGCACTAGAATAATGTGGTGGTATATGCAAATGAGATTTATCCTTTATTCTTTCAATTAATCATATTTTTGAGGATTTCAATGCTGTGTTAGATCTGCACATAAGTCCCAAGATGAGCTCTATATTTTTTGGGGGTGTCAAGCAGGATTTGAAAGGTCTGATTTTATCTACTTTGCATTTCAATGAGGGCAGGTTCCCTTTCAAATATCTAGGGGTTCCTTTAGACTCTTCTAAACTTAAATCTGATGCTATGATCTCTTTGATTCATAAGATTACTGGAAGAATGCAACAATGGTCCACTAGACTGCTATCATATCTAGGGAGGTGGTAATTGCTGAAGTCTGTTGTTTTTGGCATTACAATGTTCTGGAGTCTGGTGTTTCTTCTTCCCAAGAAATTATTGGTGCATATTATTGCATTGTGTCAATCATTTCTCTAGACTGGCAAAACTTTACCTAACAAAAGAGCACTTATATCATGGAAAACCATTTATCTACCTAAGAAGGAAGGGGGTCTAGGCATTATTGATCTGCATTCCTGGAATATAGCTACAATAGGAAAGCACCTTTGAAACATTTGTCTGAAGAAGGATTCTTTATGGATTAAATGGGTTCATACATATTATATCAAGCAACAAGAAGTTTCTACTTGTCATCTTCCAAGCACTGCTTCCTGGATTATGCAAAGAATATTTGCATTGAGATCTTTGCTTTTACCAAGGTTTCACTTGCTACAGGTTGATTCTTTATACAAGATTTCTGATATTTATGAGCTTGTAAGGTTTAAGGCCCCAAATATGCCTTGGTGGAGAACTGTGTGGTTTAATCCTGCGATACTAAAACATAAGTTCTTATTCTGGCTTGCTGCTCATACTCGTCTACCCACAAAAGATCTCATGGCTAAGTTTATCCCTTCCGTTGATTTGCAATGTTGTTTTTGTGACCAGAATGAAAGTATTATGCATCTGCTGGTGCTGTGTCCTATTATGAAGCATATTTGGAACTCAATTAGAGTTATTATGGAAGGTAGAATATTCTCAAATTATTGGATTGCAGTGATTAAAGATTTAGCATATTCTCAAGGAAGAAGAGTTGTCAAGATCCAATTCACTCATGCCTTTTATGCCATCAGCCTGTATGAGATTTGGAAAGCAAGAAATGCTTATCTTTTCTCCAATGTTGGATGGAATAGGAAGCGGATTGTTTTTCACATTTCATATGCTTTGTCCTCTATTTGTAATCATCCTTGTAGAAAACATAAGTTTGGTGGTTATGTAGGTTATATAGATCAATTCTATAGACTTGGATGTAATCTTTCCTAATGCTATAAAATTCCTCTGCTTAAAAAAAATACAACAATAAGTATTAGGTTGGCTACTTGATGCTATAAAACTGATTAATAATCCCAAATGTTGCACAACAAGAAATAAAAAATACATAGTAGATAAAATTAGTACTTTATTGCATTGTAAAGAAAACTAATCAAGAGATATGGAATAAAAACAATAAAAGATGATGCCATTGAGCAATCAAGAAATAATATCAAAGATTTTCCATCTCCCTAACTCAAATTCAAAACTTGAGATGCTAAGCATTACCAAGAGGGAAAAACAATTATAAGAATAAAGTGACCAATCTCACTAAAATTTGCATGATTCTAACTGGTCATGCCATAAAACAAAAAAACAAAAAAACAAACAAGCGCGCGCACACACTTACACACACAAAGTCTATTTATTGCTAAATCTTAGGAGAACAACGCGTAGATGTGTAATTAATACGGGTTCATATTTGTTAATTGATTTTTCTAATTGAGATCTATACACAAACACCAATCAATGTATCTAGTAATAACATCATTTTACAAAGACATACTCCCCTCGATAATTTTGTTAAACATTATGGGCTTCCTTTCTTAATTTAAGAGTCCCCAAAATCAAAAACTTATCAAAATATACAGAGATCATTTTTGTTCAATTGATTTTGCTAATTGAGATCTATACACAAACATTAATCAATATATTTAGTAATAACATCATTTGGCAAATATATACTCCCCTTAGCAATTTTTATGAACACATACACATTATGGGCTTCCTTTCTTAACTTAAGAGTCCCCAAAATCAAAACCCTATCAAAATATACAGAGATCACATCCCACAAAATTAAATGTGTAGAACTAACATGTTAATTAGATAGAAAATGACATATCTTAAGGATTTAAACTTTGGAAATCTAGTGAAAAAATTGAGAAATCAACTCATAAGCAAAATATAAACTACAATATATATCTATAGAACTTACTACCGATAATCATAAAAAAAATTACATCTTACCAACCAACCAAAGACGAAGATGAAAGTAATGATGTGATTTGTGAAGAGAGGGCCAAAATTTTGAAAAATGATAGATATGAAAATCACACCGTAAGTAAAATATACACTAAACTATATATCTGTAGAACTTGCTAACTATAATTAGAAAAGGAAAAAATAAATAAAAACTATAGCTTATTGTCAACAAACAACAAAATATGAAGATGAACTATCAACATTTGATGGTGAAACAAAGATGACCAATGACCTAAAATTGAGGATGGAGATGCAACTACTCAATATTAGAGCGCATACTTAGTGAGGAGGAGCAACGACAAAGATGAAAATGGTGTGAATTGAAGATTGAAGAGAGTGTAGAGTTGTGAACTACTGATCCGAGTGACTGTAATTTTATTGTAAGGCATTGTGCATTTGATGAAGATAGACTAAAGATGATGCAACACATCAGGTAAAGTGGCAAAATGGTAGAGTGTTAGATGAAGACGATGCATTAAAAGGTTAATCATGATCGATGAATTTATAACAATCTAAGATGAGTGAAGAGTGGAGATCTAAGTGATAGTGGGAGTGAATAATCATTCGAATGATTTTTTTAATTGAAAATTTTAACTTTATTAGATTTATTTAGATATACATATAACACAATTACTCTTATAACCTTAAGACACATATTAAAATGTTATCTAAATGAAGGATATAAAAATAATTTTATATCTAATAAATAAAAGTGGGTACACATCTATATCCATTTACTTTCTCGGACTCGAGTCATGCTGAGTAATTATTGTTCATTATGACCATAAAATTCAATTAGTTCCCACCAAAACACAATACTATGATTTAGACCATTTATAATGGTGAAGTGTAATGTACCAAACTCCTATATTTTTGAATCTATAACAAGTTTTGTTACCTCTTTAATTGTTTAAAATGTCAACTTCATGATTTTTGTTTTACAACTTATATATTACCTATTACAAAGTTCACATGGCTATTATATAAATGTTTTATATATTCTAACCCATATATTTTGGGATGGTTGTAAAAAGCTTGCAAATATATGTTTTCAATTATAGAATTATTCTTTCACATATTGAACCAATGGTTCAATTTTTTAGAATTATGACCTACACAAGTTTTATAATTTTAATAAAAATAAAATAAAATAATTATAAACTTCATGGGATATGCATAATATTAAAAAAGTAATTCAAATTGTTAAAAGATAAAATAAGATTGATTTTATCTAACTTAACTCTCAACTTAATAAATCTTTACCCGAATGCTAAAATTTCAAAACATTTAGTTTCATAATGGTAACTCTAAATATATGCCCTGATTTCTTTTCCCCCCTTCCATTTCTTACTCAACCTTTTCCTCTTCCTATCCTCATTTTTATTTCTTTTTTTTATTTACACAAGTTTTATAATTTTAATAAAAATAAAATAAAATAATTATAAACTTCATGGGATATGCATAATATTAAAAAAGTAATTCAAATTGTTAAAAGATAAAATAAGATTGATTTTATCTAACTTAACTCTCAACTTAATAAATCTTTACCCGAATGCTAAAATTTCAAAACATTTAGTTTCATAATGGTAACTATAAATATATGCCCTGATTTCTTTTCCCCCCTTCCATTTCTTACTCAACCTTTTCCTCTTCCTATCCTCATTTTTATTTCTTTTTTTATTTATTTCCCACCATTGTTGGCACACCATCCTATAACACCCCTAATTTTTGTACTAGAAAATTTTGTTTTCAAGACAATGCAGAAGCATTTGAAACACAAAATCAGGGAATGTTACCGCCGCATCGACTTTGAGAGAGGTGTGATCATTACTTAACCTATGCCTGATGCAAGGCAAAATGGAATAAGGAATGCATGATCATAACAATAATGTGACAATACAAGATAATGAAGACTATAACCATATTATAGATAGAATGAACTTGATAATTTTACAAAATCAAATACAGGAATCCGATTCAAGAGTTTAAATAATCAAAAATACAAAAATATCCCAACTTAGTGGGCAAAATACTAATAATGGGTTAGCCTAACTCTTAGGCACAATCATAAACCTCGAACCCCAAGCAATGATCCACATCATTACCCTCGACATACTCCAACTGAGAGATATAACCCTGCAAATCATCCTCTATTCCCCAGATCAGAAGTTATATCATCACAATGACCACACAAGTGTAGTATCAATACGGTGAAGTACCGGTAAAACACACTACCTAAAACATATAAGGCTCATGCAACACAATGAAGTCACATACTAGAATTATGATGTTATAATGATATAACTCAAGTACAACATAGCATACTTGCATAAAAATCATGGAATTATAGAAATACAATAATACATGCCATTCATAAAATGTAAATCATATTATAATTCCTCTTTTAGTGACCACATAAGTTCCAGTTAATAAGATAGTTCATTAAACCACACCGAGTTCTCCACCATGAAAAAAAGTCATGGTAGCACAAGATAATTACAATGAGATACCACACCTATCACACAAGGTTAGGATACATCGAAGGGGCTTTCTTCAAGGATTCCACACCCACCACACATTGAGTGCACCTGCCACAAATTGGAATACCACACCCACCACACGTGGTTGAAGTACACAAAGAGGGATTATATTGGGATACCTCACCACCATAACTTGAATATATCTGTTGCGAGGGATAAAAAGTTGGGATACCACACCCGCCTAAGTAATGGACAATACAAAGTGCTAGGGGGCTTGTACTGGGATACCTCATCCATCCGTATTGAACACAGATGCCATACCGGCCTACCACAGTATACCTTAAAGATATGTGTTTACTCCCCTACCAACCACAACCTGGTAGAGAAAAAAATAGGTACCAAGTTAAAAATATATAACCAAGGATGACCCACCCACTAACTCTCGGCAGTTACCCCAAGAGTCGGAGAAAAATACTCCAATGAAATCTTAAACCAAATATTTATGTATAAGTGATATCACAAATCTCAACAAAGTCCACTCATAATATAATTGGGTGTTTCAAAGTAATAACACCAAACACATCTAAAATCCATTATTTAGCCAAATTGAGCGTTTCCAAGTGATAACACCAAACATATCCCAAGGCATTAAAGTCACCATTTTGGTGTTTAAGGATGACGCCAAATCAACACAAGGCATAATTGGGTGTTTAAAGATAACACCAAAGTTAATCAAAATCAAGTCTCAAATACCATCATGGTGATTCATATTAAATTAGGTCATTCATAATTAAAATCATAATTATAATTTTGTAAATTCATGGAAGTATCATACAAAAGGCCTAAGGAAAACATAATAATTTATAACAATCAGGCGGTTTTTAGCCGGACCAATTGATTTGTTCTTTAGACTAGTTGACTGATCTGGTTGTACTATACCTAGACCAAAACAAAACCAGAGCATCAGTCAACTGGTTAGCCTTATCGATTGACTGTTCATATGAACTAGTCGGCTGGTTTAGTCCAACTGGTCGATGGGTCTAAGTAGAGACTAACCCATTTTAGCTTGTAGAAAAATTGATCAATGGGTTTGACCAACCGAATGATTGGTTATAGTAACCAGACAACTGGTTTGGTCCAACTAATCGATAGGTCTAAGTAGAGACCAAACTGCTTTGGTCTGGAGGGACACTAGTTGGTGGGTTTAACTAAGTAATATACTGTTCATCAAAACCAATCAACCAAACCAATCGATTGATCTCTTGACCAACCTATCCAAAACTCTAAACCATTCAACTGCTCACAAAACCAGTCTATGGGTTCGAGGAACCAATTGAATGGTCTGGGTAAAACACTATCTAAACTTGCGAACACACACCAAAATTTACCACACTTTACCATATTAATCCTAGCAGGCATCTATGTTAAAACACACATAAGCATACATGCTATACACATAGAATTATATGGATATATGGTAATGTACATATCTAAACAAATCATGATCAAACAACCCTTTTTACACTTAAAATTAGAGAATCTCAAAAATAATTACTTGAGGAGAATTATACCACATGTTCATAAAATGGAACACAATTAGATCATACTCATATAAGCACCAAAACATGGAACCCCAATATAGCATAGAAACCTAATTATGTCAAAGATAAGAATGCCTTATCTTGAAGCAATTCTTCTAGCACAAAACACCTACTGGATGACCTATCTTGCATAACTTTGATTCTTAATAGAATCAAAGTAAAAACCATTGAAAATTCTCTTTCCAAACTTCATTAAAAACTAAGAAAATAAGAAGAAGAAGAAGAGGGACACAAAACACCACCTTTGACTTAAAAACAAGGTGTCAAAAGAGAAGTTAAAATCTCTAACTTTTCTTGACCTTAATTCTTCCTTGTTTAAGGAAGACAAGAAAAAACTGAAACTAATATTAGAAAAAGATAAAGGAACACAGTTCTTACAAGATCAAAGGAGAAAGATAGAGGGAACCTCTATGTTTCTTAGTAGAAGGAGGAAAAGGGGAAAATGGAAGGATGCTCCATACTTAGTGAAATTTTCATAAGGAAAAGTGAGGAATGATAAAGGATCAATACATGAGAAGTATAGGGGTAAGTTGGTTGACATTCTCAGGAAAAAGAGGAATGAGACTGGTGATATTGAGTGTGGGCAAGACGAGAAGTGAGGGCTGACTTGATGGGGCAGTGGGGAGTTGAGTGCAGTTAGAGATGGGCTTGGTTGACAAGTCAAGGAAGGGTGCACAAAGTCAAGCTCACAACCCCATCTGTCAAAAGAGAGAGGGAGAGGTGAGGGTAAGAAAATCAAAAAGCTTGCCTCTAAAAGTGGCTTTTTGAAAAAAAAAATTACTAATTAAAATCATGTAATGATCTAATTACTGTGAAAGTAATCCTAGAGCACTAAAACATGCTTATTAGCATAATTAAACTCAAATAAGAAGTTTTCATAATCATTAGAGAGGAATTCGAATCAAAATAAAAAATGGATATAAAACCGTAGGCAAACTAGTCGATTGGTTTGGGCAAACCAGTCGACTAGTTTTTCTAGGGTAAGAATATAAATTCCCCCAATGCACCAGTCAATTGGTTATGTAAACCAATCGATTGGTACATCTAAAATTCACATTTTTATTAGAATTTCAAGCCCATTTCAAAACCAAACCTCATTTCTTTTATATTAACATAATTTTCAATACAATTTAAAGGATTTAGGGACAGGGCATTACAACATCCTTCTATGTAACTCCCTCTTTTTTTTATCCTTATAACCTTCTTTTTCATACTCAATCCTCTAACGCCTTTTCAAAATTTTTCCTTCTCGATTATTTAATTTTATTCTTTAAAAAATATTTAGATCAATTCAAGTTCACACTTTTTTATAACTGTAGACTATTTCATACTTCAACAATTAAATTCACTTAAGTGCTAACATTGATCCAACAACTGAATGCGTTGCTCCCATGCTAGTAACTAGGATTCAAATTACATCGAGGGCTTGCTTCAATTGGTGCTAGTATTAAGGTGTTGTAGGGCTCCTTGCCTACTCAAGTTCCCTCTGCCACTTGAGTTTCCCTCTTTACCTATTTCAGGGATGCCCTTTCCTCTGGTGTCCCTATCTTCCTCCCCAATCCCCTATCAATAAAAAGAAGAAGAAGAAAGAAGATTATAAGCAAGACCAAAAAACACATACAGAAATTTATATTATCTACAAAAATAATCTTTTATAAAATTAGCATACCTCTTTAGTTTTGAGAATATGACATAGTTTATTCAATATGATAATAGGACTCTATAGTAGAATAACTTTCAAGCATAATAAGTGGTTACTCAAATTTTTAGATTGATAACAAATTGCCAAAAGTAGAGCTTCAATAGAACAAATAATGTTGTTTATATTACATTCACTTTTACTCATCTACCATAATAAATAAATTTGATATCATATTACTCATTATAAAACATTACAAAGACTAAAGCGCGTCACACTTTCAAAAATATCACACTTTTCAACATATAGCATGTGCCACTATTTTAATGCTTACTTGGTATGAATTTCAAATAAAAAAGAATTAGACATGTAAATTTATTTCAAATTCCATAGGGTTTATATCTTCAAAAAAATGTTAAGATTGGGTTTTATTTCTTATTAGCCTTAATATATTAAACATGATTTGAGGAGGAGGAGGAGGAGGAGGAGGAGGAGGAGGATACAACATAAACAATAAACAAGGGGACCAAAACATGCTTCTTTTATATGAGTTGCTAAAACTTCACTATCAACGCATTAGTCTCTACCATCTAAGCAATCATTACATCTCTTTTACCCCCAGCTGCTTGAATGCTCTTCTAGATGCCAATTAGGAAAGGGCACTACATAAACAAATGCCATACCGACCTAGTTGAATTTTCACAACCCCCCCATAATTTATACTCAATCTCATACCTTGTGGGGCCAACCTTTCTATTATGAGGATTCTATATTGCATGGACAACCACAAAAAATACAATGTCTAGTGATAATAAGGGGTTTCTAACACAAATTCTCCACCACTTCTTCGAATGCTTTGGTCCCAAGTTCTTATAAGTTCCACTAATGATAAACTTCTTATGCCTGACTTCCTTATAACTTTGAATAAGGGGTTGTAATGTATCCAAGACAAACATCACGTGTTGAAGCACCCATGACGTATGTGTTGAAAGCATATAAGTCCAGACATTTGCACATTGTAGATAAATAACATATATCCCTTGACACACAAGAAGTCCTTCTTAGTAAAAATATTTCAAAGTAGCTTCCCTCAGGTAAAAAAAATGCCACAACTCTAGCTGGATAAAACCCAAGCCCCAATTATTGTTGGATGAGAAAAAATGATCTTAGGAAACAATAAATCACAAAAGATCTACCTGACTAAAATAGAATTATAAATTGAATGTGACATATTTAATGAGTTGAATTCTCCCTGTGAAAGAAAGAAATAAAGCATTCCAATATTGTAGAGATATCATGACCTTTTCTAAGAGTGGTTATAATAGAATAGATGAGATTCTAGTTGAGGACAAAGGCATACCAAAATAAGTAATAGGAAAGTCCCCTTTAAGGAATCCTAGGAAATCAATAATGGTAGTTTGAAACCCTACATCAACACCTCTAAAAAAATAGTGCATTTTGCAAGGTTAATACCCAACCTATAAGTTTTTGAAAAGTTCTAGAATGCTTGCATAAGATACTATGCACTCTTCAGGTCACCATGATAAAAAAAAGAATTAGGTTATTATCAAAAGTAAAGTTAAAAATCTTCAATGATTTAGACCTAAAATGTCACTTGAATTTTGAATTATCCCTTAACAATCTCAAGTACCTACTCAAGTAATTTAATACCCTGAGTTGATACGACCATACGGGGGCTATTCTAGAGTGCTTTTGCATTGATCGGCTAACTATACAGATCAACATGAGTCCTTTCAACACACCTTTTCCCTACTCAAGCGCTTCTTAAGAAGTTTTTATAAAATATTTAAAACTTTGGAGTTCTTAGGACTAAATCACTAAAAGGATGGAATACCATGTTGATATAAGTAGCCATATCAATCATTATAATACTCCCCTTAATTTAGGGGTGTTACATTCACCTCCACTCAAAGAATACAACGTCCTCATTGGGCTTCAACCACTAACTATCTCAATATAGTTTATCCCAAGAATTGTCCTGCTAGGCAACTGACTAGCTCATCCAAGCTCAGCTCATAGTCGCGGGTTTACTCTAATACTATTTTAACACCCTGAGTCTATTCTAAAGAAATTTTTAACAAACTTTTGAAACTTTTCAAGAGGGTAACCCATCCTAAAAGTTTTTTCACGGCTAGCACACTTAACTGTGGAGTTTTTAGGACATAATCACTAAAAGGATGGAATACTATGTTGATATAAGTAGCCATATCAATCCATATAATACTCCCCTAAATTTGAGTATATTATAAGTAATTCATCACTAGAACAAATAAATAAGGTGAAAGGGGTTTAGCTTACCTGATGCCTCTACATCTTTTAAAAGGAGGTGTTAGTGTCTCATTACATGCTATAAAATATGATACAATGTTGAACTAAGTCATAATAATCTTAATAAATGAAGAGAAAATCCATTACTCACCCAAATACCATAAAGAAAATGCTAACTAACTATGTCACATACCTTATTGAGATCCAACTTAATCATATACCTTGGTGAAATGCCACATGTAGAATATTTCCTTACCAGCTCATGTACAAGAAGGATGTTCTTGCTAATATTTCAACCCTTAATAAAGGTATATTGCAATAATTTAGCTATAGACTATAGCAAGTTCTATAATTTGTGGGTTGTCACTTTAGAGATGATCTTATATAGAAGGTTTTATCATTTGAGCATTTCACCCATTGAGGACAAGATTAAGGGATGTAACATTAACCCTGCTTGAAATAAACCATATAACAAAAATTCCCTCATCATAAGCACTACCTCATCCCCAACAATACACCAACATATTTTTTTTTGAAAAATTTAGCATTAACACCACATACACCCTATAACTTCATAACCCATATGCCAAATGAATCATTCCTTACCTCATCTGCAGGTATGGATGTAAATAAATGTTACTATTGGTCTAATGAAATCCATCCACCAAGATCAATGGATTCTAGATCAAGTTATCTCAAAGAACCTATAATAAAACCAAGCAAAACCTAGTAATAAGTTATAAACATCTCTTAGACTTCAACTAAACCTTATATTTCATTTTTTATGATGTCTTTCCTTAACCAGTGTGAAAAAGAACTTATGGTTGTTATCACCATAATTAAACCAATGAACACATTACTTTTCCTAGAAAAGCATTTCCTTACACCATAATAAATTATTGTGCCTAAGTTGCATTGCTTTCTCTCACCCCCTTAATGCTACATCGACATATTTTTACTCCAAACAACATTAATTGCAAATCATCAAGTTCCTTCCATGTTTCAGCCACATGCTAGAAGATGGAACCATATTTATCCTAGTTATGCTTCTTTGGATCAACCTTGAGCTTTTGCAACCTAGTGAAAATCCACATGAAAACATTACCATGTAATGACTTGCTCCAGTTGATCACAAAAGTAGGCATGAAACCTTAATTCTCTAACAAAAATTGAAAAAAAAAAACAAATGGCTTCTTCCTTAATGATAATTGAACTTAGAGATAAACAACACACGGATAATGATCCAATAAAACCTAAATTTGGAATTCAACCATCGAGGTTAAAAATTCATCTAGCCAATGAATATTTGCTAATGCTATTTCAAGCTTTCTATGGACATCATCACAACCTTCTCTTTGGAAAGACCATGTGAAAAATCGACAATGGGCTTATAGATCACCAATACCCAATTGGTGGAAACATTATACAAAATCTATCTTGTCATTTGAATTATTTACCTTTTCTTGGAGCCTCTTGGAATTATGAAGCACAACGTTGAAATCCCTAAGTATAATCCATGGGTACCTAGAACAACTATGATGAATAAATTAATCCCATAAAATTTTCCTTTTATTACTAGTTTTCATAGCATACAAAAAAGTCACCTTAAAAACATCAAGTTATAAGTGATGAGTCAACTATAAAACTTCTTGGTCACATGAAGCAATGTCGGTAATAGTCCAAACACTAGGGTACCACGTAAACCAACCAAAAATGTTACGATAGTGACTATAGTTCATCATTATTTACCAATCACATTTTTTTTTTACAAAAAGCTCCTTCCTTATTATGGCATTTGCTTCTTATATCAAGAAAAACAATCAAAGCTAAAATAATATGGCTATAAGATTATCTTACCTTCTTATATCTCAAGGCCTTATTTAATCCTCTTACATTTAAGAGGATTAAACATCTCCACCCAGATTATTACTGAGGCTACCATATGACTCTTAACACTCTCTATTAATCCCTTTACTTTTTCATGAACTAGCTATATGCTCTTAAGCATATGGCTTCATGTCAACATTCTATCATCCCTTTTTTGAATACTTAAATATTACAAAGTTTCCTATGGCATTGTGTGCAATCTTCCAAACCTTCAATCACTACAGATGTGCTAGCTATATACATTGTCTCAAAAATACCAATATCCATTTTGGGTACCAAGCAAGTTAAAAGGATAGTTTTTTTTTTTGTATCCATTCTCTAGTGTCAGTTCTAGATTCATTTTTTTCCATTATTTTGTCTTCTCTATTATCACTCACATCAATCCATTCAATATGAATTTTTTTCAATGATTCATACTTGCTCTTTCTATACTTTGTAGTTGAGTGCCCAAATCTATCATAAAAGTGGCAGTAGAAAGGCTTCCAATCATATGTGACATGCTGGACAACTTTGAAGCAAGAAAAATCAATAATGGTTGCAACATCAAAAATCTATTGTTTGACATTCACTTCAACCGAAATCATAGGAAATTCTTTTTCTTGGCTAGAGTGATTATATTTATACAAAGTGGATGACCCACACTTTAGTAGTACTACTTGGTCAATCAATAAACCAAAACTCAAATGGGAGGTTGGGGAATTTAATTGAAAGATGAATGACATGCATCTTAGATGCATCAATCAACATCCTTCATTTCAAGAGCTTCAATGTAAGAGGCTTATTAAAGATTGTACTGTGCTATTCCAAAATAGCTAAGGCATGCTCTTTATTTTCAAACCCAAACATGAATATAACCCTTCGAATGAAGCATGATCTAGGGTTGGGGCACTTGTACCCAATGTACATGTACAAAACCCTTCATCTAGGGCTGTTGATGACTTGAATTAAGTCAAACTATCTTTTTCTCAAGCTCGGATCATTTAGTTTTTTTTAGGCTCATGCTCGACTTAAGTTAAAAGTGATCCAAACAAGTGTACCTTAAGCTTGGTTCGAAAAGGTGTGTGAGCCATTCCTCTTGGTTCAAATCGTTTATCATAAATAAATCAAATCAACTCATTTATCATAATTTATTTGAATCTTGTCACTAACTTGCCTACAAAATTTATCTTATTATCATAATGATTTTTATTATGAAATAATGATAAAACTTAACTAATTAGAATTATTAAATATCTCATAGACGAGCAACAAACATCATCAGCTACCAATTTTTCTTTCTCTTATTTGCCATGGCTGCCAAGCCTCGTGCTACCCTAGGAGAGAGGGGATAGGGAAGAAATATAGTGTTCTTAAGCTTGCTTCTTTATATACCCATCAAATGCTCATTTTACAAATCATGTCACACAAAAGTAGTGTTTATACATTCATTTATAACCAACTAATTTAATTTAGTTCTTCTACAGCTTGAAATGTGCTATCAAGACTTGTATTATTTTACTATTGTAAATGTAATTTATAAACTTATAAATGAATTCACCTTTTTTTCTTTCATAATTATTAGATATATACTTAGTCCGAAGCTTTTGTGGAAAGATATGTGTAAAAATAATAAGGCTTCATTTAAAGTTCGTACTCGGTTAAAAAGTTTAGGTCCAGAATGGATCGGTTGAAATTTGACCTTTTTTTTATTATAAAAAAATGGCAAATTGAAAATACCTTATACTTCTATTGATTTGTACCATACTCTAGATTCTCTAGTCGAACCCAATCTATTTTATAGCTTGTTTGGATTTACTTATCAAAAGTAATTATCTATGATAATTACTTATTTTTAAAAAAAAATTTAGCCTAAATTTTTTTAAAAATAAATAGTTATTATGGATAACTAATTTTGATAAGTAACTCCAAACATGGACTTAATGGTTAGAAGTGATTTCCGTGCATCTCTAATTAGTTCCCTATTATTGCAATGAGCAATTTTTTATATATCCCCATTATGTGCCTAAAGTTTTTCAACTTTACTAAGACCTTATTCTCTTTATCCTATTATTAGATCAAATCTCTAAAAGTAAAGTTATATCTCAGATAAAGATATTGACAATAATTACTATAAAAATACATGTTCAATTTATGGTGCTGAGTATACGTCAATGAATAAGAAAATTAGTTCGGATTGGTTGGTTGAATTGGATAATGAGGTGTCTTTTGGTATGAAAAATATCTGGTTTTAAAAATAGCTTTACAATTGGAAAAAATCAAATTGAACTAGAAAATTTAGTTGTACTGATTTGACATGATATGCGCTAAAAGTTGTTATTTTAGTTATAAGAAATAAAAATAAAGGATGAATGATCCGATTTGATTCGATTAGATCGATTAATCCAGAATCGAATCGATTTATACTAGAATTATATCATATATATTTTTTTTTGAAAAAAAAAATTTTTTCAATTAAACAAAAATCAAACCGATATGGGATTAAATTTTCATCCGAATTTTAAAAGGCTGATTTAGATAAGATATGAACAAATTAAGTGAAGAATTAAAAGAGAGCCTAACTAGTTAGTTAGTGGTAGGACCTCATGTCCGGAGTAGTCCATAATTAGAGACGGCAATGGATGAGATCGAAAGGCGTACGGATATTTTAGGACGCCAAGCCTTAACTAATTTGTTCCCGGCCCTGATAAATAAGTTAGCAGTCAACAAGTATATCCTGTCGAGATCCTACAGCAAAGCAGCAATTCTATCACCTCGGCATACGAAGGGGAGGCAGAACCACATGCAAGGTTCCGGTTTTTACGTTAGAGAGGGATGGGTAATTGGTGGAACTGTAATTATAATTACTTGTTCCACCGGAAATTCATCTGCAATATTTGGTTTCTCTCAGCCCACGTCAGTGACCCCTCCTCCCTAGCCTAGCTATATGATTGGTCTCGACTCTCATACATAACAAAATATATGAAATCGATTCATAGATATATGCGTCAAGATCCTAAATTTTTTTACTATAAAATGCCAAAAGATATCGGGCGCTCTCTTTTTAAATTTCCCTAGCCCTTTGACTTGGTACTGTTTTAACCAAAACCCTAAATAAAAGATAACGAACGACAACGATCAATTTTTTTGATTTATTTTTCACAGCGCAGCTTTGACAGAGGTTAGGTAGAAGCCAAAAAAAAAAAAAAAAAAAAAAAAGAAGAAGAAAAGGTTTGTGATGTGATTAGCCAACTTGTTGCTCGTGGAAAAAGTTTTCCTTCCTTCTGAAATATTCATTTCATTTCCGCTCACTCATTGTGGAATGTGGACGCCCCGCCTCGTTTTCGGAGGGCCCGCGTCGGTCATGTGAGTTTGCTTGCTAGTGTCGAGACTGTATTGGCCATGAAAAGATCTGCGTTTTACTGTTCATTCCTAGTTGCTTGCAAAGCCATACATCACGTCTCGTTTCCCTCGTATGCAAATAAACGTACCAACTTTAATTCTAATTGTTTTGCATCTTTTAATTGTATTTTATATTTAGTTACATTTATTGCAAATGTTGGCATTGATGCATCGAATATTTAGTTATTTCTATCCTAAAAATACATTCAATTTCTTTTTTTTTTTTAATTTTTATAAAAATATACATAGATATATACTTTATTATAATAAAAAAAAACATAAATTTTCCATTCTTCCTTTCTTTTTTTCTTTCATCGCCCCGTATGACCATGTAGCACCGACATTGAAAAAAATAACATTTAAAAAAGAGTGAAAGTTCAGCGAGATTTCATCCCAAAATTAATTTAATACATAATCAGATTAAGTTTTTATATGAAAATCAATAGGTAATAATAGGATTGCCACACTAAATATATATATACTAAGCAATTCCATCTATTAATTAATTATTAATTTGGGACTTAGCATCACATGCTAGTGACTAACTTATACGCTTTGTAAACTACTCTACTTATTGTGATTTAAAAATAAAATTAAAATAATTCACTTAATCTCATGCATAACCGGTCAAATTCTCTTCTTACTTGGCCGGTTTGTGTCACCTCAATTTAGGTCGAGTTAAAATTATCTTTGTTATACAATTGAGTAAGGTGTCATTTGAGTTTGGATTCAATTCGAGAAACAGTGATTCTGGTTACATTTGTATTGGGTCGTATCATTTTGGATTAAGATAATATTTGGTCGAGACCGATTTTAACTCCTTAGGTTTCTTTAGATTTAATTCGGATCTATATACTCCGAGACGTATTGGGTTTCAATTAAGTTAATTTTGTTCATAATAACAATAATAAATTATTATTATAATAATAATACTTTTTTTTAGATAAAATTATAAATATTATGATATACATAATCATAATGATTGTTATGAATGTTGTAATAATTATAATAATCATGTTAATTAAAATAATTATTTTTATTATTATCATTTTTAGAAATATAATAGTCATTATTAATGTTGGAAATACAAATATAAATTTTGTTATAATAATAATAATATATACAATAATTATTATATTTGCAATTACAATTTTTATGGTGACCACAACAACAACAACAACACCAATAAGAACAATAACAACAATAGCGACAACAATAAAAACAACAATAATAATTTATATGGTCTAATCCGATCGATGCTAATATAATATTAAAATAAAGTGACGAGAACACAATATTACTAAATTTGTTTCATTTATTATTATATGAGTTGGATATTATTATTATTGTTATACATATAATTTTATTAATAGGATAGTTTATTGATGTCTATAAAGTAATTTATATAAGGTAAAATATTACTTTTGTGGATTGAATTTCTTTTTAGTTTGGATCAAATTTGAAATTATTTGAGAGTATGGGTTGGGTTCAACTCAGGTCATCCCTATTATCGAATTTTTTTTTACAGGTTTAAGTTGGATTCTTTTCTAGATTGGGTTATTTTAGTTTAAATTATTAAGGTGAAGATTATTATTAGATTAGTTAAATTTGAATCTGGTTTAGATTGATTTGAATTATTTTAGATTGAATTTAAATTCTCAAATACAAATTAAGTTTCGGATTGAATAAGGTTTTTCAAGTCTACCCACTTATAGTGAACTGAGGTAAGAGATACTAGTCTTTGGCAAAGCTGAATTAAATCCGATGGCCCTAGCCAAATAATCCGAACACATGCACTATTTAAGCAAATATATATATATATATATAGACCTAAAGCTTCGAGTAGCATGAACTAATCGAAAACTGTTCCGTCAAACCCAATAAGAACCTGTTATTAAATTGATTCCTACTGAAATGACCTAAACCACTTCCGTTTCCGAATAGAAACTCAAAATCAAACCAAATTGATGTCAAATTTGATTAGAATGTAAGTTTCTGCCTAAACATCAGCAAACTATTTTGTTAATAAAATATTGTGCAGAAAAATAACATTCTCAACCCACACAATAACAAGCAAGATGAATCGCAAGAGAAAAACTACGTATGATGTTCTAACTTCCCTAAGGTGATATCACCAGAATATAGGAAATTTAGAACACAAAAAACTCAATCAACATAAAATTAAAGTAAAATTATATATCGTTAATTAATCATAAAAAAATTCATTATTTTATTTATTAATTAGATTAGTAAGCAGGGTTTTTCTTTTTTTCAAAAAAAATAATCCCGAAGCATAACTTACTGATAACTTTCAAAGGTTACAACATTGCTGATTGCATCAAATCAGATACAAAATCTAGAAAATTGTTGATCCAGATACTAGAATTTTGAGATCCAGCCACAAACTTTCCCAATCTATTTGTCAAATTATTTGATGACCCTACCATATATTATTAAAAATTTATAATTACCTTTACAGGCCCCAATCTAAAAAAATTCATGATTTACTTGATAATATTCCTATACTGCTGAAATCTGTGCTTCAACCTTTAAAGAGGATAACGCATTATTTTTAATTATGTTCATAGCTTATTGACTATCATATTCAATGATAACATACTTGATTTTCGTATCAGCAACAATTTGAAGTGCCATCAAATAACCCCTCACTTCAGTAGTAAGAGGATGGAGAGACTCAGTACATCTCCTCATGCATTTCTCATACCCATCACTCGATTAAGAGCACAACCATCAACATTGATTTTTGCATAAGGTTGTTGAGGAGGAGGCCATCATTATTGCAATTATGGGCTTCTAGTTTTCTGACTGATGCTGAGGATAATCAACATTCCCAGCTTGTGATGTAATATGCCATTTGTAAATGTACTGAGTACATGCAAGTAGCTCGAACAGTTTTATTTATATCGACTAATTACTTCTCAAAAACAACATTGTTCCTAAGTTTCTAGATTGCCTATAAGATTCTATAATTCCATCTGATAGCATCCCTATTATCATGGCATTCGAACAACTTGAAGAAGAAATCTGAAATGGAATCTTTGTTATTCTAATCTATCTTGAAAGATGCCGGAGAACTAACCAATAAACTTTGCTACCTTTACAGTGCAGAAATAGATAGATATTAGATTCATCAATGTTAAGATAGCTAGAGATGAGTATTTACGCAATGGTTCTGATTTTTCTATGCGTTTCATTTCCAAGTTAGCTTTGTGTATGGTTTAAATGATGGTGCTGGAAGGAAACACCTCTGGCATTGACTCTCTCAGTCACAATCTGCTCAACTCCTATGGCTAATTCTTGGTGATTGTAGTGTTGTTAAGGTCAGGGAGGAAAAGCTGAATGGTGATGGTGTGAATAATCAAGATGTGTCAGACTTTACCTAATGCCTCCAGAGGTTGAATCTGGAAGATATGAAGTGCACTGGATCTTTCTTCGCATGGTCGAATAAACAAGATAGTGTTCATGGAATATGGTGTAAACTGGACAGTGCTATGCAATGAAGTATGGTGGGATGTGTATGGAGGCTCTTTAGCTCACTTTCGTTCCCCTTTGGTACTCTCTGACCACTCATCCGTGACTATCGAGCTCACTGAATATAATAGCTTTGGCAATCACACGCCTTCAGATTTTACAATGCACGGGGGTGCAAGATAGAGAGTTTCGTCCATTAGTCACTTATATATGGAACACACAAGCACCGCGATATTTTTGAACAGAGTTGTCTAGATGCTAAAGTTACCTTTGAAGGGTCTGAACCGGATGAAGTTTGCATGTATCTCATCAAAGTCTCTAAGGCCAAGCAACTATTATCTCAGATACAAACTACTGCTAGCTTCGGACCCGCTGAATTCAGACCTGAAATCTTAAGAGAAACAAGATGCTGATGAAATTGCAAAATTTATCTTCCTGCGAAGAAAGTTTCATAAACAGAAGTATAGAGTCCAATGGATCAAATTAAGGGACAACACCACCGGGTACTTTCACGCTTTGGCCTAGGATGCACAAAACTAGGTTATAACACCTATCGACAGGATAAATTAAGTCGGCATTTTTAATGTTTTTTCCCACTTTTATCTACAGCTATATTTGGAACAATGGTTACTTTAAGGGGTGTTTTTGACTCGGAAGTTATGAATCGAGGTCCTAAATTATGTATTGAGCAACAACACGCCCTTCTTGCAACAGTGAGCAAACATGAAGTAAAATTAGATGATTTTAACGTTCATTTTACAAAGCAGCATGGGAGAAAGTTGGAGATGATGTATGGACTGGCATTACAGAACTCTTTGTGACTGGAGACATGCCTTCTAATCTCACTTTTTCTTCTCTTAATCTTGTCCCTAAGATACTAATACTGAAAAGGCTAGAGACTACTGACCGATATTTTATTGCAACTTGCTATGCAAAATCATCGCAAAAGTCTCGGCTAATAGAATTCAACCCCATCTATCAAGTATAACAGGGGACTCACAGTCACCTTTCAACTAAGGGTGAAGTATTATATAAAATATATTTTGGCAGTAGAGCTATTTAGTAGCAGTTTCGGTATAAAAGAGACAATTCCTATATTCGATCTATGTTGAGTGCAACGCTATAAAGAGTAATTCATACTTGGTTAATAAGTGCGTGAAACACTTACTCTGGGGTTATAATATTATAAAACAGATACGAGAAATAGAAGAGAAATGGAATAATTATATATATATACACACACACAAAATAAGTGAAATAAGAGTTTTAGAGAAGTGCCTTAGTAACTACAACACTATGCCCATAACTTAAAACATCTCTCTACTACATGCATCACATTAAATCATTGATATCAACAATACTTGCAAAATAAGATGGTATCTACTTGTAGGAATGAGCATGTGTCCATAAAATGAATACATTAGTACTTGTGTATGAAGTAATATAATTAATTCAAAGGAAATGTCATAATATGCTTAACATACATGCGACATGGTGAGCACACATGAATATGCATATGATACTAAAAATAATAGCATGCAATATTAGGTATCATGACATAGAATGCTTACATGGATAATTGTAAACTTAAAGTAAATCATGGAGTAATACAACATGTGATCACATTTATAACATAAGATGGAACTTAGAGTGAGAGCCATATCATTATTATCTTTACTTAAGTTGTAGCTATAACACTCCCATTTTTAGTGTTTTTTTATATATGTTTATGAAAGAATTTGGGGAATTTGCAACAAAAATGGGGTTGAAATCACCACATTTAATATGAAAAAGGTACACTCATTAACTAACTCATAATGGGTGTAAATCGGAAATTACCCTTATACCTTGTGGGATTGGGTGTGACTTGCACCTAACCTAAGACCAATATGAGATTTACTAAACATAGAATCAATGTGTGAGAAAACTCTTTTAATGAAATAAATAACAATGTAAACAAAATATCCTTAAACCTTTAATCTTTATAACCAAAATTGCTAAATACATATATTGGGAAATAGTAGAGGAAAATAAATTATTTAGCCTATGCAAAGTATGTTGTTCCCTTAGATAAGACTTCACAAGAGTGGACAACTTGAAAAACAAGGATCAATGCTCCTCTACATTTACCATGTCCATCATTGCACCACAAAAGGTTGTCATCATAGTTAAGTATTTAGTAAAATTTAGATCCCATGAGCACTTAAAACACAATCCATGAAATCACATGATAATAACATGCAATAAGGAATTTAAACATGGGATTTGTTACACACATCTAAAATATCATGCTATTTAACCATTTGAAGAAAAAAACACTAAGGGGTTTTTTTTCCTCTAATAAACTCTAAGGGGATTACTCAGCCCAAGACTTCACTATAAGGAATGTCTAGCTATGGACAATACTTAAGGGATGCTCATCTCTAAGCATTATGGCCTTCAAGTGTTTTGCAATGATTGCACCAATGTAAGTCATCCATCTTAATAATGTTTTTCAACAATAACACAAAACATAAGTCTTTTGACTCGGCATATTTTCAATGATCACACAAAATGTAAGTCTTTTGACTTAACGGTATTTTTCAATGCTAACACAAACATTAAGTCATTTGACTCAAAAATATTTTTCAACGGGCAGAAAGAATGTAAAGTCTTTTGACTCAATGGTATTTTTTAATGCTAACACAAACCGTAAGTCATTTGACTCAACAATATTTTTTTAATGATCACATAGAATGTAAGTCTTTTTATTTAGTAGTGTTTTCAATGCTAACACAAAATGTAAGCCCTTAAGATAATGTATGGGCCATCACGACTAGGAAACTCATACATAAGAAATCATGGCTAGGAAACTCGTAATGCATTTCAAGTTTGAAGATTTAGATTTTAATATGCTTCCTCTAATGTAATAGAGGTTTTAATGCAATTACCTCCAACATAATTGAGGCTTTAACGTGATTACCTCTAACGTTTGCAAGTGTTTACACTATCATATATAATGGGTTTTTTACATGCTACTACAAAACACACCTAGTGTTTATAGATGGTACCCAACTCACATCATATGTCACACAACCAGTTTTCATAAATTACACAAAATGTTCACATTAGTGTTTCTACATTTCACTGAACCAACACGTAAGTGTTTATAGTTATATTCAACTTAGCTTATGAGTGCACTAATTAAAACATTCCAAAAAAAACATTTTTTAATTCAAAAATATCATTTGAGGGCTAAACAAAACAAAATGTTTAGTATATTTGAGTTCAAAATCACAACATAAGATCATATGTCACTTTTAGAAAAATTTACTATTTATAGTTCAAGTCAAATTCAATAGTCAATGGTCAAATAATAATTAAATGGTCGATTTCTTGATCAATGGTGAAAGTTTGACTATCACTATTCTCATATTCTTTATTTTACTATTTTAAAGGTATTTTGGTGATTTTGAGTCCAAATATAATTAATCTTCCTTCAATCCTACTTATGCATTTGAGTTGACTAGGAAAATATTAAGAATTCATTAAGATTAGCATTAATAACATAAAGAACACCAATACATATCTTCAATGAATAGTGCCACCAAGGTTGAATATATTCATGGTTTATGCTCAAACTTTAATCACTTATAACTTTGATTATATTTGGTTAAGTTATAAATATTTTATATCATTTTTCACCTATAAAAATACCAATAAACAAATTAGAATCCATGAATCACACAACACTCCAGTACGCAAATCAAAATCTAACCAAAAAAATCAGTTGTGAGCACTTGTAGTGTTTTTGATCATAAATTATTACAACAAATACAAATCATAAAATTAAAACTGTGTTGGAAAATTTAGTCATAGATATTTAATTTGATATCAAATATGACTCTTCGCTCTTTGCCATATGAAATATATTTTTCTCGAGAGGCAATCCAAATTTGTAGGTTTGTAACCACCATATTTTATGATATCCTTAATCATCTGTGTCACATATCTCAAGAATTATTCCATATTTATTTTTCAAATCACAATAAATTATAATAAAGATTTATAATAAAAAATAAAGCACAAATAATATAATTTTATCTATGTTACAAAAATAACAAGTTTAGCATGTTAAATAATATTGAAACACCATCTAGCCACATGAAATCATATCATGAATCATGTCTTAATACAATAATAATATATTTTACCTCATATTATAAGTTAAGGAAGAGATACACCTAGAAAAAAAGGTAAATCATGAGATTAAACTATTAAAAATAATATGAAAAGGAAGGAAAAGTAGAGAAAAGGATAGGATTTCACCAACTTAGGTTGTTGATGATGATGACAAGCTTCCAAGGTGATCTTAATTGTGGAATTGATGGAAAAATTGAAAAAAAAATATGAAGGGAATAATATAAATGAAAGACACTCAAAAGGAGAGAAGGGAGAAGTGGTCATTGGTTTCGAACAAACCCACACATAACACACACACTTAAATAACTTATGCATCAAATGATATGATTGATAGGGTGAATCATAAAAGGTAATGTTTGAAATCATTTACGTATTTATTCACAAATCTAAGAAATCTTTGAGGCAATGAATATGGTGTTAAGGTAGGGAAAATAAGGTGTAATAATTTCATATGGAAGATGGTGGTTGGTTGGTGGTGATTTGTGAAAGTGATGGGGAATATTTGGGAGATAGGTGGAAAGAAAATAGTGTGCCCATTGGGGAGGATAAGGGAGGAGAAATGTCATGGATAGAAGGGAAATAAGGGTTGGTGTACATTGATGGCTGAAGAGATAATGATGAGAAGCAAAAGATGGTGGTTGGTTATAGGAGATTTTATGGAGATAAGGTTGGAATATTTGGTGTATGATTGGTGGCGAGGTGCTGCACAATGGAGTGGATTTGGGGAATATTTCATGATACCAAAAGAGGACCAGGGGTGGTGGAATGTGGTGTGGGGAGGAAAGGAAACAAAGGGAAAAACATAGGATAAAATATGAGACATGATATTAACATAGGACGATTAGTTATTTAGGAATATTCCATAGGATATTTGATGAACACAGATACTTATCTATTTTACGCCCCATTAATTTAATTTTTTGGTCATTTATTTAAGTAATATTTTAGGTTAGTTACATTATTTATAATTATGTGCTTAAATTTTAATTATCTCATTTATTTAATTAAATTCAAGCACAATGATAGATTCGTAGGAATATTGGCAGTGTTTAATATTTTGGCCATAAATTTCTCTTATGAATTAGGATTTAGGTGATCTAATGTGTTATGGAAAGATAAAATTGATATCTACAAATTTTATTGATAGATTTTGTTTTTCTTAAATCCAATCACATGATGGCCAAAATTGAGATTTAATGTACAATTGCGAATATCTCCTAATAAAATATTTTGTTATGAAAGGCTTTTTGCTATTATCTTTTTTTTTTCAAACATAGATATATGGAGGGTAGTAGATAAAATTTTCAACAAACCAATAAAAGTCCAAAAAATTATTGTGAAAAAAAA
Source organism: Tamarix austromongolica (assembly GCA_039764185.1). Taxonomy (NCBI): domain Eukaryota; kingdom Viridiplantae; phylum Streptophyta; class Magnoliopsida; order Caryophyllales; family Tamaricaceae; genus Tamarix; species Tamarix austromongolica. Next base: position 103,149,675 of record CM077816.1, on the reverse strand, counting down.
AGAAAAAAAAAAGAAGAAAGACATGAAGCACCACCAGCCCAAAAAGTGTTTTTAATAACAATTTTTTAACTGATTTAATAATTGTTTCCAACCATTATTGAATTGCGCATTATTAAAGCTTTAATAATAGTTATAAAAATGTCATAAAAAAATAAAAATTTGTGCCAAAATTTTGCGAACTACATATGTTTTAATAACGGTTATCACATAAAACTACTAGTGAAATACGATGTTTTGTTAATAATTATTCACTATAACCATTATTTTATAGAAGGCTTTAGTAAGAGTTATTCATTATAACCATTATTGAATGTTGTTTTAATAATGATTTTCAATAAAACCTATATATATATATATATATATATTGTAATTTGTTCTATCCCGCATACATAGATGTATGCTCAAATATATACCAAATATGTAATCAGTAAAACATTACCAATAACTTTATAAATTCATAGGTATACCACAAGTTTGGTAGCTCTACACACTCCAAACTCAAATTTCTTGGATCTACAATTCCCAAACTCAAAGTTGGTAGCTATATAGTATAATATACAAAGTCGTGCATATATATATATGCAGGTGCATCTCAGTCTTGCATATATTTATATAGAAGAACATAAAATATTACAGATATAAAACTAAAATGCATGCACATAGATCTCTAATATTGGGCATGTGAGCGCACGAATTTGGGTCATTAATTTCTAACTTCATCAATTTCGTCATTGGCATATTTATGGACTCGTGCGTACTCATCTTTGAAAAATTATAAATTACTACGATTCAACCATTTGGTTATATATATTAATAATAAATATGTCATATATTAACTATATAATGAAAAATATAACAAAAGAAACATACTTGGATTGGATCTATGTTAATAGATTTGTTCTTGAGTATGTGATCTATTGATTTACAAATATAGTATCCACAATCATTATTGTTTTGTTGTTGTGGATAATATAAAATGAATTTATTTAGCTTGTTGTTGTATTAGATATTAATTGGAATTGAAATAAAATACAGAATGTGGATCTTCCTACTTACCATGACATACTCATACTCAAGATTCTTTGGGTATAGAGCACCATTTCTGTCCCTCCTTATATACGTCGTCCGTAGTGCCCTATATTATAAATAAAGTTCATACACAATATTATAACTTTACATACCTTATAATTATATAAGAGGATATATGCATTAATAAATTAATGTGAGTAAGAAGTATACTAATGTGTCAATTAAATGTTTCCGTTTAGAATGAATGACAGTAAAAGGAACGGGATAATGTCGGTGGGAATTAAAACCATATAATTTGTTGATAAGGAAAAATGACATGAAAAATCCAATGCTCATTAAAAAGGTGAGGGATGAGATAAAGCTTGTTTTTTTCCCCTCGCTCAAGATGTGATCCACTACATAGTTTATGTGCCTAATATTTCTTATTGTAGTACGATCAGATATGTAGTATGGACAAACAAACCTAGCAGAGGACACCGTCTCCTCTATTGCAACTCGGCTAGCTGCTAACCTATAGATGGAAATAACAATACATATTTATTAATAACTGATAACTCATAAAATTATACAAATCAAGGAAAAGCGTTAAAATATATGATATGAAATAATACTTATTTAACATATACAACTACTCTCGTTATTGACATCCATTCAAATTGATAAATTTTGCTAATAACCTCCATCGATACCATGTACATGGTATTATACCTCTCAACATACTCGGCAGAACAATCAATTATAATTAGACAGCTACCGAGGTAGTTTTGGGCGTAGAAATACAATATTGCCAAAGCATGTGGCGGTGGATGGGATTCTTGTATAAATTGCTTTTTCTCTTAATATGGGATCTTCTATGGGGCTACTGGTTTTTCTGATTTGGCTCACTATCGTTTCTAGTTGCCCTACTTTGTTTTGCTCCTTCCACTAGTATTTTTCTTTCCTTTCAACTCAGGAGCCTTAATATTTTCTAATCCCTTAATTCATATTAATAAACACAATGCAATTTTCACACACACACACACACATTAATAAGGTATAAACAATGTGTAATGTGTTTGTGTTAACATGGATGGAGGATGTCATTACCTCTTTAGTTGTAAGACAAATCCTATCTGTGGGCCAAGGCACAAAGTTCCATGAACTTCCAACACCGTTGCTTCCTTATCGCCTTCTTTGTAACAAGGCAAAGGTGCATATCCAATTATTGGAATGTCAATACATACGAGCCTAAAATTTGTGGCCAAGATAAACCCATCGACCGTTAGTATTTCAGTACCATGGGAGATGTGTATCCTTCCTTTTGCCAAAAGGATTGAGGGGTTATTATCTACCAATTCACATTTATGTAGATTCTACAAGATTAGTATATTAGTATGTTTCATTATTGAATTGATATTTGATACATTGTATATTTATCAATTCATAGTTTCATATGCTTACTTGAGAAAGAGAAGAAAAACATGTATGAACTTCACAATTGTCTCTAATGCTATTCATGTTAGGTATGTGAAGCGGATCTTGTGCCTTTGAATCAGGTGGCTTAAACGCTTGAGATTTGATGGATGCCAACTCTTTCTCCATTATAGCCATCCATTCAAATACCTTATTTAATTTTTTGTGTTAGGAGAACCACTTGCTCATGGGTGTTTTAGGGTCAATGGGATTTACCACCAATGCTTGTTCTCGTAACCCCTAAACCAAGACCTCTATGTCTTCCTTAGTGTTCTTTAATTCCTGTCACTTGAGATATGATGTTATATTGATCTAAACACTCTATAGAATATGATGTTTCATAGTCATCATATAATATATAAATAAACATAATATCATGATTTGTTTGCTCTAAGAAAAATAACTATGGTTAGGGATAGCTTCATATTTATAATTCTTTTGGAATCATTATGTACATCTTTATTAATATATTCTTCTTTTGTTTCTATAGCCTTCTTCCATAATGTACCAATATTGATGGATGAGATACATGGATCCTTGTCCTAGGCTAGGAGATGTAATTCTATAATACACAATTATATTAGCAATATGATTATAACACTATAAACATTATAATGTGAACACATTAATCAAAAGGTCATACCAACTCTTCTTCTAGGCTTTCATAGCCTTTTCAAGCCATATTATGACTGTAAATATTTCTCTTTTTAATTTCTTTATTCTTGGCATTTTTCTCCTATATTACAAGGTAAATATGTACAATTGGTTATTTAAATGTCAATTTATGTATTATTAATCAAAAAGCATAACTGTTAGTCAACAAATACCTTAAACTCCTTTTAAAGACAATATGCAATAAACTGGTCACAACTTTCTTGATCAATAAACTTATAATGCTTGAGGGGCTTCATGCATAAAGCACCATCCCTCTTTCTGTACATTTTTTTATTCACCAAATATGTCCTAAATGTTCTAAGTAGTTCATCACAATATCTAAGAAGCCACTTCTTCATCTTCTCTAGGACAATTAAGACTCTCTACAAAGTATGACATAAATATGTATGTCAATCTCATTGTATTGAAATTAATAACATGTAACAGATTATAATATGACAAACAAAACATATCATTTACCATCACTTCTTGCTAAATATGTTCCTTGTGATCTTTTAGAACTTGTTTCCAATTATTGTAGGAGATAGAAACACAGTTATGAGTGACGAGTGAAATGTATGTTAGAAACATGTTAGCATACTTGCCAATAGGATGATTATACGTATTCTAACTCAATGACACATTTTCTCCTCTATTTTTTATGTCTGTGATCATTCTCATCACAGTAGGTCCTTTCTTCCCTTCTTCATCGCTAGAGTCCCTATCAATAGTGTGCTCCATCATATCTTTGTGAAATTTAAATATATAAATTAATATAATATATGTTGTGAATAAATATGTAAAAAATAAAGTGTTAAGAAAACATTTTATATGTAGTAATGATATGAAAAACATAATAATCAGATGTAGTAATGATATCAAAAACACAATAATAAAATGTAGTAATGATTTGAAAAACACATGTTATAATATTATTACTCTCATTTCCTTCTTTTCCTTCTTTTTTCTTCCCTCCTTTTTTTATTGGTTTTATAATTTGATACATATATTACTTCACGATGATCATCCGTAACATAGATTTCCTCTGCAGCAATGTTATTGTTATCATCTATCAATAATTGTGCCGCTTGCACTGTTTCGACACATTTTTTTATCCCAATTGGAATCATTTTTATCATCACAATCATTCATAATTCTTTTTCTTTTTGTGGCTAAAGCCACAGACCATCTTGTATTGGTAGGATCAGCAATAAAGAAAACTTGTATTACTTGTGATGCCAAGATAAATGGGTCTTGTTTATGCCCAATCCTATTAAGATCTACTAATGTAAACCCATCTTCATATCTAATCCCATGACTATTATCAACCTATCTGCACCCGAAAATAGGTACTTTGAATACAGTGTAGTCTAACTCTCAAATCCGTTTGATGACACCATAATAATTCAGATTTTTATATGTCATATTCTTGTCCTTTGCACTAGCAGTATGCTTTGCCTCATCCACTAAAGTCACTTCATTTTTCTACATTATACTCCTCTAGTCTTGTTATTTTGTGTAAAAAGTATATCCATTGATAACATAGTTGGCATATGAAAAGACTTCATATCAGGGTATTTGGGATAACCAATGTAAGGTTGCAGAAATAGATGTCGGGGAATTTTTGATGAGCGAAATGATGTGATATCTTATCCAATGCATGAAGGCAAGATGATGTTTATCAATTACTCACTTTTCAGTCTTTGATATATTTTCAATCCTCAAAGAACACATATGTTATTTAACATATGGCTGAACATCATCACTGCCATATAATACATAGAGATCTGCTTTACGGAGAATGTTAGAGTCTACTTGCCCAAAATTTTTCCCCCTAATACCTTATCCTTCGACTTTTTATACATGCCAGGATTTAGGAATACCATTAGCTTCATAAGTGGACAAGTAATCTGTGCAAAATTCAATTACCTCTTCTACTAGGTAGCTCTTAACAATGCATCCTTCTGGTCGATATTGATTCTTCATGTAGCCTTTTATCAGCTTCATAAACCATTCAAAGGGGTATATCCAGTGCTATGAACATGTCCTAGCATTTTTACTCTAACACCCCTAAAATTCACTACTAAAATTTTTTTTTATTAAAATTTAGCAAAAGAAAATATAGTAAATTTCAGTGATGCTACTGCCACACTTAATACTAAACTAGTTTCCTTCCACAATTTCAGTATTAAGTGATAAGGCTTAAAAAGAAAGAACATATTTTACACAAATCTAAGATTATAAAGTTAAATCGGAGTAGCACTCTAAATACATTACAAGAATTAAAATCCACTATAGTGGTTACAACATAAAAACATGGAACATGGGAAATTAGAGTTTAGAGGAAAATACTGAAACCTTCCCAGATAGTCCTACACTCTTTAATCAGAAAGAAACTTGAATAGCACCTGCGGGCTAACTTGCAAGGACACTGCCCTTTGAATAAGCAGGGATACACGAAAGGAACCCTTCAGTACTACGATACTGAGTAACCCTTTATACAAAACTAAAATTTAGGGCCCACATGCAATACATCAGTCCAAATATAAGAACAGTAGATTACACATATACATGGAAAGAGACATAATAAACATTAGGATGGACTTATACTTTAAGAATCATATGTCACAAAGTCCATTTACTTAGCATTACTAGCATTTACTAAGAGATCATCCAAGTGAAGCTATTTATAATATAGTTACAAGTGTCCGACAACACACTACATCAACACAACCACCTCTCAATCCAAGACAGGCACCAAGACGACAATCATACCATAACAACTGGTCATACGCTTAATCATCATTAGTTAAATATTATTCATAATCACCTCTCAAATTATATCAATGTGAGTATGGAAATCCCACTATTATGAGTAGTGGAACGAAAATAACTACTCCATGGTATAATACACCTAGCCACTATTATAGATGGTGGAACAATGTCTAAAACAAAACACTCCTGGCCACTATTATAGACAGTGGAACAAAAATCATCCTAAACCTAGCCCCGACCCATATGGTGTTCCATTGTAAGTGATTAGTGTCTTTTCTATGAGTTATTATCATCTAAGGTTTGATTTATCGAGCTCGGAACCCCTAATATTATAGCTGGTGGAACAGAAATACTACTCCAGGGCAGAACACACCTGATCACTATTATTTGCTGTTGGAACGGTCTTTTGGACAATAATGCTCCTGGCTACTATTATTACCAGTCAAACTAAAATCATCCCAAACCTAAGCTTAGCTCAATAATATTCCACTTTAAGTGATTAGTGTTTTATTCGTGTCTTATTTAACAAGTAACCCCATATCTGGACATGCAAGCCCCAATGGACTTCCCTGACTCATTATCACTCTTCCACCTCAGACTTCCGGAATAACCCTATCCATAACCTGGGATCTTCACACTCCACAAGACTCTAGGACCCCTTTTTACCTTCCACCATACTTACCATGAATACTAAAATCCCCCACACATGTGGTTCAAGGCCCACTTCTTCATTTCTCCACCCATGCTCACCATCACCCACTAGGGTTCTCCTTGAAATCCTAATCTGCCTATGTGGCCCTAGCCTCTCCTTTTCTCATATAGCCCACATTCTCCCTTGTTTCTAACAACATCATCATACTCAACCCACTCTAACCTCACAACTCAACTCCTCAACCTTTTTCCCACGATACTCTATCCTTAGAGTTTTTCCTCTAAAAACCCTAGTTATACTCCCATGCATACTTCCCTCAATCCACGTACTAACTCTTCCCCAAGTACACTAATCACCCAAAATACACTTTCCTCCACATGGTTGACCCTTGAATTAAACTTTCCCACATAAGATTTACCCCCATGCAAAGCGCATACATCCCATGTAGAGCTCACACTCTCCATGCACAACTTCTACCCTAATCCCTTCATTTCATTATTTTGTTCCTTTATTTTTTCATCCATATTTCATAATACATTTAGGATTTTTCCTTATTTCTCCTTACTCACTCCACCTTCTTTATTCCTTTGAATTCCCCACAACCAATCAAACCCACCTAAGGCCTCTCAATATGTTTGTCATACCATCTCAACCATACATAAGAGCATGCCATCCACAATAAGTCATATCATACATTTTACACATAATATAATTAATACTCAACATATCTTAGTTCCTTGCAAGCCAAGCTGTACTACACACATGCGTAGTTCACATTTGCATATATGTACACATCATATACCATTACACCTATAAATACATAATCCATAACATAACCCAACACCTCAACTATATCCTTATAATGTACATGATTATGCTTCAACAAGTGATACTAAGGCCATAACCCTTATTATATTATTTAACATCACTTATGAATATTATAAAGGTTTATCAAATCAATTACCTTATCACATGAAAAATTACCGATTTACCCCTTCTTACTTATAAAATTACTAAAATACCCTTCCTACTTGTAAATTTACTAAAATACCTATTTTTCTTATCAAAATGCCAAAATGCCCCCTTACTTGTAAAATTACTAAATAACCCTTTTTACTTGTTAATTAATTTACCAAATTATCCTTCTTAGTTGTAAATTTATCATATTACCCTTCTTACTTATAAAATTACCAAATTATCCCTTTGTCATGCAAATTACCAAAATACCCTTCTTACTTATTAAATTACCAAGTGACCCCTTTCTCATGCCAAGTTACCAAAATCTCATGCCAAATTACCAAAATACATTTCTTACTTATTAAATTACCAAATGACCAATTTCTCATGCAAAATTACTATAATACCCATTTTACTCATTAATTTTCCAACTTACCCCTTTCTCGTACCAAATTACCAAAATACCCATCTTACTTATTAAATTACCAAATTACCCCTTTTTCAGGTAAATTACTAAAATACCCCTAACACATAAAATATTAACATATATGGTCCACATGCATCATATAACACCACAAACCCTTATTATTCATTATTAGTACCCATTATCACCTACCATGCACTTTTATTTAGGTCACTCCCTATATACAAGTAAAATTACTAAAATGCCCATAGGGCACATATTAGCATTATTTCTACTACAAATGGCCATATTTACTTATTATGACATGTACATGCATTTAATATCATTATTAACAACAAAGCTCCTTTCCTTACCATCATTTCTGCACTTATCACAATTCATATGATATAATACACTTTTCATTCCATCTTCCAACATAGATTACGAATCGTGATATGCTTAACATCACATAATATGCACACAGGCATATTCCAAAACCCTAATGTGCTAGTATACGTAGATCAATGCATTTTAATAGGGTATAATGGTTACCTTATTTCCAGTAATAACTAAACTTTACTGGTACCCTGATTAAAGGCTTAAGCTTTGATTAGTTAAAAATTTACCTAAAAATAATATCAAATTAACATATTAGTAGTAAATAATTAAAATAATAGATTTTTATCAAAAATTCTTATTAAATACCATTATTACGAACTATATCATACTTCAAAATTTAGTTAATTACACTTATAATGTGTAGCAACACTTACGTTGCATGCACGAAAAGGGGAGAAAATGAGGTGAAGAGGAAGGTTGGAAGAAGGGGGAGGAGGTCTCAGGAAAGGGAAAGAAAAGCCTTGGGGATGGCTTGTGGAGGGGAGTTGGGTGCAGAAGTGAGGCAAGGTGTATGTGGTGGCTGGGAGTAAGAGAGTGGCGACTTAGAGTGGTAGAGACGGGGCTAGAAAGAAGGTGTGAATAAGGGAGAAGAAGAGGAAGAAAGGAAAAATAAGAGGAGAAAGGAAGGGCCTGTAGGGGGATTTCAGGCAAGGTAAGGTAGGGAGGTGGTAGGGGATGTCAGGCGGTCAAGGGGCAGCTTCGGCGATGGCAGAAGAGGGGAGATGGCGGTATAAGGTGGTGGTGCAGGGTTTGGGTCAATAGAAGAAGAAAAGAAAAGAAAGGGGGAAAGTTGAATGTAGAGGGAGTGGTGGCTACTTGGGTAGTGTAGGGAGGAAGTAGAGGAGGTAGGGGAGTCGGTGTGGTGGTTGGTTGGGCGGCAAAGACGGTGGTTAGGGGCAACAAAGCAAAAACAAAGGAGGAGAAGAAGAAGGAAAGAAAGAGGGGAATCTGTAAGGAAAGAAGGTCTTGAATGGAGATACATAGGGTAAAAGATAAAAAGAGAAAGAGAAGAAAAAGAAGAGGGAAGGGAGGAGGTAGGCCAGGTCATGCAGGGTAGGTGGATGCAGAGGGTGTTATAGGTCGATGTAGGCTGGCGGGGAGAAAGAAGGAGAAAGGGGAAAGGAAAGAGGCACGTGGGAAGGGGTTGTAGGGGGTGTTTGGTTGAAAATGGAAGGAAAGGGACATGAGGGAGAGAGGGTAGGTTGGGGCTGCAATGGTAGGTGTAGAGGGAGGGAGTTACGGGGGTAGGTACATGCATGGGGGAGGGCTTGGCTTGATGTGCAAAGGGAGATAAGGAAGAAGAAGAGAGGGGAGGCAGGCTGGTCAAGGTGAAAAGAAGACGCGTATGTCAACCCTCATGAGGGAGAGTTGGGTTAGCCCAACCAGGGAAGAAAGAAAGAATAAAAAGAAAAAGGAGTGGAGCAGTTGGATAGGCGAAATGAGAAGGGAATTAGGCTGATGGGAAAATGGAGAAGGTAGGGTGGCCTAGTAAGGGAAAGAAAGGAGAAAGGAAGGAAGATGGCAGGTCAGGCCAAGAGAAGGAAGGAAAAGAAGAAAAGGAAAAAGGAGAAATAAAAAGGAAAAAGGGAAAAAGAAAAATAAAATAATTTTTAGAATTAGGGTTAGAAATTATTTAGATGGAAAAATTATTCGAATAAATTAATTTATTTAAAATTGAAGGCATTAAAAGGATAATTTTAGTAAAAATATGGGTTTGGGAATTTATTTAAATAAAAAGAGTATGATAAAATAATAAAATATTTATTTTAGTTTATTAAATAATCATATCCATTTTTATAAACCAAAGGTCCACAAAATAATTATATTATTAATTTAAGATTAAATTATTTTAAATAAGGGTTAATTATTAAATTCTAGGTTTTAAAATTTTGGTGTATTACGTTTACCCACAAATCAAGTGAATGGTTAGATGAACCATAATGTCAAATAATGAGGAAGGGAAATACATTTCAAGCTAGTATAAAGTGATCACAATTCTTCTTTGCAAGACATATAAACTATTAGAATGTATGCCTTTGGAGCATACTGCATTGAAGAACCAACAAAAGTGGTAGCATTTTGAACACACTTCGGCAAAATTTTATGTATGGCTATTAGCATCAAATGGTGTATCAAAATATGACAATTATGAGACTTTATGTTGATTATTTTTAACTCTTTCATTGTCATTAGCCTTCTGACATTTGAAGAATACCTTTTGGAACCTTGACACTATTAAAAAATTCACAAAATGCAATTTTCTCCTTTCTAGAGAGAGTATAGAAAGCTGGTGGTAAATAAGTTCTTCTTCCATGGTCTTGAGGTGCTAGTTCATGGCTAAATCCCATTTCCTCCATATCAAATCAAGAATTTATGCCATCTTTAGTCTTTAGTGGAATTAAGTAACGTACCAACAAGGCTATCACAAATATTTTTCTTAATATGGTTCACATTGAGGGCATGCCTCACCTATAAAGATTTCCAATACGAAATGTTGAAGAATATAGACATCTTTTTCCACCCAACTGATGGAGGTTTATATTTATTATTTCCCAAACATCACCTGCAAATGTTTCATCTTAACACATGTCTGCCCCATCAACTGGATTAGGGCATGCCCTTCTATTGGTTTTACATTGAATGCATTCTTTTGTCTACAATAATAATGATCCCTCAGTAAAAATATATGATGCTTGAGAAAAATAGTCTTTTAGTCATGCGTTAGCTGAAAAAATGAAGTATTATCCTCATATATCGGGCATGCATAAATGGCCTATCACACTATAACCTAATAAGTTACCATATGTTGGAAATTCGCTAATAATATAAAATAACATTGCTCTCATTTTAAAACTTTCTTTACCATAAACATCAAACACTTTAACACCCGTGTCCCATAATAACTTCAAATCATCAATCAAAGGCTCCAAATAAACATCAATATTATTTCTCGATTGGTTTATAAAATACCCCAAAACTCTAATTTAGGAAATTGTGTTCAAATAGAAATTTATTAGGGTAATTAATTAAATAAAATTATTTTATGAAAATAAAGGGGAATATTTAATTGCAAAATCAAGAGAAAAATAATAAAGAATTTAATTAAGGGAAAATTAGGGTATTTGGCTAATTAAAATAGAATTTAAGAAAAATTACCCAAAATTTCCTAAATTAATATAAAAAGGAAATTTAATTATGATTTTACTAATTATAATGTTGAAATATTTTGAAATGGTGATGTTACAATGTGATGTGGTTGGTTTTGGATCATTAACTACATTGTCCTTCAAACAATCGACTTATTAGCCTAAACCCATTTACTAGGTTGTCTGAGTTAACCCTTATTGTTCTCTAGTTAAACCCATCTACTAGTCAGACCAAATCAATTGATTAGTTCAAGGGAAACACTAGGGTTGGGCTAAGCCAAACCAACTTACTAGGTTGTTTGGTGTAAACCTAGTTGTTCTTTGTTAAACCCATTGACTAGTTTGACCAAACTAATTGGTTAGTTCGAGGGGGTTTTGGGGTTGGGTGGAGCCAAACTGATTGACCGATTAGCCCAAAAATTAGTTGGTTTAGCCAAAGAGTGTTTTTTTGATTCTCTAAACCTTGTTATACCTTGAGATTTGATATTATTCTACAATATGATTCTTTAATGATGAAAGCACAAATCTTGGCATAAATTAACTAACATATTGGATGAATTAATCGATTCATAATTCATGGTGTCTTTAATAAGTTCCTTTGGAAGGTTTTAATAGAAAAATTGGAGTGTGTATGCTATGATGCTATTAATGGATGAGATAATCCAAATTCTTAGCATATGTGGAATATCCTAATAGATGGATTAAAATTGGTTAAGAACTAATGAAAATCCCACCACATCGTTTGGAGGTTAATAATGGTTAAGATGGAATGATTTTGTGAACATATTGTCTTGGTTGTTATATAGGCCTTATGTGATAACCTAACCTTGGAGAATAACATACTAAACATTGAAATTGAAAGATAATTGAGAAGTGCACGGGTCTAGATTACTCGATCCCCAATTAGTTACCGAATCTACCTCTAGGCAGGATCCTAGTAGATCGTGGTGCCTTACCTACTCTAGAGTATGATGATGTAATAAGGGGTATAAATGCTAAAGGGAATTGTTGCATAGGTGGTCTATTTAGCCTTGTTAAGGACTTGATGTTCATTGGTGGTTATTTTGCCTATCAGTAAAGACTTGATGTCTAGTTTGGATATCCTTTCAAGGTATGTGAGACCATGGGGTGGTAATAATTCAATTGCTTAAAAAATGAATAATGGCCTTTAAATAATTAATCTAATAGATTACATAAACTTAGAAAATAGACCTAATGGGATACTCTTGTAAGTGGATAGTAGAAGAGCTTAGTGAGAGGTGGAATAACTTGTTATTAATTACATGTTGCTATCCATGTCCATATTGTGTTGATAAGCATGATGAATTATGAATTCCCTAAGTCTTTGCATAGAAATAAATCTTGATGCATTATAAGATAATGATAATACATGTATATCTAAAAGTATTGTGTAAGTATGATATTGTTTTTTAGTCTGACCTCTATTATTCCCTTAGGCCTTTCATGCTTGTGTCTCTCGTTAAGGAGGTAACTTGACTTATTTCGTATACAACATGCTGATGTACCCATTTTTTTAGTTATTTGCTTAATCCTATAAGTAAAGACCACACCCACATTTTTAAGGCTGATTTGTACTTGACCTACCTTGTGTTGGGCTTGAGGATGTGAGAGTGTGGACACCCAGATATCTTTTGTAGGAACTTAATGTACTAGCGTTTTAGGTCTTTACCCTACTATTGTTTTATCTCTATTATATTTCTATAATTTCAATTTATTCTTGCCTATGCATTTGAATACTTTAGGGACCTATTTTGGTATTGTTTTGTAAACGCTTTCTTTGTAGTATCCATATGATATATCTCTTGTGCACTCTATTCTTATATTTGGTTTGAATGATTTTTTTAGTCTTATATGAGATGGGCGGAGGACTTTTATTCTATATTAGGTGTGGCAATAACATCTTATATTTTCTAGGTGTGTTTAATATTTTTCGCTTCCGTAATGTTTTTAAACGAAAATTTTTTAGTAGTAAAAGATAAGGGTATGATGTGTGTGGGAATGTGGAACTATCAAATTGGTAAAACTAATACTTGATTAGGTTGGAATTAAGAAGAAGAAGGTCTGAAAGTGGTCAATTAAGGATTTGGATATTTGAATGTAGAAAGATAATTGTGGGGATGATTCACATATGGTGTTGATGATTTGGTGGTGGAGATGATGACGACGACGATGATGATTCGACAATGATGTGAAGATGATGATGATGATGATTTGACGATTAGGATTTAAGGGTAGTAGGTTTCATGGGTTAGGGTTAGGGATAGGGTTTAGTTTTAAAAATTTAGGGTTAGGGTTTTGATTTTGGGATGTGTTTGGATGATGAATATGGCTAATAATGGTGTGGTTTATGGAGCTTAGAATAGATAGTACTTAATCTCTAATTCACATAGATGAAGAGATTAAGGGTTTTAAGATTAATCGTTCACACATATTTGATTAAACTTGAGATGAACTCACTCAGAATTCAATACTTGCAATTTGCATTCATCTTCAATTTAATCTTGATCCATCTCTAATCGTGGGTTCTATGGTTTTATATAGCCAAGCTATTAATTACAAGATACTAGCTAAAAATCATAATACTTCAGAAGATACCTAGCTAAAAGATATTAAAATATAGAATATGCTAAAAGATACTAGGATATAGAATATTCTTCAAAAATGTAGATTTATGCTACTTTATTCTCTAGCTGATCTCTAACTCTACTACGTAATTAATTAATTAACTAAATCAACTAATATGCATGTCCAAGATGTATATTATTTCCCCTATACACGTAGCTATGCACTCATTGCATACCATGCATGTCATACACATGCACATATACGCCTAATAACTTGTATGGTACATTTCATCTATTACTAGCAACGTAACCATTCGTTTATCTTCAATTTTGTGGGAGTTCCTTTTTAAATGAAGAACAATTGGTTCCATAATGATAAATGACAATTCATGAGTGTTTGCTCCTACATTAGGGTATTCCTCATAGTCCCCTACTTAACCAATATGTTTGATTTTTCCCATATTTACATGGGACAAGAACTTAACTTTCCTTAGGTAATCTTGTTCTTTAATTTCCTGCTTAAACTTCCCCCAAGAGGTTATGGAAACTTGTCCCAGCTCCATATCATTAAACTTGTTCCACCACCATACCATAGCTATATCAACAAGGAAAAGAGAGGCGGTGCATGCCTTTTATCTTTCATCAATGATCCCCATGTTTTTAAGGAAATGTTCCATGTGAAAAAAGAAGTTGTCAACTACCTTGGTGCTTCATACACTTAGAAAAGGTATAAGCCTTAGTGTATCCACCACTTTAGGAGCCTCTATGATGGTGTCATGTGCTATACTTATCCTATTTTGGGTCATTTCCTTTCATATAGCAACAACTTTATTAGATATCTCATTCACCATATCTTCTAACTTCCCCATATTTTGTTGCATGACATCCTTATAAGGATCATGTCTTCATTCATTGTCTTAGTGTAACCCTCCATCATGGTTACTAATATGTTTTGGGTTGCCTCAAAGTCTCCATTTAGCTTGGTTGTGTATTTGATATTTCATTAAGGTCATATCTTAGATTCTTGATGTCTCCCATACCCACTTCTACATTTACCAACCTAGCCTCAAACTTGGTGAGGACATCTTCAAACTTCCCACTACTTCCCTTCTTTACTTGCGCATCAACCACAACATTGATATTGGAGTGTTCACTAACCATACTAATACTCTTAAAATTTTATCCCTTGGAATGAACTTACCTTAGGCATGGTTCCCCTCAAAATTTCTCTAATACCAACTATCATGACTCAACTCTTCCTGTAGAGTTTCATGGAGCACTTGTTTAGTCACAACCCTTATATGAGGTTAATTCAAGTCAATCCAATCAAAATTAATGGTAAAATAAGAGTGTGAATTGTATAGAACACAATAGAATTGTGAAGAGATAAGATTTATGATATAAGAGAATGTGTTTAAAGATAGAGAGCTTATAACACTTGGGACCTCTCGGATGATGGGAGGTAATGGAGTGCACATCTATTTATAGTGCACATCTAAAATTTTCATACAATATAAGATAACTCTAGACATTTATCTTCTAGACTATTCTACTATCTTTTCATACTTATAATTCTAGTGCATTCCCTTGAAATATCTCCCATGTGCAAGGGCAATCTAGACCATTCCCCTTCCTTTCCATTTCTTCTAAAATATTCTATAATATTCTAGATTATTCCACATATATATATATATATATATATAATCTTCTAGAACTTTCTAGGACATCTACAAAGTCCTAGTTTGTATTAGACTTCTCTAATAATTTTCTACCAAATTGAGTGTCTCATACACATTTATCTTAGTCTCGATTAATCTTGTGAGACCCAAAGTTGTCGCTCCATGACAATATGCCCTTAAATAAAAGGGAAATCAAAATTGTGAGCCTTAGTAATATAAATATTTATGATAGACATAAAAACATATTATTAGTAATATCATCTATTAGTTGTATGGGATAAAATTGTAGAGAATATGCAATACATAGGCATATCCCGTCTCTCCATGACACAAGAAACATATATATAGGCATCGGTACCTAACAAATAGTCTAAAACTTAATTATGTCACACATATAGATTTTCAAAAACTTATACTAGAGTAAAGATGATGATAGATAAATTAAATAAATAATCAACCACAAAACTCCAAGCACAATATCAACCACCCAAAAAAATTTGGATCCTCCAAGTCTGGTTGAATTACTATCTCCATGAAAATAACCAGGCTAGCTAGGTAGCAGCTATAGCTTGATATAGGCCATAAAAAAACTGAGAGAGAGGGGGAGGGAGAGAGAGTGCAATAGCACAAGATAGTGATCAATTCTATGTAGTTTCCTCAGCAATCAATCACGGAGTAAAAGTATAAAAATAATATCATACATACACTATTGGATAATATACAAACGTAGAACTGATTCTCCATTGAGAAATGAAATGTTTAATCTTACACACACACACACACACACTCCACATTTGTCTCCCTCTATCCTAACCTCTTTTGCACCCTCCCTCTCTCTAGTTTGCTTGACTACTTGTAAGTGCACCATTTCCATCTCCATTGCCATTGCCATCTCCTCCTCTACATCTCTCCATTTTTGTTGAAAGCTTTCCCCATTTGTCTCTCCATTACCGTTCTCCTTCTCTATCTCTCCATTTTTATCAAAGTCCTTCCCTATTTTGATCTCCATTGACGTGCCATTTTATCCCTCAAAGTTGATTCTCTGCATCTTCGTTCTTCCGTCTCCCTCTCTCCATCGTAGTCCCTCTCTGTTGATGTTTCTGCCTCTATATCTCTTCGTTGTCATTGAAGTCACTCACTATTTTGTTATTCTTCTCTCTATCATCATGCATCTGTTTATTGAAGGTGCATGTGTTTATTTTCAAACATATTTCTTATTTAGCAAGAAAAATTTGATTTGTGGAACTCTCAGATCTAATTGTGTTTATTTTCTATCTCATCACTCGATATGTGAATGTGTTGATTGTTGTGCGTCTCTACATTTTCATTTTTTTTGTCCTAATTGTTTTGCCGATATGTAGGAAAAATTGGACCAGATTGGCCTTCAATTGCAGATCTGGCAATGATACACGACTTTTAGGTTTGTGAAT
The DNA here is from genome assembly GCA_039764185.1 of Tamarix austromongolica. NCBI lineage: Eukaryota > Viridiplantae > Streptophyta > Magnoliopsida > Caryophyllales > Tamaricaceae > Tamarix > Tamarix austromongolica. Next base: position 103,132,514 of record CM077816.1, on the reverse strand, counting down.
TTTGGTTTTATTCTATTGTTTTGTTATCTACATCATTGTATTTTGCTGTATGTTATTAGGTAATATGTGCTGATATGCTGCAGGTATTGCCAAGTGATGTTTGTTATGTGACGAGTGATATCTGTTGTTTTTTATTTGACATTCAACCATCACTTGCAACATTCTTTATACAACTAGGAGTTTGATAGAGCATCATTTGGATAAGATTCAAGAATAAGCATTAATGTATGGATAAGATTCAAGAATGGCTATATGTTTTGTGTGTGTGTGTGTGTGTGTGTCATTTGGTAAATAAGCATTTAGTGCATTCTTCAAGATTATATGGATAAAAGAAAACAAAAGAATTGAATTACTAGTAGAATAACGAAAACATACAACAAGCAAGAGCACTCTTAGTAGATTGACCATCACAAAATATAGCAGTTATGATCATGACAAGTATATATGGCTGATATATGAGTGCATTAAGAAGATAAATGAGAATAAATAATCTATTTTAGAATTAATAATGAGGATAAGAAGTTTAACATTCATAAACTTATAGCAAAATATCACACATGTTGCGTTCCTAGTTTTATCTACCTGTACTTATTTCCATCTTAATTTCATTTTTTGTGATAGTTTCATTTGTTTCATTATATAGGCATTATGAGTGAAAAAATAAGGTTCTTCTCCTCCCTCAAATTTCAATGATGTTGATGGTGGGTTGGTGACTCCTAAGTTAATACCCCACACATCTCCTGGTGAAAGAACAAAAGAATGGATACCTTGTTGTTCACCAGAAATAACCCCTTATGTAGGAATAAGATTTGAATCATTAGATGGTGGGATTAAGTTCTACAATAATTATGTATATACTTATGGTTTTAGTGTCCGTTTGTCTAGTGAAAAGAGAATTGTGGGTAATGTTGTGGCACTAACATATCTTGTTTGTACTAGGGAGGGTTTTAAACCATCGAGGAATATATGTTGTGCCCAAGGTAGTGGTGAATGTAGAGTTAGAAGGAGAGTGGTTAATAGAGTGGGATGTAGAATGTGTCTTAAGCGTAACATTAAAGGGTTTTATGTGATTTTAAATTTTTATGAAGGACATAATCACCATCTAACTACCGCTATAGTTAGGCAATTTCTAAAAGAGGAGAGGAATTTAACTATCATGCGTACAGATAATGCTAAGATGAGCAATGGGGCATCCAAATCATTTCACTTATTTAAGGAACACTTGGGAGGGTATAAGAATGTAGGTGCTTCATTACAAGATTTTAAGAACTATTCTAGGGATGTGAAGTGTTACATTGGAGATTTTGATTATGATATATTTGTGGAAATCTTTCGTAAGAAGATGGAGAATTAAAGTGGATATTATTTTTATTATATGGTTGATGATAAGGGAGTTCTTGTTTATGGTTTTTTAGGTTATTCCTATATCTAGGAAGAATTTCTCTCTCTTTGGTGATACGATTTCATTCGATTATACTTATGGCACAAATAAGTACAATTTGATTTTTGCACCATTTTCTAGAGTTGATCATCACAAAAAGTGTCACCTTTGGAGCAGGATTAATAGCTCATGTAAATATTGGGTCATTTTAGTGGTTATTTGAGACATTCTTGAAAGCTATGAAAAATATTGAGCCTTATTATATGATAACTAACCAAGATCCAGCCATAAAAATTGTCTTAGAGATGGTTTTCAAGAAGACTTAACAAAGATTTTGCATGTGGCACATTATGAATACATTGTCCAAAAAAATTGTTGCTTCAATTCGAGACTTTTATTTCATAAACAAGTTATCTGTATGTGTGTCGAGTCTACAACTTGAACCTGAGGAGTTCAAGTGTAGGTGGATAGAGATAATTGTTGAATTTGGTTTGGACGAACATGAATGGCTTGCTCATATGTTTGATATAAGAAGCTTATAAATACCTGCATATTTTAGAGACTTGTTTATGGGAGGGCTTATAAGAACAACTTCAAGATCAAAGAGTGAAAGTAGCTTTTTTGGGAATTTCACTAATAATCATTGTACTTCAGTTGATTTTAATATGCACTATGAGAGTGCATTGTATGGACCAAGGTATAAACAATTGGATCTAAATAAAGTATCAAACTTGTCATATCCCAAACTTAGGAATCCCCTAAAATTGGAAAAGCATGCATCTAAGGTTTATACCTGTACTATAATTTTTGAGTTCCAAATTGAGATTTTGGTTGCTTTATTTTGATGTGAACTTAATGATTTTATGAGGGAAGGTGATTTAGAGATTGTTGTGGTTGGTGAACTTGGCATGTCAAATTATAAGAGTACTTTTCGGGTGGTATATAATACAATAAACTAAGATATTAAGTGCTCTTGTAAGATGTTTCAAAGATGTGAGATTTCATGTAGGCATATACTTTGGGTTTTTAAAGGAAAAAGAGTATACCATATTCCTATTTAGTTGGTAGCGAATCAGTGGACTAAAAATACTCTAAAAAAGCTAATTTATGATATACAAGGGAACTCATTGGAATAATGTTCCAAAGCTGATGATATGAAGACTACTTTGAGAAGGTTATGGTTTGAAATATTTGAATACATCAGCCTAGTTGAAGGGAAACAAGAAGGTGTCCATGAATTTATAAGAGTTCTTGAATATTTTAAGAAGGAATGGAGTAAGAAGAATAGTAGTGATAAGCCTTCAAGCAAATTAGATATCATTACTATAATTGGGATAAGTGCTCCGAGTGAAGTGACCATTCAAGTACCATGTCAATCCAAAAGCAAAGGAAGCGGAAAGAGGATAAAAGGGGAGAAAGAAAAGGTCATTGAGCAATAAAAGAATATAATAAGAAAGTGCAAGGAATGTGGAGAGTATGAAGGTCATGATAGTCGGAACTATCCCACAATATCAAAATTGAAATCAAAGGTAAAACAAATCAGTTTACTTCTCAATATGAACTTGTAATATTTTATTAATTCCTTAGTTTAAATTAGAACTAATGTCAATTTTTTACATGTCAATGGCATATTTTGGAATGAAAGATTGGAATTATATGCCAATTTTTTTTCAACTTTATGAAGGTATTGGTCTTTGATGTTTTTTTGGTGTAGTTTACATGATAGTGGGAAGTTACTTTTCGGAGTTCTATAAGGAGTTGTAACACTTTTGAGTCATAGAGGATTTTTTTCCTGTCATATTGTATGATTAAATGAACATATATTTCATGAGTATATTTTATTTTTGTTGGAACTTGTATACCTTTGGATGAAAATTAGAGGGTTTAGGGTTTATAGGGTTTATGGTTTGGGTTTATAGGGTTTATGGTTAGGGTTTAGAAGGTTTAGGGTTTATAGTTTAAAGGGCTTATAGTTCATGGTTTAGATGGTTCAGAGTTTAGGGTTACAGATTAGGGTTAAGAGGGTTTAGGATTTAAGGTTTAGAGGTTTGGATATTGGATTTAGATATAAGTTTAGGTTAAGTTTTTTGTTAGGTATTTATTAAATCTAATAGATAAAAGTAGTTCTTATGTTTGTATCATATATAGACACATACATACACGCATATTAATAATAACCACATGTCGACACCTAACAAACAGTCTAAAACTTCACTATGTCACACATATAGATTTCCGGAAACTCCTGCAAGAGTAAGCATGATGATAGATAAACTAAATAAATAATCAACCACAAAACTCCAAGCACGATATCAATCACTCAAGAAAAAAAAAATTTGGATCCTCCAATTCTGATTGAATTACTATGTCCATGAAAACAACCAGACTAGCTAGGTAGTAGCTATATCTTGATCGAGGCTGCACAAACAAACTGAGAGAGAGGGGAGGGAGAGAGAGCGCAATGGCACAAGATAGCGATCAATTCCATGTAGTTTCCTCAGCAATCAATCACGGAGGAAAAGTACTAAGAAAGTGCACACAAGAAAGACAAGGGACGTTAAATAACATATCACCACTGTTATGAGTGGTATAACGTGCTGGACGGAACACGTACAGAGCCTGGCATTTTTGGTTGAGGATATTGATGCACCCAGCCCGAAAAGACCTCTGGTGATATGGACTATATACCGCCTTCCGTCAAAGGGTTGCTAGAAGGGTTTTCGGGTAAGGAATTTGGGAAAGAATATCATATGATCCAAGAAGATAATAATGATGGGAAGAAGAAAGTATATGGCTGGGCATTGCCTGTTTTGCCTAGTCATAGTCATCGGATTGAGTTCCGACTTTATGATTTGGACGACCAACTTCACCTTGGTAACAAGGTAGGTTTGTCCCTCTCTTCTTCTTCTTTTTATGGATTTTTTGTTTAATATATGTATTTTTTCAATGTGGTTGATTTTTCCTTCGCAATTTTATGAGGAAAATAAGCTCCATATCATTGCGATATAGCTGAGCCGAACAAGGAGATGGTGATGGAAGCTCAAGAAGGACATGTGCTCGTGGAGTCCATCTTCACTACCATCTTCTAATGAATGATCATCCTTAATTAATTAGGCTTCATGCAACTAGTAATATATGATATTAGTTTGTGTTTTTAAATGGATCAATAGCATATGATTTGTTTGGAACTATTTAGTAAAAGTTATCATCTAAAAATAAATACGTATTTTAAAAAAATTAAGCTAAAAAATTATAAAATATATAATTATTTTAAATAATTACGTTTAACAGATAATTTTAAATATAGACGTAATCTACATTTTATGTATAGAATGTTTCATTGTGCGTACATATCTTCTTTTTTTTCTTTTTCTTTTTTGTTGGAGTGATCCAGGATTTTTTTTTTCAATTTAAACTATTGAACTAATATATATACTATGCAAACTTCATTTATCTACTCCATCTTATATGGACTTAAGTCGGCTTAAATCTAAATCTAGGCTCCACTTTCTACTTAGGTCTAACGGTAAATGTTTCAAATTTAGAGACAACTTCCTTATTGAAAATTCTTTATACTCTTCCGAAAAGATTCTCGCTTTTTTGGTGTGGAGTAGTGGGAGTGATAAAAATTTTCTCCTATTTTATATTATTTAGATTAATTATTTATTGATAATAAAAATACTTTTAGTAAAATACTAATTTCAGATCAGATAAAGATCTAAAATGGATTTTTGTCTAATTTTTTTAAATTTTAATTATAATATACTACATATATAAAATATAAAGATAATTTTTCCACTCCTATTACTCCTGTAATGAAGGAGCACTAAAGAAAATTAATTTTTTTCCTTTGATATGTCTCGACGCACGGAATACATAACTATGGTAGTGTTGCTTGTTTTTTTTTTCCTTTTCAGTTACAATAAATGAATAACAGATACACTACGGCTATGAGGAGATAAAACAAATTGTTCCTAGAATAGACATAATAATACTATTTCCTTAAGGAGGAACAACACAGGAGCCTTTAATAGAATTGCAAATCAGATGCCACGATTCCGTATTTATTACTGCATAAGATTGCCTGAATCGTTACTAGAGTTGGTAAAAGTTGACTTGATCCTTCAAACCCGATCCGACCCGAGTAAAATTCGATCCGATAAGATCCAAAAAGTTTAGCAACTCGATTCAGACCCGATAAAATGAACCCAACCCGACCCGATCCCAACCCATAACCCATCATTGACCCGACCCGATAGCAACCCGACTCGACATTCACCCGATCTGATCTGACATTAATCCGACTAGACATCAAAATCTATAATAATAATAATAATAATAAATTACACATATTTTATTATTCATTTAAAGCTTTTAAAAATATAGTATTTTATAAGTTGTACTTATTTTTCATAATTTTACCCCCAAAATTCTTATTTTTTAATGATATACTAATAAGATATATTATTAACAAATACAAACCCAGAATAAAAAAGGCAAACATCCAGCTGTAATCCTGTAAAATAATTTTCAAAAAGTGTTCCATTACATCAACTAATCCACCTGTTTGAAGAAGCTCTTAATAGAAGAGCATATTAGCGTCCTTTATCAGTTATCACCCACAAAATCCAACAAGCAATAACTATGCCAAACAATAATCTAACAAAATTAAATGATCCAGGAAATTCTCCGGTAACATCCATAATTCATGCATAGGTTATAAAGTTACAAGTTACAACCTATAGGCTGTATAAATAAGAAAACATAAAATGAAAACAAACATCAAAATGACCATCAAGGCACAAACATACACGCCACCTACAAACTATTACAACGACTTCCACAAAATGTCCACTATATAAAACATGGTAGAAAAACTAACAAGGTAATAGACTAAGAGCATCATTATCAGAATATGTCACTTATAAGTTGTAACACAACGCCTATAACATCAATAAAATAACACCAATAGATACTAGTTAGCCAACAATATAAATATTATCCAAGTATGGTAAATCAACAATATAAGGAACAAATGACATGATTGAATAAAAATTGAATTCCTTGCCTATAAAAGATAACAATTGCCCATGTTTACAAGTAAAAGCATCTAAAAATTTTATCTCTACTTTTAAAGCTCCTTAATCCATTTCATTATTGTTACTCATTGACTTTGATGGCTCCACAAAAGTTCCTTCTTCTGCTTCTTCTATTTCTGTAAATACAAAAAAAATTACATTATTATCTTCAAAATTCATTGGTAAAAAAATTATCAAATAAAAAAAACAAATTCATAACAACTAATGTTATTACCTTCATATCCGTATAACCAATTACGAGTAGTTACCAAAGCATCAACATTTTTCGACAACAACGAACTCCTCCACTTATTTAAAATTCTACCACCTATGCTAAAGGTTGACTCAGATGCAACGGTAGTAATAGGAATGACAAGGATATATTTAGCCATAGAAGAAATAATTTGAGAAGTCTTAGAATTATTTCTCTGAAATTAGAGCACATTAAGTAAAATTTTATGATCCAATCGCTAAATTTCGATATACATCTCAAATTCACTTTTACAGCTTTTACCTCTAACTCTAATAGAAGTAGAAGCATCAAAATTTTAAATTTTAAACAAAGGAAAAAAATAATAATTAGACTTGATATAAACATAAATTACTAATAACAAAAATAAACATGTAATGAAGATAAAAAAATACATTTAGTGAGATATAGCCTGATTTACCTCCATTTCATCATTTCCTCTTTTCACTTCTCTATTAATAGATGTCCCTTCATCAAATGAATTTGGAGCATTAGGACAATGATATTCATAGTGTTTGTATAGCTTGAAAAATTCGACATATATATCATTAGCGAACTTTGTACCCTTCTCATTACCATATAGTTTGACTAATGCAAACTTCACAAAGTCAAACTTATAACGTGGATCTAAAATTATAGCAAAAGTAAGAATGGTACTGTAGTGTGACTAATACTTTTCAAAATTTTGCATCATTTGTAGTCCCATTTTGCTGATATTATTATCATTACACCCCTAATGACTTCTCCAATCTCAATTGAATCCTCCAAACATTAAGAAAATACACGTTGGTAGTAGGATACTCAGATCTAAAAAATAAATAGGTAATTTCATAGAAATGTTCCAACAACTCACAAATCTTTTCCATTGTACTCCACTCATTCGGCAAAATTTTAAAATTGTAACTAGCTTCAACATCACCAAATAAATCCAAAACATGACGATAATCTAATGCTCTATGAAGCATAAGATATGTAGAATTCCATATTGTAGCAAAATCTAGCCACAACTTCTCAAAAATTGATATATTCAATTTTGCAGCACATTCATAAAACTCGATTATCCTACCTTCTGAAGCATCTATATACTTCACATTCTCTCTAATTTTGAGCACACATCCTTCAATATTTTTCAACCCTTCCCTCACTATCAAATTAAGGATATGAGCTTAACATCTAATGTGGAAGTATTTCCCAACACATACCAAATTTTGAAGCAAAGTGGGTTTCAAGTGACTAATCATATTATCCATATTAGATGCATTATCCACTGTCATAGTGAATATCTTCTTCTCAATACTCCACTCTTTAAGGAATAAATACAACAAGTTGTAGATTTCAATACCAGTGTGGGGAGGAGGACAATGGAAAAAACTCAACACTTTGTAATTCAACTTCCAAACATCGTCCACATAATGAGCTATTTGAGTGAGATACCTACGAGATGTACAAGTTGTCCATATATCACAAGTCAAACATATTTTGCTAGAAATTGCCCTAATAGTGTGTTTAAATTTAATTTTTAAATCAACATACTTTTCTAGGCAAACTTTCTTAATAGTGTTTCTAGACACATGTTTGACTTAGTGATTAAGATATTGATGAAGTTTCCTAACTCCCAAATGTTCAACATACGAGAATGAATACTCATGCCTTAAAATTACCTCAGCCAACATCTCACGATAAACTTTTGGATCAAATGGAATCTCACTAGATTTAGATGGGAAGGTATCTAGTGGAGTCATTTTTCTTGTATGCTTCACAAGCTTGTAGGTATCTTAAGGCATTAAAAGTACCATATCTAGCTTCACTCCTATACTTTGCCTTTTTACAGTACTTACATAGAGCTTGTTATCTTCTCTCTTTATCTTTAAATTGATCAAAGTTGTCCCAAACCTTAGAGTATCTCTTCCATTTGTCGAGAACTTTTGCAACCAGTAATTCAGCATCATCATGTATGTTTATCAGAGCTTCATTTACAGCTAGATTTGAAGCTGTAGCTGGAACTTGATTATCTGATTTATATTCTTCCTCTTCAAGATCAACGGCTATAATTTTAAAATATAAAAAGAATTTATGTCAATCTATAATTTTCAATAATGTGCAAACCAACAAGCAAAAAATATAAACAAAAAAAATGCAAGATGCTTATTGTCAACCCACAAGTAATGATAATTACTAATATCATATAAAACAAATAATACTCTTGGTAGATGTGAAATCATAGGTATCTATTTCCTTTTCTTGAGGTATCCTAATTTATTCATCCTCCACATCCTTTTAGCCTTGTGTATATGTACTTGTATACATAAATAAATTATTGTCTGGTATTAAATAATTCTATACAATGTCAATTTGAATACAAAAAAAAAATCTACAACATCCAACTTTTGATGCATATATTTAAAATAACAAATATTATATTAATTTACATAGAGTACATAAATTATAAGTTTATAACAAATAAAAAAAATCAAACTTATAAATATCTAACATGATTACGATTTTTAAGCCAGAACAAAAAATTTGGTAAAATCTTATTTAAATATTTAAATTGACAGCTCACAATTGAAATTAGACATATTCTACAACATATTGTATACTCAATTGATTAAAAACTATTAAGTAATTACCCAATTTAACATAATTAGAGTTTTTGAGCTCGAACTGTAAATCCGATCAAATCTTATTCAAATATTTAAATTGACAGCTGAAAATTGAAATTAGACATATTCTACAACATATTTTAAACTCAATTAATTAAAAACTATTAAGGAATTACCCGATTTAACATAAATAGAGTTTTTGAGCCCGAACTGTATATCCGGTCAAATCATATTCAAATATTTAAATAGATGGCTCAAAATTGAAATTAGACATATTCTACAACATATTTTATACTCAATTGATTAAAAACTATTAAGGAATTACCCAATTTAACATAATTAGGGTTTTTGAGTCCGAACTATTAATCCGGTCAAATCTTATTCAAATATTTAAATTAACGGTTCAAAATTAAAATTAGACATATTCTAAAATATATTGTATGAGAAATTTAATAAAATCACTCAATTATAAAATCCAATTTAATTCCGTAAGAGTTTTGACTTAACAATCCAATTTTGATATATTTCATACAATTTTCCCAAATTAACAATACCAACATGAAATTAAGTACATTTCATAGTATATTGCATAAACAATTTATCCAAAATAGTTTAATCAAACGAATCCGGTAAATCTAAACATAACCGGGAAAAAAATCACATTTTCACAATTCAACCATACATATTGTAATTAACTGCTCCATATCAGTCATACAACATATACATACACAATTCAATAACCCATTTCGATTATCATTAGCTAATTCATAAAAAAAATTAATGAAAATGAGAGTTAGGGTTTAAGATAATCATACCAAATGAATTGTTATGAAATTGGATGGGATAGGGGTTGTTAGAGCAACACCGGTGGTGAAGGAACGCTTGTCGGTGGTCCGATGCACCGGACGTGGCTAGTTGCTCCTGGTGGTGTTAGATTTAGTTGATATCTAGCAAAGCGGAAGAGGGTTCACTATGGTGGCATGGCGCGGCAGTGTAGTCAACGAATGGTTGTGGTGCAGTGGTGGTGCCGGGTGACGATGGAGAAGCGAGGGAGGGAGCACATGTGTCAACTCAAGAGAAGAGAGGGACGAGAGACCAAATAACTATAATATATGATAAAAATCTAATATATTTAATTGTAAAGTTTATAAATATTTAAAGCAATCAAATATAATATTATTAAAACTTATAAATATCATTATTGTTTACCTTTGTAAAAATAAAACACATATAATATACTTATTTCATTTATCTTTACTAGTAATCTTATGACTGTATCTAATATTTACATTGTAATAAAAGATAATTATACATTGTATAGTCTTGTTTGTCTCACCTTTATTTTTTAAAATTATATTTTTTTAAGTAATCAAACATAATATTGTGAAAACTTATAAATATCTTCATCATTTACCCTTATAAACATAAAACACATATAATATTCTTATTTCATCTATCTTTACTAGTAATATTATGATTGTATCTAATATATACAATGTAATAAATGATAATTATACATTGTATAGTCATGTTATGATCACCTTTATTTTGTAAAATGATTTTTTTATGTAATCAAATAAATATAATATATGATAAAAATCTAATATATTTACTTGTAAAATTTATAAATATTTAAAGCAATCAAATATAATATTGTTAAAACTTATAAATATCTTTATTATTTAACTTTTTAAAAATAAAACATATGTAATATTCTTATTTTATTTATCTTTACTAGTAGTCTTATGATTGTATCTAATATTTATAATGTAATAAATGATAATTATACATTATGTAGTCTTGTTATGCTCACCTTTATTTTATAAAATTATCCTTTTTTTAAGTAATCAAATAAATATAATATATGATAAAAATCTAATATTTGTACTTGTAAAATTTATAAATATTTAAAACAATCATATATAATACTATTAAAACTTATAAATATCTTTATTATTTACCTTTGTAAAAATAAAATACATATAATATTTTTATTTCATTTATCTTTACTAGTAATCTTATGATTGTATCTAATATTTACAATGTAATAAATGATAATTATACATTTTATAGTCTTATTATGTTCACCTTTATTTTATAAAATTATCTTTTTTGAATAGTCAAATATTTTAAGTAATCAAATAAATATAATATATGATAAACATCTAATATTTTTACTTGTAAAATTTATAAATATTTTAAGCAATCAAATATAATATTTTTAACACTTATAAATATATTTATTATTTACCTTTTTAGAAATAAAACATATATAATATTCTTATTTTATTTATCTTTTATGAAATACCCTTAAACCCTAATTTAGGAAATTATGGCAAAATAAGGATTTATTAGAAAATTTTAAGTAAATAAATTATTTATTAAAATAAAGGAGGGATTAATTAAGGCAAACAAAGAGAAAATAATAAATAAATTATTTAGGCAAAATTTGGACATTGTACGAATTAATATGGGAGTTAAGGAAATTCGCCCAAAATAGCTAAATTAATCTAAAAAGGAATTTAATTATTATTATTATTATTATTATTATTATTAAAATAATAATAATAATAATAAATATCATTAATTTTAAATAAAAAATATAATAATAAAATACCAAATACCCCAAGCCATCAATTTTATCCTTTTTCTTTTTTCTTCTTTCTTTTCCTTTTTCTTTCTTTCTCCCCTTCTCCTTTCTTCTTTCTTTCCCCATCCTTCTCAATTGGGCCGGCCTTCGCAGCCCAGACCCTTCTCCTCCCTTCTCCCTTCGCGCGGCTCAAGCCCATAACGTTATTTTCTTCTTCTTTTTTGCGCCCAATACCCCAGCCGGCTGCCTCCCTCTTTTTTTTCTCTTCTCTTCCTTTTCCCCTGGACCAACCGGTCCATCCTGTCGCCCTTCTTCTTCCCCAACACCGACCTGCAGCCTCGATTCCGTTGGCAGCCACTAACCCAATGACTGACTATCCTCCCCTGCTCTCCCCATCGTTTTCTTTCCTTTTTCGACCCCAACCAACCCCGCAGCTTCCCTCCACGCATGCCTCCCTTTCCTTTTCTCTCCCCGACCTAACTTGCCATGGCAGGACTGCACTACCTGCCACCACCGGTCGTTGGTCCTGCCTCACCTGCCCCGCTTGTCCTCTTCTTCTTTCATCGTTTCCCCCCTCAAATTTGCCTATAAATACCCCATTGGTAGCCTAGGTCGAGCTTATGTTTTGGCAACCTAGAAAATCCCGACCTTGCACCACCACCCCATCAGATCCTTGTTTCGCCGCCAACTCCACCCACCAAATCCTTCCTTGCACCACCCTTGTAGAACTAAGCTTCCCTCCTTCCTCGATTTGATCTGCATAAGCCACCCCGACCGTGTAAAGTCAGCTTCCCGATCAACCCTCACAAACCCTGCGCTGCCCCTCGCGCCATCGTCTGTCGCCAATTCCGCCTCAACTAGCACCTCCTCCACCCTCCAAAACAACCAAGGGACTTCACCCTACCTCCCCATACCTCCATCTCTCCCTGCCTCCCTCTCCTTCTCCCTTCTCCACCTTCCCACCCCTTCTGCCACCGCGTCAGCTGCCTTGTGCCACTACTTCCATCTGCATCACCACCTCCATTCCACCCCTCTCCACCTGATACACCTTCCACCACCTCAAACAACCCCTCATTCCCTCTCCTTTAGCCTATGCCACCATCTCTCCACCTCTTTTCCTCCTCCACCGCCGCTGCTGACGGTTCCGCCACCAACCCTAAGTGATATTCTAATTTTTCCAGCCTTTAAACTTTTTTTTATAAGTGTTAAGAATTTTTAGTAATATTAATAGTATTACCCTTAATATTAATATTATTATTAATGTGTTATTATTATTATTATTATTATTATTATTATTATTATTATCATCATCATCATTATTAATATTATTATTATGTATCACTCTTATTACCGAACCTAACTTCAGAAATATTTATAACAATGATATTATTATTTAAAAGGGTTACAACTTTACTATTAACATAGTTATCTTTATTACTACTACTACTACTACTACTACTACTACTACTACTACTACTACTACTACTACTATTATTATTATTATTATTATTATTATTATTATTATTATTATTATTATTATTATTATTATTATTATTATTATTATTATTATTATTATTATTATCTTCTTACTAATACTAACTTGGCCATTATCACTTTTATTATTGGTGTAAATGTTGGGACTCTTATACTACTATTACCCTTTTCGATTATTATCTTTGTTATGTGTAACATTATTAATATTATTACTACCATCATTACTACTACTACTACTATTATTATTATTATTATCATTTCTATCATTGTTATTATCATTATTATTCTATTACACTTGACCACATTATCACTAAGACTACTACTAAGATGATTTATAGGACATTCATTAGTATTATCCTTAAGATGAGAACTATTAGTAATATTATTGTTATTATTACTATTATTACTATAAATATTATTATTGTTAACTCGTCTTTCGTCGATATTTCATAATCATTCACCTATTATCACTACTAGAATTATTAATATAAGACTCATCATGGTCACTACTTCTATATTACTTATATAGCTATTATTATTATTACTACTAGGGTTTGGGTCAATATTAGGATTATCACTAAAACTAATAATAATATTATTAATAATAATATTAGAACCATCACCTTAATACCATGAATATCACTATGACTACTTTAACATAAACCATGATGGCTATTAAGACTTATTATAGTTAGTAATGGCATGATTAATTATTTTGAGAATAATAACCCTACTTTAATTATAAAACTACTATTATCACTATTAGCCCTAATAGTAAATTATGATAAGGGTAGGGTAGGAATAATGGCAATATTTGGTAAGAGAGAGATTAACCTATAATATTTTCCCCTTATAGGTGAATCAAGTCAAAACCCTAAGGAAGCGTAGGAGCGTGCTCCAAACCCGGTGTCGTATTAGGTAAGGATATAGTTAAGGCCTTTTATGTGTAAGAATGTGCTATGTGTTTTGGTTTGATGGGTATGCTTTATATTTCATATTCTATATTATCATGTTCTTGTGGTAGCTTGCTAAGCATGGAGCTGAGGTAAGTTGCATGTGTTTATGATATGTGTAATGTGATGTTATTACCTGTACTTGAATTGTGCTTATGTAATAATGCCCCTCATGACATTCACGATAGGAGGTCCTAAGTAGTACGATGTGGTTGCGAGAAAAATGGAAAAGAAGGAGGAAAGTGAGTTGACTAGAGAATGATAATAATTGCCTAATTATCTTATGACTTATAGGTGGAAAAAAGGAGAAATAATGAGAATGAAATTAAGGGAATGGATTAAACATGCATGGCAAGTCTAGGGTTTGCATGGGATGGTTAGCTTTTGCATGTGGATGACTTTTACGTGGAAAAAGTTGATTTGAGGATCGAATAAGGTAAGGGAAGAATCGTTAAGGCGATTGGATTCCATATGTGAAAAATAGTACATGGGTTGATGTAAGGATGCATGGGGGATTTGATTAGGGTTTGGGAGGAAACACTAAGTGAGAGAAATGTGTAAGGGAGGAAAAAAGAAAAAATTGATGCAAATGGATAGAATGAGGATAAACGATGAGAGGGGTGTCACATGGGGGAAAAGTAAATCAAGAGAGTAGATTGTATGTGGGTGTTGAGCGAGTGGCATAAAAGGAAGGAGCAGTACTAGGGTTTTTCGGGATATAACTAGGGTTTTGATGATCATGTGTGGGAGTTGGATAGTGAGGTTGTAATGTCAAGTGTGGGTCAAGAGAAATGATAGTTTTGGTAATAAAGAAGAGTTTTGGGTTCATAGTGAGTGGGAAAAAGTTGGGAGGAAGTCTCAGGATCATGGGTTGTGTTGGATATATAGACGGAGCTAATTAAGAGCCTATGAGGTCGCCTGACCCCATGGAATTTTTAAAAATATATATTATGTATACAAGTTAAAATATAAAAACACACGTCTGGAGCATTGGTTGGAATACAAACTTTAAGTGAAGTACCGGTCATGAGTTCAAATCCTAATGACCCTGTTCGAAAATTTTTTCCCCTCAATTTTTTTTTCTCACTGTGCCTGATTCCAGAGGCCCATTCAGCCATCCTTCACTGCTCAAGCACAAGGTATGCCTCAGCCCTTAGACTCTCAGTCGGTCAGTCCCTCACCCTTCCGTTTTGTCAATATTCTTCGATGGTTTGACCTTCAAATTCAAGCCAAGCCTTCGACACTTCGACTTCAGGCTCTAGCTTATTCCGTCATCCAATTGCCCGCCACCCACTGCCATTAACATCGTTTCGTTCGGCCACAACATTCGTCACTTCCTCCCACTCCCAAACCACATCGCCAGCTTATTTCGCCGTCCACTGCCATCCACTAACTCTCGGAGTTTGACCTCCGCGCTGCCAGGGACGAGGCCACTGCGGTTTGCCCTTTGCATTACACCATGCTGCTGCCACCGTCTACTCACATCATTTGATGCCCCGCACTACACCCCAGCCACAGCCGGGACCACCCAATTACCGGGATAATAATTTACAAACTTGCAAGTTATAGCCGGAGAAAGATAAGTAGAGAATGATTTTGTGTTTTATTTAATTTAAATCTAATCTAAATGTTGTTAATTGAATTAGTTTGTATTTTTATTTTTTATTTTATTATGAATTTTTGATATTGTAAATTTCTTAATGTTTTCAAGTCAGTTGTAAAATGATCTTGAATTAGAATTACATAAATTAATTGATTATTGTATATTTCTGTATTAGGTTATATTAAAGTCGAATTAGTATAGTATGAACTATTATATAATTTTGGCTACGTAAATTAGTTCATTATTTTTCAATACAGTTCACATCTTCAAAAGCGTGTGGTTATGTTGGCTATATGAATTAGTTTATTATTGTGTAATTTTAAATTAGCTGAGTATTAGTTTAAAATTATTTGATTTATATGCTTGTGAAACTAGCTTTAATTTTACCGGTAACAACCGTATTGAAAGAGCTTTCTTAGCAATTAGTTTTATAAAAACAAGCTGCGAAATAGTATGTATTATGAATGGGTAAATAATTATTTGATGTAATATATAGAAAAATATATATCCAATACTATTAGTAAAAAGATTACTATAGTTTGCTTTTAAAATATGAAAAACCTCGACGAGCACAATTATAAATGAACATTTATGTATGATTATGGATAATATTAAATATATTATTATTATTATTATTATTATTTTATATTTAGATATATACTTATTATTTATTGGGACCCCATGAATTTTATCGACCGGCTTCGTCCCTAGTTGGATATATGTGTCATGTGGAAGAAGTGATGATAAGTAAGAGTGATGAACGAATTATATCGTATTGAGAAAGATAGTTGCTAGAGTTTTGGAGTGGCTGACTAGGGTTTCGTGGCCACATATATTATATGGAAAGTTAAATGTGGTACTTAGGGAAGAATCAAGCAAGGTGATAAATTGGAGGAGTATGATAGAGGTAGGTTAGGCCATATAGGCCAAATTAGGGTTTCCTAGAAGAAAACCCTAGAGAGTTATATTAAGTTGATTCAGAAATATGAGAAGTAGGCCTCGGTGTTGAGTAGTCATGGTAATGAGGAAAGAGTGGGAAATGATATTAGGATGAACTAGAAGAATTAAAAGTCCCAAGATATAGGACAGGATTATTAGGAATTCGAGTGAGTCGTGTATGTCTAGTCGAGGTTGTGTATGAAATAAGATACAATAAAACACTAAGCACTTAAAGTAAAAGATTATCGAGCCAGGGCCCAGTGAGGTTATATATTCTCCGGTCAACCGGCTATAATAGTGGTCAGGTGTGTTTTGCCCTGCTGAGTGATTTTTCGGTCCACCGGCTATAATAGTGGTCAGGTGCGTTTTGACTTGTTGAGTGTTTCCGGTCTACTGACTATAATAGTAGGGGATTCCGGGCTCGATAAACCAAACCGTGTATGGTAATAAGTCTTGGAAAGATACTATTTACTTATAGTGGAACACCTCGTAAGTTGGGACCAGTGAGGATATATATATTTTTTGGTCCACCAGCAATAATAGTGGTTAGGTGAGTTCCGTCCTATGGAGTGTTTCCGGTCCACCGGCTATAATAGTGGGGTTCTCGTACTCATGCGGAAATAATATAAGAAATGTGTGAACCATAAGTATACGGAATGGAAATGTACTAATCATTTACAGTGGAACACCATGTGAGTCGGGGCCAGTGAGGTTATTATATATTTTTTGGTCCACCGACTATAATAGGGGTCAGGTGCGTATTGCCCTGCTGAGTGATTCTGGTCCACCGGCTATAATAGTGATCGGTGTGTTCTGCCCTGTGGAGTGCTTCCGGTCCACCGGCTATAATAGTGGGGTTCCCGTACTCACATGAAATTATTATAAAAGAGATATAAGGTAAATCACTAATGTAAGTTTGACCTAATCTTGTAAATTTGGATTATTGTTTTGTGCACCTTATGTGTTTATTCTCTTGCATGGCCTTACTTGCGTGCTTCTTGCTGGCCTTACCTATATGATTACCTTACTCATTACGTAGCATACTGACCACCCGTTTTATGGGTGCTGCTCATTCCCATGAGCTGAAAACCCATATGAGTTTGTGTAGGTAGGGGATGACGTCTTTGATGCCTACGACACCTACGAGGCATCAGGTGAGGCTGAGCATTGAGCCTAGATCTGACTTGGGGATCGAGAGCGACCCGACTGGACTCTGTTTACCCCTTATTTTACCATGTTTCGTTCTTATTCTAGTTATGTCATGTCGTACAATATTTTATATTTTTGGAAAATTCTAGTTACTTACTCTTTGGGTTGTAATTCTTAACCCACTTTAGCCTTAGCACTTAGTACCGGAACGGTAAGAGTGAATTGGTCTGATAATAAGTGTGACGGTAATACACTCATAATTTATAGTTTTGTTATTTTACTTCTGTTAAACCTTTTTACTAAAACGAATTTTTTCAATAATAAATTTTGGGGGTGTTACACTTTACTAGTAATCTTATGATTGGATCTAATATTTACAATGCAATAAATGATAATTATACATTATATAGTCTTGTTATGCTCATCTTTATTTTATAAAATTATCTTTTTTTAAGTAATCAAATAAATATAATATATGATAAACATCTAATATTTTTACTTGTAAAATTTATAAATATTTAAAGCAATCAAATATAATATTGTTAAAACTTACAAATATCTTTATTGTTTACCTTTTTAAAAATAAAACACATATAATATTTTTATTTTATTTATCTTTACTAGTAATCTTATGATTGTATCTAATATTTACAATGCAATAAATGATAATTATACATTATATAGTCTTATTATGCTCACTTTTATTTTATAAAATTATCCTTTTTTTAAGTAATCAAATAAATATAATATATGATAAAAATCTAGTATATTTACTTGTAAAATTTATAAATATTTTAAGCAATCAAATATAATACTATTAAAACTTATAAATATCTTTATTATTTACCTTTGTAAAAATAAAACACATATAATATTTTTATTTCATTTATCTTTACTAGTAATCTTATAATTGTATCTAATATTTACAATGTAATAAATGATAATTATACATTGTATAATCTCGTTATACTCACCTTTATTTTATAAAATTATCTTTTTTTAAGTAATTAAACATTTTATGTAATAAAATAAATATAATATAATATAAACATCTAATATTTTAACTTATAAAATTTATAAATATTTTAAGCAATCAAATATAATATTGTTAAAACTTATAAATATCTTTATTATATACCTTTGTAAAAATAAAATATATATAATACTCTTATTTCGTTTATCTTTACTAGTAATCTTATGATTGCCTCTAATATTTACAATATAATAAATAATAATTATACATTTTATAGTTTTGTTTTGATCAACTTTATTTTATAAAATTATATTTTTTTAAGTAATTAAATATTTTAAGTTGTCAAATAAATCATAATAAATGATAAATATCTTTGTTAGATTCAATCATGCAATATTTTTTATTATTAAAATTTATAAATATTTTTAGTATTTATTTGTGAAAATAAAGCGCATTTAATATTCTTAATTCTTTTGTCTGCAATAATAATCTTATGATTGTCTCTAATATTTACGATACAAGAAATTATATTTGCTTGGACTCGAATTTGATTCAATTCGTCAAAACTCGACCCGATCCGACCCATTAAGTTAACCCGTAACTACTCAAATCTTCAACCCGTCAAATTGCACGAAATGACCTCACCCATCAACTTAACTCAAAACAACTCGGACACAGCAAGACGAACCCGTTATATTGTGCGAAATGACCTGAACGGGTCAAAGCCGCCTACTTAAGTGAACTAAAAAATGGCCCAAAACTAACCTGACCCTACTAGTCAAGTTAATCCGAAATGATCCGAATCCGAGTTTTTTTAATTCGAACCCAACCCGACCCGACAAATTAACCCAAATGACCCAATCTGGAACCGACTTGACCCCAAAGAAGGCAATGATCTAAACTAATCCAAACTCGAAATGACTCAATCCGATCCACAACCAACTCTCAAAAGTCAAATAATCTAATAAGGATCCGACCCGCTATGACCCGACTCAAACTCGACCCGGTTGCCACCTCTAATATTCATTACACAAATTCAAATACCTAGCATTTTTATACCGGAGGAACTGCCGGTACCTGGTCGAACCGGCCGGTCCCATCCGGTTTTATATTCCATGCTACAGCCAGGTTGCTTGTCGCCGTTGTCGGTCCTCCTAATCTTTCTTTACTTTGCGCCTGTCGTTCCCGTAATCGCACGCCAGTTGACAAAATCGCCCGACCGACCATTATCACCCTCTAATGTTTTCTCGCTTCTTATTAGCCGCTCGCGATCTTGAGTATGCATATGACACAAAGCCCTTAGGAGTTGTTCTCATTGCTTAACAAATCGCAGAAGATACGATTCTAATCCAACTGGGTCGGAAATGGAGAATGCGTACTACGAGCAGAGGATAGAGAGCAATGATGGTGATAAAGACGTGCAGAGTGGCGGAAACAGTGATCGGTCGACGATCAGGCTTAAAGTCTCTTATGGATCTCATCTTTTTGGTGCTGCCGTTCCTCTTGATTCCACATTCGGTATTGTTTGTTCCCTATATTTCAATTCGTCTTATGGTCGTTTTGCGAGAAAGTGATATCTATCAATTTTTGTGCGTTGATGCTAAATGCTTTGTTCTTTGTAATATAAAGCTTCGCCAATGTTCTAGGACTGCTTAGATTTCAGCCTTTTGGTGGTAGCAATTGAGTTAATTGGAAGCAGAGAAAAGGTCTGCTGCTTGTTTGAGCTTTATGATTCAGTTTTATTCCCTCGATTGACTGCTAGGTTTGCCAGTTCCGTACTTGTCTGAAGTGGCTTTCTGCCTGTAAAATTTAGATATCGCCTAATAGTCGTGGAAATGTGAAATTCTAGGAAGTAGGGATCAATTTAAGCTCGAACTAGGAATTTGTTGGGGGTTTGACTGTGGGCGCTTTTATTTTCGAGGTTACTTGAAGAAACTTCTGTCCCCGAAGACTGGTTTAGAGCCCAAGGATCAAAGACTCATCTTTAGAGGAAGGGAAAAGGATGATGCTGACATACTGCTCACCGCGGGCTTAAAGGACAATTCAAAGCTGCTGCTCATGGAGCAACCGGCTAGCAAAGAGAAGAGAATCGAAGAGACGAAAAGAAGGAATGAGATGCAAAAGCAATGTGAAGCGGTCGCTGCAATTAGATCCGAGGTTGATAAGCTCGTTCAGAAGGTCGGTTGCTTTTAGTTCCCTAATGCCTGTCTTATTGTGCTAGAAGGATTTAGCATTAGTTACACTTGGATTCTGCTGCTCACCAGGTTGATGCTTTGCGAGCTATGGTTGATGGTGATAGTAGGGTAGAGCAGAAGGAAGTTTTTGTCCTTTCAGAGCTGCTGATGGTGCAGCTGCTGAAATTGGATGGTGTTGCGGCTGAAGGGGAAGCGAAGGTGCAGCGGAAGAATGAGGTGAGAATGGATTTGAGGGATATATTGCTATTGTATTTGCCGGCCGTTTTTCGGTCTCACCTGTTCTGTGTACTGTCGGCATTCTATCCTTCTTGTTGAGCTTAAGAAACACATATGTCACTACCGAATTTGGACTCGAAAGAGATGGTAATGTAGACATGATAAACAATCGCTCCTGCCCATCCCCTCCTCTCTTCAGGAGCAGAGTAGGTGTGCCTAGATGGTAAGATAATTTTATTGGCTCTGACAATATGAAACGTGAACATCAATGAAAAACTAGCTTATGTTATAACATATGCTGGCATAATCTCATTCACAAAATTTTCCTTGTGTTTTGTTTATTTCTTTATTTATTCTGGTACTGTCTTGCTTCCTGGGGTTGGAAAAATTTCAGACGGAAAGGCAGAAGGAGCTAAGTGGTTACTTAGGGACTTAAAAGAGTTATTGGGGGTATTATGGTCAATGTTGTGATTCTTTCTATATTCTAAAGGTGGTCTTCTCTTCCATGCTGTAGGTACGACGTATCCAATGCTTTGTGGATATCCTTGATGCACTCAAAGCCAAAAACTCAAATCCCTACGGTTCTGTATCTGCAGCTATTCTGGGTGATGTACCTACCTGATAATTCTGGCATGGCTGTGCCCGAGCCTTCTTCTACGCAAGTTGGTCAGAGAGGATTTGGAGCGATTTGAATAGCTAGGGTCACGTACCATTATCCGCATCCGGAATATTTTAATTTGTTTTTCCATTTTGGTGTTCCTTGTCGCATGGAGGAGCCATGATTTGGGAACGTTATTTCTAGTGGTTATTAAAATTCTTATTTTATTTTATTCTAGTTAAAAGGTTAGTTTATAACAATTAATAAAATATTATATTATTTTTTAAAATTTTTAAAAAAACAATAAAAAGGTGACGGTGGAGGCAATATATATATATATCTTCTTTCCTAAACTAAGCCCAAGGTATACCTAAACTACTTGGCTGCACACGCATACACATATTTCGTTTCATGATGGAGATTATATTTTAATAGATTATGTTGGGGGAATCATTTTGCGAGGTGTCTCGGCCTATCGAGGAATGAAATTGAACACCGACCGGTGCGGTCAAATCACATGAGAGCACTCTTGGAATAGTTTGAACAAACAACAAATTTGTCGTGCAGTAGCATCTTGTAGATTGCATTGAATATCGGAAGCCGACGATGTCTTTTTAGTAGGCCGAGGGGAAGGAAACTAAACCTGATAGTTGCATGGCATCGGTTGCAGTGGGGAAGGTGTCTTTTTTGTCTTATCTGTCTGATTTGTCGTAGTATTTCGGTTTTCCTCGAGGGTTGCACTGAATTTCTTCATAATTTACTTGACAGTAATTAGAGTCGTAAATAAATTAAATTAGTTTGATATTTAGTTCGATTTTACTCATCTATTTAGTTAAATTAATCGAGTTCGAATCTTATGTATTGACTTATTTATTAAACGAATTAAGCTCAAATTCGAAAAAATAAAATTCGGTATATTTTATGATTTTGTCTCATGAGTTCCGTTCGTTTTTTTAGTTGAATAAGTTGAGATTAAATTTTATTTTACTCTTGTTTAGTCAAATGGGTCAAACTTATATCTAAAGTTATTTATCTCGGTTCATTTATAATCTTAACAGTAATTAGGAGTTCGGTTTATTTATAACCCTAACAACCCTAACTAGGAGTTTTGAAATCATTTGTATCCTATAGATTATTTATATATTTATTTCTTTTTTGTTTTTTGGGAAGGAGGGAGGAAGGTGGGGGGGGGGGGGGAAGAAAAAGAAAGAAAGGAAAAAAGAAAAAAAGGCATATTGCGTTTGGTCAAAAAATCAGGAAGAGACGTAGGTCCGACAATAGCTAAAATCCCATCACATGCTAATCTTCTGGTCCCTAACCATTTTAGAACGGCACCCAAAAAGGACCAAAACCAACTATCTGGAGAAGTCATGTATGGCAAATACTTTATCTCGAGAATAAGTCCGTCTGCAGAGGCTTCATTTATTAGCATTATTTGTTTTGGCCGTTGCAATAATTAGAATAATTTGCAACTATTCACATGTGTAGTAGCATTGGATTAGTCTAAATTTGATGCCCCTACCTTCTTCTTTTTATTATTATTATTATATATATATATATAGAAAATTACTCATTAAGTCAGTTTCTCTTCTATTTTATCATTGGAATTTTGATTTTTTTCTTCAATTTCAGAATTATCATTTCAACTATAATGTACTAAAATTAATTTACATAGATTGTCAACTACTGTAGCACTATATTATTTGGAGGATCACAAAGATTATATAAGAAAAATATTTTGGTCATAAATTAATATTTTGAATCTTTTTTTTGTTCATGCTAAAATTTATATTTATTGTGAACATACTAGAATTTACATTTATCATTAACTGAGATAACTACATTTTATTCGCTAGGTTTTGAACTTCTTCTTCTTCCTCTTTGGTTCATTTGAGGCCATTTATAACCATGCATTTCCTATTTTATTATTTCAATTATAACAAACTAAAATCTGCATTCATGATTTGGAGTGTTACACATGTTGTTATTATATATATATATATATATATATATATATATATATATATATATATATATATATTATAGCCTTATAAAATTATAAAATATTAATGTTGTGAGAAAAATATTTGACAATTAATTAATATACAATAATATTATTAGTGTTAAAAAACAATAATATATAGCTAAAAGAGCATGATTGGAATGACTAATATATTATCGGCATTAAATAACAATGCTATTATAACACATTAGTTTTTAAATTTAACTTGTCTATTATATCTTTTTCACCTTAACTAACTTAGTCCATTACCTAATTTTTATTATTATTTTTTAAGAAGTTACTTGAACTAAATTTGAGCAAAATCTTATCCATTTATATAAATATTTAGTATAATTGCAATGTTTAATTTTGAAAACAACCATATTGATAACAAAATTATATGATTATAAATATTATATGCATCTGTGCGCGCCTATATATATCTATAAATGTATGTATTATTAAAAAATTTGTTAATATAATAAGTTATAAAATAAGTTTAGGAGAATATGTTCTAAAAATTGTTGAAATCTATATAAAAAGCATTTAATTTTATTAATATATTCTCACATTAACACTCTAAAGCTCCTTTAATTATAAAGAGAATAACATAAATCGTTATGTTAGAATTGAAAACATAACATTAAATTTTTGGTATTTTTCATAAATAGATAAAAAAAAAACTTATATTGTATAACAAGAACAAAAACATGTACAATTTTATATTAAGAAGCAAAAGGGGTATGTTTATTGTTAATTGTTTTTATTACCATAAAAAATTATAAATAAATATCTCAACAATATAATAGGATAGAAAATCAAGTTATATATATATATATATATATATATATATCATAACTTACCTTTTTCTTAAATTATATAAGAATATAATTCTTTCTCATTTTCCAGTTCTCTTCCTTTTAGGACCCATCATATAAATTAAGAAATAATAGGTTTAATATTATTACTTTTTTTTTATTTTTTTAAAATTATAAAATAAACTTTGTTTGTTTTTAAAATAAAATTTTTTGGAATTTTTAAAAATAAAATTTAATTAATTAATTTTTTTAAGTATAATACATTAGAATATTATATATATAAATATATATATATATATATATATATTAGTTGTTTCATATTTCAGAATGAGATACGGATAGGAGACCAAAGGAAATTGCCGCACGACCCACTAACAAATTAATAGTAGGAGACAACCGAAGTTAAAATCTATTCTCCGAAAGTACATTTAAGTTAATGGCTTTTGTTTTCTTTCTTTTTTCTTCTTTTTATGTACACCGAAAAGAGTGGGGAACCCCGAAAATCAGAGGAGTCGGGAACCCGAGGACCGGTGGAGGAGTTGAAGTCGTGAGTCGTGACCTACTTATTTAACAATACGGGAATCAGACCATTGGAAGATCCCAATCCATACAAGACAGATCAAATTAAACAGACTAATTTGAAAATCATGAATATTCTCATTCTGCATCACACCTGCAGAATAGATTGCTCCTTCACTTAAATCCTTATCATCTCCTCCTCCTCCATCTCCATTTATCTGCTAGTTAGTCTCCCTGTACTTAACACTGAAGTAAAACAACATATAAATTTAGTTTCTGTGCACAAAAATGGAGAAGGTCTCGTTACGATCATCACCATTCCCTGTAGCTCCTAGAGCTGAAATATACGATGATGAGGCTGTTCCATCAATGGATAAACGATATGCATACAACGGTAAGATAACATTGTTATGCTTTATGTTACTTTTTCTCTTGTTCATGATTCTCGTTTTATTTCGCTGTTCATGTTGCCGCTGGCGCGGTTCAACTGACGGTGATGATTCCTCGATATTCGACGCGCTTGAGATGGCTACTCTGCCGCCGATTTCTTCCCATGATACCGTCAAGGATGATCGGAACGACGGGGTTAGTGGGCGGAAGGAAGATGTGCAGTATACGTTACTTTGAAGAAGAATACTAGTAGTTATAGATATTATCGATGCATGTATTTGGTGAAGAAACACTGCAATTAATGTCTGATCCAACTACTAGACGGAAGCTGCATACATCTCCCGCTCCTCCCCCCCCCCCCCCCCGGTCCCCGCGTAGGTCTGTTTTTGGGTACAGAATTGCAGCTGATTAGCAGAGAAGGAATATGGATGAAGATGAATCTTCGTTTCAGTTTTTGTAGATACATACTTAGCCGTTAAGGCTACACTCCTCCTGCCCCGTTGCTATGTGCTGCTGTAGCATTTAACATCCTTGGATCGATGTTAGTAGCTTAGTAATCATTATGTGTAAAAGTGGAAATTAATTAGCTTAATTAATTATTATTGAGGATTATTATTATCCCTTAATTCATATACGTCGTATTGCTCGGATTGTTATGGTATTGAACCAAACAACCCTAGGAAGGTGGTATGTATATATCCTGTGAAGTGGACTTGACCGTCAACGATCTAAAAGAATTAATAGTTCAAATAAAATATCTCCCAATAAATAGTTTTATATAAAGTATGACATATTAACTTTATGAGTATCAACGAGCAAGAGTGCAAGTCAAGTATAAGTCTTTTAGATACCCTAAGCTTCGAAAAATGCTAGGTATCTAACCACAAAACCTAGATTCATATAAAAACATGTATATTAATTAGTGTACTACTTTAATGATTTATTGATAATTAAGTAAAATAAACTACAATCAATACAAAATAATAAAAAAATTATGGAAAAAAAAAGAAAATTATAATAATAACAATAACAATACCAATAACTAAAGAAAAAAAAATAAAAAAATATATATAGATAATTGAGTTTGTGTAAACCCCAATTCTCTCAAACCTTAATAACCTTGTATTATTAAGCTTGTAACACATATCCAAACTATATAAATATTTATATATATTTCATTATCTAATTCCATACATTCTGTCCATTCATGTTTCACCCATTTCTTCTAAATAGTTAAATCATAAAAAATATATTTACGCAATTAGACGATCTTAGCTATTTTTTTTATTTATAATCCATTGAGCTTCAAGTAAAACTACCACACCCAATATTTTTGTATATTTGAGTTTCTAAAATTATTCCACACCTTTCCAAAAATTTTCATAATTTTTGGATTCCAATTAATATTTTTCCCAATAGATGTCCATTATTGGACTTTCTTACAATTTAATTATTCAAAATAAATTATCGTACTCCTAATTATTGTACTCTTAACTATTCTTCTAACCAAACCAAATCAAACTTTTAACTTGGTTACCCTTCACCTAACTGAAAAGTGCAAAGTACCATAATTATGATTTTATGACATATCTATTACACACTTAACCATAGTTTCATATCTCTCTTATACCCTTAATTCTAGCACTCAAGTGAGGCTAAAGTAAAACCAAAAACCTCACTCCACACTCCTCTCTATCATATATCACTTTGTTTTTTCCCAAATTGTGCATTCCGTTTCAAAACGCACATAAAATCTTAGAGTTTCACTAGAGCTTAAAGTTGATTTGTTCTCTTCCTTTGGTTTTTGTGTCTTTTAAAATATTGCATTGTATAATAAAACTCTATACCATTTTCATCCTTGAAATTGATACCCTTCAAGATTTATTTTACCCCAACTTTTGCTTCTCGACTAGCTACACAACTACAATAAATTTTTTTTTGTGACTTTCATCCGCTATAATACCTATACTTAGATTCTTTTACCTTTAATTGTTGATGGGTTTTGTTCCTTGCATATTATAATTCATCTAGGAACCATTTTTACCCAAGAAACTATGCCCCTACACTCTTCTTTTTCCTCTCCTATCTTCATTTCTGACTATTCCTTACAAAATTGCTAATGCTATTATTTATTGGTTCAACGTAAAAATTGTGCCTTGCATCATTAATTCCCCCTCTTTTTCATTCCCATTAACCCTGCAAAAAATTGATATATCATTAATTGGTGGCTATTGGTGGTGGTTTCCAAGCTTCCATATTCAAGAGTAATCTTGTCATTTCACTTTGTCCATTTCATTTCCTTTCTTCTCTTTTACATATTTATTAATATCAGTTTATCCAACTCCTTTTAATCTTATATTCTTGAATTTAACCAAGTGGGTTAGATAAGGAGTTTCTAGATTCCTTATTTTAATTGTGCTAAGGAGCTTAGGAATTTTGGTAGGTAAACTAACCTTTAGAAATAAGATTTTGTGTTAGGTGTATTATTTGTTATTTTATGCATGATAAGCTTGTAAGCATGAAATAATATCTTGGAAAATCTTGTATGACATGTGTATATTTCTATCTTATGTGCATAAGCATGAAACTCTAATAAGAAGATGAAGTGATTTGTTACATGCTCTCATATCTAATGGAAGGGTGATGAATATTTAGTAGATTCGTGTTGAATGTTCAGCAAAATTGTGATGAATATTCAATATAGTCATATGAATATACTTGGATTCGAGTTTTTTAGCTCTCTTCCTTGCTATTTTATATGAGTTTTGGTTGTTTTAAATTTCTATAAGTATTAAATTGTATGTGTAATAGGGTATAGAAACTAGGTTATTGATTTTGGATCATTTAGAGTTGAAATAATTTTTTTAAGGCTTTGGACATATTCGGCCATGGGTATATTGGGAATTATAGATTTTTTTTGAAAGTTTTAAGTGTTCCATTGTATTATTTTGGGTCTCTTAAAAGAAATTTGGTATATGATATGTTAGGGTTTGATATTGTTTAGTGTAAGTTATGAATTTAAGAAGTTTAATGTAATTTTAAGTAAATAAGGGTAATTTTGGCCATTACATGTAATTCTAGGAATTTTGAGACATAAGTGAATATTATATTAATAAAGTTAAAATGTATGATTGGATACTTGGGTGACATTTTATGAGTAGACTTAGATAACCTAATTAAAAGAGTTCATTGAGCAAGAAAAAGAAAAGGAGACAAAGATACTTTCAGTGCATTGAGTAATCTTAGTATTTTATCTTGGTGTTTTATTTATACTTTATCCTAATATATCCACTAGTTAAGTATCATATTTTTAGCATGAAATATAATTTTCTTAATATTAAGGTAAATTAGTGGACCTTAAAGATATTTTAGTCATTTTATATGCCTTTAGACTAGTTATTGATTAATTTGGTCTTATAAGTGAGCCATTGGTTGACTTAAATGTTGGTTATTGATCCTTTTGTTAAAAGTTTAGAGTTAATATACATTAAGAACTAATTTTATCGGGCTTTTTATGGCATGGAACTTGGACTTTAATACCTTAATAATCTGGCTTGGGCTTTAATGGCTTAATAATCTTCATTGGGCTTTGATGCTTCATATAATCAATTGTGCTTTAATAGCATATTAATGGACCGTTGTGCTCTAAATGGTTGAGCCTTGATTGCTCTGTGGATCAAGTGCATAGATAATATTGGAATTCAATTAAATAATTGGTTTATGTTCATTGAAGTGATTAAGTAATATTCTATGGCCTTGTTCTTGTTGACCTAAATCTTTAATAAAACATTAATCACTTAAAGTAAGATATCTTGAGTTAGAACTTGTACTATTAGGAGTAGCTATCTAAGTTAGGTTTGATATTCACATGATACCATTCTAGTATTTTCTATTATGTGATCTTAGGTGCCTTATGAGGTCTGGGAGACCCTATTGTACTCTATAAGTGTTTCAATATTGTTTGTCCCCATTAAGGATATACATATTTAAGTGATTAGGTATCATATTATTTGGTGGTTTGGTTACATTTTTTGGGCGGGCTAGCTAAGGCTAGTACCATTTGAGTACTAGATTAGTTGTTATAGTTTCTTCGATTTTCCATCCTCAAGTTAATATAATGTATTGGTTGTGAATTGTGATCACGATAATGAAATATAATAATCAATGAATCTAATTTATTCGTACATTTATATTACATTATTTTATACTTGATGGTTGAGTTCTTATACTCAATTAACATTCATATATAAGCATGTTGTTATTTGTTATTATATGTTCTATTTCTTTCTTCACATGGGCCTCGTACATAATTCTATCTCTTTAGGATAGTTGTGTTTCTTAGTATAAGATGCGTATTGATACTACAACTTTTTAGACATTGTATAGCATGTATATGATGATGATCTTGATGACTTTGAGAAGGTTCGTCAGGCGGAGTGATGTGGGTTTGTACCTCGAGGTTAGGGTGTAGAGTTATATCTATCTAAAGCCACATGTTATATATCTTAGATTTCAAATATCTATTTTGGAATCCTCATCTCTGTTACCCCTTTTCTCTTTTTATATATTGTATTATATGGAGGATGTACTCCGTACTATGTTATTACTTTTAAATTATTAAAGTCTACTTCTATTTATATCTATTTCCGTAAATTTTGATTTATTTTTCATAATATTTGAGCCTTCACTTAGTATGAGAAAAATATGGACTAGACTTGCACTAAGTGTGGCAATAACACCTGCTATATTATGTTAATACTTCCACTTAAAAATGAAAATTTTTAGTAGAAAATTTTGGGGTGTTACAATTTGAATCATAAGTTTGGGTAAATAGTATTATTAGTGAGTAATAATATCTTTAAATATATTGATAAAAGATATAAGAAAAAAATTGTAAAAATTATTTTTTACTATGAATATAATAATTATTTTTTTCATTATAATATATTATATTTAATGAGATATTAAACATGAAAGTATATTCTCTTACTACAAGGTGGCTTGTTTTTGCATATGGATGGAGTAGTATATTTCATTAATTTAGGTCTTGAGTATAGAAATGTTCAATAATAATAGTTAACAACCCTAGTAGTTAGTGAATTGGAGATACAAAAATGATGTAAGAAAGCTACTTCAAAGCGTTCATGTTTTGAAGATTTTTAATTTTTTCTAATAAAATAAGTTTTTAAAATATACTTTTATGGAAAAAATAATGAAAATTATGTTATTTAAAAATTTATTATATCATTTGAATGAAGCTAAAACTCTAATTATGTTTTAAAAAAAGTTGTGTTCGATTATTCATACATTTGCTCACAATTATGTTTTGTGAGACTTTTCAAGCTACCTTTAGTTATCCAACTTCTCCAAGATCATTATTAATCAATCATATTTGTATTTTTTAGATTTTTCCAAGTCTCTTAGTTGTTTTTAAAAATAGAAAATGGAGATTTTGACCAAAAATACCATTTTTGTCTTAGTTAATATTTGTTCATATTTTGAGCCTGAAAATGATATTTTTAGTTATCTAAAATTTATAAAACTTCAATGATGATTATTTTTAAAAACATTAAAATTAAAGTAAAAATATTATAACTTTATTTTTTTAGAATTTTTGGATAAATTTGTCATTTTCAAGCAAAATAAGCTACTAAAACCAAACTTATGTACTTGAACAATGCCCTTATATTTTGAGGTTCAATCCCAACCATCCATACTTCTCAAGATCAAATCCTAACCTTCCAATATAAGCTAAGTATGCCACCTCCATTCACCCACACTCAACGTGGCCTAAACATGTGCTAAGTAATAATGATATTCCATAGCCATCACCTAAGCATATGGTATGTTCCCTGTAATATATCCCTCCTTACTTCATTTCTTATGCAACATCCCCCTTCTCCATTCATACTCCTTTATCATGTGTGATACCCAACTCTTATTGGATACCCATGCCACCTTACCCTCAGCGCCTCCCTTCTTTAATAGAAATAATCATCACAACACTAAGTTAATCCCTATTAGTTTTATTTGTTGTTAAGCCCCTCCCCTACGTGAACACTTACCTTAATTTCATTTCTCCTCCGAGAAAATGCACCCCACCACCATAATATTCTTCCACCTCCATTTTTTGGTCTCAATGGTCAATTTCCTCTATTGATGAAGCATGATCTACCTTTCAAAACTCAAGGTAAGAATTGTTATATTCTCCTCTTTAATTAATTCTTATTTGGGATTTGTTTAAGGGTTGATTTTCCTAATATTTTCTCTTAATTTTCTTGGCTCAAGAAGGTTGTTAGTTGATATGTGATTGGTTCTTAAACTTTTATTCTTGTTAGTAAACCTTCAAATTCATTGAAAATGGATTATCATGCTAGTTTGAAATTTTGGAGCTTTCACCTTTATTTCATGGCAGATTTGGATGTGCGTGACTTGAATTTGTGTGTGCTTAATATTTCAAATTTGATGTAGGAGAAAACACTCAATAATTGGCTCTCATAATTATGGAACCAATTATTTTTCATTTAGAAAGTGTCTCTCGCAAATTTGAAGACTAAGGGATGGTTACGTTGCTAGAAACGTAACAAACAAGCAACTAAGTGTCTACGTGCATGTGCATGACATGCATGGAAGGGGTGACCACGTGCATGGGGAGATTTTTTGCAGACTTGTAGAGCATTATTAAGTAATTTAGCTAATTTATTAATTAAGTAGGAAAGTTGGATAATAAAGCTAGCATAAAGTTAGCATAAAGGTAGCATAATATATTTTAACTTGAAATCTTTTGAATTATGTTTTTAGCTAGTTGTAGAAAGGTTAAAAAGTTGCTATGAGTGTCGAGCACAACATTAAGAATTGAATTGAATTTGAAGATCAACATTGAGGTTTTACAAGTTAACTCTGTGTGAGCTCAAACTCAAGTAAATCGAATCCATGTGAATGGTTTGTCTTCAAAGTTTTAATCTTTTTGTTTGTGTGAGTTTGAGATTAATCCATATCTTTTCTACTCTCCTTAATCCATATTTTTTTCTAAAATAATTACCATTAATATTCTACTCTAATTCGTGATTAATCAAAGCCCTAATTCGGTATACATAACCGAAGCCCTAAACCTTCCATTTAAAACCCTAACCTTCCCACGCAAACCAAACGTAACCTTATTCATTCCTTTTGAACCAAACCCTAACCCTAACCCTAAACCACAGATGTAACCTTCACTTAAACTAGGGTTGTTCATGGTTCAAATATCTAATATTTCGGATATTTGATTATCGTATATCCGAAATTTCAGATATCTAAAAATGATATTTGATATTTGATTTAAAACTTTAGATATCCGGAAGATCGGATATTTGAATTTTAGGATTGGATATCAAATATAACCAATATTATCCGAATAAATTTTTAAATATAAAAAAACTACCAAATCACAAATATATTTGATATTATCTGATTTGCTGAGTGAATACTGAGCAAATATCCGATTCGCTTAGCAAATATCTGACTTGCTCAACAAATATCCGATGTTAAAACTAAAATAAGAAATGAGTGGGTGGAGTCTATTGACATGCATAGCATTTTTTATATATATAAATATCTAAAAAGGGATTGTATTAAAAATATAATTTCAATTAAATTAAATTTTGCTTCAAATAATAAATAAAGTAAGTAAAAATTATCACACACACATCTAAATTTATTTATATACAATTTTATATAAAAAAATTATAAAAAATATATAAATATTTTTCTTCGGATCAGATATTATTTGTATTTGTCAGATCGGATATTTAGTTTGTTTGACATTTCGTTGACCAAATTAGATATTTGATTTGAAAAAAAAGGATATATATTTTTTTTCAGATCAGATCGCTTCGGATATCGGATCAAATAAGCAGATATCGAATAACATAAACAACCCTAATTTAAACTCTAACCTGTGAAGCTTAACTTCAGCATCATACCATCATCGAATGCATATACTAATTAGTAAACAACATTTGAACCATCATCATCATTAAATCACCATCACTGAATCATCATCATCATCATTTCTCTACCATATTCGAACTATCCCCATCCTTATTCCATCATATTCGAATCTTTAATTTTTTAATTCATCATCAACGAGCCTTTAGCCTAATATCTAAAACCAATTCGAGTATTAATCCCATATAGTTGAGAATTACATCCTCCCACACACATCAAAATTAATCTTAACATTTCTAGTTTACTATGCATTTGATGGTTTGCTATTTAGATTAGTATGTAAAAGGTTATGATAATTTTCCCATGAGTACGCAAATTTGTCAAAAACTATCATATTCGACTTAGACATGGGTTTGTGACAATTTTGTGTGATATTGTTGTGTTTTTCTTGAATTAATAATTCCATGATGTTTATTGGTGTTGTTAGGTGCAATTTGGTACAAATATGCTATCATTTGGATTAGTATAACTTAAGTTTCAATTGATTAAAGTTTGAGGAAGTTTACTAAAAATAAGTTTGAACGTTCTTCATAAAATTCAAAGTATTCTTCACTAGTTATCCACTAATAATCATAAGTGTGGTTAGTAAATAGTTGATCATGTTTATTTGTGGTTACTCAAGGATTAATCATAATTAGATATAAAAATATGATACTAGCATTAACATGGTAAAATATTGAATATGTGAATAATAGAAGTCAAATTTGACCATTAATCATGAATAGTATTTTTTTCAAAAATTGCATACTACTTTATTTTTTCCATTTCTAACCTAGATATATCTTACATTTTAGCTCATTTGACTCTTGCATGGTTGTTTTTGGATTAAAAAGTACTTATTTTAAGAAATATAGACCAAAGTTTGATTTTAACTTTTCTTAGCAAATAGGATTTTCTAAAACAAATCATATTTGTTTTGTTTCATTTTTCTTAATTGTTTTTTTAGCACATGGTTTAGACTTTTATGACCTTGAAGTAGATATTTTTGGTCTTTTGAGGCATTTTGAGATTTTAGTTTTCAGTAGTTCTTTTATTTAATTTTGGTTGATTTTGTTTCTACTTTATTGCCTTGGCTTTGGTTTGTTGGGATGGTATGTAATTTGGTTTTTGTATGATCTTGTATGGTGAATTTGTTGAATTGTTCAATAGATGATAATGGGTTAACCTTATTTGACTTTTGAAAAATTGAAATTTATAGAATTAAAATTGGAATGATTTTATTATAAGTTGTGGGGTCATGGATTGTTGTTCGGCCTCTAACTTTTATGGCTAGATATTGTCTAGAAAGAAAAGAACAACTCGATGTATGTGTGTTATTGATAGTTGGTTGATCAAATTACCAACAAAATCATAATCACTCCTCCCAATTATGCCAATATCTATAACTCTAAATTAACCCCCATCATTGAAACCATGATAAAAAACCCATCCTCTGCAATTCTTCGGTAACAGTCCTTATAAATAAGAGTACTTAAATCATGCATGTTAATAATATATATTAAACGTATCATTCCTCGTATTAGCTAGTAGAAAAATGATATCTAAAATATGTTCCATGAGGTTTTCTATTTCTTAAACTCCAACTAAATTCTTATGCTTTTTGATTCATGGTATGAGTGCCAAGATCATCATCCCTTGACCAACAATGAACATCCACACTATCTCTGTTTGAAGCCAGTTATATGATGTGTATTGTACACCACTACAATAAAAGGTGGCATAGGCCACGGAAATGGCCACGGGAGGCAAAAATTGTTGGCCAATATTTTTATGCAAAGTATGAGATTGTGGATTTAGTAAAAAATGTCTATAAAACAATTAGTGGCTATATTCACTTTTTTGAGCAAAAATAAAAATAAATTATATCCATGACTAATTTGCCACAGTTAAAATATTTTTGTGATGAATTGACTATAAATTTAACATAGAAAAGTATTTTTGTGACGAATTCATCATGAATTTGTTAGAGGGAAAAAATTTTGTGGCTAACTTATCATAAATTACCACAAAAAAAGTCCTTTATGGCCAATTCGCTACACTTTTTCCATGGAAAAATACTTTTGTGGCCAAATTGCTATAAATTTGGCACAAAAAATACTTTCATAGCTAACTAGCCATTTAATTGCCATAGAAAGATATTTTTGCGGCTAACTCATCATGAATTATCCACAAAAAGATATTTTTTGTGGCTAACTTGCCACAAATTGGTCATCAAAATATATTTTCATGACTAAATTGCCACAAATGTGCCATGAAAAGATATTCCCCTGGCTAATTTGCCACAAAAAGATATTTTCATGGCCAACTTGTCATGAATTTACTATAAAAAAAATATTTCTACAACTAACTTACCACGAATTTGCTACAGAAATATATTTGTAGCTAACTCACCATGAATTTATTACAAAAAGATATTTGTGAGGCTAACTTGCCATGAATTTTCCATAAATGATATTTTTGTGGCTTATTCACCATAAATTTAGAATAAAAATGTATTTTTGTGGCTGATTTGTCTTAGATGTCGTACCAAATAAAAATTATGTGTCAAAAGCTGATACCTTTTTAGCTATAACATAAAAATAAATAAAAATATCACCATCGTATGAAATAATTTGATTAAAGTTTTTTTAAATATATATTGCATTAAATTTTCATCCTATCATTTTGATTATTTTGAACAA
This sequence comes from Tamarix austromongolica, assembly GCA_039764185.1. NCBI lineage: Eukaryota > Viridiplantae > Streptophyta > Magnoliopsida > Caryophyllales > Tamaricaceae > Tamarix > Tamarix austromongolica. Next base: position 103,096,093 of record CM077816.1, on the reverse strand, counting down.
AAATAAAACTAGCTAAATTTTAATTTGGATCATACTTTATGTAACACCCTGAGTTGATATAACTAAAAGGAGCTATTCTTGAACGCTTTTGGATTGATCGTTGTGCCCCAAAGATCAACATGAGTCATTTATGTACACTTTATTCTCACTCAAGCACTTCTTGAGAAATTTTTAGAAAATTTCTAAAACTTATCAGGAGGGTCACCCATCCTAAAAATTGTTCCACAACTAACACACTTAACTGTGGAGTTTCTTGGATAGAATCACTAAAATAATGGTTTATCATACTGATATAAGTAGGCATAGCAATCAATATAACACTCCTCTTAAGTTGGGGTATTGCATTCACCCTCATTCATATAACACAATGCCATCATTGTGTCTCAACCACTTACTATCTCAATATAGTTTTATCTTTAGAATTGTCCCTCTATGGGACTGACTAGCTCCTCCAAGTTTAAATTGTGGTCACAATTTTGCTCTGATACCATCTGCAATACTCCGAGTCAATACGATAATGTAGAGGCTATCGTGGAGTTCTTTTAGATTGATTAGCTGGCCCTACAGATTAACACTAGTCTTTTTAGTACTCTTTGTTCTCACTTACGCACTACCTGAGAAATTTTTAGAAAGTT